>PYXC01002552.1:2525000-3117500 GCA_015244755.2 Tenualosa ilisha | reverse complement strand
GTGTACACAAAACCTGCGATGCCCCCTGGGTGATAAGCACCGCAGAGATTCATTCCGGTCTGATGTGTCCCCTAGCGTCGATCTGATTTGATTTTACAGATTTCTGTGTGGGTGTTGGTATTTTTAGATGCTTGCCTGCCCCTCCTCCCCAACGCCTCCTCCCAAAACCCTTCCCCCCTTGCTCCTGTGCCAATGACTAAAGGCATGAGAAGTTTAGAAACTGATGCCATCAAAGAGTCAAAATTCAATCAGCCGCATTGGCTGCCAAGAGCTATTGATTGATAACAAAGAGCAGCCAAAAATCACCTGATCGTATTGCCAGCCTGAAGCACTTGGACAGGGCATTGAGAGTCAGTGATACATGTCATGCTGTGTGTCAACCCCCAACCCCTCTACCTTCCACTCCACCTTGGCAGCTGAAGATGAGTGACTGAATTGTCAGAACTCCCCTCCCCCGCCTCCCCCAGCACACATACACACACACACGCACGCACACACACCCTCTCTCTCTATCAGATGGCTCTCCCTTCATTTACATTCTGTGTTGGAGAGTCGTACCCTTATAGAAAACATATAAAGAAGATTCAGTGCCTGGCAGTAAATCATAAAAAGCAATTTCGGCAGAGGATGGGGGATCTGACGGCAGTGCTCTTGACTTGTGCCGGTAAAAGCTTCTCAAGTCAGTGTCACCGTGGCCATGTTTTATGCCCCCTCCCATACTTCGAGGGATGGCAAACAGCTCACAGCATTAAATTGCAAAATGAAAACTCTTGCTTGTTCGCTGCGCACGCTCAAGGAAAAAAAAAAGTAACTTCTAAGGCCAAAAAAAGTAGAGCAATTTTCAGAGTATCTGTGCGGCGACAGGGAGTACTGCGTTGATGAATGGCGGTGGAAGTTCTTCTCAATGCTGTCGCGAGTCAGAAATTTACTTTCATGACTCAAACAGGTGGATCCTCTCTATAATTGTTTATGCGAAGGGCACACAAGGCCCTCTCAGCTTTTGTGAAAAAAATGTAATCAATTTGGCAAAAAAAAACAACAGCATGTGTTTGTTTCTTCTTTCACTATTGCCTATTTGGTTTCCTCCGAGCCAGCTTAATTAATTGATCTCTTAATGTGATGGAAACCTTTTGACTGTAATCACATGTCTCCCCCCCCGCGACAAGGCAAAAAGGGCGCAGAGAGATGACTGGAGTCGTGGAGCTATGTGACATTTTGGCCCTTTGGAGACAGTTGTGCAGTGGTCGAGTAACGAGGACAGAAGTGCACACCTGACACCTGAGTCTCCTTTACTAGATAGCCAAGTCCACACTGGAATCCAGGGCAGATACTTGCCCAAGTCCACACTGGAATCCAGGCAGATACTTGCCCAATCCACACTGGAATCCAGGGCAGATACTTGCCCTGCGGTGGTCTGGCCTCTTGCATGAAAATAACATACTGCCCCCCACGCCCCCACCGTTCTCACACTGCATCTCATTTGACTTTCTCGCTCACAAAATAGGGAGCTACATATTGTTTCCCAGTCACGTTTGTACATCTGTTGGAAATCGGAATAAAACACCATATAACCAGAGTGCACATTTTTCCAAGAGCTGCCAGTTGTTAGATTATCAGTATTCAAATGGTGCTGACAAACAGCAGTGGTCCATTAGCATGTAGAAATAACCACAACCCCCAGAGAGACCCAAGGTTGGTCCTGCTGGATGTCCTAAAGCGCGCTGTAAAAGTCAGTATTTTCCTCCTAAACTTTTATGGATGTTGGCGAATGATGTCTGTATCTGAACGTGTTTGTGGTTGCAGTGTTGTGGTTTACGAGGAGCACAGGGGTGAGTGGATCTCCAGCAGAGACAGCCAGGTTTTTTTTTTCTATTCATTCTTGCTGCAGCTGCTCTCTGTTGGTGAAGGATGGAGACTGAAGCCAAGCTTGGAGCTCTGGTCGGCCTACATAATGCATGACGTGAGATTTTTTTTCTGTGTGGGTGGGGGTAAACGTTCAGCAAATTTTTCATGAGACTAAGTTGACCGTGTTCTTTCTTTTTTGTGACCAAAAACAAAAGATGGTCAAGCGAGCACCTGTACAAAAGCCTGGATATCCTGATGTTGATGCATAATTCAAAAGGCTTTTCAAGACATTGTGCCATACTGTTGTACAAGTATCCATGTCGATTGCCGCCATTTCCTCTATGACAAAATATGCTCCAATACCAAAGGGTTCTGATGATGGCGTGATTATATGCAGATGTTTAACACGCTCACCTGGTTCATGATTATCTTCGTTCTGCATGCCGCTAGTCTACAAGGCCGACACAAAAAAATCCATTTAGATAAATAAAAAAAGTCCTGTACTCAGACACCTCAGTGTTTCGCATCGCATCATTTCTCTTTTCTTGTTCATTCGTGAAACAGCCAACCTGCCTTCGCTCATCTGAGAGATTGATTTTAAAAGCACTCTGGTCTGTTGCGAGTCGAAATGAAAGCGCAGGCACACTGGCGTCAGTAGCTCGAGACGAGCTACACCTGTCAGGCTTTGGGCCCTGGGTTTCGATAATCCAACATCTATGGCCCCATCCTCTTATTATTACTATTATTATTGTTTTTATTTCTGCCTGCTTTTTTATCTTTTTGAATTCGCTAGATAGTATTATCTCACCACTGTCTGTGAATTAATCTGAGATTAAACTGTGTGTGAGCCACATAGCCTTGGTGACGCAAAAGATCGCTTGTCTCTGGCTACAGTGACACACCTATGGAAATCCACTCACGGCATCACTGTGTTTGACCCCTCGTAGCTCAAAGAGTTAAGTCCGTCTAGGTCATGTGTGTGGTGGGACATTATGTTCATGCAGGGTCTTAAGTAGGTAAGGTAGCGTTGGCTAGACCTGAGTTTCTCCAAGGACTGCAGTTTGAATTCATACATTTTAAGAGAGACAAAGCACATCTTTTAATCTAATGATCACCACAAGCCAACCCCCAGCCTTCAAGGACTGTCTTTATCACCAGGCCCAGACCCTTGTCATTCCACTTGGGGGGAAAAAATGATGTATTGCCTTCACATTCTGGATGTCACATGAAGTAAAAGCATACAGCGAGCCAAACTGACTCTCCATAGCCAAAGAGCTGCAAGCTCATATGATTTTAAGGGAAAAGAAGTATGCAACTTTTGAAAGCGAGTGAGCTCCCCTCCTTTGTCTAAGCAGCATTGCTGTAAATAGATGGGTCGGCGGGGGCCCCGGAAAGCAAGAGGCCTGCAGTGAATGTGATCGGATGAGCACTCGAAATGCTGCAGGGTTGTACGTGGTAACGGGTGGATGTGCGGATGGGGAGGGGAGGAAGAGGGGATGGCTGCTGTTGTGTCTGGACTGGACTGACCTTCACTTACACAGTGGGAGGCTTGTTGCAAATGAGAGGAGTGCTCTTTTTAGATGGAGGACTCAGAATGAGAAACTGCTAGATGGTGATAAAAGTGGAGTGTGTGTGTGTGTGTGTGTGGGGGGGTGTGCTGTGGGGAAGGCGTGTTGAAATGAGAAAAGGTGCTTGTATGTGCTGGTATTGAGCTGAGAACGAGTGTGAATGTGTGTTTGGTGGAACATTCAACAACAGGGGGCCGCTAGAATGGAAGTCTTGAATAAAGCATTAGGATCAGTCAGTGTCTCTGTTGTACTCAAAGGAAAAGAGACAGGTCCTTTTTTCCTCCCGTCACTGTGCGCCTCTCCACAACCTTGAGACAGGTTTTTAGCTAAAGACCATTTGAAACACTCTTGAGTTGCCAAAGTCAATCCAGGCTGGGCTTTCCAAGAGTCTTCTCTGTTTAAAGGTTTACATTTGGGAGTGACCCGCTGTACTGAGCCGTATGGTTTTATGTAGGTTTATGACGAGCAGTGCCTTAATGTGCTCTGGCATATGTCTTTGCAGCAGAAACTCAAGGGTAGGTGATAAAACGACTCCGTCTCAAGGACACGCCGTCACAGGAGACAATAAGTAATACCATTTAGTTGCGCTACTTTTGTCAGGCCCGGGCCCTGCTCTGCTTTAACATGTCATTACTGTGGTTATTTTACTCCGGAGAAGAAGTCGCAGAGTTTGATCCGCGGCCGTAACTCACGCGCAACTGGTTGAGCTGATGCCGCTGGTCGCCTCCCTGTAAGTAATGACTACATAAAGCATATTTACTGGCCTGCCACTCAGCTTGGGGAGTGTACTTATAGAGGCTCCTGCCCACCCAGAGGAGTTCATCATTTCTCCCAAAGCAAAGGATCATGGTCCGGGATCATAACTGCCTGGATTGCATCTTAGAGGGATATATATATATATATATATATTTTTTTTTTTTTTGGCTAGGCCAGAATGGAAGCAAGCAGGGATGTGGCCTAAGATAGCCTGGAGATTTAAAGATCAAGTGGATACATGATGCAGCTTGTGAGGACTTAATGGAACATCTTCATTCTTTGTTGATCAGATGCCTTTATGCATTTATCTCTCTGTGACCTGTAATTCTTTACTGGTATTTTTTGATGCTAAATACATCTGGCTCTGTTTGCTTTTAAGAAATGAAAAGAAAAACAGACTGTGACTATACCTTTTATGTCATTAAATAGTATGAAAGCAGATGTAATAAGCCCATTTGCTGCTTTGAATTACTCTGACTGTGGGCAAGTTTCAAAAGGCTGGGCGATTGCCTCCCTTCTCCTTTTTGCCTGTCTGAGAATGTTTGCCCAGTTTAGTGTGGCTGCTAATATAATTCATGTTGAACAGAAGTAGGTCGCATTTTTCATGGCCTTCCATGAGAGGTTTATGATAATGTGTTAGAAGCACATTCAAAAGGACAGGCTAAGCCAGCGCACTGGTTGCTGGAAATGCATTGAACAATAGGTTATGCTGTCACGCAACAAGGTTCCTAGACCCCAAGCACCCCTTTTTCTTAAAGCAAACAAATAAGAATCTTGCACAGACTTTAAACATTTAATTCTGTATTTTGTGCACTTTCTGAAAGACCAGGGCTAGATTTCAAGATCAAAAGCATGCATGACAAAGACTAACTATTAGCCTTGCTGATATGTTGAACTAAGTGGTTGTTTTTAGGCAAGGCAGGTCAGATAAGCATAAACTATGCAGAGGAGCTGCATTAAATTTGAGCCTGCTCTTGATCCATCATATGCAAATGTGAACTGGTCCCTCGTGGTCCATAATGTGAATATATTTACCGAAGAGGTTATTAGACTTTGCTACCTTTTGATTGAAGTAATTGGCCTTAAACAAAGCCTGGTCAACAATTACCTTCTTAAGCATAAGTGATAGCTGAATTCGGATCAAATTTACATAATACAACAACATCAAAAACACTGCTGACCTGTTAAGCCTGCCTATTTATAGTATGAGGCAAGAAACATTGAGAATGTTCCACTGAAGCTTTTCAACACTTTTGATATGATCCGCACACACTATGTTAATGCATTAGTACCTGACACTTGGTACACACACTGTATGCTTTGGACTGTGTACTGTACCTGTGTGTATAGAAGCTAAATTCAGTGAATTCTTAACTCCATTAAATATAATGCATGATAATTATGCTGTTCAAACAGCATATAAAAGTAGACACAGTGGCAGTAGAACAGCTTCACTTCATACTTATTTATTGACATATTTTTGATTTTGGCAACAAATTACAATGGTAAAAGCTTGGTAATAACCTGAAGAAACATTTAACTGCCCATGCCTGACCTTTAGCGTTCATGAAGCATTCAGAAAACAGTCCAATTGGGGTCAGAGGTTAAGTTACCAAGCATACATGATCCTAAGTCACTTTGAGTGAGAGCATCCTCGTGAATGAATAACTGTAGATGTAGTGTAAGCATCTACACACACACACACACACACACACACACACACACACACACACACACACACACAAACACAACTCACAGCTCCTTTCCTTCACCCCACTGCCTTGTATTTGCTCTTCTGCCTCATTGCTGAGCAGTGCCTCTCCTGTCATTCTGAATAACTGGGATAAACATTGACGGTTCCCAGCTGAGACGGCTGCCATGCAGACAGGACTGTAAATACGAGTTGCTCTGCGGTGCACATTTGCATAAAGCCAACTCATCTCTGATGCTCTTCATGTGCTCTGGACCTTGATTTAGATCCATGCTTGAAACATATAGGGAGGGTGGGGGTTGGACTGGGTCGTTGGTTGGGGTTGGAGGGGTGATGGAGGACAGACAGTGAGGGGTGTAAATTTAGCTCAGGCAACCACGCTGTGAGAGATGTTAATAATTGAGAAGGCATCTGTTCCAATTAATATGCCCCTTCAAATCAAATCCCTATTTAAATTTTCTAACTGGGTCACAGTCTCTGTGGTGCAATAGGATAAAATGAATTGGCTTCTTTAAATCATTAAGTCTTAACAAGTGGGTTACAACACAAGAGAATCCCCCATCCAAGTCTCTTGGGAGGCAGGGCGTCTCAAGAGAGCATGATCTGCTTTTGCAACAGAAACCTTTTTGCACATTGGCCCATGCAGAATATTTGTGAGCAGCATGCATGTTTTCCTCTAGCTAAATGTTAGCATGTCCATGACTTTACTTAGTTGACTGAATAGCGAATCGGTAGCTTACTTCTGTGAATAGGGCACAAAAACTCACTTTCAGTTTCATTTTCCTATCCCTCATTCAGTTAATGTTAGCTGCTCGTTTGCTATTCGGTCTGTGTTGGATCAAATTCTTCTCAATCTTTTTTCCTACAGGCAGCACACGATGACTTCAAACTAACTTTCTGCAATCCATCTTTGGATGTCATGTATCATTTATCATTGATCATTGATCAAGTTTGCATTGTTTTAAATGGAGGAATTGTCATTCCAGAAGAAAAGTAGTAGAAGGCCCAGTTCTTCAAGCATGTTAAAAAAATTTGTTTGGCATTTGATGATTTTTTTCTACCTTAGCAAATGCTTTATTTTTTAGCAGCTGGAAAGATCAATTAAGTTCCCATTTTAAAGTGAGGTTTACACAGATTACAGAGACACACACAATTTGCTGGTATTAGGCAGAGCTGGCCTTCTCCAGCAAATGTGCCTCTGTGAAATTGTCTAAAAAGCTAAAAAAATGAGTGAAACAGATTGGCTAAATCAGATTTGGGATGACGATTTGCAAAGTGCAGACCTCACAAGCCCAAAGAACAGTGAACCAAAACTTTCTTTTGCCCTTCTTTTCCTCACTATTCGCTATGGCTATTATTCTGACCACCACTAGTGCAGAATGCTCAAATGGGCTTTGCCAAAGTTTTTGTCTCATCTTTTTTCCCCCAGCAATTTGTGGTCTGATTTTCCTGGCCATTTGGAGATTGGGGCCAGGACATGCAACTTGGTGGGCATGTAGCCTCATTGGGCTGATGTAGGGCAGATATATTTGGTCCTTGGGGGCCACTCCATCCACTGTCTGTGGAGCCGCTTTTTTTTCCAATTCTCAAACTAGTAATTCAGACCAATGACAGACTCATACAAATTCTTATGTACAAAATCAGCTCACTGCTAATAATATTATGAACCACTACAGATGTATATTACCACAATACACATTTACTCCGAACACCCTTTTTTCAGTGTACATGTGTTGTACACTGTCTGACTGTGGTAATTTTGCTCCGCTCTTACAGATAGACTGATCATGCCCAGCCAAGCACGGCAGCCAAGCAGCCATCTTTGTGACCAGTGCAATTCAGTGGGCCTTCACAGTGAGCGATCACATATTCCCCTCATGCTGTAGTAGTGATTCCCCAAGTGGACTCACTCTGTGGCTGAAGTGATGGCGCGCAGCCCTGTGGGAGTCAAACACAGTCATTTCCATGACTGTACATCTGTATCACAAGACGTCCCCTTTTAGACATCTCCATGTTGAACGTAAAGTGCTGAACTTGCGCTTAATGCACAGAAACCCATGCAAGTGTGACTGCTGCTGCTACCATGAAACCTATAGCGACTTGCATTTACTGAGCCTCTGCATCATTCTGTTGGTGCATTACATTTCGCATTTTCTGCAAGAACTCTCACAGTATAGGTGTGTTTGTGTAAATGTATGCCCGGGAGCATGCTTGAGAAATACCAAGCACTGAAATATATGAGGTGGGAGATACCTTAAATAGAGTGTGTAACAGCTTTTCTGTGACTTGTTGACTGCACCTTGAACCTTTCTTTTGAATTGCAGGGGTGATCGATCTTTTATGTTTACATAAATGTTTTAGAGGCCTTGCAAATTACTCTGCAAACGATACGTGTCGAAAACAATTACAGATTCCTCTGATGTTACTAAACCTTGAGTGGTCAGAGCAAGACCAAGGCCTTTTCTGAGGAAAAATGCGTGTATTAACCCAACTCATGTTAAATTCTGTGGAGAAAGACATGGATAAAAGACTACAAACTGCCACTGTTTTGATGGGAAATATTTAGCACAAGGCCAGAGAGTGTATTATTTTTTATTTCTGGCTGCGTAGCTCTGGTTTTCCTGCCTCGAGCACTGTTGTGTCAGACCTGCTGCTCTGCCTTCAAGAAAGAAATCTCTCCCCTTTTCCCTTGGCTTTGATAGCGGACAGAAAAAGCCGTTTCTTACTTTAATCTACCTCCAGCCATCAAAAACAGATAGGACCCCTAACATGTCAGTGCAGGCACATGTCACAGTTTCAAGAACAGTGCCTTTATTCTCGACGAGTCTTGTCATTTAAGTATGCTACCAGGCATGACAGTCACAGCGATGGAGAATAACCTCACGGCCGGGAGCTTTGATGAGCACATTTACATTTCTCATATATTTTTATGAATGTGAAGGGGATGGGGTGGAGGGGGGGTTAGAGATTGAGGAGCTGTGGTATTTCACAAAGCGGTAGCCCTTGCAGAACAGCGTTTTGGGACAGGCTTTATTTAAACAGACAGGGATAAATTATGAGCCTGCATCGTACCCGCTCTGGACCCAGATCCACAAAGGTGTTTCAAGTACAGCAGCATGGTTGTGTGCTCAGCGTATTCATTTCTGCTTTGACATTTTTGCTAAGCTCAGGGTTCACATTCTACCAGTCTCAGGCACAATGTTTTGCCCATCATTCTCAGTGTGGTTTTATTTTTGCGGCATTCACAGGCTGCAATAAAGGCTCTGGTTTTTCTGTGGTATTATACAAGTTCAAGGTATCAAAGAATGGTATCAGGACCTCAAAGAATATTTGCATTCATGTATTTCAGTTTTTCTTTTCATTTAGCAGTTTGTCTTCTGAACTCATCATTTGACTTTAGTGCAGTCTGCTAATGGTTTCACAGTGTCCTTTTGTTTTTCTCATAATAATTAATCTAATTTCTTATACGGAAGTGGAAAAGCTGTCGTTTTTGAAACAGATGGCAGAGTGCATGGAGAGGTGGAAACAGTGTCTAAATCAAAGCCTTCTGAGGAGGTTAGTTCAAGCTGTTGTTGAAGGCAACATGCACAATGGCAGAACATGGAGTGTGGATGTGGCAGAGGAAGAGAGTTGAGGGGGAAAGAGAGCGAGAGAGAGAGAGCACTTATCCCTCCTCATACAAAAGCAGCATGTTCACGCCTTTGGTACTGAATATTCTCAGTGGTGTTTTAATCATCCAAGGATTACACTTTCTTCTTCAAAAGAACACCATGTGTACTTTGGCGAGGAGCAGTGTTGTTTAGGACGCGGCGAATGCACACCCAAGAGGTTGTTGACGCATCTCTTTGAGCTGAACAGAGGGTTTGGAAGATCCGTTCACTCGCTGGTCTCCCACACAATATGGGCCCTCCACAGAGAAAGAGAGAGTGGTTGAGAAAGAGAGAGAGAGAGAGAAAGAGAGAGAGCTCACAAATAAATGTCCATGAGAGGTAATTGCAGTGAATAATGGATTGTTCATAGGTTAGTTATTGACCTGAGGAAATGAAAGTCAAATATGCTAAAATAGACAGGCAAAGTGCTTCAAAGCAGGCCCCAAACTGACTATGCCTATTCATGGAAAGAGTCTCCACAAGGTCAGTTAATTAGTACTCCCTTTAAAAACTGATAATTTATGTCATTCCTTTTACACTCCTTTATTTATATCAGACACATTAAGATTTGGAGTAGAGGTTTTTAGTTCCTGTCCTTGCCTAATTTCTAGACATGGGTGTGTCTCAGTGATGGTATTATAATAATAATAATGTGCTTGACTGATTGTACACTGTTCCCGTGGCAGCCATGTCCATATCACCATTCCACTCATGTAGTTGGATTTTGTTGCAGATAAGCGCCGTAGTTGAAGTTCGTGAAGTTTCAGTTGTGCTTGTTATCAGCCGTGTTGGGTGTTGGGTATGTTGCCATTAATCTGACATATTCTATCACTGACACTCCATCACCATTACTGTAAGACTTGCCATTTCCCTATCTCTGACTGGTGCTGTGAAATAAACACATACTGTATGTATTTTCATGTAAATGTTTGAGTTGAGAGAGTGCTCTGAGAAAGGGACAGTGAAGTGTGGAAGCCACTGGCCATCCTTGGCATATATCAAAACAGAGCTTGTTGATTCTGTCAGCTAATTAAACGCTTCATTCCATGTGGTTATTTTTCCCTCTCGTGATAATTAAGCTTGTAATTACAATTACACTGTGTTTAGGACAGAGAGCGCTTGGAGGAATAGAGAGGGTTTTAGAGAGTTGTGTCTCATTTTCCTCCTCTGGGGAAACACCCACCCCTTTCCCCGCTCAAGCCTGTGAATTCAAGCAGGGGGTCCACTTTTAAAAGGCCCTCTCGATCTCTTGCGGGGCCCTGAAGGTATGGCACTGGCCCTTTGCCCCAGAAACAACCGACATACTAATCTCTAGCCTGTGCACAATGTTTAAAACACAGTCCAGGAATTCTCCTCGTAATCAAATTTCCAACCTATTGGAGAGCCATTTGGTGCTAGGGTGCCCGGTTCATTGATAAATGACAAAAAAAATGCCATGTTTCTGATCTGGGATTCATTTCTCAAATGTATAAGTTGCTAACTGGTTAGCAACTATGCTTTTGGGAAACAGATGCCAAACAACAATAACTGCATAGTGTAATCCAGGGCATTCTGCTAAGATCATGCTAAGTTCAGCTGTCCACCATTTTGTTATTGTTTCTGGAGGACTAATACCAGATTTCCTTTCTTAGATGGATGCAAATCTTAACAGCACATGTGAGGATTGCCTGGAGGGCGAGTCCATTGTAAAATAGAAATGATAGGGTTACTTCAAAGATTGCAATTCCAAACATAGGTCTGTGCAATTCTCCGACTGGTTAGCGTCTGATACCCTGTAAGTGGTAATGAAAACAATAAAAATACAGTGTAACCTGGACTTGAGCGTAGAGGGTAGTGATTTTACTGAGAATATGTCAATATGGACACTGCATTTCTGCCAGACTATACAGCAGTTAAAATGAAATGAAAATGTAAAGTACTGTTTCTGTAGTCATTCCTGTGGGGTAATGCGTTCTGTGTATATGTGCGTGTGTGTGTGTGTGTGAGTGTGTGTGTCTATGCTCTGTATGTTTCTGATCCTTGGGGTAACTGTAGTGTGCCAGTAATCAGATTCAGAAAGAAACAAAGGATTCACATGAACTGGTGAGGGCTACAGACTGTACTTTTGTACATAAGCACATAATTCTCAGTGCTTCCAGTTTAACCTGTGGTGTTGGTACACCACGCTGTAAGACACATCGCAAGATGTGTGCATCTCTCACTGCTGTTTAAAAGCTAATACCATTTGCATTTAAGAGCGGGAGAGGCACACAGATTGGGTGGGTGGGTGGGTGAGTGGGTGCGTGGGTGGGTGGGTGCGTGGGTGGGGGGGGAGCGGCGCAGGAGTGCTTGTTTCATCTCGCCCAAGCATGGCGCCCTGTCCTCCAGGCCACCCAGATTGCTGCAGTGATGAATAAAACAACAGGCTCTGGGTTGTTACGTTGTGCTGACTCGTGCTGTTTTAAATGAAGCAGCAGACAAGCCGGCCGGGGCCCTGCTTTCCTGAGATGTCTCTTAACGGGGGTGGGAAAGACTGTGTATGTGTGTGTGTGTGTGTGTGTGTGTGTGTGTGTGTGTGTGTGTGTTTGATTGTAGGGGCTCCACTTTGTAACACCCACGGCCAGTCGTCTACAGGGGGAAGGTCAGGGCGCACTTGGTCACTGTGCAGTGGTGGGAGAGGTCCAGGCAGGCTAATAGGGGCCCTCGATGGAATTAGTGTCTGTGATGAAATGGTTGACCTCCCACCGGCTAGAGACCACTCGACAGTGCCGGCTCTAGTAGGTCTGGGGAAACCTAAAGCAACATATTTTACCCTGAACTCTGCTTCACCCTGGTGTTTTGTCTGTGGCACACAGATACACATGCACAAACACACACACATATGGACACACACACACACACACACACACACACACACACACAGACATACAGATATAGTGTATACACACTCACACTCAAGCACACACACAAGGCATATGTGCACAACACACATACTCTTACAACCCATGTGCTCATGCTGTGTTCATTCCATTTGCTCTCACATGTCGTTGTCTGAACTCATCGGAAGCCTCCATCTCATAAACCTCTCTCTCTCCCTCACACTCTCTCTCTCTCCCCCTCTCCTCTTTTTTCTCTTGTGCTGTCTCTCTGTCTCGCGCTCTCTTTCTGTCTGTCTCTCTCCCCCTCTCTCTGGCTAGCCATGGAGGTGGTGGATAAGGCTCTCTTGCTCTCTTCTCTCGCTCTCTCTCTCTCCCTCTCCCCCTCTCCCTGGCTAGCCCCGGGGGTGGTGTATATGTCTCTCTGTCTCTCCATGGAGCTGGATATTTTGCTCCAAATGGCATTACTGTCAGGCAGCATAATACTCATGGCTAATTTACACAGCTAGATGGATCTATATAACAAATATGGGTTCGTTCACAAGCACACATTGTCATTAGAGGTGCACACCACCATGTGGATGCTAATTTCAGGCCTAGCAAAACAGCATGGGTGCAACACATACGTGCTACTGTCCATGCTAGCAACCTTAGTCCCCAGACCTCCCGTAGAGTCTGTTCTTACCCCCGAACTCCCAACTACCAACTCCACATATGGCGCAGTTCAGACGGCATCAAGCTTCTGTGAAAGCCGAAATTTTGAGTGCCACTTCTCTGAAGGTGGCTCACACTGGAAAGTGTTGCCATAGTGATTTTTTTTAAAGGCAGTTGGAGATGCTTTTTCTCAGTGTTTTCATTCAGTGGGTTCCATTCATCTGTGAAGGAAAGAATAATTACTGAGACTTCAGGAGATGAAAGTGGCTAGTGGTGGGAGGGGTGGGGGAGTAGTGAGGTGGTGGCGATGGCCGCACAGGTAACAGAGAGAAGCACAGATGTGACAGTAGGAGACCACAGTTGATATTATTGTTATTATTCAGAATTATAATATCCAGAAATGATATAATAGCACATGGCCCATATACTGCATTATTTCTAGAGAAATCGTCCAACATACAGTAACACTTCATGCGGAGACATGCTAAACAGAAGTCACAAACAACCCTGTTTAACTGGCCAGGAACCATAATAGGAACCATTCTGGCTCTCTCAGAATGACTCTGAGTTCACCATCAGAACGAATCAATTGTGTCACAGTGGACAAATGGAGTTGTCATTTCCAAAAGGAACCCCACGCAGCTGGTGTCTGTCACATATTTCCGAAGGGTCAGCGTGTTTTAAAAGAAAGGAATAACCCAATAACCCCTGTCATTATCTCCCTCCTCCCTCTATCCCCCATGGGAGACTGGAGATCAAAATGGCCGTTGCGTTTGCTGAATGACTCAATGGAATAATTACAGCCCTGTGATGAGAGCCAGTGACGACCAGCTTTCCCACTCGCCCTTAAACCTCCGGTAGCAGGCCATTAATAGACTCATGTGAAATGACACTATTATTCGCAGCAATTTATTACTTGGAATTGTGGGTAAGTCGGACCTGCCCTTTTCAGCCGCACTCATTCCTCTCTGCCGCGGGGCCCGCTAAGCTTGGTGGTGGGCTCTGATTGGTTAGCTGGTGTCGGGACGAGCTACTCAGCTGGCAGGCTAAGAGGGAAGGAAGAGAGGAGTCCAGGGGTCCAGAATTGACAGCAGAGAAGGGGGAGTGGGGTGGGTAAAGTGATGTGGGGTAGGGTGGAGTTGGGCTAGTGCAAGGCAGGTGAAAATAACCATCAGCCTCAATTCCCCTGCAGTGGTGGTGGGGTGTGTGTCTGTGTGTGTGATGAGAGTGGGTGTGCGGGCGTGTGTGTAAGTGAGTGAGTGAGTGACTGTGTGTGTGTGTGTATGTGTGTGTGTGTGGGTGATGGTGTCGGACAGGCATGAGCATGGCCATGTGAACGTCTGCCCACTAATGATGTTGGAGGAGCTTCTCTCTAATGGGATTCACGTCTTCAGAATGTCCATCTGTCTGGGGTTATCCAGCGGCAGCGTTTAAGCCAGGTTTGATTAAATGTCAAATCGGAGGCGCGTCTGCTCTGAAAGGTGAAGGACACGAATATCAGATTGGTTTGAAAAGTTGGGAGGGGGAGTGAAGGACCAATGCATTGGTAATGAATGAAATTAATTTACATCGTAATAACATTAATATTAAAGTTGTATTCCAGGGAAGGCAGGCAGAAACTTGTCTGTTGGGGATTTTTGTGGGCATGAATTATGTGTTTAGAGAGTCTTTAAGTTGTTCTCCAAGGAGAATATTGGCAGGCACTCATTTTGGTCTATCACCAGAGAAAAAATAGGATCAGTTGGAGCTGCCTTTCTACATAGTTACAGTTGCTGTTTAGTGCAGGCCTCTTTCCCTTTCATCTACATCTGAATCCTTGTTGTTTCCTTTCATCCCGGGTGCCAGAACGACTTCTATAAACTCTCTCTACATGCCATAACCTCCAACTTCAGTAGAGCAGCTGTGTCTGCTTCCACACAAGCCAACATACACCACATACTGTATCAGCCGTTGGCTCACGATGACATGGGCATTGGTTCAGATTCCATTTTGTTTTCTTTTTTTGTTGTTGCCGTTGCTCAACGGTATTGAACACACAACCCCTTTTGTTTGTTTGCTGGCAATGATGAAAAGAGGGGTGAAGCTCGGCACCGGTGAAAATTGAGAGTTATTAATGGGTGACAGTGTGTGGCCGGCAGTGCCAGTGTGATAAACGCTCTGGCTTGTTGCTGTTTTTATATCGCGTATTATATCAGCGCATTACCCACACCCTCGCTCTCTCCGCCAGGACGCACGGCTCGTTAATCGCCCTTGTCTCTGAGGTGTCACCGCACACGTCCTTCCCGAGAGGTGCGGCAGGCGGCAGAGCCGTAAATCCGTAGCCCAGACTCTCCCGAGCCCTTGTGCGAGAGCAAACTAATTCATCATTATCATCATCATCATCATCATCATCATCGTCATCGTCATCGTTGTTGTGGACACTATCATCATGCTCACGTGCCAGAAGAATGATGCCTTTCATCACCATGGCAAAGCCCCAGTGTGCTGCTGTGACCCCCACCCTCACCACCTCTCTATCACAGTTCACCTCCTGACACAAAGGGCACTGGGTGATCTCTGAGCCTCAGATCTCAAGCCATCTCAAGGTGTCACCACAGATACATCAAGCTTTCTACCTTCACCACCATAACCATCATCATCATCATCTACATTGTTGTCATTATCGTCCTCATTATCCACATCCTTACTCTCATCTTCACCACCATAACCATCATCATCATCATCACCATTGTCCTTGCCTTGCTGTTGCTATGATGAATTCAAAGTCACCGTTTTTCCATTTCATCTTTGGCAGAAATTTGTATACAGTGCTTCCTAGTGATGTCCCATGATGCCCTAGTGAATGTGATGACTGTGAGATGTCCTTGGGGGATCACCCACTAACCGACACAATGATCCGCGAACCCCACCTCCCAACACACACACACACACACACACACACACACACACACACACACACACACACACACACACACACGTGCGCACGCACCTCAAGGTAATGACATGTTTCTTAGCTGCTCATATGGTGCTTGCCTGCCCCTTATCCACACAAATCCTATCTCCCTCCCAGCTTGGAGACTCAGGGCAGTTTGTACTTTGTTATAGTCCCTTGAATCTGAAGGATGTGGAATGGACACTGAAGTGCAGAGAGCGTGGGCTGAGACTGAGCGCAGTGTCGAGTTAATAGACTGAGAAACATTTGGGCTGTCCTCTCCGTGGCTCTCTCTCTCGGCAGGTTTAATAGGTGGGCTACCTCCGAGAAAATGCTTCATTAATCTTGAATTGTTTTCAGAGGAGACACAGGCTAATTACCTCTGGCTTCAATCTGAGTGTGAAACAATGGAGCGGGAGAAAGTTTCAACACTGTTGATGTTGTATCGACTGTAGTTACAAAAGAGGGGGTAATTACGACAGGGCTCTGCTTTGTAAACTGTGAGAGTATGCATGTTGCACAACCACAAACTTGCTTTTGATTTTGGCGCAGCATTAGATGTTTTGTCGTCAGGTTATTGGTTTTGACCTTTATTTTTTATGATGATTTTTGATGCACTGTATTTAAAATAAAGAGCCAGTGTCTTCAACACAGGCTCATTATTTTTACCCTTAAAATAACAGGGAGACATTTTCATGACTCCATGCTCCATGCTACTGGTGTGAACAAGAGCATTTCAGCAATGGCATTTCATTCATTTTCACAAGCCTCATGTGGTCAGTTATCAGTTGATGGAAATGCTCTGCAAGTGCACAGTATAATTTTAGTCTTGGCCAATGCACTTGCTTAGGGCTTGGGAATGTATAAGTGGTCTGGCGTTTTTGTATGGTCTAATTTTGCCCTGTTGCCCTTGGCAGGCCCAATGCCATTACTCTCTCCCCTGATTTATATCATGACGTTTGCCTTTTTCCTCAAAATCCAATTGCCGAAGAGCTGCATCCACGCCGGTGTTTAGAGCTGAAGTAAGCCAGCTTGTAAATCAGCAGTCAAGGCTGGGTGTGTGCACATCACCACCAAGCTCCAGTTCGACACTCACACACACACGCGAACATATATGAGCAAACACGCTCACACACACACACACACACACACACACACGGACTCACAAATAGTCAAATATACTTATATGCACACACACTTGCTCTCTTTTTCACACACACTCACACAGAAATGCACACAAGTGCAACGCTATGTCACACCTCTGCAAACACATTGTGCAGTGGGAATCCTTTGGGGAACAAAAGAGGGATTTATAGAGCTGGGATGGAATATCATTTTCACTTCTGTCCCCTACCCCAACCACCCCTCACTCCCCCATTCCTCTCCTGAGGTCCATAAATCTGTGCAACCCCCCCACCTCCCCTAATGCATGATAGTGGCTGGGCTCATGGTGTCTGTTCGGCGCCTTTAGCTGCAAGCCGATCTGATGACACATTTCTGGGCCACCCCCTTGGAAATGGAGGTGGGGTTCAGTTGGAGTTGTGGAGGTTGGTGGTGGTGGTGGTGGTGGTGGTGTTTAGTGTTCCCCAGAAACACCCTCATCGCCACAAGTCATCTGAAGAGCTCCTGAGCTCGATTGAGACAGTGGATGAGCCAAGGATAGCGGATGGATTTGTATTCGCTCACCATAAAGCTGCAGGATGAATTGGTCAATCACAGACACTGTCCTGTATAAGCTGTCATGTGGAACGTTTGCTTGTTGTTCAAGGATTCTCTAGCTGCTGCCTTCCCCTGCTGATGAAATGCGTCATACATGTACCTGACAAGATATCATGATATGTTTCTATGTTTCCATACTATATATATATGTGCACACACTGCATATAGTATACTGTGTATGCTGCAGTGGTGGCACAATGCACATGTATTATCAGTCTCTGCACAATTACTCACGTTGCTTGTGTCATTTCCCTCCTCCTCCTCCTCCACCTCCTCAGACGTGCCGCTGGGTGGACCTCACACATAGATGGATCCTCCTCAGATAGGACAAAATGAATATTTCAACGAGTATTGATAATTGATTTCCTCTTAGAAGCTCTAATCACAGCTGCTATCTAAACCGATGTTTGATGGTTTTAGTTACAGTTCCCAACAAAAGCTGTATGTGTGTGTGCGTGTGTGTGTGTGTGCGTGTGTGTTTGTGTATGTGTGTGTGTGTGTGTGTGTGAGAGAGACAACAGCAGCAGGAAAACTGTTTTCCCTCCATAGCATTTCATGCTGCCATGGGTGAGATATGCAGCTTTAAAGTATGTTTTGAAACCTCCACCTTGAGTTTTGTTTCTATGGCAACTCAATTTCCAGGCCCAGATAAAAAGACCCATTATGATCTTTTTATTTTTCTTCTTTTCTTTCTTTTTTTTTTGCGGTGGATTCAAGTCGAAATGTGTGTCTTTTCGGGTGGTTTGGAGGGAGATTTGTCTTGTTGAGAAACTGACAAGTTTGCTTAGGCTTTCAAACCACAGTGTTGCCAAGAGAAATCCAACCACATGTCTTAGATTTGATTTACTCGACACTGTGGTAATTGACATGGAGCTCATCATACGAGACAGAAATCACAGCCAAAGACATTATACTCATACCGCTTGGTTAGTTCTTCATTTAAACCATTTCTCTTTTCAAGGTGAGCACACAAATAGGAATACTATTTAGATTTTTCCCTCTATGAAAAACATTGCTTTCACTTAATCATTTATGATTTCAAAAATAGTGCCAGGCATTTTTGGGCGTGTGTATTTGATTTCTGAGCAGAAAACAGCCATGTGAGTCTAATATGCCAAAAAAAACACAGGCGCTAGGCCACACATAAGTGGTTGGATGAATTTTGCTGGTGGTTGATGTTAACAGATGTACATATACGATCTTGTGGCATATGGAAGATAATCAGGACTAGAGCTTTGCGTGTGTATTGAGCTGTAACAGATATAGAATGTGGGCTTGGTTGTGTTGTTATGCCAGCTATCTCCCACTCTCTGGCTACAGAGTATGGTGCTGCAAATTAAACTCTCAGTCATAGACTGTGTGGTCCCAGATGGGTCAGTTTATGAATCACCAATCTGTATCACACACAGACACGTACACACACACACACACACCATCTAATACTACAGGATTATTTGCTAGTCAGCAAAAGTGTTTAGCTTTGCCTCACAAGACATTTTTTTGGAACAGTGCTTGCCTGTTTACATCAGGAGGCCGCTAGGAGAAAATGAGAGTGAACATGCAAGCCAACAACATGGACGATGCAAGAAGACATTGGGCCAGGGGGCAATTTTGGTATCGCACAGTGTGCAATAGAGGGCTTTTGTCCCCCCAGAAAAGTGATTGTGCTTGTGTTGTCTCTCGGATGAGACTTTCTGCTGCTTGTCAGGTAGTCTGCTAAATATACAACGATGAAAGAAGATGAAACAAGCATTTCCTGCATATACATTCCACTGCGCTCAATTTGAATGGAAATCCTCAAATGTTAATTGCTTTTGTTTAATGGCAAAATGTTGCATGCCATTACTTACAAAGATCAAAACATCAATTTATTCCTGGTGTTTCATCTTCTACCTCAGGCGCCTAATCTCCTCATCTATGTTACATGCCACTGTTGACAACCACGCTTGTTTCAGCATTTTTAATACAAGTGCCATTTTGTGGCTTGTTTTCTTGCATTTCAATCAATTAATAATTTCATGCTTCCGTGACTTCATGATGTAACAATGCCCTCATGTTTTTGGCTTCCCATAGGAGCCATCTTCGATGAGTCTGCCAAAAAGGATGACGAGGTGTTCCGTCTTGCCGTGGCCGACCTCAACCTCAACAACGAGATCCTGGAGACGGAGAAGATCACCGTCTCAGTGGAGTTTGTGGACGGGAGCAATCCCTTTCAGGCTGTCCAGGAAGGTAAGCTTTCACAGCTCTCTCTCTCTCTCTCTTTTTCGCTTCTCACCCTGTGCTCTTTCTTCTGCTCTAGTGCTGCAGGACTTTTCTGTTTCTCTCTGCCATGAAATTGTTTGTGTGCAAGTTTTCAAAAAATCTCCTCCAAAACAAAAAGAATGAAGGAAAATACAGGCACAATGAAGTTCCCAGACAGGTACTGACATTCTCTCAGTTGCAGTGTGCGCATCTTCCCACGGATGGCCCCTCGCTGTGTAGATCAAAGGTGCACCCTGCGGGCCACAGCTAATCTTATGTTTATTAATGTGTTCAACGCTTTCATTATTTTTAAGCATTGTTCAATCTGTGGAGCTGTTTAATGACCAAAACGAACACTCCGTATTTTATTAGTAATGGCACATGCTCAAAAAACTGCCCCAATTTAATGGAGGTAATTAGTCATACATGAATGACTGGAAGTATTATTGTTTCCTGCGAAGCAATGTTTATCGTTGTTCATCAGCTCGAACTGTTCGGCTAATATTTTGCATAATCTACGCGCCAGATTAATTGCGAGCGAGGCGTGATGTTTATAACACCAGATCTCATTAATGCAGAAAAAAGTGGGCCTCTGTGTCATTTCGCCATTGAAATTACCCTATAATATCAGTTATGGATTCAGGGTAAACCAAGTACAGATGGAAATAGATTTAACCTGCAGATAGAAGTAACTTAAAGGAGAAATCCCTTGTGAATTAATCCATAGCCCTGTTCTTTAAGGTCGCTGAGTGCTGTTGGAAGGAAAAAGATTTGATACAACATAGATGGAATAGCAAAGCGGCAGCTAACTCTAACTGTTTTGGGCACAGAGACCCACTTTCAGTATCACTGTCCTATGCCCCATTCAGTTAATGTTAGCAATTTTGCTGTAAGGTCTACAGTATGTTGTATCAAATTGTGTCATTTTATTTCCTATCAACAGTCCTCAGACAACGGGGATATGTATTGAATCACACCAGATTTCTCCTTTAAGATTCCCTTATCTGCTGAGACATATCGTTACTAGTCTCCTTTTGTGATACATCACAGTTGTAAAAGTTTTGTGAGAAATGCCAATGGTAATCATAATGTAATGATCTTTCAGGTGAACAATAATGATCTATTCACTCTCTTAAACAACAGCATGTAATACACTGTGTTGAAATAGTCATTTGGTTACCAAGAGTTCAGATGGAAACAATGAAGTATCTAAAATCCCCCTCTGACAATGCTGAAAATGAACAAATGGTTAAAAAGAAAAGGTGTCTGTTTGACGCTGTTCCATTTTTGCAGTGTTGTGTTGTTTCCAGCATTTCATGTTGTGGAGGCATGTTTCTAATATGAGGCAGTGGTAATAACACTGCAGCGGAGCACGCGGCTCAGATAATTGACCGAACAGCCAGAGGAAACTGACGGCTTGTGTGGCAGGAGACGGACATTTTTCCTGACAAGCCCTTGATTTAGCCAACACGCTGTCAAACACCTGTCCAATATCATCAGACTGGGTCTGGGTCGTGGTCAGTCGACATATGGTACCTCTCTGCATTGATAAGACACTGATTGGTCATTGGACGTGTGTGACCATGGATGTGTGTCCATGTGCGTGTGTTTGTGTGTGTGCATGCAGGTTGGTTAGTTATGTGTCTAAAAGAACAACAAAAAACCAAACTACTATTTTCATACAAAGGTTTGCGGTCCTTGTAATGGATAGTACTTTTTTTAGCGAAAGTTCACATAGACTATGTCCCCAGCTAGCCTTGGGTTTGTTTGTGTGTGTTTATGCTCAAATAAAAAAAAACCCTTAGCCCCTGGCCATCTGCTTGGAAGGAAGTCTACCCAGGACTACACTACACCCACTAGTTTGTGCTATTTCTTTCAACTTCATTCTATGCTAGCCATGCATTGAATGCTTTGAGCACTTCCAGACTCAAGCAATGTGTGGCGACTACCAAGAGCAATTCAAAAGGTCTTTTGTTCAGAAAGAATCCTGTATTGCTTTGATGGTAATGGCTTCCACCAGATCAAATGTGTTTTTTATTGATTTTGGAAGGAAGTCTCATTATGGGCTTTGCATTTTTAGTTCACTTAGGATGACAATTTTGTTTGTCATATGTGCAGTCCCAAATGGGATCCATGTAAGGTCCTCTTCTGGTGAATCATGGTTCTTGGTACATAATTGGAACACAATGCGTTTTCATGAATAATGGTTACTGTGTGCAGTGTACTGTAACTAGCCCCTGAAAGCTAATGGGCTACAAACACTAGCACTATTCTCTGTGTATACAACCAGTAGGCTCTGTGTTTTTTTTCTCTCTTTGCATAGGAGGGCCTGCATTTGCAAGTATTAGAATTTTTTTAGTGGGAATTTTCATGTAAATAGTTTTAAGGAAGTGTGAAGGCAGGGTAATTGTGGGAATAAAATAAAATAGCCCATGTCCATCAAAGGTGGTGCATTATCATGCATTAGGAAATTAGGCTTTGAAATTCAAGTAGGTTAAAGCTTCTTTTGACTGATGAGAAACAAACAAACATTGTCTTACGTGATCTTACCCTGCATTATCAAACTATGCTTAGAGGATAAAAGAGGCACAACATAAAGTTCTGTGCTCATGCATTGTTTACACTGCACATCCTTTTTACATTCGTGATTCTAAACATTGTTTTGCATATTCATGTTGGTGTTCATGGGCCTCTTCATACTGGGTCTCTTGATAGCGAGCTCTTGTATCTTCACCTCATCCGCTTCTTGTTGGCTATACTTCCTCCTAAAGTCAGTGAAACATTTTAAACCGAGTATTTATGTCAGACTTGTCGGATTTAAATGTCCAACTGTTTGCCCTGAGATTTAGGATACTCTGTTTTCTTAAGCAATTTCCTTTATCTCAGCAGTGCAGAAATTATCCTGAATGAAAGGACGACTACTTTGTGTTGTCGCCTTGCTTACCATGATACGAAAAAAAAAATCCAACAAAAGCCAGATAGGATGTCAGCATTGTCCAGTATTTTTCTTTGTTCAAAGTGTAAATGTTTTCCACGCTGGAGCCACTCACTCCTATATGCTGTGCTTTCCTCTGGTGGTGCTCAGTGGTGGTCTTTGTTGTTGGAGGCTAAAGTGTTCTCTTCTCATCAGTTGTGTCTCTGACAGACAAGCAAAAGGATCACAGAGTTCCTTCAAACTTTCAAAGTTAATAATACCTGAGTCTCCCACTGAAACACTTTCTTAGTTTTTTTGAAGTCCAAGAGTTGTGTTGAATCTGATCTCAATTGTACAAGTAGCCTACAAATCTAGACACACCCTTGCGGTAGCAAATAGTTTTGCTCAGTGGGTATGTCTAGCCACACACCATTGGAGCCTCAGTAGGTCTACCATTGGTCTTACACAGATTTGGTAAGACCAATCACAACGCTCTATCTTTGTAGGGAGTCATTTGCGTCCTTAGCACGATAATGATGACAGGGCTGTGACAATGCAAATCAACTAAGTGGCCAAGGAATAGCAGTCGTTTGAATCGACTTTGATATCGACTCAATAATTGTTTGTTGAAATTTTCTGCAATCGCTTAGAGGAATTACTGTGTAATATGTGTTCTGTTTCAGGTAAATAGAAACAGCATATTTCCTTTGCTTTGCTAATTAGAATACAATGATTTTATGAAGTCAGCTGTTTGGGTAATAGGGTAAAACCTGAGTAAAGGGTCGATGGGTGCATTGTTCATGGCTTGCATGATTAAAGCAATAAACTTTCTTTTGCTTTGAACGTGCAAGGCAATCAATCCATGTGGGAGAAGGTCTGGGAGAATTGATTTGGTCTCCTCAGCTGGCTGTCTCCTCTGGATTCTAGTGTTATCTCACAGATGCACAGATATCCATTCAGAGACACAACAAAGATGCTGCGCCCCAAAGATGACATTTTGTGGGTATGGAGCTGTGACAGAAGATGGAGATTCTGTATGCAGGAAAAAAGCACTTTCAACCCATGGAGAGGGCATACTGTTGATGACAGTAAAAAAAGGAGGAAGTTTGACGACTCAGACGTAGCCGACCCCTGAGCTAGGCGTGGTCTGAGCCTTACTTGGATACACTGCTGTAGAGAAAGTCAGCCTTTAAGATAAAGAATTGCCATGGGACTATTTGTGATGATATTTCAAAGGTAAAACTTCAGGCACAAAACAATGTGAATCAGTATAGTTTTGAATAAGACTTGATTATGCATTTATGATAAAGTAGTACATACTGTTGGGCGAAGTAATGCTTTGTGAAAATCAATCACTACTTACCACCACTCACTTGACCCCATAATATTATTGAGTATATAGTGATGTGCATAACATCACTAGCTAAAAACAAGCTAAAAGCTACAGATCATCACACTCTGCAAATGTCTGTTTTGTTCATGTTGTTGTTTTGCCAAGTGGCCAGGAAAGATGCAGGTGGAAGATAGGAAGAGGACAACCCTAGCATGTTCTAATGTGACCAGATTTGACAGAATACTGTGGAAATGTTTGTTATGTGTTTTCTCATCAGTATGAATATTTCATCAAATGAAACCAGTCAGTGTGATGCATTTTTCAGGCAAACCTGTCAATTATTTTTTTCTCTTGGCTTGTTATGGTTGTTTGGATTCATAGATCTTTGAATATTCAGAATAATCAGTGAGTTCTGTGTCACTGATTTATTCCCAGAGTTGTACTTCAGAATGTCTTTAAAAAGGCACACAATTAAAGGACAGATTTAATCTGGTGAAAATCAAATCACTGGTTCACTGTATTGTCTATGTTTTATAAAACATTTATGTTCTCATTTACGTGTCTACTGACAGCACAGTGACCTGGAACAACAGGGAGATAGAATGATTCACACTAGGTTTCTCCTTTAAATTATGTTTTACAATAATTATCAACTAAATCCTACCAAAACCACCTACCAGTCTCACCTGTCATCTAAAAGATACTGACAATTTTAATATAAACACATACATGAATCTGATTTGTTGATGCCACTGGTCTGATCTTTTTGGATCAAGATCAAGCAGATTCTATGAATAATGTCCTTTGTTTTGGTGCATTGTTGATATAATGAATAAGCCGTTTTACTACTGCAAACTACTACAAGCTACTCAGTTGGACCTCAGAAACATGTCTATAATTTTGCTCTCTTGTAACTGTGAGCAAGTTACATTTTAGGTCAGACTGTCATAAAATTTATCCTTTTCAAAAAGTCTAGAATATCTCTTCAGCGGTGAGTGGTTCTGACAGTAAACCAAAAGTCAAATCCCCCTCTCTGGCTCTCATGAATGTTTTACAGACCTTTTTTTTCCTAGGGGCCAGCTATCTTGTCCAAAGTATTCAATCCAATTTCACTCCCCTTCTCTTAAAAGTCAGTCATGTAGTACTTAAGTGGTGCAGCATGATCGCCTGTAGTAGTGCTCACCTGTTACTAAAGGGGGTTGCTTCTTGATGCCACTCAACTGCCCCACCCTTACCTCTGTTCCTGTGTGTCGTGTTGTTATTGTGACCCTGTTGACCTCCTCCCCAAGCTCATCATCACGCCACCATCTCCATGCTGAGAGCCTCCTCATCTCATAAATGCCCCATACTGTCTTCCACCCCCCCTTTCCTCCACCACTACCCCCACCGTCACCCCAATCCCAACCAAAAGCCAGCATTCCTGAGGAAGCTGCCACAATCCAATTATCCGGACTCCAATCAATGAGGAGGGAGGCGGATCCCGCCGAGAGCCTGACATTTGTAATAAAGCCGTGCTATGATGGCATTCTGCAGCTGACAGCTGCCCAAAAGCCCCCTCTCTCTGCCGAGGGCCCACAGCTCCTTGGAGGAACTTGGCTTGGCGATAATGTGGCCGTGCTGGCAACCGACTGCGACGCCGGAGCTGGCACCTAAAAACGCTTCCCATGAATGGCAACTGAATTTTTTTTTTTTACATTTTTCAGTTATGAATGTCCAGTTGAGGATGGGGGGATAGACGATAGGGAGTAAGGGGGTAGGGGGGTAGGGTGGTAGGGGTGTGTGCCAAATATCTCTATTGGGGAGTCACAGTGAGAGTCAAGCATTTCCTGCTCATGTGGTGTGACTGTGTGTTTGTGTGTGTGTGTGTGTGTGTGTGTGTGTGTGTGTGTGTGTGCCTGAATTGCCATTGGAAAGACGAGGTCATTCACAGGAAGAAGGCCAGCATTCACTGGGCCTCAAATGAATTAAAAAAAAAGCTTTTGAGACTACGGTGATGTAATGAAGACTTTAGACCTTTGCGGTGCAGACGGAGGAGAATGGGACAGATTTGTTTTTGTTTGACATTTCATCAGCCACTGATGCACAGCCATTTTCACAGCTCTTGCTTTGACCACATGAACCTTAGCCAGGCTTCTGCAAAGCAGCGAATTCAAGCCATGGGGTTCTATCCACTATTCATGGAAGAATTATACAGCAAGCAATTCTTTGTGTGTGTGTGTGTGTGTGTGTGTGGAGGGAGGGTGGGTAAAATTTGAAAGGGCTTGCAAAAACAGTCAGTAAATTAATAGAATGCATGGAAACAGTATGGCCGAGGCCATCACAAAATGGGGTCGCTCTCATACCTATGTTTTATGGAGTCCATAAAGCACAGAGCTACAACTAGCCAAAAAGCTCTTTGTGTTTTAGTGTTTTCAAACAGCACAAATGGCCTCAGTGGTGATGGAGGTGGTGCTGCTGGTGGTGGTGGGTGGGTGGGTGGGTGCAGCAAAGTAAGCAGGATGCCAAGATCCAGAGTGCAGTCTGGGCTTCAGAGAGACTTCACTCAGCCACTGGCAGCAGGCGAGACTGATTTATTTTAGAATAGGGACATCTGATGGGACACACCATTGGCTTGCATTTCTCTTCCTCTTCCTCTTCCTGTTGCTCCAATCTGTGCATGGTTCTCTCTTTCTCTCTTTCTTTCATTCTTTCCTTTCTTTTGTGCATTTCTGTCTTCTGTTTTCCTCATGCTACAAGTGTTGGTTTTGGTATGGTTTTGTGAATGTCTGCCTGTATTGTCTGTTTGTATTGTCTGTTGTACTGTCTGTTTGTATTTGTGTCTGTGAATGTGTGTTTGTGGATATGGATGTGTGTGTGTGTGTGTGTGTGTGGTGTAAAAAAGAGACAGAGAGGCAAAGTTTTTCCTTCCTCAGTTGTAACTGCTCAAAGCAGACACTGCTTTCAGTGGACTGAAAGAACACAGTGCAGCTTCCCTGAGGCTAAAATCCTGCCTTTTACTCTCTCGCTCTCTCTCTCTGTTTCCTCTCTCTCACTCTCTCTGTGTCTGTCTATCTTTACCTGCAAAGCCTTGTTCTCACAATACTCATCCAGAACAGAAAGCAGAGCTTTCATTTCTTTCTCGGATTTCCTCCCGAACCTATGGAGCGCCGCCGCGCCACAACCCCAGTGGCCCCTGTCACTTTAATGATACTGTGCAGTCTTGATTGGCCTGAGCTGCTTTGGACACGCAGAATGAATTGTTCACAGTGAGGCAGACTTGCTTCTCTCTGGCAGGAATCTGACTGTGAAAACAGGCACTAACATCCACCTCCGCAACAGAAATTGAATACAAATTAGGCTGCGGGCCCATTATATTGATTTGAATCGCTCTCACGGGTTATAATGAGGAACGCGGACCCCTCCCCTTTCCTGAGATGAAAAAACGAATGGCCAATGGTACGGACGAGCTTTTTTTTGTTTTGTTTTCTTTTTTTTCCCCCTTCTTCCAGCCTGTCAGTCGCCACGTCCATCACTGTCCGCCCTTTCTCTGCTGTTGGGGTGTGGGTGCATGTGATTTGCGCAGGAGGAGAGAGCTCGGACTCAAGGTACTCAAGGGGAGGTGTTGGATTGGTGTGAGCAGTAGAGACTGCCCTCGACCACCACCCCCACACCCCACCTTACTCTCTCAACAACACTGCCACTTACCACTGCTTCACAGAAGGGAAGGGAGAAAATGGAGATGACACGTCCTAGTTTGTGGTGTGTGTGTGTGTGTGTGTGTGTGCGTGTTGGTGTAAGTGCGTTGATGCGAAGTGAGGTGTCGCACTTTCACCGGACTGGAGGTAATGAACCCAATGTGAAGGGCCTGGGTTTCAGGAGGGGGCGATATCAAGCCCATTGATTTCCCCATTGATCAGGCTAGTCTTTAAAGCCGCAGAGGTCAGACAGGGAAGGTACACAGAGCAGAGGAGAAGGATCTGAACGTGCTAAGGGTGAAGACATTATCCTATCTGACGGATGCACGCATGCACACACACACGCACACGCGCACACACACACACACACACACACACACACACACACACACACACGCACACACACACAAACAGATAGAGACGTGGTAAACGATCCTTATTCCTAAGCTATGAGCTGTAACACACCTGCCTTTAGGGCCTATCCTAAGAACATGGAATTGTCCAATGCTACACCAAACTAACCAAGAGTAAAGAGTCTTGTCATGTCATTGCATTGGTTAAGTTCAAAGCCCTCCAACACCACAGGTTTTCCTCCCTTTCTTTTTTTCCGTTTGAGAAACTGGGCAGATAGGCAGCTATTGACAGCTAAAATGAGGAGGATGAGAGAGCCTCGGGATCCTGGACTGCTCTCCTTCTGCCTGGCCACCGGGAGAACTACTGCAAAGGCCTTGGCATTTAGTTATTTATTTATTTCAAGTGTGTGTGTGTGTGTGTGTGTGTGTGTGTGTGTGTGTGTGTGTGTTTGTGATGACGCAGGGCTGGTTTGGGGGCATCCTTTTTGCGCCACTGAGTCATGCTGTCTGACTTCCTCTTTCATCTCCCTCCTGGCTCTTTTTTCTCTTCTTCTTCGTTTTCTCCTTCCTCTTGCTCTCCTCCTGTCTCTCGTGTTTTCATATCCGCACCATCGCCAGCAGGCCGTCATCTATCACTCTGGCAGCGATTAGGATCCTCAGCCGCTGTCATGCGGGACAGGCTGTCAGTCAACTGGCTGAGTTACTGAGCCTATCTTACCCACACTCGCTCAGGGAAATCAGCCTGGAAGAAGTGATCTGGCACAACCCATCCCCCATACACACACACACACACACACACACACACACAGATACACACACTTTTTAAATATGATTTCATTACGTTATTATTAACTCTCTCTGAAGGCTGAAGGTAGAGAGATAGGTTGGGAGGTGTAACCTTACAGGGGATAATTCCGTCAGAATGTGCATATTTGTTGGACTATTCATCGTGGGAAATTGAGAGTGCGGTGACATGGGATAATGGCTGTATTTGCACTTTTTTTATTTATGCGTCATTCATCTTTTGAACTGCATGGGGGCCCGGTGACAAATGTTCTCACTGTCTGATAGTTCCTCCGCTTTGCCCCTACACATATTTTTTAAAGTGTCACATATTGAAAGCAGTGCATTTGTGATGTGACTGCTAGCTCCATCTTGTCACAAGAGCCAGAACTCGAGTGCTCGAGCCAAAGCCTAAATTACTTTTCAGCAAGAAAGTAAATGGCTGGGATCATAGAAACACCATCTACAGCGATCTCATGGAAATGTGTCTCTCACTTTTGAGAATGCCAATTTATGCGACGGAAAGGAATGAACTGAGACGAAAACATCTGTGCTGTCTTGTGTCTCTGTAGGCAAGCGCCGACTTTCTAAATGCAGCCAAGTCCCTTCGAGAATCTTTCGTAAGCTTCGAAATCTGTTTTGTCAGTTGATTTCACAAGGACTCCCCGAGGAAATTAAATATGTGTGATGCAAAAAGGCCTGGTGTAAACGAAACATCTCATTATGGGAGCCTCAACTGTTTTCAAGTTAACTAACTACATAGTTGTAAAATGCGCTGAGCCATTTTAAAACACTGGTCACAAAATGCTGCTGCTACCTGCTTGCTGCACCCAGCATGCTACAGCTTAGCGGTACCTCAGTGGGAGAAAAAGGAGGGGGTGTTGGTGTTAAATCAGCTTTTCACTATTTTGCAGGGTGCTGAAATCACATAGCTAGTTGTTTTTCTCCTCTCAAGCTTTTTTTTTAGCCACTAAAGGCCAGTTCCTGCTTTTAGTGGGAGTGTTGTTAGTGCGTGTACTCTACAGGTTGGCTGAGAGAGTGGGAAGTGGTACAGCCTGGAATAGGATTCTTAAGCAGAACGGGAGAAAAGAGAAAAGTAAGATAATAGAAGCAGGTGAACCAGGAGGACCGCAGGTGATGTGGAGGCAGTTTTAGACTCTTCCGTTATTTTTCTGTTTTATTTTTGGAATCTTTAGCCTATTAGATAAGAGAGTGAAGAGAGGAAAGAGGAAAATGGAGAGGGGTTGTATTCAGACATGGATCCGCATGGACACTGGGCCTGTTGATGGTATGAGATGCTAGTGTGTGGTCATAGAATGGATGAATGAAGTGTTGTATCTTGTTCTCTGATGTTGAAATAGAATGTATTCAACTTCAATCTATACAATGTATTCAAACCCCAAAATTTATGACAAAAGTGTAAAATTAATTTTACAATTAATTATACAAACGACAACCTTATATTTAGGCTGGGGATTGAAATGGTCCATTTTGACTAAATGACGCCCTCTTTGGTAACCACAGTTCAACTATGGTTGATTTCCCAAATGTGGCATCATTGGCAGGCTTTGTTTAATTCATCCATTTTAATGGCTATTTCTCTAAGCTCTAATCCACAAATTCAAGATTTACATATGAGGGACAGCGCAACTGTGTTTCATGTTCATGATAGCTCTGTGGCCATGCACAACCTCTCCCAGTGCACCAAAGCCAAGCTAAAAATATTTTAATATAAAATATTGCAGTTTTCTGTGATCCTGTAATAATATGATGTGTCACCCTGATGGTTATGAAGACTTTCAGTCGTACAAATCTCCATGTTTGCTCTACTTTAGTCTTTCCCACCACTTTCGTGCCAAGACAGCGCTGTGTGAGCTTGGGTCTAAAACTAGTGTGCTAGGTACTGGCGGCATACAAAACGCTAAAACCACCACATGTTCCAACCCATTACGCATAGTGCATATCCTTCACGTGACCTTATACCACTGAAATGAACTTGAAAGTAGTTGTTAATATCAAAAAAATATCAAAAATTGTCAAGTTATTGCATAGACTATTGATTTGGATTGTCTGAATTGTATATGAAATTGTATCCCTGAGCAAGAAATAAAAAACAAAATAAAAAAATGATTATTGCATAGATTTTGCTGTGGGATCCCTGCCCCGGCCACACACACAAACACCCACACCACACGCACACAATCACACAAAGCCTCACCTACACACCTTTCAAGCAATGCTGTGTGACTGTCCAGTGACGTACCGAGTGCGACACACTTATATACCCAGACACTCCATCTCCCGTCAAATTGATTTTGCGGTGAAACTGTTTCCAATAAGACTGTTTTCACATACGCTGCCTACATCTGCTGGGATTAATGAGGTGACTTTTTAAAACAGTGCATATCAAACTGCCTCTGTTTATTTAATTAAAAGCACCAACATTTTTCAAACTGCTGGCACATGACGCTTTCAAAATGCCAGCTTGCTTGTTGTGGGGGGTGGGGGCTGTTTGCCGTGATATGGAGCGAGAGGGAGAGAGGAAAGAGAGAGAGAGAGAGAGAAAGAAACTCTCGAAGGAGAGATGATTGCTTTGTGAGTTTTAATGTCATGATGCAGTTTTATATGGCCAGTTTGCGCCACAAACACTTCATAGCTTTTGTTAGATGAGATGAACAGTTTCACAGCGGGAGGTCGTAAAAAGACAGTCACCTTCACCTCTCCTAATTGAATTAACTTCCACCACACTGCCAGCCAGGACAACAATGATGGCCATGTGTCTGTGGTAGTGATACAGTGTGTGGAGGTGGGAGCCAGGGATGGAGAGCCCTGGATAGCCAATGGCCAGTAATCTTTTAGACGAGTGGATCGGCCTCCTGGACAGCCTGGAGCCCACCGTAATTCCCTTTTTTGTTTTCTGGACACAATCCGGATACATTTCTTTGCATAGGGAGGTGTGGGCAGTGGGGAAGGGGTGGGGGGGTTGTGGCCACTGGTTGCTGTTTCCTCTGAGACACGGACAAATGGAGAATGACGGGTGGCCTTGGTGCTGCATGTGTGAAAGTCTTGACTGTGTGTTGGAGTTTTAATCAGCGGATGCGGTATAATCGGAGGCTTTCACCGCAGTCCAGCCGGTGACAGAAGAGCCCCCGTCACCATGGTGATGGGCATCATCATTGTGTCAGTGTCACCAGGCAGTGGGCTTGCGATGCGCACCGTGAGTTGGATTTGTGCATCCTGAGGAGCTTTCCCTTGATACTATTATGTGTGTGTGTGTGTGTGTGTGTGTGTGTGTGTGTGTGTGTGTGTGTGTGTGTGTGCGCGCACATTCTTCCTTGTAATCATTGCTATCACGTTAGACTTGTGGCTTGTTGCTGTGTGGCTGTGAGGCAAAGAGCTTAGAGGCCAGTAATGAGATTCCTCTCTCCCCCTGCTCTCATTCTCTCAGAACTCTGCATGAAGATTTGTGGGAGATTTGGAGAGGGTCACGAAATGGTTCTTTGAGGAACGCCACCGCTGTGCCGCATGTGCTCGTCGCTTGCCCTCCTTTTCTCACCCATTCCTTCATCCCTCACAGAGGGATTCTCTTTCTTTTTCTCTTTTTATTTGTCTCTCTCTCTCTCTCTCTCACCATATCCTCTGTATTTATATTTACTTTTCCCAGCACCTTGCGTCTCTGACAGGTATAAATAATGCATAGACCATCCAGTGGTGGAGGGGCTGGGGAAAAAAAACACAAACAGTCCCTGCAGACCGAGTAATAAAGGCTAAATCAAATAAGAAAAGAGTTTGATGAAATGTAAGTGGTGAGGTGTTAGAGAAGAGACTGTTGCAGATCACATTACACAGCAATGCCACACTCTCCTCTCCCCCTCTTCCTCTCTATCTTTATTCTCTACCTCTGCCAGTTGTTGATGGAGCCTGTCTGATCCCCCCATACACACACACACACACACACACACACACACATACACATACACAAACTCACACACACACACATACACAAACTCTCACACACACACTCACACATGTCCTTACTCTCCGCCGGCACTGGCTCAGGAGTGCTTCTTGCTGCTCGGCATCGTAATGAAAGAGCCCAGGCTCTCTCAGGCCAGCAAAGCTGGAGCCATTAAACTGCATTAAAGCACAATAAGATCTCTGTCTCTTTGTGTGAGAAAAAGAAAATGTCGGCTTGTCGGGGCTCCCCTCCGCCAGCCAACCAGCCAACCAGCCAAGCAACCAGCCACCTGAATTGCACAAATACAACCAGGGAAATGGAAGAAAAAAGTAAAGAAAAAACCACAATCAGTTCTTCATGTTGTTTGCTGGTGCACCAGACCAGCCATATGTGCTACTGTGAACTAAGAGTGGAAAATTTCCCGGTTATTTAATTTCCTATTTCGGCACCATCTCTTTTTTTTACGGAAAACACATCAGACTGGAACTCGACCGTCGAGTACATCGAGTGTGTGGCTGCCACCATCTGGCTGGCTTTCTTCTTCCTAGAATTGTGAAGGACAAAGCTCTATTAGGTGATAGCAGGTCTGGAAGTGATTTTTTTTTTCTTGACCCCCCCCCCTCTCCCCAACCCAATCCCCTCCTCCTCCTCTTCCTCCTCCCCCTCTTCTCCACAACTACCTCCACCACCACCTTCACTCTACCAGTTCACATTTTATTGGGCTGTTTTTTTCCGCGTAGCCTGTCGAAGCACTCTATTTCTTCCCATGTGGCCTCGCAGCTCAGGGGGCTATATGTTGTCTTTTATTGCCCTATGGCTGTAATAGCGCTAAGGTCAGAATGAGTGGGAGATTGGACAGAATGAGGCTGTTATATGCACCCCCACAGGGCTGACCTGCAGGCTTCGGTGGCGGAGGGAACGGTAGAGGAGTGGCAGCTTCGTAACTGGGGAGAGTGAGGGGTTGCTGAAGGGACGAGCGGTTGACCTTCAGTATCCCAGGGAACTTCTACAGGACACAGCGTGAAGACATCAGCAGTGTGCTAAGATAGTGGGTGGGGGTGCGATGGTCGCTGTGGTGTGTGTGTGTGTGTGTATGTGAGAGTGCATATAGAGATAGCGAGAGAGAGAGAGAGTGTGTGTGTATGTGTGTATGCGTGATGTGTGTGTATGACCTTTTATGGAGAATTGGAGTGGATTTTTTTAGTTTGAGAATGAAACCAGCCAAGTTCCAGACTCTTGGGAGAGGCTTTTGAAGGAGTTGAGCCGGAGAAAGGTGAATTTCACATCTCACAGCTGCTGAAAAAATAGACATTTTGCCTTATTAGCAAGGTTAGAAATGTGTCTCGCGGCTGCTCTATGCAACTCGATCTATCATTCGCCTTGGTTTATGACTCCATTTAGCGTTGGATTGCCATTTTCTCTGTTAGCGCGAGGGCTAGAGATTGAGAAAGAAAGACAGATAGAGAGACTCTTTGAGTAGGAGCAGTTCAAAGCAAACAATAACAATTTATCAAATGAGAAAATACACACACAGCACACACAGACACACACACAGAAAGATAATCTGTTTGCCACGTGTAAAAATAGGCCTCTGGGGTGACTTCAAAGCTACTTTCGCTCCAGTGTCGTGGCACATTATGGGGGCATAGCTGGCTGATGTTCATCAGTGGGGGGATTGATGGCGGGGCTCTTGTCACGATCATGCCTGGGCCGGCCTCTCCTCATGCGTATCGATCAGCCGGGGGCCCACTGAATGACTATTGATCACATTTATCCTGGCCAGGTCCCCTGTACCGACACGCAAGATCAACGGGATTTCTGTCACTTTGGCTCAGATGAGGTCATAAAGAAGACGCAGGGGGTGGCGCGTGATTGTCACATGATGGAACAGGCGTGACATCTGAGACCGTCGGCTGTCTGTTGCGCTGCGCGGCAGTGCACGGTTGCGTACATGGCTGTCTTGTTGCACGCGCTTGATGTGAGGACCCTCACACGAGGCATACGTATAGACATCCTCTGCTGAATGTGTAAAGCTGTGTGGATGTGAGCAGAAAAGTGTCTGAGAATCGGGGTGTTGTGCTTCGAGGGTAATATGTTTAACTTGGCCCTCACGAACCTCACCCCCTGCATCCCTGTCACCAAGGGGAGGGGGGGTTGGGTGAAGGAGTTAACGCTAACCGCTAACTCTTGCGCTGCGGACATCGCTAGGCGACAGGGTGTTCACATCAATTATGGCTAATGGCTAGTCCCCCCCCACCCCACCCCCTCAAGTGTGCACCCCTCAAACACACACACACACACACTAACACTACACCCACACCCACCACAGTCTGAGCATTACAACAGTAGCTACTGCAGCCCTGAATAGGATCATCAGCATCACAAAGGGCCTTTTTGAGTTGGTATGTCAGCGGGGGCACATTCCACAGTTCTTACCTGATGTACCCTACTTGAGGCTTTGCGACAATGCGAATGCTCTTTGTGTGTGTGTGTGTGTGTGTTTTTGTGTGTGTGTGTGTGTGTGTGTGTGTCGGACGTCTCCTTTGGAGCCTTTTTGTTGTTGTTGTATTTACTTCTCACTGCGCCGTTCTGTCTTTTTGTGAAAGACTTGCAAAGACTCGAAAGCAACCGATCATTAAATCCTGCCTTTCTCTCTGTTCCATCCCCCCCCCCGCTCCCCCCAGATGGCCCAGGATTACACTCGTGCCTCGGCCGCGCTTTGGAGAAAAGCGCTCGGCTTTTTGCGCCGCGCGGCACAGTGCTGCTCTGTGCTGTGCTGACAGCAGTTGATTTCAGGGGCTTCATGGATCACAGGTGTTTGTTGACGCCTGTGTTTGAAAAAAAAAAAAAATTACTCTCTTTTCTTTTTTTTTCCAAATCGAAATGAAAAGGATGATTTGCTGTGGCTGAGAAATGTGTTCAAATGAGCACAATCAGCTAGTTATTGACAAGGCCGTGTGTGTTTGTGTGTGTCTGTGTGTGTGTGTGTGTGTGTGTTTGTGTGTGTTAATGAAATTTCGCATTAATTGTAATTTAGTGCACAAGCATTTAAATTGAAAAGCAGGAGATGAAGTCTCCCTTGAATGATAACCAGCGCGCTGCAGAAGCGGAGCGGCTTGTCGGGGCAGCTGGTTGGTATTCTGGTGATGATGTCCAGGCAGAGGTGTCGCTGGGTGAATGCGGGCGCCTGGAGTTTCTTGGCAGAGGCCATTGCTATCTGTCCAGCCTGAGGTTGGCCACCTGTCCACCGTTAGCTTTCCTGTCACCTAAGCAGGAGATACTGGCAACAGGCACACACACACACACACACACACACACACACACTCACATAGACAGGCAGAAAAAGAGAGAGTTAGTTAGTGTGTGTGTTTGTGTGTCTCTGAGAGAAGGAATGTGTGCCTGTACACAGGGTCAAGAGAGAAAGAGAGAGAGAGAGATGAGTAAAAAAAGCTCACTGAGAGAGACAGCAACAGAAGTGGGCAGGCAGGGAGCAGGCAGGCAGGGAGGCATCTTCCAAGAGAGTGTCCAGCGCCACTGAGCCCGTGCTATCCACTCTGCCCATGGGCACACATCGCTCAGCCCTCGGGGATGGCATGCTGCAGGAGAATCACAACAGTGCCCACAGCTCCTGAGCCTCAGTCTGCACTACATGAGAGAGAGAGAGAGAGAGAGAGAGAGAGAGAGAGAGAGAGAGAGAGATTGAAGAGAGTAGCTCAAGAGAGTAGTGCGTGTCCTCAGACTGCACAAGTCCCCCTGTTTGACTGCAATTATTTACATCTCCTGTAGAGTACCCACATTCATCTTTATCACACACACGCACACACACACACACACACACACACGCAAACAGACACATTCAGACACAGACACACCTCTATGTGCCTGAGCAAGCACAGAGCTCACAGGAGAGGGTGTCGCTGTCTTCCCGGAACATGACGGCACGATGATTGATGAGTGACTCATATGGCCATAAAACAGACACAGCGCAATATCCCCACACCTGGATGAAACAAATGAAAGTCATGCATAGCCTCCAGCAGCTCTTTATGATCTATTCTCATTTATGCCTGTTGTCTTGAGTGGTGACAGTGCTTAGCGTGTACTAAAGTCGTGCGTGTGTGTGTGTGTGTGTGTGTATGTGTGTGTGACTATGCGAATGCCTGTGTATGTGTGTGAGTGTGTATGTTGCATGTGTGTGTAATGCCTCTGTTCACATACATCCAGAGGCGCTCGTAGCTACTGTATGTGGTGTCAGGCTATAGTGTGGCAAGGCAGCCTCGCTCGCTGTTTGTTCTAAAAGCTTGCCTTTCGATTCGTTTACTTATGCTTGGAAAACCATGCCTCCTGCTGTTAACATGCAAGTTGTGTGTTGGGTCCCAAGCCGGCTTAGTTTAAAGCCCTCGCCCCGAATCTCAGCAGCTAGTTCATTAAGCCCTGTGCAACACACCAGTGATGTTATTTAATAAGCCCTTTCCTCTTGCTGAGATATATTGCCATTCTCACTGTGCTAAGATGTACTGCTCGATAATTCTGCCACTTTGAAAAAATGGTGTGTCAGTGTTCATTTAGTCTTTCCCGAACTGAGTAATACTGATTCCATTTTATGAGATTTTTCTTTTTTCTTTTCTTTTTAAAGATGATCCAGCTTTGATCATAAATATCATGACTTACGTACTGGAGTTATGATAATGCCTCTCTATATCCCCCTATCTGACACTTGCTGTGCATTATTAGATAATGTGTGCTTATATATGCTTATACATGTTTATAGATGTTAGTAACCCATAAACACAGAGTCTGACAGCAACTACATCCTCTTGTTATTTTTTTTTCTGTTACGGGGTGTGTTGTAGATATACTGCATGTTATATCGTTTGTAGTGGCTTGAAGTGAGGCGGAGCAGTGAAATATGCTGATCCTCACAGCTGTCAAACAGCTAGTGACCCCTGAAATCTATGAAACCCTAGCAAGGGTTGCTGTTGGTGCTTTTCATCAAACAGACAGAAGAAGCACCAGTGAACCATTGTTATACAGCGTACAGTCTTAATAAGCAGTTTAGAGACCTCCAAGAATTGGACAAGCATTGGAATAGACTCCTATTTTGCGTGACAGACTCCCCTCTTTACATTGGACTATCACGTTTAAGGCAGATGATCTTTGAGATAAGCCTGCTTCAAAGATGAAAAAATGGAGGGGAAGAAAGCTTTGCAGATATTGTAAAAGGAACACAGGGCTCAAACAGCGAAGTCTTAAAAGAGAGAGAGAGAGAGAGAGCTGTCTGTCCGCTGTGTTTGGTAGAGAGCACAGTGCCACAAGCTTTAGCCTGATTTCTCGTATGCCCTCAGGCGCTTTTAGATCGCCTCAGCTTGGCAAAGGAAAGGTGGTTGGAAAGGAAAGGTGGGGGTTAGGGGGGCTAAGAAGAAGGCCTCCGACAGGGGTTCCGAGGGTTGTCAGAATACACTCTGTTTGTTTTCCATTATGACTTGCGCAATTGGATTCCTCACTTGCCCGGGAGCAAGAATAGTGGGAAGTGACAGAACCAAGAATACCAAGTGTCGTGTCCGAACCCTAGGCTTGGACTTACAAGCAATAGCCAAAAAAAGAGAATGAAAGAGAGACAGAAACTAAAACAAAGAACCAAAGAGGCCTCACCTAAAGCCCTCAGATAAAGAAGAGAGATGAGGAGTAGGGAATAGAAAGACAATGGAAAACAAACAGGCGTCTGCACAGCTTTTAGCCTCGTACTTCTGCAGCACGGGCCCGTATCTGGGGCTGGGAAGTGAAATAAGCTGTCACGCTGGTGATGCATGTGTGTGCTTTTAAAGCTTCATGATTCACAGATAGGCAGGCATTGGCTCGCGACAGCCAAAAGCCCTGCATCACCAACCAATGGTCTTTTGTCACAACAAAAGTGATGGGTGAATTACCTTCAAATGAGCATTTTGATGAAAACTGTATATACATATATAGTTTTTTTTTACCCCCCTCCCCTGCCCCAACATCACGTAGAATGCTCACAATTCGCAAGTGTTTACGGCTGTCGCAGGTATTGTTGTTGTAATCCCTACCCCAGAGTCTCATCTCAAAACATCTGCAAGCTGAATCTTGTTAGATTTCCCTCTCGTGTCGGCCATATTTTGATCAAAACATGCAGTGTTGTTCAAGAACTTTGCCTGGTGCCCTTGGGATGTTTTTCCCCTCTATCTGATACCAGGACTGAAGGTTCTTGGGTGTTAGAACATGTATAATGGAGATGTCTTAATTCCGGCAGTTCGTGAATGAGGTCAGCCATCGTTTCAGAGAGGCGCTATGGATGAAAGACTAATGAGGACCTCATCCACATGAAGACTTGGGCCAGCTTTCACATGCTGCTTAATTTTTATCTCGACATGCAGAGTAATAAGATACTGATATCACCCTTAGCAGCACATTGGGGGATCAAAAAGTTTTTTTTTTTTTTTCCACGAAGATTTGAAAATTAATGAGGGTGAAAATTGTAATTTGTTTGCCAGCTGCCTGGTTGGTGTCTGTTATCGATTGATTAGCCTTGCAATTTGGTGTCTGTTATCGATTGATTAGCCTTGCAGTTTGTGGATGAGATGGTGAATTGGCTTTTTGCTCAAAAGGAAAAAGGTTCCTTGATTGAGTTCATAGCTCCACAGAAACTCAAAAGGCTGTGACAAGAGTCTCAACCGACCAGACGTCAGGCTACTGAAGAAGCTGCTATGCAGCTTTGGCATTGCTCTCCTGGGGCTATCAGTAAATATCTTTCTCTCTTTCCATCCTGCTCATCTGATTGATATTGCTGTCAGATGGCTTGTCCCTGGCCCTGATGTATTCTTGTAGACATATGAAACTCGTGAGGAGCTAATTCTCCAGTCGATATCAATAAAACAACGCTGATTTCTGCAACGCCGTTTCCTGTTATTGGTTCTCCTCTGGAGAGCGAACAGCTGCCAATCGAACATAGCTGTATTGATCTCAACATCGTCTCGCAACACACGGCGGCATGGCAGATTTGAGGTCTGTGAGATCAAATGCCATCTTATCATCTTTCTCTGTTCTTGCTCTCTCTCTCTCTCTCTCTCTCTCTCTCTCTGTCTTCCATCTGCATTTGCCCCTTCGGTTTAAAGTCATTCCAAACAAAGCCGTAATGAACCCAGAGGGTGGTGAAGCTGGAGGGATTAGGGCATGTTGGAAAAACATTTCCCTAAGACTCCAGCAGCTTAAGAAAGCACAGCCTCACTGGTCATTAGCTACCCACTCATCCACACTCGTTTTTTTTACTCCATCGTTTTGTTTTTTTTCTTTTTGTTTTTGTTTGCTGTTTGCTTTCATAAGCAAACAGCAAACTGCCTTACTGTCATAAGGAAAAGACAATATTTTTCCTTCTTCTGAGGTAAAACAGTATGAGCAGACAGATGAATGTGGCGTGGGGTTTGTGATGCTCTTACGCTTGTTGTAGCAGGTCTCGCCCCTCCAATTTCACACTGCGGGTAATTCTCTCCATCCGTGTCGGTCAAAGCTGCAGAAGATGACCACCACCCTTCTGCCCTGCCCCTTGCGTTTCTATGTGGGACGCCCATCACTGCAGCGTAACAGGCAGAAAGAAACAGAGAGTGAGAGAGAGAGAGAGAGGGAGAGAAAGAGAGAGAGAGTGTGTGAGAGAGAGGAGCTCAGCAATAACATCAGCATCAATGCAGGGAAATAGAGCTGGTGGGTTTGACAGGGACAGGATTGCCTGGGTGGCAGTTGACACCTCAAGCAAGTGAGAGAGTGACAGTGGAATTCTGTGTGTGAGAGAGAGTGTGTGTCTTTGTGTTTGTGCGTATGTGTGTCTGTCTGTGTGTGGGTGTGTGTGATGGAGAGAGAGAGAGAGTGAGAGTGTGTGTATATATATGTGTGTGTGTGTGCGCGTGTGTCTGTAGTGGGAGGGTTGTGGTTGGATAGAGTAGTGACAGGCTGTTGACAAGCGGAGGTAGACTGGATGTGGGGTCCACACGGGCGCCTTTCCCAGGTTTCCATGGGCACTGCGCGCCGCAGGGTGCGGATGAGTTGCGGGGGCGCCCTGCAGCATGGTGCTTTTCAGCCATACAGACACTATTGAGGGGGCCACGGATTCCAGGATGTCTCCCCCCTTTGGGCTTCCTGCCACGGCCACAACTATCACCACCACCACCACCACCACCGCAGCCTACACTGCCCCCATCGTCTCTTCTACCTCCTCTAGTGCTTGTGCCGCCATCGCCATGGTTGCAGTTACCTGGCTCTCGCTCCTTCGACTTCCCTTTCCTGCTGAGTCTCAACAGCTGTCACTTTTCCCAACAGTGGCCAAGACCAAAGCAGAGGAAGAAGGGAGCGGGGGGGTGGGGGATGGGGAGAGGATGGGAAGAGGATGTGAAGATGAATGTCCTACAACAGACACATCCCATTCATTCTTTTCACTCACTTACTCACTCTATCTTTCTGTCTATCTCTCTCTGTCTCTCACTTTCTCACCTTCCTTTTTTTTTTATCCCTCCTTTTCTCTCTGCGTGCAACCGTAAGGAAAAGAAATCTGGAAGGCGCAGGCGTCAAACACTACTGTGCCACGGCTGCGCTCTTGAAACATGGCTATACATCCCAGAAGTGTATTGAAAAAATCCCTCGGAGTAGGTGCTGTTGTTGGGCTGGGCGGGAGGGGCGGGGGGGTATGGTGCTTTCTGTCTGCCAGAGAGTCTTTGTTCACTTTTGGATTTTCCAGCTCTGGCAGAACTTTCTGACATGCTTCTTTGTCTATTGGAAGTCACTTTTTGAATAGACACACATCCTTTTTCCAAAAGAGAACAATGGCGCTTCATTGCATTCAAAATGACTTGCAGAAAATGCTTGTGAATAAGTGTCTCATGATTGATATTTTTTTTGTGAATTAGTCAATTGGCTAAAGAAAACAGCATAATTATTCAATCTGCTGATTTAATGTAGTAATTCAAACAGGACTTTGTTAACTTTGTTAAACTCAGCAGAGTTATGGTTTGCTCTGTATTTCGCTCTGTCAAGCTCATGCATGAAAACACAGACGAGTCTCTAATGAAAACACACACGCACACACGCAAAAAAAGAAGGACAACAAGCAAGCAAACACTGATGACTGGAGCAAAACTTTGCATGACATCAATTAATGCTCGATCCATGTTTGCTAAAATGTCCAGATGATGAAGAGCCCATGCCAGTCCCCTTGGCTGGAGTGAGCGAATGCCCGCTTGGGCATCTTGATCGTCAAGAGCTTCTGTAGCCTATTAAATGAGGCAGCCAAGCGTCATCGAGTTGAAAATGGCCTGTGCGAAACGCGAGCAGACACGCTGCAGATGTGCCCATCGTCAACCGCAATCTGTCATCTCCTGTGCCAGCCGAAGAGGCACTTTCTCTCGCTTTGTAACCATATCAAAGTCGGGTTGCCGTTCGCTTGAGCTAGCTCGCTCGCTGACTTGGCTTGCTTGTCCCTTTTGCTTGGCCGACCCTGGTTGTTTTTGTGGAACGGGCCATGATCACGGAAGGTGCAGTAGGTGAAAATGGCAGGAACACTGTGGTTCTTGCCTCTAATAGTCTTTACTGTGACGATCGATTGCACAGTCATGCTTCTTGGGGGGCGGTGTTTCCTTAGACGTGCCTTCAATGCAGATAGGCTAATATTTAATGACTGTTTACTGTCTGACAGAAAGCGATAGAAACCTCTTCGATGCACATAATCATGGTATTATCGTGATGTTTTCCCCTGGTCGCTCCATTTTCCTCTGTCTCACTCTCTTTCTCTCTTTCATTTCTCTTTCTCTTTTCTTCTTTCTCTCTCTCCTATTCTCCTTTCTGCCTCAATCTCACTCTCCTGTCCTCTCATTGTCTTTCATTCTCTTTTGTGGGATCATGAGTTATGTGTCATGCATTCAGATGCACGCTTTGTCATTTTTGTGTGCAGGGGAATCGTCCCTGCCAAGATTATTCCTTGCGTCAAAAAACGGAATGCACTCTTGCCATTATTGCTCTGCTCAACCTTCCCGCTGTACAAGCAGAGATTTGCAGTGCACCAATGCTCTGCGGATGAGCCCATCAACACAGAGCATCAGATTAGGGGATTAGAAAAACAAAACTGAGTTTTTGGGGGTTTTATTCTGGAGGTATTTGCAGCCCTCAGTGTTTTTTTCTTGTTTTGTTATATATATATATATATATATATATATATATATATATGGTTTTGTTTTATTTTGGATTGTGGGTCAAATAGGTTTGCAGAGTTTTTTTTTTTTTTTCAGGGACATGGGTCCATAATTCACACAACAGAGCTATGCAGCACCACCATCAAGTAAACACCCACTCACACACACTTTCTCACTTTCACACACACACACACATTCACAGCTGCCGAACAGTTCATGTGAGATTTCATGGGGATTTGGTCGACAGTCCAGCTCATTTTGAGAGAATTTTACAAAGCCAAGCCCCAGAACAGTTAGCGGCTATAGAAGGATTTAGCCTTTGGTTGCGGTACAAAAGAGAAGAAGGAAGTCCAAGTTAGAATGCAGTGGAGTGATGTGGAAGGCGGACATGGGTAAACATAAACGGCCACTGATCTTGTCATTACAGTGTCATAAAGCAGGGAGCTGTGTTGGCTTAGTGTCAAAGTGAAATATACCTCTGACAAATCAAAAAGTAAGTGCCTGTGTGCTCGCAGACGAGAGGAAATGACTCCTGTGAGTGTTTCGTAGTGTGCAATCAGTGTTGGCCTGTGTATATCTTCGACGACAGTGGTGTAGCGTTGTGAGATGATCTGCTATAGGCTGATCAAATGAGCAGCATTTTTCTGATGAATAATTGTATGAGCTACAGAAATGATGGGTGACAGATAGATGTAGCTTCTGATGGTCCATTACATGTTCATTAAATTCTAAACGACTCTCTTGATTAATCAATTCCAAATTCTAAAGCAATCAAAATCCAGAGCAATTTTGTCTTTTATGACTCTGCTTGCTGTGGTTCTACTGCTTTTGCTTCTCTTAGTGACTACTGGATGAGATCGTGATGCACTGCTGACATTCCTGCACAGACAGATGGTAGAAAATAACACATTTTTGACTAGAAAGAACTGTGATTAATGTAACTACCACAGCTCAGCCAGTTTAATTGTCATGGTACATGGTTCCCTGGATTCCTGCATATGCGTCACTGTAGAAATGACTGTATGAGATGGTTATCCTTCTTTTTTAGTGTTATTATTTTAGAGTATTCTATCTCCATGGAGAATATTAAACGGTTGGTTGCCACATCTCAAAATATACAGAAGGAAGATGCGCCTGAATTAAAGTTCCCTGAATGTGCACAAAAGGGCTAATTTAAAAAATACATTTAAAAGTATTTTGCGTTAAGTACCCTGTAATTAATTCAGTAAAGCTGAAGCAATTACAACATTTCCCCTAAACTGTTTATTTTCAGTTGGCCGTGCTGGAAGGACAAGTTGATCAGATTTCAATGAAATTAGTGAAATGATCATGTGCTAGCACCTGATCTGATTTAGAGTGTGTGTTATTGTGAAGATTTAGAGCTTTGCAAATATTTACATTTGACACCAGTTTCTGAAGACGCACGCTGCTCAGTACAACGGCTAAATCTTACATTTATCAGAGAATTTTGATGTAACCCTCCCAACCATTCTGCATATTCCTTATCACGACTATAACCCCCCCCTCATGCATGCCATTTGAAGTGCAACCCAAGATGTGTGTGCATGTGTCTCCTTATCAGTTGTCTGTTTCTGAGGACTTCATAAATATATCATCTGAGCTTTGGCATCAGGGTTTAGCAATAAGATGACTGGATACCAGAGGCACTCCTAGAGGCTGACTGGTTAGATGACTTGTTGTGTTCATTTCAGAAATTTTTTCAGGTCAGTGAGAGTCGGGTGGAAGGGGAGGTAGTACGACTCCCACACGGGGGGGGGGGGGGGAGCCTGGTCCATCGTCTCTGCCGCCCAGATCAATAAACACGGCATGAAGAATGTGATGCTGCAGATCATAGGAAATGAGAGGCGAGGAGAAAAACTCATTTTAGACACTTCATATTCACCATGACCCCAACGCAGGCCCTGCATTCCTTTGGGAGACACACAGCTTCTCCCCCCGCTGTCTCCGACAGAATAAAAGCCCTCTGGTTTATTGTGAGACTTCTACTTGTGCTTTATCACCGCGCCAGACCCACTCCCTTTGTAATGACTTACAGTTAAAGCACAGTTATAGACATAGGCAGATGGCTGAAAATCAATACAAAAGATAGGAGAAGTTTCACAGTGCTGTTAAGCCCTATAACACATTTGCTTCATATTCGTCCTCTGAATTGTCTGTTGCAGAACACTCACACAGCCTTGTGTTAGTGGGCATACTTAAACTGACAGCCTTCAAAATGTCACTCATCAGGACTTCATTTGTAACATGCAGTTCTCTCAAGCCACTCAAAGTAAAAAAAAAAAAACACTTTATCACGTGATCACCATCAGAACACTTACCTGGGTCAGGGCTCTTGTGACACAGCGACACAGTTCAATGAGCTAAAGTGCAGTTTACGTTACTCAGGGTTAGTACATTTTATTAAAGAAATAGCCATGTCATTTTTATGAAGTTATAAAAATCAATGAGGCAATGACTACTGAAATGCATGCTGTGAAATTAATCCAGTGTAGGCAAGAACCAGCTAAATTGAAGCTGAAATCACTATTTCCTCATCAATTGTTCTGGTGGGTTATGCCAGAATGCCCTTTGATAGGCTTTTTAGGGAATCCTATTTTGTTCCCGTGCTGCCATAATCAAATCTACTCGCAGAAGTCAGACTGGGTTTGATCCAGCCGCCCCAAAATGGGAGGCTTCTGTCTGCTTTCGTATATAGCCATTATAAAATAAAGCTCATCCTCTTGAGCATTGTGAAACCTGCCCAATTCAAAACTATCCATTACATTTTACATTTCTCACAAGAACAGAATACTAATGGTTTGGTATGTCTGTCCTTTTGGGAAATTGTGGGTGACTGGAGAGTAAAAAACTGAAATGTTGAGAGGCAAAGGGTATAAGGAGTCTTCAAGAGCATCTATGAAATGTGGAGTCATAATTAAATGTGGGCAGTTGTTTTATTTATTTATTTGTGTATTTTGGTCTTATTTTCCTGGCAGATGAGATTTTATTTTTATGCAGAAAAGCCAAGATTGCAACTGCATGGTAAACCATTGCTTTGCTCTCTGGATTTAGTGGATTTTTTTGTCTGTATGTATTCCAGGGCAGATCTTGAAAGACAGCTTATAGTAAGAGTCCTACAGGGACCAGTCCAAAAAAAGGACATGAGGAGGAGGCTTTTTCTGCGCAAATTAAAAACAGATATGAAAAAAAAACACATGACCAGAAAAAAAGATAAATAATTGGAAAAAAAAAAAAACCAATCACGCTGAGGCCCACTCTGATTGCGTCGTGTTTTATTGGACTGAGTTGTCTGCATGATGCTGTCCCCAGATACAAAACTCATTCAGCATTTAAATTCCTCTGTTGTCCATGGTTGTTGGCATTCTTACTGGCATCACCTACAACAACAGCAATGACAACAACAGCTTGGGGGGGGGGGGGGGGGGGGGGGCACACCATCCGCTGTAGTGATATGATGCCATTGATTCATTGAAGTTGGTGATGGAAGACTCGCCTAAGAAGGATGAGATGGGAGAAAAACTTGATTCTTGGCCATCTCTCTAGCGCTATAGAAGTGTGAGCCAGCAGCAGGATTTCAGCGAATACACTTAGCAAAAGGTTGGCTAATAAGATTTGGTACAGTGTGTGATATTTCAATCAGGCTAGGCCCCCCGAGCTCTCTTGGAACATGTCATGAATATGTGCTGCTGCTGCCTGTGACGCATTGGAGTACTGCTCTGCATATGCAAACATGCAAACCCCTCATCACCACCACCACCATTGCACACATTGTGGACTGCTGAACAAGTTCTTTGTATAACCGACAAGATTCAAATGAATGTGAACATATGTGGTAAGAGAATAATTAACAGCTAGCATGCTAGTGTGCAGACCTCTCTCTCTCTCTCTCTCTCTCTTCCTCTCTTTTCCTCCAGCCTCCTGTTTTTACTCTCTCTCTCTCTCTCTTGCTCTCTCACTGTTTCTCTCCAGCCTCCTGTTTTTACTCTCTCTCTCTCTAGTTTTTGTTGTTGTTGCCGCAGCTTCTTCATCCACAGGAGCGCTTGGGCTTGGTTGGGATTTGTATTCAGGAGCTCTGCTGCACATCCAAGGTTGTCTCTGAGTCCCTCTGCGTTTGGGAGGCCCTGTTTGTGTTTCAAAGCAACCGACAAACCGACAATGACATTGAAGCGAAATTATTAATGGGCAAGGCGCAGGGAAAGTTTGTCTTGTTTTCGATGATAGCTCTTGGAAGGAAACTCAGCATCTTAGATGTCAATTGTCACCCCACTCCTCTCGCACAGATACACGTACAGATATACACACACACACACACACATACACACACCACATCGCCTACCCGGTTCACCAGTGCTTTTTCTGTCAGACTCACAGTCAGCTGCACCTGCTTTGTGTGCAGAAGCACAGCCTGCTGCCGATGACTTATTTTCTGTGCCCCTACTGGCTGGCAGGGGAGAGGCCATGCGTACCAGACGTACTGTCTTCAGGTCCTGTGGCCAGATGTGCTTTGAGCTAATTAGTCCAACAGCCTGTATGACACACACACACACACACACATATGTATACACACACAAATGTAAACACAAACGCACACACACACTGCACTGAAACTGTCCACATCCTCGTTAGAAAGTAAACATGTATGCTGCTTTGATCCATGTGGTGTTTCTCATGAGAATGTGACTCTATGCTTCCCCTCATTGCCAGTGGTTATATGGATACATATGCAACCACACACAGTTCACAAATGGTCTTTGTTGTACAGAGGGTAATGAACTTGTTATTGGACGCGTAGAGTGCTGTGGTAAGGTTGAGTAGGAAATATGGCCTCTGAAACCACCATCTCTCCTCAGCCACTGACTTCAGGCCAGCGAAAACACTTATGGAGTCAACAGTCATATAACTCAGGCTGACGTGAGATGCAGACTGGGAATAGCTGTTCGGTTAGCTATGGCCCCTTTGACTCCTCTAATAAATGTTTTGGTCAGAAAGAGCAGTTGAACTTAAAAGATTAAGGTAAGTAAATAAATAAATATACGTGTATACACACACACATACACGCACACATACGCGCACAAAGAAAAAAGCTAGATGGAGCACAGCCAAAGAGGGGTGAGCGTGTGGATGGATGAGGTCGGAGGGAGAGGGGTCAGTGCTTCTGCTGAACACATCCATTTCACAATATTTCTGCTCTGCCTGCTGTGGAAGACAGCCTCCCTCAGCAGCAACAACATCAACAACAGCAGCAGCAGTATGATCATCAGAAAAATGGTACACTGGCACTCACTGTCTACTGTCTTCAACCATTCATGACACGAACAGAAAAACATTAGGCCAGGGTTATTGTATAGTTTATTTAAGGTTGGCCTGTTTCTTCTCAAGGTTCACCTTATACAGGTAGCACTGATTGCCAGCTTGGAACTGACTAAAAGTGGTTCTTTGAATAATTCACTTATTCAGTTGTTCACTGAATAATTTATTGTCTTGTACAGAACTTAAGAGATGTTGCCTTTCTCAGGTCAGTGATTCACAAGATTATAATGTGATTTTCATTATGTCATTATCTCTTTTGTTTTGAAAGTTTCTGTGTCCTCAATCACAGCCTTTGAAATGGCATTACTTGTACCGCGGTGCTCTGAGGAAGACCTGGTGCCAGAAAACTTTGCACGTGTTTGTTCCCACTTGATACTAAATAAATAATACAATTCGTACCGTTTCCGTGACAATTCCCCACCCGACCCTGTTTTCCACCAATGCTTTGGAAACCTCAGTGAGGAACACAGACTCTGCTCCACCACAGAGAGACCTACCTCCCCACTGCTGCCACCACCACCACCACCACAACCCCCCCCTGCTGTGAATATCGATTTGTTTCAAGTGACCAATCTATTTAGTTTCCAACAGCTCATTAGGCTCCCAGTGCTGGAGCATAAACTAATGAAGGCTTTAAGCTCGCTGTGCCCGGGGCCTGGTGGCTGAAGGGGGGTGGGGAGGTGGGGGTGGGGAAGGGGAGGGAAGAGGGGGGAAGCTGAGGAGAGGTGGCGGGCGTCCCAGGGCTGGTCTGGCATGGTATGTGTTTCTCTCATCCCAGCCCTTGCAATGGAGGAATGATGGGATCTCCCACCCCACCCTTTCTTTCCTCTCCATTTCTCTCCTCTCCACTCGACTCACCTCCTCTTCTCTCTACATTCACAGTCTTGACCAAGGCCACTCCTGTGGGAGTTAGTGGGAAGAGGGGAGGCTCCAGCAGAAGAGGAGAGGGTGCAAGTTTTCTCTCGAATGCTAGCCTGAATAAAACATGAGACGTGCCTATGTGGGCTCTCCGGCAGTGATATAATGTCTCGCGCCGCTCTCCCGCCTGCCCCGTGAAATGTGACTCATGGGTTAAGGTGTCTGCCAAGACCAAACTCCGAGGGTAGCCTAGCCTCGTCTTTGGTCCCCGGGCAAACCTTCACAGATGGATGCCATGTCAAGGTTATGAGATCTCACCCAACGATTCCTGAGTCTCTACTCAGACTCAAAGCTTTTCAGTCTCAGGATGTCAAGAGTAACTCAAATGGCTTCACTGCCCAACTGCCAGAAGGAATCAAGTCTCAGAGCAGAGTCCTCATTTCTTTTCCTTTGAGAATTAATAACCCTGTTGTCAAAAAAACTGGTCTCACAATTGCCCCCTATTTTCGAGACCATGATGGAAATTCATTATTGCCCTGTAAATGAAGTGTCTGGCTCTGTGCGGGAGGGATGTCATCAGCGGAGTCAGTCATTCCGCTGCTGATGCCCCTGAAGGAATCGCGCGTGTAAGAGCCCCTCAAGCAGAGCAGAGCAGCTTCTCCACTCCAACGTGGCATCTGTCAGAAGAAATGGACGTCGTTTGCATGCTGTTTAATGAAGCGGATTGAAAGGGCCCTGGGAGTCTGGCCCAGCGTTTCGCTCCGCAGTGGCAGCGCATCCAGAACTAGGTAGGTCTGCTGTGCTTTGCCAGAGTCATCCCTGTCACCATTTGTACTCAGTCCTCCACAGTCGGTTCAATGATCCCTCCTCTAGTGGTCTTGTGGTGGTTTTTTTTTGAGGGGTGAAGAGACTCTTAAAAATCCTGGTGGACAGGAGACTATGAGTGCTTGGTCCTGACACAGCTGTCCATTGGCCAAGGGAGCACTTCTTCATTCTCTCTCTGTCTGTGTCAACCTGAGCCTGGCACTGCTTCCAGTTTCTCTCTTTCTTTCTCAGTCTCTCCCTCTCTCTATTTCTCTCTCGGAAACAAGAAATCTTAGGGTCGTCTGCCAAAATGACAGTCCAGCATGAACAGATAATTCGTCTGATTGGTGGAGGCTGGAGCTTGCGGCTGCTGCTCAAACGGTGGATGGGAACGTGTGGTAATAGAAGTGATGGCAGTAGGCGAAGGCGACACGGCAGGATGAAGATGGTGCTCAGTTGCCGTGACGACTCCTGAGCATTACATTAATCCCAATAATTGCCGCAAAAGCAGATGGCATGTTGAAAGGCTCTGTCCTTTTTTTATTGGGAGATTATTATTTATGCTTGGCCCTTATTGCCTGGCACTGACCTGAGTGTGTGCCTGTGGTAATTTCTTCATTAGTGAACTCAGAGACTGAGAGACTGGCGGACACTTTCACTGCTACAGAAAGAAGGAGGTTCAGCTCGCTTGCCAGTGCGCTCTCCTCAAGGCCAGTACACTCTCCTGGTGGCCAGGAGGACTCCTCAAGGCCAGTGGCAGTTCAGCAAATGAACTATGTAACCAGAGCACACAGAAAGATGGAGAAAGGCAACAAAAGGGAATTTGAACAACAGTGTGCTGTTAACAAGTGTGTTCGTCCACAATTCCCTTTCCAAATATATGATCAAATGATGCACACACATGCACACACACACAAAAACTTCTAACCCCATGCAGACAGAACTATGCTTTATTGCAGAGAATTGAAAATTTCTCCCATTTTCCATCTAGCCTGCAGGCTGAGACGTTGATAGAAGGGGATCCATCAGCGGGGCCGACACCCCGGAGAGCGAGCCCCCCCACCCCCCGCTGCTCCAGACATGGTGTTAAAGGCAGTAGTCTCACTTCAGGGGGAAGGAAAGGCAGGATCAAATAGGGTGAAGGCCCTTCTCCATCCACTCAGTGTTTATGGGGCAATTTGATTTGCTTTGTTTAAGGAACGCAGCAAGGGAGAGAGGAGGAGGAGGAGGAGGGGGACGAGGGGGACGAGTATTTTTAGAAGCCTTTTTTGCTCCTCCAGTTGAGCTGTCCACACCCACCCCCACCAAGCAACCCCCACCCCCAGTGGGGGCTTAAACCCGTGTGCTCTGGAGGAAGATGCTCATGGGCTATTGTTAGTCCCCCTTTTCTCCCCCATGACTCAAGCCCACCACTGCTTATTCTCCTCTTCTAGGCAATGTAGCACTAACTGGGTGACTCAGACAGTTGTGATTGGACTGGGTGCCTCAAATCAGCAGATTAGCGTAGCATCTGTGTTTGACCTGCTTGGCAATCAGGGAACCCCACGGGGGAGTGAGGAAAAGTCAAGGAAGGGTGGGGTTGTGTGTGTGTCTGTCTGTGTGTGTGTGTGTGTGTGTGTGCGCGCGCACGCGATATGGTCCCCAAGCTTTCACAGCAGAGTCATTTAATTTGACATTTTTGATGTGTTTGTTTTCCCCACTGAGAGAGGACCAGAGAAAAGAGGAAGAAAAGGTTTTAATATTCATTTTGTGCATTTGATGTGTTTCGAGTCATCAGATGTGCATTGTGCTCAGCAGCTCTCTGTTGGTACACACTGGCAAAAGCAATACAAATGAGTGATTAGCTTTATGAATACACTGCCTCAAATCACAGGCAGATGACAGGAGCTGCCAAAGACAGTTTGCTATATCTGTCATCTACCCCCAGTGACACACAAGTCAGTATTGAAAGCATTATTTACATGCGTTATCACCATTGATTAGGAAAGCTCAGCATTATCAGTGGATAAGATCTCAGCTTGGGGTTCCTGAAAGAGGAGCAGGAGTAGGAGTTGGTGTTGTCCTGAGTTGTTTATGGTGTTTACTTTTCTAGTCTCAGAGGGCATTAATTACACAAGAGAAAACACATATTTCAAGTTAAACGGGTTAATGAAAACAAACTATGTGGGACGCAAAGAGAAAATATGTCATATTGTTTGTAAATGGGTTTAATTAGTAGGAGTGCAGAGTGTGCTCAGTTATTTTATCAAATTGTTTACCGGGGGAGAAAAAAAGTGGTGCATTATATGCATAGTTTGCTATATTTAATCCATAAAACCTAGACACTGGACATTGGTCAAACTTGTCAATAATCATTAATTTGCCCAAAGTGGCTCATTTGAATCTGGGCCTCGAGATTGGATTGGATGGATGTTTTGCCTGGGGGCTGATGGATGTGTTTTGCTAAAAGGGAGTGTGGAGCTGTATTTAGAAAGCCTGAGAGCCGGGGCCTAAGAAAAATCACTGGCATGGACTGCTAGACTCCATGTGGAGCCCAGAAGATGGAGTCTCCCTCTCCCTCTCTCTCTCCTCTCTGACAGTGCCTGTTTGATGTCTGCAAAGCAGGGGGAGGAAGAGGGAGGCAGAGGAAGACGTCGATGAGCTCTTAATCACGTGTTCAAATTGCACTCGATCAGTGTGTGTGAGAGACAGAGACGGTGGAGATGGTTGTGTGCAGTTCGACTCGGATCCATACCCGTGCGTGTCTTTGTGATTTCACTCAGGGTGGGGCCGGAGGTGTTATTGATAACATGTACACATCAATTTTTTTTACAAAGGGTAAGTAAGTGCTCCTGTTTTTCCACTTTTTTATGGAGTCTCTTCCGATCCTGGTTTGATTAGAATTCCTGAGCTTTATTATAGCTCCTCGCTTCCTTCCGAATCCCCCTGAAGTTCTTTCTCTTTTTTCCTTGGGGGTATATCACAAGAATGGGAAGTGGGGAGGGGACATTTTCAGGGCCTGGTTAACAGCAGATATAATGGCCTCATTCATCACGATTGCTTCTGTGAAATGAAGGTATTTGGAGGGGGAGCATGTGGACTAAACCCAAGAGGCATGAGCTATGAAGGAGAGACTCCCCCCTGGGTTACTGAAGACAGTTCTCCAGGCATGGTGACTGTGGTCCACTTTATAGTCACATATGGTATGAATTTATAGGTTTGGGATTGCATGGTGAGGCTTTACAACCCCCTACGATATAGCATTGTAAAAGGTGCTGTTGTGGTTTTATTAGTTAATGCTTCTAGTGAATACACACAGATTTGGAACCAACATCCCTCCCCTCCTCGTTCCGACGCTCAGACGCATTGCAGTCAAATGGTTTATTGGAAAAGCTCAGGTTTTGTGTTCTCTTAACTCAAATTATTCAGGGTTATTTAATGTTGCATAACTAGACTTGTTGTGTGTGTTTGTGTGTGTGTAGATCCCGCTTTCTGAACAACGTTGAGCTTAAGAGCCCCTGTTAATATCTTAATACGCTCGACAAAAGACAATGACTGTTATTATCATTACGTATAACAGCGCGCTGCAATCTAAGATGGGGGTTGAGACGCGTCATATTTCACATCAGGTTGTCAGGCTGTGAGACTGTGTCTCTCCGCGGCACTTCTACCTTACTGCCATTCCCGCACCACACCTTGCACCACACCACACCATGGCATTTCTTTCCTCTCATCTGTGCCACACACACACACACACACACACACAGACACATACGGAGAGGCATTAGAGGCTGAAAAACACTAAGTGCTAAGCTGTGGATGTGTTCCACAGGCTGCGCGAATCATCCCAACATGCATAATGTGTGCGTAATCTCCACGCTTTAACACCATAATGGAATTGAAGACATTGATCATACATGGTGGAGTATCAGGTTTTCCCTTAGATGGAGATCCATGTTAGATATACGGCGAGTATGATGCAATGAAACATTAGCTGGCTTTGGCATGCATGGCCAGTGCACACACACACACACACACACATTCTCACACAAGCGCACAAATACACACACACACGCACACACACACACACACACACATGCTGGTATTTCCATCTTGCCTGCCATCATGCCTCGTCTCCCCACCCAGCTCTTCCCCTCCTCTTTAACTGGACTAATCTTTTCGTCTCTCGGTTTAAATCAACGATTAATCCTACGCCTCACTTGACCTAAGAGCATGGGGCGCTTGTGAAAGATCAATGCCTGTCTCTCAAGCCCAAGCCTGGCTTCCTGGGCCTCTGTCTTCCCTGGGTAGAGAGGGAGGAAAGAAAAAAAATGGCCACTCTACAAGGACTCCTTCAGTGGAGTGTATTCATCAGCCCCTGTGCTCGATTGTTGAAACGTATACTCCTGAACCATGCAGGTGAGCCTCACACTCATACCCAATTACTCTACATGCTTACACACAGAGGGGATGTGGGGACATTGGCTGGACTGGAGGACTTTGTGTACCCAGCTGCCAACCAAGCCCCCCCCCAAACACACACACACACACCCCTCCTAGTCCATCATGTGGGTCAGGGATTCTGACCCAGAGGCAACTGTACTTGCATCAGATTGTGATCCACCCACTGTTATTTGTCATGGACCATGCACATCACAATACACACGGTGTGTGTTCATCGAGGCAGCGGCAATCCATAATCTGCTCTGCCAGGGGCCGTGGTGCCTGCACACGGCGTACATCTCCCCTAATGAGGTGCACACGCTGATTACGCAACATACAAAATGCAGATTGACACCTGAGAGGTCGACGGGGCAGCTTCAATCACTTGCTCACCACATGTTCCCAAGGAATCAGCAAGACTCTGTGATTGGCAGTTACATAACACATACGCTTACATGATGTTGCTATGATTGCTGCTTAAATGGTTAGAGTTTGAAACAAAACACACCAGGAAAACATGCCAGCTGGTTAATGAGTCACTCACCCAGGATGTCTAAGAAATAAACATACACACACACGCACACACACACACACACACACACACACACACACACAGGGGCACAAACTCAAGGGGACGAGTTTCGACATGTCAAACCACTGTGAAGTCAATTAAATGGATTGTGTGAGTGAGTGGACAGTGTGTGTGTGTGTGTGAGACCTCCACAAGGTTGTGAGGGGCTTCCTCCATGTAATTTCCTGCCATTAGATCCTTTTAGTGCTTTCACTGGGATGATTTTTTTTTCTTTTGATTCAGCCTCGATGTTCACACTGCCACAGTTGCAGTATATCAATATTATGCTAATCACCCCTTGAGAGTGTGTGTGTGTGTGTGTGTGTGGGGGGGGGGGGGGGTGTTAGAAAGTTGGAGTTCATACTGAAAGTGTGCCTTTTGTGGGGCAGGCACAGTGGTTCGACTAATGTCCTCTTTTTAGTGTCTCATCCTGATGTAGCAGTGAGATTTAGTGACAACTGTTTCATCTTTGATGCGTAGATTTAAAGATAGAATCCTCAGCCTGTGACAATAATTGCTCCTTCTTGTTTCTGGAGCCCATCTCTTGTGATTGCCATTTCCTTGCCCCTGACTATCTGAAGTCCATCTGAGAAAGTCTTTGTGTTGAGACATTGTGTTGAGAGGCAGTCCTCCATAGCCTGGATTCATCAGACAGACTCACTTCATGAAAAGAGTCTTCCTAGGGAAACATTTCCAGCCCTAGCATTATAATGACTGTAAACTGATATTGCTCCCATCAACCCATAGCCCTGCTGTTTCAGGTCACTGCTGGCAAAAAGAAGAACAAGGAAATGTGAGACAATGTAGACATATTAGCGAAACGGCAGCTAATGCTAACTGACGAGGGCAAGGACCCCTTACTTTGATCCCTCACTATTGTTACTTCCTACTTTGGCACTGGTCTTTGCTTACCTTTACCAGTAACAACACTGCCTCGGCACAATGTAAGCAAGCTATTTACTGTAGTTTTATAGACTTACACCTTTTTCCAACAGCAATTCCAAACAGTTTTCTGGCCTTGTTGCAACAGGCTACCAATGTCACTTTCGATTTTTTGAAGAAGAATGTGTGCTGTTGTTCAATACCACACGGCACAGTTTATTAAACTAGTGCTCAGTCCAAGTCCCAACGCAAACTGAAGAGGGCTGTTGAGGCTTTGGAGTTTTATTTAGTTTATTTATTTTCCATTTTGAACTCAAACCAGAACACGCTACATGCTTACGTGTGAGTGCATTGTGATGTGTGAAGAGCATTCAGACACTGAGGACGCCAGGGGAAGGTCTGATTCCCAAGCTTAACTTCTTATCCTTTCAGTGCCATTCCAAAATAGACTTGAAACGATACAAAAAATAGCCCGGGGAACAATAAATCTGCAGTTTGACTTTGACATCTCATCCCAGCCACCCCCTGTGGCATTCCTCTCTTCCTGTCTCTGTCTATCGCGCTCCCCCTCTTCACTCTCTCTTTCAGCCTCACTCCATCTTCTGTTCTTTCCCCCCCTCACCCACCTCCAAGCCCTGTGTTGTTTTCTAACCCTCCAGTTCGCTCCTTTTCTCACTTTTTGCCTCCCTCTCTTTCACTTTTCATTTTGATTCACCTACTTTCAGCCCCCCCGACACACACACACACACACATTTTTGCCCTCTCTCACTTTCTCTCCCCCCCCCCACCCCTCTCTCTCATTCTCTCTCCAACAGTTTCTCTCTTTCTCCATCTGCACTGCTTTCCGCTCAGTCTCTCCCCACCCACTCCATCCTTAGCAGCCAGCCTGGTCTCTCTCTTCGCTTCTCTCCTCTCCACTCTTCTCCTCATCCCTCCTCTCTTTTTCTCCTCTCCTTTCCTCTCCTTTCCACTCTTCTCCTCTCCTTACCTCTCCTCTCAACTCTTCTCCTCACTTCTCATTTCCTCTCTTCTTTTCCCCTCTCCTTTCCTTTCCTTTCCTCTCCTCTCCTCTCTGCTTGACTCTGCATGGTCTTGGCTTCAGATCGTTCTCAGTGTCACGATTGCACACCATTCCCTCATTAGCATCTCAAAGCCCCAATCCCTCCCGCAGTCTCACCTACCCCCCAACCCCCAGCTCCGATCGCCCCTTGGCCCCATCGACTCTCCCCCTGACCTGAGCATTTTACAGCTATCAGAGGCGAGCAGGGAACACAATACTACCCCCAGGTCCACATTAATATTGATCACGTTCGATCACATAGGCATTGCTCTTTCTCCCCCCTCCACCCCACTCTCTCTCTTTCTCTCTCTCTCTCTCTCTCTCAATCCAGCTCCTCCTCAGAGCAAGCCCGTGTGTAAACAGATGTTTGCCTTCGTTGGTGTGAGACCGTGTGGAAGTTCCACTGATGAAAAAAGCAATAAATTAAGTTAATTGTTTTGCTTTAAAAAAAAAAAAAAAACCTCCCCCACCCCCTCCTCTCCTGATTTTTTATTAGACACCACTAGGAAGGAATCGTTAACCCGACTGTTATCAGGATGGCCCTTGTGACTCATGGAATGTAATTAAATAGAGAGGCATTTCTGGCATGCGAAAGATTCCTTTCCGTCATAGAAAGCCCTGGCATGATGCTTTTCATTTAATACATACATTTATTCATTTGTCTGTCACTTTTTTTGTTCAACGCTGGAATGGAGGCTGGAATCTCAGATCTCAGTGTGTGACGCTGTTGTTGGGAGGGCTGCAGTCGCCAGCGAGATCAGCAGTGTGGAGGATGCTATGCTAATCTTCTTTTGTCCATCATAAATAATATGCAGTCCCCACAGAGCAAGGTCTTATAATCGCTCCTGGCGAATCCTTATCGGAGATCACAGACACATGTATCTCTGAGTAGGGGAAATGCAAACAAATGAACCATATGACATTTTTCTATCAGATTTGGATAAGCAAAAGATTAATGCGTCATAAATACTTGTGGTGGTGCAGTCCCACGCTGGTGCGGTTTCCGCCTGTGCCGCCTGGAGAGACCCCTTTGATAAACGGCCCCCTGTTATTCCGCTGGGTGCAGATGTGTCAAAAGACACAGGTGTGCATGTGTGTGGTAGAGGTATTAGACCTGCTGGCTCTGCTGGCTTAAAGAGAGCGCATGTGTGTGCATGTGTGTGTGTGTGATTGTGGTTCTGGAGGTTAACCCTGCCCAGGCATTGCACAGGTGAGGTTCAGGTGTCCAGGCATGACTGTGTGAGCAGGGAAAAGTGGCACTCTATGCTCGCGTGCCATTTGGGTCCTGAAAAAGCGGAATGAGAGGCTACCCGAGGGAATACCTGACCCCCACTCTCCACCCCCTACCCCTCGGCCTGCCTGTCTGCCCTTCTCTCTACCCTCTACCCAGACCAGCTGTTTATGCGGCTGTGGTCGCCGCTGATGAGAGCGCCGATGCAGAAGAAGCCGTATGATGCAGCCTTGCACTCTGCCCGGAGAGACAGAGACAGAGAGAGAGACGCAGAGAGGAAAGAGATGTGTTTGTGTGTATGTGTGTGTGTATGTGCATCTGTGTGTGTGTGTGTGCGTGCACATGTATCTGTCTTTGCATGTGCATTTGTACATCTGTGTGTGCATGTGCATGTGTGTGTGTGTGTGTGTGTGCACGTGCACATGTATCTGTCTGTGCATGTGCATTTGTACATCTGTGTGTGTGTGTGTGTGTGTGTGTGTGTGTGTGCATGCGTGCACATGAATCCGTCTGTATATGTATGTTTTGGAGGGGGCCTTAATGAAGATAAAGTGCCATATTAACCCACCTGGACCAAAGATAAGTGAGGCCCAGTGCTGAACAGTGGTTTTTTGACAGAGTCGATGTGTCGCTTTAATCCAGCCCAGAATGCTTCTGTTCTCTCTGTGGTTTTCTGTTTTTGTTTTGCCTTCTACAACTCAGGTTAATCCACTTAAGAGCCCACAAGACAAACAAACCTTAACCTCCATCTGACCAATTTTGAGTCTAATTTTATAGTTATTTTTTTGTTGTTGTTGTAGTTGTTGTTTGTGCTGAGCAGCTTTGGCTTTGATTGAGGCTTGTTTTTTTTTAAGTTTATTTGTGTTGGAGGGCTGTTCTGCACTCTAAACCGTGTGTGTTTGTGGAAAGGTTTGCAGGCTGTCACGTCACCACAGAAAAGAAAAAACTCGGCTCCAACACACACACACATACACATACACATACACATACACATACACACACACACACACACACACACACAAGGTGTTCTTTACAGGAGAGGATAATCTTACTGGCTGAGGCTGTTGTCTTGCCATGGTTTGAAGCCGCACTCAGACAAGAAAAGCCTGATGGGATAGCATCAAGGATAGCGGTCAAGGAGCCACTTGAGCCATTCTCTGTGTACGTGGATAGGCTGATTCACAGCACTCCTAATAAAAACATCTCTTTCTCTTTCTCTCTCTTTCTCTCTCTCTTCCTCTTTCTCTCTCTCTCTGCCTCTCTCTCTCTGTCTTTCACAGACACCCTCTCTCACCTTTTGTTTTGTTTCTTTCTCCCACGCTCCCTGCCCCATTTTGTCTCTCTTGCTCTTTCGATCATCATCGCTTCCTCTCTTAGACGTGTCCGCACCACGCACACGCACACACACACACACACACACAGACAGCGACCTTTAAAGAGCTTGTTAGATGTGGCTGTAATAATCTCTGCGACAATAATTAATACGCAGATTAATTATTGTGTTGGTCTGGGGCAACAGGAGATCAGTCAGTCAACTCTAGGGGGAAGATGAATGAGATGGCGGCGGGCGAAAGCAACGAATAAATGAATAAAACAGGCGAGGCAGAGGCCGGTGCGGACGTCCTGGTACGGCAACAGCTGTGATTTACTGATTCCTCCCATTAGCGTTTCCATGGGACTCTCGTCACTGTGACGACCCACCGCCCGCTAGAGGTCAGGTGAATTAAAGTCAATTAGGCCAACTGGTGGCAGGAGGGTGTTCTGTATGTGCCGGTCTTCATACGCATGCAAATACACACACACACACACACACACGCACACACACACGTATACACAAACTAAACACATGCACATGGTGTGCACACACACACACACAGAATGCAGTCACACACACGCACACCTTTCTACTGTAATGCTTCTTTTGAATGACAAGTAGGACACATATCTTGCCACAATCTAAATGTTGTTTTTGAACAGTTACTTACAGTAGTGAAGTGTTGGCCCATTCTATGCACGTCAAGGTTAAAGGTGCCACCAGAGTTTTCAGATAAGGGCACTGCCAATAGCTACTGACATTGAGTGATTCTGGGCTGTTGTTTGGATGTGTTTTTCGAGGGGCCATATATTTGCTCAGCTTTGAGGGTCCTCTTTAATATGATCAGTAAGGACATTAGGAGCAGTAGCCTTGTGGCGAATTATAAATCTTTTTTACAATGTTCTTGGCGGCAGTTATGATGGGTGAGCTCTTACAGTTTGTTTGTGCAGTAGGCCAGCCTCCTCCATTGTCATCACACACACACACACACACACACACACACACACACACACACACACACACACACACACACACACACACACACACATACACACACACAAAGTCACACATCTGTATCTAATGCTACCTATTTAATCCAAGTGGACTGACATTGGGTCCAAACTGCAGTGGAATGCAGTGCCCATCTGCAGGTCCTGGATCACATTTCAGACCTTAACATAATTAAAGGCTCATTGCATGATCTTTGGAATCTCTTCTTCCAAGACACTACTTGGAACCGCTCTTGGCAAACCGGTCACACAGGCTCTCTGTGTGTGTGTGTGTGTGTGTGTGTGTGTGTGTGTGTGTGTGCTGTCCTGGAAAAAACCTCTCTTCTTATCTGCAGGAAAAAGATGATGTGCTGAAAAGTAATCGTGGGTATCACATCTGTAGATCCTCCATGATCTCTTCGAGCCGCTGGGGCCGGGACAGGGTTTTAGTGCTGTCTGCTCACAAGCCTGCGGAACTGGCTGAGTTCCGCGCCGGCTTTTATGGGACGGAAGTGCTGCAGGCCATAGAGACATAAGAAATGTGTGCCTGTTTATTTCCTTATGAGATAAGCTTTCCTGACATGCCGGCCTTGACTTTGACCAGCGTTTCAGGGTCCTTTTACTTAAAAAAATTCCACTTTGTGTGGAGTGAACGGGTAAAGGGTTGGGGGGTGGGGAGGCGGTTGGCGGGCAAAACAGAATCTCCACGTCTGTTTTATTTGTATCTTTTGATGCTGGCGGTTTCTTGGTTGTTGAGTTTAAATGGGACAAATGACCTGAGCGACAAAGCCAAGCTGCTGGCCTCCCCTCGAACAGTTTGTCTTCGTTTCAGCTCATTTTCACTGTGGGGGTAGGGAAGATGCCCCAGTGGTTAACATTTGTTTTACCCCAAAGAGTCATTACCATTGACTTGTCTTGGCGTCTGGAGGGCCATCATTTAAACCAGTCTAATGGAGCAGTTCACCTTTAAATCATTTTGCTTTTGGCCCACAGGGAGCCAACGGCAGGTTCATGCTGTATATATTTACGCCGCGTGGCTCGGGCGGGGGCTTCGTAAAAAGGGATGATGTCTTAACTTTTCGTAGTTTGTTTGAAGATGATTTCTAATTTTCCCAGCTTGGATGCATGTGTGAAGTACTGCTCGCTTTGAAGTTCCTGTTACATGCTCTCAACCCCAGGGGCAGTTCTACAAGGGGGCTGATGGGGAAAAAAAAGCTCAGTCCCCCCACTGGAGCATCTCTGTCTACATCACCCTCCACGATGTGTTCATATTTAATTGAATAGCATCTATTTCCTTACTGGGCCATTTACTACATATTTTAAAATCATCAGCGCTCCTGCAGTAAGCGTAATTGGCGTTAGCAAATATTGTTCAGAAGCTGCGTGCAGCTCATTGCATTTTTACTATTCAATCAGCAAAATGCACAGTCTTGAAGTGGGTGTGATTCCTGCTTAATCTTGCATTTAACCCTAATGCATAGCGACTTGCGTGATGAGCCTGGTAATTAGGCTAATGTCTATGAATTTATTTATTCATGCAAATCAAACTACCGTCTCTCAGACGCGCAAGCTAAGGCAAGTGCACGCCCACACACATGTGTCGGGTAGTATGTGGAGGTGATAATGGTGGTGGTTGGGTGGGGATTAGTAGCTTAGTCCTGGATCGATCAGCAGTGGTGTCAGTCTTTCGCTGTGGGTTTCCAGTGGCTTTGACACGTAGTCAGAGTGGTGTGCTCTGCGTGGGCTGCGGGCATTATTCTAAATATAAACGTGAAGCTAGCTGTCAACATGCATATGTTAGTGAAGCTGCGCGGTGCAGAGCGATGCGATGCAGTGCTGTGCTGCGGTGTTGTGTTGTGTTATGCTATGCTTGGTGAGCACTTCTCTCTCCTTCCCTGTGGGAATGAGGTGTGTGTATGTGTGTGTGTGTGTGTGTGTGTGTTATTTGTGTGTTGCCTTCGATGATGTTCTGCATTTGGAGGTTTCGCTGCATGGATAATTGTTCTCCCACACTCACCTCAGTGAGTGACACATTTCTCATATATATATGAGCGAGCGTGTGTGCGTGCGCGCGCGTGTGTGTGTTGTTGGGGGAGGGGTGGGGTGGGGGCTCGGGGCTTGTAGTCTCCCCATTTCCAGAGGTGTGCTAAATTGAGTGGCGCTAAAGGAGCCCGGGAAGGAGGTGCTTCATGGGGAAGATGTGTTCCTCATGTCAAGGTGAGTGTCTGCTTCACATCCTTATGGGACCCTATGGGTTCTCCCTCCCACATATCAGCCTCCTACTTCTCCCCAACCCCTTTTAGAAGTGGCCTCAAGACACCACTTAGAATTGTACTATTTTAATGTTGTTATTTTTATTTATTTTTTTTCGAAGTGATAATAATCGTTTTTTTGATGACTGGCTGACATGGTTGGCGGGCAGAGCAAGTGAAGTAGTGAAGTGGAGTGGAAGCAATGTACAACATTGCTGGCACAGCCTCTCTCTCTGTGTGTGTGTGTGTGTGTGTGTCTGCGTGTATGCGTCTTTGAGTGTGTGGCTTGAGGTCAGTGTTAGAGTGTTATGGGTATGGGGTGCAGTGAAGTGAGAGAGAAAGAGAGTTGGCTCCACTGTTGATGAGACTAAAAAAGAGTGAGAAAAAAACAGAACTGTTGGGGAAAGGTGGGGAGCTGTTAGGAGGAGAGGAGACATTCCTCTTGTCAAGGTGAGCCTCTCCTCCACAGCCAGAGGGTCCCTGTTGGTTCCCTCTTTCTCTCTTCTCTCTCTCTCTGCAGATCAGATGTTTTTTTCTTCTTTTTTCCTTTTTTTCACTTCCACTTCCAAAAAGAGCCTCAGGACTCTACTTTACTGCCAGCCTCAAGAGCAATAAAATGACATCAAATGTCCTTGTTGCCAGAACAATTAAGAATGCCGTATATATATAGTATTAGCCAACCTGTGGCACCCTTGTGACTGGCCGTCTTTTTTTCGAGATGAAAAATCATAATATCCTGCACCTCAAACACTTAAACTAACATAGACTGTCCTTTGAGAGCTAATGGCAGCTCTGATGGGATTTTAAGCCCCTTGAGCCAGTAATATATATTTGTTGGCTGGTGAAGCTCAAGCTTATCTGGCTGCTGTACCCGTAGTTCTTAAATTCTTTAATTTATGGCGTTAATTCAGCACAGTGGACTATTATTACCGTTCTAAAGCTACTGCAGAGTCATGCTCAAGGTAATCTAAGCCAACGTTGGCCCTCTGCACAGCCTGTGTTGTGTCGGGGGAATTGGTTACATCATACACACACACACAGCTGCCTGAGTACTGTGTACTGTACAGCACAGGGCTGTGGCTTATGGCTAAGGGTTTGTGCCTAGATCAAGACTCAAGAGCAAAGCACAAATGAAATGTTTTTTTTTTTTTTTTCTGGAGCATTTCAGAGCAGCATGGCAGGGGGTTAAGCTTTTCACACATTGCGAGACTGCAGTGTTTTCAGAGGGACATTGATTCTTATCGCCCCACTATCTCAGGTCAAACAGGGCAAGAGCCACCGAGAAACGCTCTCAAGTTTGTTTACAGATATATGAAAGTGTGTGTCTGACGTGTGGCTAATGTGTAATGTTCGTGTGTGTGTGTGTGTGTGTGTCTGTTTGCATGTATTAGTGCTCACACACGTGTGTGCATGCATGCACAAAGGCTTGTATTTTCATGTTCTGTATGTAGTATTTGCATTTGTATTACATCTGAGACTGCGTTGCTGATTATGTGGCCCATGTCCAGCAGGCTAAACCAATCAGCCGTGCAGAGCCTCAGTGCCCTGGAAGATAATGTGCCCCTGTACTAGCAAGTAGGTCATGTGTCCATTTGATTTCATTATGAATGTTTGTGATTATAAATATCCCTGCGTTCAAGAAGCCACCAGCAACAGATTTATGCTTTTGGAGATTTTTTTTGCCCAAGATGAGATACAGACATAATCCCTAAGAAACATCCCCAAAAATGACATTATGACTCTCTATGCTGCAGCATGAAACAGGGAGTACAGAGACACAATGTAGTAAATACAGAATGGACTATGAACTCTAGGCTTCGTCAATATTATGATAAAATCTAAATTATTGATATTAAAATTGTGGATTATAATCATGATATTAATAATAGTTGATTGTGCAGTTAAAAGCTGGTGTCATCACTTCTTTTGGTGAGTGAGTTAATAAATGAAATTAGCGGCCACAGCTCTGTGTGTGTGTGTAGGTGTGTGTGTGTGACAGAAAGAGAGAGAGAGAGAGAGAGAGAGAGAAAAATAAAGAAAGAGGGAGCGTGCTGTGAGAGTTAGAGGGCAAACAGACGTGAATCTGCTCTTGTGACCCCCCCCGGCCATAAATCCACAGTGGCCCTAGCATGGCCCTCGCTCAAGCAGACTGACCTTTGGCAACACTTCGCCACACTGAACTGATTGCAGTTTGCTTTGGTAAAAGTCATCACATTAGAGTGAGGGATCATAAAGTACCAGGGTGCACTCTGCTCCACGAGGCCGTGTGCAGTCCTACTCCGATCACCAACTGTGCTGCGCTGCCCAAGTTCCTGCCTTCCTTCCTCCCTCTTTCCACTGCTTTCTTTTCACTTGTTTCCTTCTCTTCCTCCTCCTCCTCCATTCCCCAAGTTAGTGCAGAAACATATTGTATACATAAGCGAGTATGTTTTAAGAGCACAGCTACAAGAATGTTCTTAGTTTGTTGTGTTCAGGCTAACAGCAGTTTGTGAGTTTGTGATTGTTAGCGATGATGAAGATAAACATAATTAGCCCCCCAGTGCACCTGTGAAGCCAGAGCTGGAGTTTCTTTTTTTGAACTGCTAATGAAATCTCGCTTGATGTGACATTCCTGGTAGCCTGTACGCTAGGGTCGCTATCAAGTCTGAAATGAGGTTGCTGTTTCACAGGTGCTTTGGATGCTATTAATGTAATGTTATCAATTAGCTGCTATGTTTTTTTCCGTCAGTGGAAAGAAAGAAAAGAAAAGAAAGAAAGAGAAAAAAGAAATCTGAAAAAAAATCTCTCCAAGATCTCGGCTTTTACAGCATATTTAACAAATTAAATTGAAATACATTTTTGCACTGACGCAAGAATGCTGGTGTCACCATGGAAATATTTAATATATAAGAAGTCAGAAGCATATGGCTAAAGAATTCTTCAGGGGAAACCATAGCGTAGATGAAAGAATTAGAACCTACAATGGCAGCTTTGTGAACACCATTCTGGGAGGCAGCTCAAAAAAGGCAGCTGGGGCATCTAATAATGTCCTGGGATTCTCCTGGCTACGCAGAGAGCACACACACACACACACACATACACACACATATACACACATGCCTGTGATCACTGGATCTGCCTCCAAGCCCCCCACCGACCACCCACACACACGCGAGCTCACACACATGTTGCCTCATTCCTTGCTCTGCGGCTGCTCTATGCCAAGATCCACATAAGAGCACAAAACAAGATCAAACCCAGCCTTAGCCTCTGTCACTACCAGCACACAGCTGACCGTTCTCACAAAAAGCCCCATGACCATTGTTAAAAAAAGAAGAAAGAAACCTCTCCCTCACCCCCAAGCTAGCCTTTCCAGATGAATCCGACAGCAAATAAGTTATTAATCTTAGAGCATAGCTGAAGTTCCATACGCCATGGGGTCTCTGAGCTGAGGTGCCAAATACGCGAGCAGGCAGCTCGATGTGATGAGCATAAAAAAGCCTGCTGAAAAAAATAAAAATAAAATAATAAATAAAAAAGGACAAAGCAACAGAACTGCCACTGCTGCTGTCCCGGGCAGTGGCTGCCATCTCCCCGTAGGTGGCACTGTTTAATGTGAATCACTCACTCACCTTTTGCAGGAGCCCGGGAAAAATCGATGGCAAAATGTGGCACAGAAATCCATGCGCGTCACACAATTGCTGCAATTATCACCCAAGGCAAAGAGCCCTGACAGGGTCTAAACCCTTATTACCTGGCTGAGAGGGGAACACATTCAGCTGCTGAGATCTCTTTCTCTCCCCTCTCCCTTTCCCCCTCCACCTTCCCCTCCTCCCCACAGAAAACCACCTGCCTTGCATGTCAATCTCCTTGGCTCCTCATGGCACAAACAAGAGGCCCACAGACTGTCACACAGCCACCCTCGTTATTTATTTATATATTTATTTAAACTTGAAAGGCACGTCTGTCGTGTAACCCTTGTGCTCCGGTGTTTCATTAACGACTCTGATAATGCAAGGTGTCACTCCTCGATGGATGGATGTGCTGTTTCTGCGCTTAACTAAGGCCTTGGGGATTTTCAAAGCTCTCTTTGATCTCCTCCCATCCCAAGTGCCAATCTGTTCCACCGTAATGAATCAGTATCAGCGCTCAGACAGCCGGTGGGATCTGACGCAGATCAGGGAATATTTACAAACATTTACCAACGGGCACAGTTTAAGCCACTTGTCAGTCATTTACCAACGGGCACCGTTAAGGCCACCTGTCAGACAAGGAATGCATTTGAGACACAGACACAGACTTCACGCCTTGGGATATGAAAGGTGTACCAACAGACAAAAAGTCTTTTTGGGGTGTTTTTCTGTTAATTACTACATTTCTTTGGAGGGGTGAGACAGCACCCTCCCAGGCTCTGGGTAGCAGGGAGGTTTAGACATCCCTGGGAAGGGGGGAGTCAGTCGATGGCGCAGCCGTGTAATGAAAGTCAAGCGCTAATGATGTTTTTTTCTGTCTGGGAAGCCGCGGCTGCTCTTATCTGCTGTAATGGTCCGACCATGATGATCTGTAAGAGGCCACAACCGTGAGTCACCCACTATTATAAGAACAAGTCCTGAAAGGCAGCCGGAATGCACAATCAGGGTGGGATTAACAAGGTTCTGCTTTTTTTACCCAGTCCCTGGTGGTGCACCGGACATGGATATACAGCTGCGGTTTTCTGCAGCAGCATGGAGAGGGAGCAAGGGAGAGAGAGAGAGAGAGAGAGAGAGAGACAGAGAGAAAGAGAGGGAGAGGAAGAAGGTCCTCCAAAAACAAAGTGTATGCATGGCAAAATGAGAGACCAGACCTGAATAAAAGAGCAGGAAATAGAAAGCGAAAAGAGAGCACCAGTATTGATCTCCAACCAGCCTCTCCAGAGTGGCGCCTTGCATATGTAATAGAGGAATGCTGGGAGGCTGTCCATAGAGCGGGAGAGAGAGAGAGAGAGAGAGAGAGAGAGAGAGTGGTCTGAGCAGGAGGAGATGTTGCACACGGGGTAATGAGTACAGGATCGTGATGAATTGCCCGCGTTAATGTCTCATATGCATTCTCACAGGGATATGCAGATCATTACTCTGTACATCTGGGTCAAACAACCCGGAGATCTCTCTGCGGAGACTAGCAGGCAGGCAGGCATCAGCGCCAGCACCCGGCGTGTGGGGGACGGGGTGCACGGGGGGAGGTTTACCATGGCCCTGCACATCACATCGAGCGAAAACAGAGCCAGACCCTCGCTGGGCCTGCTCTTGAAGGCTCACTGAAGCTCTGGGGCAGAGCAGAGGCTGCCCTTGCTCCGAGCCACTGCTTGTGTTAGAATAAATAAAAACCTTATCCCTCACTCCCTCCCCTTGTGTGTGTGTGTGTGTGTGTGTGTGTGTGTGTGTTTGAAATACTGTACTACGAAGCATGGGTGGTTACAGAACACTGGCGGTCCAGTTGGCAAATGCAGAGCCCTCAGCGCACAATGAAACACTGCTCCGTTTGAAGGCTTATTTAAAGATCTCCCTCAGCGCGCTTCATTTGGTGTTTTCATACATTGCCCTGGCATCTCATTAGGCGTTACTCCTTGAGCCGCGGAGCCACGGTGGAGGAATGAATCCCGCTGTTACCGTAGCTACCTGTGGACTCCCTCAAATGGCATCCAATTAACCTTGTTCTTTTTTGCCATGGCGATGAGAGAAGGCTTTTCCGGCCTGTGAATGAAGCGCACACCCCTGGCTACCATTGTCTAATGAGCCTGTGAGTTGGAGAGAGAGAAAAAGAGAGAGAGGGAGATTTTATTGTTTTTCGTAAAAGAAAGACAGGTCTCCACTCCATCTCTCTCCCACCACCCCTGTGTTCTCCCATTCACTCTCTCTGCTCGCCTGAGCTCGCTGGCTTCTCCACGACCACGCATCTTCGCCTGGTAAGTGAAACGAGATTAAGGCATGGCTGGAGTAATGGGAAATTCTGGACATTGCCCCTTTCTTCCTTCTCCCCCCCCCCTCAATTCCCTCTCACCCCCACCCATCGCCTCCGCCCCCCCATCCAGCCTTGTGAAGCGATCCTGTTAGCTCTGTCTGAGGGTTGTATGCTGTGACTAATCCCATCGCCAGTGAGAGGGGGGTTTGAGCTGCAGGCAGTTGGTGAACGCCATACAAGACAAAGCAAGGCAAGGCAATGGCAGTGGCAAGGCAAGGTAAGGCAATGGCAAGGCAGTGGCAAGGCAAGGTAAGGCCATTGCAGCACTTGGTAAGGCAATGGCAAGGCAAGGTAAGGCAATGGCAGGGCTAGGTGAGGCAATGGCAAGGCAAAGCAACTCTCAGCATGCTTGTAGCAGTCCCTGTGTCTGAAGGAAGTATTTAGTGTAAATGCAATTAAGTCCAGTCATTAACAGACTTATCAGTGAAAAACAGGAAGGAAAGAGGTTGGAGAAACAGAGACCGATAAAGAGAGAGAAAGAGAGAGAGAGAGGAGGAATGAGAACACAAAAAGAGCGAGGATCCGTGCCATCTCACACACCTGGAGCTGAAGGCTGGGCAGTGGGCAGTGAAGAGCTCCCTTCCCCTGGTGAGGGGAGATAGCCCATCTCCCATGCGGCCTCTCACATCCATCAGAGGGGAGTTTAGCCTGGCCGCACCCCAGCTCAGAGGGCCGTTGGCAGCCTGAGCAAGAAAGCAAGAAATGCCCCCAAGACAGTACTCCACATGATAGCTTATTATATTTCCTCGCTCTCTCGCCCTGACACACAGAGAAATCTCTTAGTGTGAGTCATGCTCATGCACACAACAACACACACACACACACGCACACACACACACAAACACAGGGGCAAAAACCATAACCACACTCATACACACTCCCACACAACCACACCAAGCCAATCTCTCACACCTTCCCTACGCAAACAGGCTGTATCGGTGCCCACTCAACAATATAGTCTCATAGGGAGCCAAACATACGCCCTCTCATGCTCAATCCCCAGGTGCACACATACTCAAACAACATGTGTGTGTGTGTGAAACCAGGAAGTTTGAAGTCTCTAGTGAAAGAAAGTGTGAAAGCACACACATTAAGCTTTTTCAAAAGTGTAAGTAAGGCACATATGAAGTGTACTGCATGTAGCGTGCTTTGAAGCCTCAAGGTCTGGGATACAATAAAGGCGCAGTAAAAGAGAGCCAGACCATTAAGGAAGAACACCAAAGAGAAATAGTGCAGAGTGCAGACAGGGCTTTCAACGTCTTATATATACCTATAGAACCCAGTATAAAGCAGTGCTCACATTAGAATTTAGAATTTGTATTATAAACAGATAAAAATTAAAAAAAAAAAGTATTATAGACATTCATATAGACGTTGACCATACTACTGATGTACTCTCTGCATTCCTATAGACGTTGACCATACTACTGATGTACTCTCTGCATTCCTATAGACGTTGACCATACTACTGATGTACTCTCTGCATTCATATAGACGTTGACCATACTACTGATGTACTCACGCTAATGTGGAATCAAACATGCTGATGTGTGATATCTATTAGGGTAAGAGGCATTAAAAGCTTGTTGATCAATCTAGTGATGAGGCAGTGGCCAACCAATTTAGTGCAGTCAGTGTCAGTGATTAAACACCGTTTACAGCGGCGTGTAGGATCCCTGCTGGGTGATTAGACTTTGCTCTTAGCTCGTCTCAGGTTGTCTCCAGTTAGCTTTGGTGGAGCTCACACTTATCAGATCATAACTAACATGGTGCAGATATAGAGCTTCCAGGTAGCTTTGGATAAAAGCATTTGCTGTTGGAGCAACTGCCAATTCAAAGGTAAAGTCAGTAATGTAATGTAGTGCATGTCATTTTTAAGAAGTTATGCCTCTGAGCCCAAAAATCACTTTAACAAAGGACTATTTTTTATATAGCAAAGAGACAATGAGGATATGTATGATGAAGTGATGATGTAGCTTTGTTTTAACAAACTTCTGAGGAGTAATTTATTCTTCTGACATCTCACCTGTAGTGACTCTGTGATCCATTTTCTCCTTAGCAGACTGGGCAGGAGCTATTTTCTGAAACCTCCCCACCCCTACCCCAACCGCCACCCCTGAAGATGGTCGAGTCAACAGCCGGTTGTTCTGTGCTGTGCTTGTCTGTTTCTGAGCTGCGTGTGTGCACTAAACTCAGCTGGCCGATTAATTATAAACCCCCTGCAGGTCTCCCTCTCCCCCTCAATGTTAATTAACCTTTAGTGACTGCCTGCTGGGTATTAAATTCCAGCTTTATCTCCTGACATTTAAGTGACGGATATAAAGTCAAGCTGAAGTGTAAGAGGCTGAAGCGACATGGCTGACGCTACCTAGCAATTGTTGTTTTTCGTATACCCTCAGCAGACATTTGTCCTGGGCCACCTCTGTCCCGTTGGGTGGGAGGTTACTGACCTTAGTTAAATTGACAAGCCAGAGCATGGTAGTGTGTGGAGAGCATGGGGTGAGACGGTTATGTTCTAGCGCTCTCTTCATTGTGGCATCCTCCATCTCTCTACCCCCTCCCTTCATCTTTCTGTCCCTCCCTACTTCCCTCTATCCCTCCCTCCTTCCTTCTACCCCCTCCCTCCATCTCTCCTTCTCTTCCTCCTCACTTGCTCTTAAGTGTAGTTGAGTGACAATAGAAGTAAAAGGCAGAAAGGAACAAGGATTAAGTGCCTGAGAATGGAAGAGGAAAATTGTCCCTTTTTACTGTAAAAAAAAAAACCTGTGACAATATGAAAGGATGTGTATGATTTCTTTTTTTTTCAGATTTTAGTTCAATTTTGCATTCTCTTTATCTCTCTCTCTCTCTCTCTCACACACACAAACACACACATATGTACACACACAACCACTTACACAAATTTTTTTCTCAAATGTTATCCTCATGTGCATGTGTCATTTTAGTGAGATTTTTTCCTTTGGAAATTTCATGTGCCACACATATACAGTGTCTGTTGTCTTTTTACATCCTGTGCAGGATAGGCTGTGCACAGCCTAGAGTCTGTTAGCTGTCCTGTGGGGGCTCTGAGCTGACATGACTGGGGAGATGGAGACTGGGGTGTGACGTAGCGGTTAGTTTGCAGGAAAAGGCACCGGTGAGGGTATGGGGCGAGGAGGTATGAGCTGGTGCTGGAGCCATGATAGCTGGAATCACTTTGCATGGCCTCCAAATGAGAGGAGAGAGAAAGAAAGAGAGAGAGAGAGAGAGAGAGAGGGTGGTGGAAGAGTATTATATTGGTTATGCAGATGAGGTTGGGGAGCTGAGCGGAGCAGCAGAATCATGCCAGGCAGCCAGGCATCCAGGGGGTAATTTGCCCCACGTTTCCCAGGGACTGCTTTTGTTTAGCGGCTGAGCGAGTGCTTCTTCAGGTGGGGGACGAAGCGAGTTAGCAGGTTGGACGGCATCAGGGTTGGCTAGAGGAGCCCGCCCACAGCAATACACAAACACATACACACGAACACACACACACACACACATACTCACAACTACCCACACTCTTGCACACACACACACACACACACACACACACCCTCTTATACCCCCCAACCCACCCTCCCCCATTGGCGTTGTCTCACACCATGGCCCACAGTAGTTCTCTGCAGAAACCACTCTCGTTCTCTCTCTCTTTGTGTGTGGGCGCGTCTTCGTCCTCATTCTCACCCCTCGGCCTCTGGGCTCTGGGGACTCTTCCACGTCACTAATTGGCTCATGATAGCTTGTCTCCGCCAGGTCACGGGTCTCCCTTCAGCCACTCAACGATTGGCTCATTGCTTCTCTATTCCCGGGATTATTAAACCAATGAGGCATGGACCCTGCACCAGGGACTAGGGGTTATTTGGATCGGGGAGGTGGTGGTGGGGGGGCTGGGGTAGGCTAATAATAGGCCAGAGTTTTTGGAGAGAGGCTAAGGCCGAGTAAACTCTCATCGATCAGAATGAAGGTGTGCACGTGCTCATGCCAATGGACTTCGATGGACAGCGGGGTTCACGGGAGACTGACTTTGCCCATTTCACCAAGCACACATTGCAGACACTACAAATAGACATTTGCTTAACGCAGTAGAGCCGAGTTAAATGTCGCTAATCCTATCAGTAAGTATAGAAGCCCACAAGATTATGTTTGGATGAAGATTATATGAATTGAAGTACATCGTTCTTTTTTTTACCGGGGTTATGCAACACAAGAAAAACAAAGAAAAATGAAATATAGCAAACAGCCTGATGTAGCCCTCCAGCTGACAAACTTGAGTGCATGTTTGTGCATTTGCGGGATTTGTGAAGGGATTACAGAACTATCATATTTTGGAGGGTCAAAACAACCAAACTCTTATGGTTTTGCATACGAACAAGTCTCAAGCCGACTCCAATGTTTACCGAGCTTCCATATTTCTAAGGCACAACAATTCCTCTCCTTGAGATGGGTGCATGTGAGTGCAGGTTTTGCAAGCAAACAGCCGTTGAGATGCAAATATGAAGGGCAGAGAGCATCCGTCCAGTCATTTCAACAGCAAATGGCTCCACGCTACTTCCCAGCTTGTGCTCATTTTCTGTGAACCTTCTATCTTCTTTTCCCTTGCTAAAATCCATTAAGGCAGTATGAGGGATACACAGATACAGATACATTCATGAACACACACACACACACACACACACACACACACACACACACATACACACACAAGCATGCACACACATCCCAAATCTTCTCTCAGTCACACCCCACCCCACCCCTAACACACCTGACACCCTCTTAAGCAGCATCCGGTACTTCAGAAGTGCATTTAACCCCCTGCTTGTCAAGCATTTGATCTCTCCTTACAGTCTGCCTCGTTCCCCCTTTTACTTTTCATTAGTGTGATTGATCTCCTATGCCCATTTGAAGTGGGAAGGAAAAAAGTGAAGGGGGTTGTTGTATAATAGGCAGGAGGGGTCACTTCCATGAGAGCAGAGCATTTTTGTAGTGTGAGTACAGCAGGTGTAGGTGCTTCCTGGTGATGGAGGTGCAATGCTGACAGATCGTCATTAGGCTGTCACGTCTTCTTTCACCTGAAAAGAGAGGGAGAATTGAAGTGAGAGGGGTGGTTGGTTTGGGGGTGGGGGGCGGTTGGGAGAAAGTGAGCTTCTTACTGTCTGTGTGCGCGAGTACGTTCATATGACAAGTTCACCGCATGACACTTCATCATTAGTGTGCCCTCTCCCACTCATGTCGACTTGAGAGTGCTGACTCTGAAATAATGTGGACCGGTGTTTCATTTATCACCGTCTGGCATCGTACAGTGTCATGTTGTGACAAACCTCTACTTCGAAAGCATAGCCGGATACAAAAACCATGCGCGCTCACAATATTCCTGAGGTAATTTTGTAAATATGTCACTCAATCACTGTTCTCACACACACTGAGTAAGCTGAATAAGCACATTCGGCTTCATGTGGCCCCGTCGTTTGATAATAATGAATAGCCTGCTAGCTCCTCAACCACCCAGAGACACTGATTGATTCATGCTAAGCCAATTTAATGAAAATAGATGTTTCTCAGACCTTGAGAAGACCATTTCCAATTGTGGTGCTAATTTAAATATTGACATATTACAATCCAGGCTGAACTTACTATCAGTCACTGTATTACATTTCTGAGAAGCCCAATTACAGGGCTGGGAGAATAAAGGGGGGAAGGCTGCCGGCCTTAATGGCCAGCACATTTGTTTAAGGCCTGAAGAGAGCGGATGCAATGCTTCAGTGTGATTTGCAACACTGATGGATTGCACTTACTTCAAAATGCTACCTGCTACCGACGCAAACAGGCTCTCTGAATGCAGTTCTGGTGAGTGTTGCCAGCGCGTGGGTGGTGGGAGCCAGGGTGGTTTGGTAACACAGTCCATTTGTTGCATGCCTCCTGATTATACAACAAATGCGCACGTGTCTATATATATATATAGATCAGCTTTGTTGGTAACACCTAGCCAATTGCTGTGTGAACAAGGAAGCGTAATTAGGTAATTTCGCTGGTAATTGCGGTTTAGGGTTCTTGGAATCAATCCAGATGTGTCATTCTGATTCTCTTTTTCCAGTTGTTGTGCTGCAAGTTGTTTTTGTTCTGTGGAAACTCTCCCTTCCTCTAAGGCCTTTAAGAAATGATCTAAGAGGCATTTTTTCTGGGGCTTGTCACTGGAGAGGAAAAGCCTGCAGGTGTCCGACCACAAGCCAAATAAAAGGCGTTGATGGATGAACCGGACGGTATCCCATTTATCAGATCAATTAAGGAGTTTCCGTGCACCAAACAAGAGAATTTCAGGGTTTTTTTTTCCTCCGATTCTTCTCCTCGTTTGCTGTCAGTGAACACTGTGTGCCTTGTGGCGGCCCATCGATGTCAGTAAAGCCTTCATCTTCTTGTCCACCCAGCTCTTGTTTTACGCTCCCTTGCTCCCCTTCCATTTCGTTCTCTCTACCTGCAGTCTTGTCTTGCTGTAATCTCCCCTTCTCCAGTCTCTCTCTCTCTCTCTCTCTCTCTCTCTCTCTCTCTCTCTCTCTCTTTCTCTCTCTGTCTCTCTCTTAACTGCTCTCCCCACACCAACCCCTCCGCCCCTGCAGCAGGGACCTGAATGCCAGCTCGGCACGTACCATTTGCCGTGCAGCCGTAATGCGCGGGAGCAGAAGAAATGAGGCCCAATCACACTCAATCTCACAGCAGAGTCCTGCCTAGTCCTGATTGGGGAAAATTGGCGGGCGCTCTCCATGGTGCTGAGGGAAAAAAAGCGCAAACTGAATGCCCTGCACACCGGTCGAGGTCTGCAAACCAGTGGGGCACTGAGGAATGAGACTATTTACACAAAGGACTCGCATAGTTTCTTTTGTGTGTCTTTGTGTATGTGTGTGTGTCTGTGTTTCTTCTTCTTCTTCTTCGGCTGTGCAGGAAGAATAGGTGCTGTTCCATTGTCAGCAAGTGACAATGCCGCAACTAGTAGCCATCTTTCCCATTTTAATTTATTTATCTCGTCTTGTTGTTGCTGGTATCAGGGGTTCGTTTGAATGTAAATAAATAACGAGGCGAACATGGAAAATTAATAGCTAATTAAGTCATGGCTAGACTGATCATCTCTCACACCGAGATGAGCTCATTTATACCACAGAGTCAAGAGAGTGGATCACCATGATGCCCGTCAGCAGGCATGGGTTAGAGGCAGCGTGTGTGTGTCTGTGTGTGTGTGTGTGTTTTTCTGTATTATGTGTGTGTTTGTGTGTTCTTCGGAAGCGAGTCGGGTGACGCATGTCCATTGAGTAAAGAAACACCTTGTCTCGGGTAAAGATCTCAAAGTGGGACTATAAATAAACAAAGTCGTTAATAAAAGGCTAAGTGCACACGTGCAGGCTTGACATTTACTGTGTGTCTGCAGTTGTGCTGGCCGCACTGTTGACTGGTAATAATTGTTCATTTAAATCTGATTAAGAGAAATTGATTGTCTGCCCGAAGGGACCCCCCCCTACTCGCAATCGATGACTGCATGTGGTCGCTCCCCCACCCAACCCCCAGGCTTCAGGGCCACGGTCCGTTCAGTATTTTAACCTCCAGGCAATCTAGTCTACCCCCTCCCCACCCTATGTTTTAAGAACGCTGTGTGCAGTTCCAGACCTGCCCCCCCCATCCCCCCCCCCCCCCCCCCCCCCTCCTCACTCTATTTCTCTCTTGTGTATTACCTTCTCGCTCCTCTCTGGTGCAAACACTTCTTCCCTCCACTGTCACTGTTGTAGGCCAAGTATTTTGGTATGCTACCCCATCACCCACAGCGACTTGTCCTCCAGGGTAAGGCAACATCAGGCAGCTTTGTCTGCTTCATTATTCACAAGACTTTGCCAAAGCCTCCTCTGTCTGCCTGCCTTATTATTCAAAATGGATGTCTGCTCATGAGAGAGACAGGGACCAGTTTTGGCACCGACAGAATACCGCTGATGCAAACATGACAGTGAAATCGATAAAATAATCATAAAAGAGGCTGGCAGGGTGGCGGTGGTTGCCGTAGGGCTGACCCCTGGAAGCCCTGGAAGAGTCACTCCTTGACCACGTTTTTCTTTTGTCTTGAATTATTTATTTATTTTATTTTATTCTTCTTTCTGTTCTTCCAAACCACCTGGACACAGGTGAAGAAAAGAGCTCAGAAAACGTATTATCCCCTTCCGTTCCACTGAATGGGAGGTGAGGGGGTGCTTTGCACTAACGTAGGATCCTTTCTTTTGGAAGATTTTATAAATAAAAGATTAGGTGAAGGTGTGTTTACTGGCCATATTATGCTTATTACACTATGGACAGACACAGAAATTGAGATCTTTGGTTCCTCTGTTACAAACTAACAACACCAGTGGAGTTACTGAGCACAAAATCTCCTCTGACCTCTTTGTATTTTACCCACAGTTAAATGCACTGGTTTGTAAATGTATTTTGAAATCTTAATAATAATAATCTCATTTTAATAATGTTGTTCTCTTGCATATATTGGAAAGGCTGGTGTCCGTTATTGTGTTAATGATCAACCTTATGGTGTATATATAATATAATAATATAATATATACATCAATGAGTCAGTCAGTCAACATTGTGTTGACGCAAACCAGCCAGGAAATATGATAATGTGTTTTCTCCTTGACTGTCTCTGATCTCCTGTACACCTTAAAGCATTGGCAGCATCATTTTAAAGTGGAAGGCATGGATGCTGCCTTTAAACTTTGCCTGGAAAGACAAAGTCAGTGTTTCGCAATCATTGCCTAGACTATGTTGGCCTGCCATAGCCTAGTTTCCCCAAACATAGTCTAAATATGGAACAAAAAATATTTCTGCAGTATGTGATACATGCATACTGATATTTCAATAATGGACATGCACCTTCACCATTGTAAAATCCTGTGGGAAACATTGATTGAGAACCACTTTAAGCGGTCAAATGAAAGGTTAAACAGAGAAACAGAAAGATATTTACTGCGATTGTGACTCACAAGGCAAGCTTACAAGGAATCCTAAAGTCTGAACTCCATAATGGCGTTTTATTTGTAGTCATGAGATTTTCCCAAAGCGAATAGGGCTAGCTAGCTTTGAAAGTTTAGCAATTATTCCTTTTACTTTTTCTTTTTCTTTTTTTTGTCTTTCTCTATTCTTCAAATACGGAGATTGAAAATCTGCAGTATCGATTCACCCAGGTGAGATCAATGGAGAGGAACAATCCATTCAGCGCTAATAAGCACACTCACTCCCAGGCCAAACTCAAGACTGAGTTTTCAACTTCAATCCCACGCTCTGAAGTTAAAGCTGGCGGCTCTGCTGTGTGGACAGCCAGACGCCTTTGCACGCCCTCACTTGGTGTGTTTGCAGGAGCACCTGAGACTTTGTTATCGAGGGAGACTCGGTCGGCGTCTTTTATGATTACTCCTCGACACTCCACCTCTACCACTGCCCTCACTCTGGGCCTAGAGATCTACCAACACAAAGAGTGAGGTGTAGTTTTTCTTTTTTTTCTTTCTTTTTTTTTGTTTTGGTAGTTTCACTTCAAATTGCCTCTACCACTGGAGTATAGAGAAAGAAAGAGAAAGGGGGGTGCATAGTCTCTAGTATGTGTGTGTGTGTGTGTGTGTGTGTGTATGTGTGTGTGCATGCACGTGGGTGCCCTCATGTCATTGTAACTAATGTGCGCATCATAGTGTGATTGTCTTGTGCTGGGGAATTGATTGAAGATTGTCGTCGGCTGCGTGGTGCAGTGGTTACGTAAACAATAACGACACCTGCATCTTGCACCTTCTGGCCAATTTGTTTGTAAAAACAGGGCAGAACACTCGTGCTAAACTGACCAATTAGAACACCTGCTCTGCATACGTTTTAGTGCCCATCTGCAATATTAATCCTGGACTTTCTATTGGGGATAAATAATTGATTGCTTGTGGCATTCGGCCCGCTTTACACCCCCCGATGCAGTCACCTTGAGGACTCTTTTATGATTGGCTCCAGAGCAAGTGGGGATGCGATAGATGGAGAGTGATGGGGTGGAGGTGGGATAGGGGGTGGGGGTGGGGGTGTCCTGCAGATGAGCAGGACAAGGAGGCTTGAGAAATGACTTCTGGCCTTCATCGACATCACTCTCACGAAATGCTGTCTTAATGGAACAACATATTTCAGGCTGAGCAGAATCTCTCGACTTGTCCAGCAACATGCTGTAGGAAGTAATGGGGCTGCCATGGGTGTAATGTACTGTGCAGCCAATAAAGGGAAATGTCAGTCTCTAATTAAAAAGCAAACTCACCACCACAAGCATTCAAGCGCTACTCTCGTTTTTGCACCTCTCAAAGAAAGAAGGGAGGAAAAAAGAAAGCTGTGAGTGAACTTTGATTTTTTTTTTGCATGACACATGGAGAGTTGTGGTAAAAATGTCACAGAACTGCTGACGTTCATTATGCAGTTGTGTAATGGTGGGTGGGTGCTTTGGTGGTTGGTTGTGGGAGTTTTAGTCTTTCAAGGAAAAATCTTTGTAGCACAATGCTTCTCAGGATGAAGAGATGACAGTGTTGTCATAACACTCCAAAGATAAAACACAAGTGGGTGATAAAACCAAGATGAGTGCCAAGTTTGGGTAGGTGTTCTGTTGTCTGTGTGTGTGTGTTTTCTGTTTTTGTTTGTGTGTATGCATCTTAACTTCCTGTTGACATGTGACTGGCGCCATTTGATTCGGCCCACACACACACACACACACACACCTCAGAGGGCTTTTGTGATTTCTTGACACAAAGAACAAATAGTTATGTTGCAGCCCCAAACACAGCAAGACACAAATCAAATCTTCATAAATAAACCAAGAGGGCGGATCTGCTGAAATCACTGTGCAACAGGGAAGCTGCTTTTAATGTTTATTTATTTATTTATTTTACGTTTTTCTTTACTACATTTGTTCTACCCTTTGCATCCTTCAATGCTTATAACTTCCAAGACACTTGTTCCAGAAATTTGTTAATATTTCATCATGCTCGTTTCATCTTTTCTCCCTCTTCATCCTTTCCGTTGCCCACTTCACACACTGTAGTCATTGTTTCCATTCACTTCACAGTCCAAAGTGTGGTTATTACCTCACAGAGGAGTGTATTTCCATCAAACTGGGGTCTGAGCGCTAGTTTTCAGCTGGAAGAATATAGATTTGAAAAGCCAGATTCTGTGTAGAGTGGGAGCTTAAACAGATAAGCGGGAATGAGTTTGATACGTAATCCTCGCAGGAAAACCTTGTAAAGCCATTTTTATGACACAATGCACCAAACCTTTCACTGATTGTTTTGAAAGGGCATTTTTTTTTTTTTGCCTCTCTACACTTCTTTTTTTTCCTCCTCTTTTTTTATTTGCAAACAAGCAACGTGACAGAGACTAAGGCAACAAGAACAATACATAGTGCAGCACAAAGATACACAGATAAAGAACCTGAAACACCATTACAACTGTTATAAAGACATTACAATGTACATGTTGACAGACTGAGACAGACATATTCGACAGAAATGATTCAGATGGTCAGAACATGTTGGGGGGTGGGTGGGTGAGGGGTTAGTGCTTGTGTGTATGTCCGTGCATGTTTGTATTCATGTAGTGTTGTCTAAACCGTGGGACAGGGAGATGTAAGCTGGATCAAACAGAGTTAAATAGTATCATTATTGTATATAATGGAGCTGATTGGCCAAAGCATAGTGACAGAAATGTGGTGCCTCTTGTCCTCCTAGAGTTTTAGATTTTTGGAGGGTGGCTAGCTTGATTCTTAGTGTTTTGTTTTTCCTGTAGAATTTGGTGACAATTGAGTCTAGTGATTTAAACCAGGAGGTTTCTTTGTCTTGTCCCTCTCTGCCTCTCTCCCTCCTCCTCCTCTTTTTTTGTTCTTGTACACTCTTCCCAACAACCGCCGGTGTCTGCTCCTAGCAGAAATCAAGTCTGTTTTCTCTGGGCACCAGGGAGGGCAGACGTGAAACAAAACAATGTTTTTCAGGGTTGAAAATGAAATGGTTGGGGGGGTGCTAGTGCTGGGGTGGTGCTGTGCTGGGGTGGTGCTTGCGGAGGCAAGGGGGTGGGGGGCGGTGTCGAGGCTTCTCCCTCAGGTGTTTCCCATGTGAGGGTGAGCAAGCACGTCGCCTCCAGCAACACACCACGGCCTCTTTATTTATCTATATGCACCAGTTCTTTAAGGGGGAGGACGGGAATGAAAAACTACATGAAAGTCATTAATGGCTTTTTACTCCCAGCTGCCAGTGGGGACTTGCATCCGCATTTAGATTGGATTGAAACTCCAGTTCATTAACATGCCTGTCCACCATATTTTGCAGCAAAAGGAGAACCTTTTCTTTCTGTCTCTCTCTCTCTATCTCCCTCTCTCTCTCTCTCTCTCTCTTCTTCCCTCTCTCCCTCTCTCTCTCACTCCCCACATTAAAAGTGCATGCCTGTTTCACTTGTGTAATGCCAGTTATGGCTGATTGGGGATTGCAAGTGATTATGAGGTATTGTGGAGCTAGTTTGAAGACAGCTAATTATGTTTATTGGCCCTAAATTGAAACCGGGGGGGGGGGTAAGCTGGAGTGATGCATCTTATAGATGTGTGTGTGGTGTGTGTGTGGTGTGTGTGTGTGTGTGTGTGTGTGTGGTTGGGGGGGGGGGTGGAACATTTGCTATACAGAAATTAAGCTAATTCTGTGGAAAAGCGATTCAAACCAGTGTAGTCTCTCAAATGATTGAGGGAGCTTTACAGCGACATTCAGCAGAACCACTTGTAATACAATATCACTCATGTGTCACCCGCCCAACCTCCTGACATTTCTAAAGAGTAAGCATTTCTTTTGAGGTATTGTTAGGGGATAAATTGTCTTTTAAAGAATGCAGCGCTTGTAACATAATACAGCTACAACTACAACAACAACAAGAAGTAATTCAGCGATGCGTCACCATGAAACTTTGTATCCACTGTGCCATGGTGAAGTATTCACTAACACATGGCCACTGCATGCATTAGTGAGTGAATGGGGTGGGGTGGGGGGGGCAAAAGCAAGGGCACTGCGCTGAAACACAGGAAGAATGAATCTGTTGATAACAACATGCATGATTCATGTGTGGAGCGAGATTAGACTTCATTTATCATGACTGCAGTGTGTGTGCGTGTGTGTGTGTGCGTGTGCGTGTGCACTTCACACCCTGACATGAAGTTCAGGCACTAATCCCCCCTAGAGAATTCGAGAGATGCTGCCCACAGGAGTTGTTGCCATGGGAATAACATGGCCTCACATTGGTCAGTGTTGGCTTAATTGTCCCACAGCAGTGATCAAATAATACCCATTTTTAACATAGTCACATTTTTTCCCCCCTTTGAGCCATTTTAATGACTTTCTAGAGGCTTGCCATAGAACAAGTCAGCTGGTTGTGATAATGGCCAAAAGATGTTATGCTTTGTAGTGTGTTTTTTATTTTCTCGAATAATGTCATTTTTTAAACAGAACGCAGCTTTGGGAAACATTTTTTTATCTTTAGCATCAGTGTTTGTGGATGTCATAAGTAATGAGAAATACATTAAAATCGCTCAAGCTTCTTGATCAAACTCTTAGCGTCTGATTATGTAGAATAATTCTACACAAAGTAGCCATTAACTATTGTGCTTGTTGTTGTTCAGGGTTGATGTGCACAGAAAGCATAGTAAAACTGACTCTTGCATTCTCTTGTAACAGACAAAGCCCAGTGCTGCTATATATTTTAAATGAGCATTGAAGCTTGAGGCTTATTCTCTATGTTGTAATAAAAATGAAGTGTTTTTTTTCCCCGTCATTTCTGTTACTTTTGTGCCAAGAAGCTCTGCAATGGTGGGGGAGAGAATGCAGTCAGGGGAGGATTTAATGAAATTCATCAGCAATTAATAAATCATTATTCCGCCTTGACGCTGCCATGAAAGAGAAGTGTTCTGTGATGTTTTCCCCATCATTTACAGAGCTGCTTCTCACTAAGAAAGGCCTGAACTCAGTACTCACTTTTGTGATTAAATCGGCAAGTCATGTTTAAGTCTGCGCTGGGAGTCAACTCAAACTCACTAACTAACTTGCTAACTAAGTAACTGACAGACTTATTAATGCACAGTAACACTCAGGCTAAGATCTCCATCTCAGTGCAACAGCACAGTGTGTGCGTGTGTGTGTGTGTGTGTGTTTATTTGTGTGTAGTGTGTGAATCTTTTGTCTTTGTTATTTACTTATGTAAGTGTGCCTGGGGTAACAAGCTGACTTAATGTCTCGTCTCTGCTTGTGAGCCCTTGTACGATGCCTGATAGTGTAGTGTGTGAACATGAACTTAGATTTGTGCTAATTTGTGACTCTAAAGCTTACGTGTTTCATTAGCAATTTTCTCCTTTCTGTTAGGTGAGTGTTTGCTCTCTTGCATCCACCAAGCGTGTGTGTGGGTGCATACGTTTAAGATAAAAGATTTGCTTTAAGAGTTGAGGCGTACACTTTGAATTCTAAATAATTGCACAAACCCTCTACTATATACCAAAAGCCTCACTTTGTACTTCATGGATTTTTTTTTCATTTCTAACATTTACAAGCCATGAATGGAGTGGCATGAAAAGCATCTTATCTAGAATGTTGCTGCTGATTTAATGTTTTAATAACTATTGTTGTTGATAAAACAAGTAGGAGTTGGCCACACAATGTGCAAGAATGTGAATTTGCAGAAGAACAAAATACATCATTAGATCTCCCTTTTGAAAGAATATATGCTTTAAGAAAACCACCCATCAGAGAAACAGGACTTCTTCAGGTGTTTACAGCTGCAGCATTATGCCAGCATTAAGATGAAGAGGCAAACTCCAGTCTCTTACAATTGTTTAGAAGAGCATATAGATCAGATTTTTGTAAAGGGATATCAGCCACATATAAGTGCTTATTAGATCTTAACACCCACTGTACAGCATACATTAAAATGAAATGGGAAAAGGGAATCTGGAATGGATATGTCTGAGTAAGAGTAGACAATAATACGGCAGTACCGATGGAAATGCACCAGCTCAGTGAACTGACCAGAGTTTAACTGGAAAAACTTTATAAGATACTTTATTATACCATCGCAGACATCTCATTATAATGATAACATCCCTGTTTGCTGGAGAAAGTGTGGTCATCAGTGTGCAAACCATTATCGCATTTATTGGGACTGCCCCGACATTAAAGAGGTTTGGATGAATGAATGCTATGCTAATAAATGCTGGATGTTGGTGGCCAATGAGTGGTGTTGGCGTAGCGGTTAAGGAACCTGGTTAGTATGCCAGTAGTCTGGAAATTGTGGGTTCTCAGCTGCTACCATTGTGCCCTTGAGCAAGGCACTTAACCCTAAGTTGCTCTATGGGAGACTGGCCCTGATGTAATTGATACTTGACAAATTTAAGTCGCTTTGGATAAAAGAGTCTACTAAATGTAAATGTAATAGAAAGACCATTACCAAGAAATGGTTACTACCAGAGTTCCCTACAGTCAGAGCATGAGGAGACATTGTAATATAAATGTATATAATTGGAACAGATTACAGCTCATGTCAATCAAAGAACGGAAACTTTTCTTAAACGCTGGTATATTTATGTCACAGCCAAATGGCCTGACTGTATTTTTTTACTTTATTGATTATGTACATGCGTGTGAAAGATTACTCCTTGTTTGAATACAGTTTTGTTATTGTGATGTTTTTTTGTTTGTTTGTTTGTTTGTTTTGTTTTTCATACTAGGATAATAGGAAAATATTCATATCATACACAGAAAACACTAACACTAGTGTTTAACTATAACTAATAACTATAAATTAAAAAAAAAAAAAAAAATTTGATCACACATCGATTTGCTGAGCTGTGAGGCTGGATGTCTGCAGTCCTTCATTGAAGCACAATGCATCTGACACAGTCACTAGTTAAGCAGTTGATGGGTTGACCCGTTTGCTGGTTTTAAAAGCCGGCTAGTCTGAATTGTGGTGAAGGGCTGTGGAGGCCTCCGCGTGGGAATGGCAGGCCTTATGAATATTAAACAAGGCTGCCTTCATCCTCACAACCTCAAGTGAAACTCCACTTGGCTGTGCAAATTGTTTTGACTCAGTTGTCCGAAGAGATTTTCGCTGAGGCTCAGAGTCAAAACGCCGGCCATGTCTGCGAAGCTCTGATAAGTGCAGTAGTTGAGGGGAGGGTGTTTGTGTGCAAGTGTGTGTGTGTGTGTGGGGAGGGGGACTGAGGTGAGATGGTGTAAGTCATTGGATAGTATTCCCTGTGTCTCTCTGGTGTTGCTGACCTCTACATCTCCAGTATAGACTAACAGGATCACTCCAACATAACCTGTCCAGCGTCTTCAAGTATCTTGCCACCACGACAATGAGAGATTTGTCCCAAGTATATGCACAGCTGCACGCTCTGCATTTAAGCGAAGGAGTTAAGAGTCCTTTCTTACCTGGAATGGCAACATTTTTTCCAGTGTGTTCAGTTTTGCCCAAACTTTGAAGGTTAAAACACGGGAACTTGCAGGCTTCTGTGAATTGCTTTCCATAAGATCTTGAACAGTCTGCGGGTACAGATGGAACTCTAGGACTCCAGTGGAGTCGACAGCAGAATCGGTTATCATAAGCCATGTCTTATTACGATACCAAGCACAGTTATTTTAAGCCTGCTCTTGTGATGACACCAGACACACTTATCAAGGGTAGCTTCTCGTTAAGAGCTGGGTCGAGTCATGATGGCTATGCCAGCGTCATCATCATTTTATTTGTCTGGAATTAGCAAGGCTATGTGCCCCTCCACTTCAAACCAAATACAGGGGATTATCTCTCCCCATCACTGGCTGGTTTCCATTAACACCCTTTGGATATCCTCTGACACGTGGATAATGTGACTACATGGAAGGAGGAAGCTGGTTGCTCTTCATCTTTCTCCCACTGATCCCGTGTCCTCTTGTTTCTCTTCTTTGGCTCCGGAAGACTTGCCACTAATAAGCCTTAGTGATGGTGGCCTCACAGCCCAAGGTCATGTTCAACACACATTTAGTTCACTTCGGGAGCTGTTTGAAAAGCCACACAGCATCTGGCGACACTTGGAACAACCAAGTCATTTTCTCTCTCTCTCTCCCTCTCTCGCCGTCTGCTACATCTACAGGCATTTTTTTTCGGTTTAGTTCGTCTTATATCACGACAAGGCAAGGCAAGGCAAGGCAAGGCAACTTTCTGGTCGGCATCATTCCTTTGTTGATCAGATAATGTTGTTCTGAAAATGACAAAAGCACCCAAGCCTGAAAATTGTTTGTTTTTCAGAACATCATTTTGTGGAAAACAAAAGGCTCAAATGCTTTTCCCCTCTATTGCATCTTGATAAGACTGCAGTACAGTGAGGATGATGAGGAAAAAGAAAACAGATCTACTGCCAAAGAAGAAAGCAATGAGGGCAAGGAGGATGGATTTGTACCATTGGTTACTGACACTAACATCCTCAGAAAACCCAACTGTAGAATAAAGGACATATCACATTGGACTGACTTACTGGTGAGCCAAAGGCCCAACAGTATGCTTGTACAGGCATCGCCCATTGGAGTTTAACAGTTCCACTGTAGGTACTAGTCATTTCTACGGTATTGATTTCTTTTGAACTCTTTTGTACCTCCATGTCGTGTCTGACTCATAAAACTTGAAAAATGAAGCTTTCACTAATTGTCACCTTAGACCATGCTTGTAATTATTACCCAAAGGGCAATTAATCCCACGTAGAAAAAATATCCAAGGTCGTTGACTAATTGAATAATGAGCTCACCGAAGTAAGCAGTTCACCAGAACTAACTGCTTTCAATCCACCTGTAACCTTACACTTGTGCTGAGGTGGAAGGGAAAAAATGTGTTTGTGCTCTCAGTTAGTCACAGGAAAGATAATGAGGCTAATTAGAGCAGTGTACTCTTCACTTCTGTTTTTCCCACTTAAAATAACCTCCTAAGGTTACATCTCTCTCTCAATTCAATTCAGTTTAACTCAATTCAAGCAACTTTATTAGCATCATGGTACAGTATTGCAAAAGCATCACAGTTTAAAGGTAATAACAACAATGACAAAATGCAGGTCTCTCGCATTCTCTCTCTCTCTCTCTCTTTCTGTTCTCAGTACTTTTAAGTATCCTGTGGTTGACTTAGTTTATTCCTTCATTAGAGCTGAACTGTTTGAATTCTCAAATATTTTCCAGAGTTGGGAACCTAATTAACTCCACACACATTCTCAGTAAATGATCATTAGCTTTTAAAAAGGTGAGATCTCTCCTTTAGCAGAACATTGTACTACCCCCCTCTCCCTTGCAATTGACCTGCAACTATTCGCATTTTAAGGGGCCCAAGGTTGTAACAAAACTACCTCCATCATAAAATTCATCCAAGATTCGTTTGGAGTCAGCATAGTCCATTATTTGACTGTTCTTCTCTTAAGTAAAGTGGTGGGATTTCATAAAAGTGTTGTACCTACTGGGAAATACTACTACTGGGAAATACTACTTCTGCATCTCTTTGTCTGCCCTTACTGCTCTCTGTGATTAGTCCATTATATTCCACACTTCTCCATACCAATGAAAGACAGCAAGAGCTTCAAAGGTGGATGCTCACAATGAAGTGAAACAGAAGGCCTGAAAGTGTATGGTATGAAAAAAAAAACAAAAAAAAGTAAAGTGCAGATGTCAATTGATTTGGAATAGATCCTGTAGAAAGCCCTCATCTGTCTCTCTCTCTCTCTCTCTGGGCTGCTGCAGTGTTTCACAAAAGTGCCTGGTCTACACAGTGTGTGTGTGTGTTTACAGCAGTTTCAACCCTTCACCTGGTTAGCGACCCTGGCATGGTTATTTAAAGCACAAGACTGACGCACCGAATCCTAGCCACCATTAAGGATACATGTGTAGGTAGCGCATCTTAAGGGCATCTCTGCTTCAGTATTCTAACCCAGATATGTCATCCGCCTGACAACAAAAACCACAAAGCGTGTAATTAGTGCCACATATATGTCTGTGGAGAACTGCGTGGAGTATCCTAATGGTGTTTACACTCATTCAAACGCATAGCCCACAGGTATGTGATGAGGAAATAAGGGATGCATTTAGACTGTTGTTGCATCAAACAAAAGTGCCGTAAATTGAAGGGGCTGATCCCCGCCACGCTCACTCGCTTTAGCGATGCCTTGCTCTCCAGCCCACGCTACATAATGGACGCCGTCCGCCCTCTGGGAAGACGGTGAGCTTTCCGCCCAGCGCTCGGAATAAAGGGTAAAAAAACAACACTGTCGGCGGCATAGTTATGAAAATGCTCTTAGATGCACTTATGAAAAACAACCTTTGCGAACAACATGCAAAGCTGCCGGGACAAGCTTTCAAACAAGTGCCAGTGTGTCAAGTAAACATAATGGCCGCTGCCCAGCGCACCTTCTAGACAAAACGGCGGGGGCAGATATTGGTCCGGCTGCGGTGGAATTATTTAATTGTACATCCTGCCACATTGCTTTGTTTGACTTGCAAATTCCACGCTGCCCGGGCCAGAACACTGCTTAAACTCCTATTCCGTCTATAATGAGCACTTAAGGACGCTTGACAAGGGAGACTAATGGCTGCAGCCAGCAGCCGAATGTGTTCATTTGAGCTTGCATTGTCCTCGCCAGCTAATGGCTGTTTGGAACGGCCGTAATGAGTGAAGTAGCAAGGCCAGTGGTGGCGGACCGTTTCTTCATAGAGTAGAGGGAGAGAGAAAGTAGGGGGCGGAGGTGGTGGTGGTTGGGGGGGGGGGTTAAAGGTTAGATTCCACTTCTCAAGTCGACAAGACCAAACCCAGAGTCAGAGCAGCAGTAGCAGCTCCGGCTTATTATTAATTAGGGACCAACTCTTTGCTGGGTCAATGCATTTAACTCATTCATTATTTTTTTTTAATACCATAAGATTTTTTTGCAAGTTCAATTTATGAATAATTAGTTAATTAAGTGCATAAGTGGGGAAAAAAACGTTATTAACAACATTGCTAGGGTTGGTGTAACAGAAAAAAAATCCCATTTCCTGTGCACTTGCGAGAGTATTATGGATGTCTCTACTTTGTGATGGTGAGGGAGAGTTTAATTTAGATTGAGAGTGGGCAGGCCTTTTGAGCAGCAGAGAGAGAGAGGGAGTGCACAGTATGTGGGCAGAAGTGTGGAGGAAGGCTGGTGCCAACCTGCACACTCTTACCTCGGCTCACAGTAACCTCTGGCTGGCAGACCTGAGATGTAGGAATTCTTCCTCCTGTTTTCCTTAATGCCGACGCCATGCCATATACAGAACAGTATGTCTTGATTTGAATTGAATCTCACACACACACATACACACACACACATACACACACACACACATACCTATAACAGCTCCCACCTGTGGTTAAATATTGATGTTGACCGGATTATTATTATGGATCTCAAACATCTTATGCATGTGGTACTCTTGTGTGTAGAAATATAAACTGAGGATATTTTTTAATGGTTTGTAGGCATATTGGACTTCAGGATTCACACTTAAGCATTTGAGTGTTTTATTTTATAGCGTAACCTTTAAGCTAAGTGTACCCTGAGTGCCTGTCTCAAAGATGATCAATGTCTGAACCTTATACTTCGTTCTGAGTAACATGAGGAGCTTTGCCATCTCAAAGCCATCTCAAGTCAGGAGAACAGTTTTGATCAGTTGCCCTATGTGACAATAAATCTGAGCTTACACTGTGAAGCTCACTAGCCTTTGTTGCTAGCTTTACATGACACCAATAACTGAGGTCTGCTGCAGATCCTAAAGATTTTGTTTTAAATGGAGGAATGGCCAACTGTATCTGAACAGACCAAATGGGAATAGCTTTAGAGCTAATCCATTACCACAGACAATCACCCACAGCATGGGAATTGATTCCCAGAATTCCGTATCACCAACCTGCAAATATGTAACTGTTGAAATTGGTCTTCTTGTGAATTTCCATTTCACCAGTCTCTGGACACTGGGCTATTTCTGAGACTGACCTTTTCCTGCTGTCTGGCTCGGGAACAATGTCTCAGTGTCTTCCATGGAGCCGGATGGTGTATCGGTTCATCACGCTAGATTTAACTTCATTCCAATAAGGTCGCAATCTTATTTCCATATAGTACGAAAACTGATGACTGTATCCTATCCATATATTGCCTACGATACATATTTATTGGACAGATAAATTGCTTTTTCTCGCACAGTTTGGTATGACAGTGGTCTCCCCATTCCATCTCTCTCTCTCTCTGTCTCCCACACACACACACTAACACAGTCTCTCTCTCTCTCTCTCTCTCTATCTATCTCTCTCTTTCTTACACACACTCTACACACGCCTACTTATTATTACTTACTTACTTTTATATCAGTCTCCTCTCTATCATCTCTCTTTCTGTCACTTTTGTCTCTATGCCTCCTCTCTCCTTTCCCTCCCATATTCATTTTATTTACACACATCAAGATGAAGCAGAATGTGCTCTCTCTCTCTCACACACACACACACACACGCACACACACACACGGCTCAGGCACTGCGCTTGATGTCAGAGAGGGTGACAGCGGGACTCAAAATCTACAGAATCCGCTTTTCTGTTACACACCATCGCAGCAACCCTACACCAGCAGTCCACCCCCCTATACAGGTCATGTTTATGGTTCATAGCTTAAGGTCAGTGCCATCAACCTCGTTCCTGGCCCCCTCAACATATCGATCCCCTCACATGCTACACACACTCTCAAACACTCAAAGGAAAGCAGCTTCTATTATTCAAGACAGGCCATTTCACTGTGAAAACTTGATCAAAAAGTGATGTGAGTCAGTTCCGTTCTTTTAGAGTTAATTTATTAGCCAGACTGTTCAGAGAAAGTGCCACCATACTTTTTCATACCGTTTCTTGTATATATTTGTCAAGATGCAGTTACATTTGAATTAGCAGCATTTAAAGATGACAGGGATATAAAAAGTTACACGTACACCTACACACTTATTGACTCACACGGACTTTTTACAGTACTTAACAGTGTGACCCTTAATCGGCTTTTGCTGTAGTGTTCCAATATATCAGTTACTGCTGAACTTCTGAACTTTCTAGAAACATATGGCAGTTCTGCAGGAACAGCGTAGTTGTTTAAAGACAAAACTGATATACTTGATAATCTCCAGTGGAACTGTGGCAACTTGTATGTGACTTCATTAAGACTTTGAACTGATACACAAATGTATTTGCCAGTGGCCCGAGGGCATCACTGATGCATGACATTTTTGACAGTTGACAGAAACACTTGGAGACTTGTCTGACAGTGATGTGCAGGGCTTGTGACAACCGTGTGTGGCGACTTTAGTGCAGTCGCTACCAAAGGGTTACCTAAGATGACACAGTGAGAGAAAATGAAATGAGGGAAGAAAAATGAATGACAGACTGGAAGTGCGGTGGGAAGCCAAACCCCCCTATCTACTCCCACCCGACTTCCAGCCCCCCATCTTCACCCACGCAACCTCCAGGCATACGGTAAATAGCCGCTAGTCCATTAGAGAGAGAGGGACACGCCTGCACTTGTCTTCTGCTCGGCTGCCACAGCAGCAGTCCCTCCGCTCACACACAGCAGGGAGAGAGAGAGAGAGAGAGAGAGAGAGAGAGAGAGACCTCTTTGATTTTTCCATTTTTTTCTTCACACATTTGCGTTGCCTCACAATAGCTGTGTGGGGTTGGTTGAATGGTGATGTTGCACCCCACCCTACAAACACACACACACACACACACACACACACACTCACCGGCCCCCCTGTCTCTCCGTCTCTGAACATCCCAGGCTCCCTGCTGCTATCACTCTCTGCCGTGTGTGGGTGGCCGCCGTGTTTGCCTTTGTTATTTTGTTTTGTATGTTGTGTTCTAAAGGGGACATTTTGCTCTCTACACCCCCCCCCCTTTCCCTCTTAACTCCCCACTGTCTCTCCCTCTCCCTCTCTCTCTATCTCTTTCTCTCTCTCTTCTCTCTCTCTTTCTCTCTCTCTCTTACTCTTTTAACTCAGCTTGCAGTGTCACCTGCAATAGCCTGCACAGACAAATTAATTTCATGGAGGCTTCCTTTGGATATTGCCAATTATGGAAATAATCTGGCTGACTTTTTGTCTCTGAAATGGGAAAGCCAGCAGACTGTGGCTCTTCCGCCCGACACTGTTAGATAATCAGTAAATACTGTACCTGCACAGCCACGTGGGTAATGACCCACACATCTCTGAGGCACTGGGAGCCACACAGAGCAGCCTCATCTCATTCTCTCCCCAAAATATATTTCTAACTGTGTGTGTGTGTGTGTGTGTATGTGTGATTGTGTGTGTGTGAGAGAGTGAGAGAGAGAGAGAGAGAAAGTGTGTGTGTGTGTGTGTGTGTGAGGTAGAGACGGAGAGAGCGAGCGAGTGAGCGAGAGAAAGAGTGTGTGTATGTTTGTGAGATAGAGAGTGAGAGAGTGTGTGTATGTGTATGTGTGTGTGTGTGTGTGAGAGAGAGAGAGAGAGAGAGAGAGATTTATATAGAGAGAGTGAAAGAGAGAGATTCAAAACAGCATTTTGTGCATGCACTTCTCTGTATACGGCAAGCTGGCTTGGCGCCCTCTCGCATTTCAGCATGACATTTAACAGTCGTTCATCTCCAAGAAATGAACTTATTTTCTGGGATAACCACATTTAAAAATCAATGGACTGGCGTCTTTCTGGGGGTTTGCATTGATAGATGCAGGAACAGACGCATAAAGTTTTCAAGACGAGTAGGAATGAGGGTGATTCTCTCAACTGGGAATCGTATCATGCGGTTCAGCTTTTTTGTATTGTGTTTTTAACAGGATTAAAGAAGCATATCCTTTCAAAGAAAGCCCTCTCAGGGACACAAAACACTGGTCAGACACCAAGAACAGCTTTAGATGGTGTTAACTGTAATCTAATAAGACTCATTAGTCAACATTGTGTTGTGATGAACAAGACTGTCTAATGGGGGGTTGGGAACATGCTCTGTTGCTTACCTTCTCTTCTGTTAAAGCGGCATAGTAATATCTTTCTCTCTCTCTCTCTCTCTTTCTTTTTTTCTGTGTCCCTTTGTTCATGCACCCATTGCGTTCTGCTCCTGTGTTGCTGACTCCCTCTCTGAAGGTAAGCGATTTACACATGTTGAAATTCCTTTGTGTTTATGTGGTGTTTTGTTCAGTCATACACACACACACACACACACACACACACACACACACCACACACACACACACACACACACACACACACACACATCTATGTGTAACAGGATGCTGAGCACGCCTCCAGTCAGGTGCTCGCTTCAGCATTTTCTCTCTCTCTCTCTCTCTCTCTCTCTCTTTCTCTCCCTCTCATGATGCTGGTAATGCCTTTGTGTTCACATTTACTTTACCCATCCCCCTCTCCTCAGAGGACTCAAGATCACTCATAATCTTCTGCATGAGAGGGAGACCCTTGAAGCCCTCAGCCTCTTTTCCAGGGTTTCAGCCATATATGTCAGTCCAGCATACTGGGCACAAACATACACACTCACACACACAAACGCATGCACACAGACACATGCACACACACATACACAAAAAAACACACACACACTTCTGGTTGGCTGTTTTATGTCGGAAAAACATGTCCCTCTGGTGATCATAATCTGGTTTGTTGTACCCTTCTGGGGGAAGTTAAATCACACCGAAAGCCAAGGTCACATGCTTAATGCGTCTGAAAGCAGCAGGTAAGTATACTCTGTGGCCATAGCGCTTGACTGCTTCCTGTTGTTTTGCATTGAATGTCAATGAGAAGTGCCGTGGGAGAGCATACTGTATTTCAATTTGATCTATCTTGAATAGTAATGTTAATACTTGTGCATTAAAAGCGTATGTATTATAGAGCATCACAAGAAGAACATGGGCACACATGCAGTTGGTGTTGTAATGGTGAAATGTAGGCTGCTATTTGTATTCATTAACTAAATCCTCTTGATAACAATCATAGCTTCCAGATAAATCTTGTCCGGTGTGATTCTACAAAGCTGACAACAAAGGAGGGACTACTACAGTGAGAGCCCTCCACCACTCCACACACACACACACACACACACACACACACACACACATATAGACACACACGCACACACACCTTTCCCTGTTTCATTCCAAAAGCAGATGGGCTTTTAGAAGCATCAAGGCGAGGCCCAGCAGGGCTCCGGGCCTGTGATGCGAGTGCAGGTGATAGCACGCAGTTCAGGGAAGGCCTCCACCAGCCAGGCTCCCTGTGAAGTTGGATTGTCAAAACAACACACTCTGCCAGGAAGCAGCTACCGCTCCGGCTCATTTGTGTCCTTGCTAGCTCGGGCTGCGCAGACGGGCTGCAGACAGTCTATTGTAAATACAATATGTTCCCCCGGTAATGGCTTAGACGTTGGGCTCGCTCCTTGCCGACACACTCTCTCCTAAGTATTTGCTTTGCTTTTCTTTTCTTTTCTTTTCTTTGCTCTCTCTGGTGTAAGAACAATGCTAATTGTTTGGCTTTCTGTGCCAGCTGGCCCCTGCTTGTGTTGTAGATGCTACGCTAACAACATTTTTTTTTTTTTTTCTATTCTTTTTTTTTCATAAAGATTAATGGGAAAGACTACCTCCAGATTGTGTCTCTGGGAAATTCTTCCTTGTTGCAACACTGTAGAGGCCAATGGTGTCCAGCATTGCACTGAGAATCATGTTCTCTCCTGGCAGACCCTACAGTTGCGTGTGCTGCTGATGTGTGTAGACACCATGTGGCTAAGCCCAGTTTTGATCCTTAGCAAAATAAATATTTTTTTTTTCCAGGAACCATACTGCTATTTCTCCTGCCAAGTAATTCCCAGAAGGAGAGGGAGAACTAATGTGTAGAAGAACTTTTTCAAGACACTTTGCCCGCTGTAGAGGAACTAAGTGTCCCTTACTTTACCCAATGAGCTTAAAATAGCTCAGTTAACGTAAGGCCTCTGGGGCTGGGACTACAGACTGCAAGGAACCATATGATGGATAACCCCCAGGTAGGGAGCATTTAGTGTGGTCAAATAGGGAACTTGGGAGCCTAAAATAGGAGACCTAATTAGGTTGCTTTGAAAATAGGTGCCTTTAGTAGGAGCTAGAAATGCAAGGCACCAAGGGAGGTAGGAGGGATGTAATGGCAGGCACATAAATATAGAGCGCTTTAGGTGGGAAGCCCTATGAATAAACAGCTAAGAGATGGGATGCCTGAATTAGGTATCCTGGAGTTTGAAAGCCTATAAGAAAGGGATCTTCTGACAAGGAAGATGGAGGCTTGTGATATAATCTGAGCACTCAAATATAAATAGCATTCAAATTGTGTTGCGATACTCTGAATCGGGTGTAGAGCACTAGATAGAAGATAAATGATCAGTGATTTATTTTCAAGCTGTACTGGATAGCACTGCCTACACTCTGCTGGAACTCAGACATCTACACAGAGGGGAACCTCACAGCTGCACGAGTGCCAGTATCATCATGTTTGTGATGGATGTGATCAATATTGCGCCAGTATTGTGTCAATCGAAGGCCAATTTGGCCCCTTTGCTCTCACTCCACTCCACTCACCACTCTCTCCTCCCTTAATTCACCACGCCCTACTCTGTTTTGTTTTATCGCCTTTTTCTACTCATACATCTTTTTTCCCTCCTTTCTTCTTTCTATCTTCCAGCTCTACATATACATGTACTGTATGTTCACTGCTGCTGAGCGTCTGGGCAAAGTGAATGCAACTTGCTGTTTCAAACTATGCAAATGTCTTTGTGTTCAGAGAGCGCATTCTCATTTTCTATTCAGATCAGAGCAAGAATTAATCTCCCCTGCACTGCAGAGGTGTTGTGTCTTTTTGTTTCATGTGAGAGACAACAATGTGTAACTGTCAACCTGTCACTGAAAAACACGCACACTACTCGTTCTAATTACATGTTTTTTTTCCCACGTGTCATTTGTGTCATTTATGTAAACATTTGAAGAAAGAAACATCCCCCCTTTATTTCTTGCACTCACTCATGCACCAGATTGAGGGATGTGAGCACGCTTTGTGGTTTGAATTGTGTACACGTTGTGCCAGAGTGTATTTGTCTGTGATAACGATCCCTGTAGGGTACAGCTGTTTTAGCTTCTTGGCTTTGATGTTGGCTGTCAGGTGTGTCCAGATGTTTGCCAGGTAACGTGTGCCAGTTACCCCAGCTGGACCTCGCCGAGGGTTTCCGTGTGAAGCCGAGCCATCCGTTACCCAGCAACTGCGCCTAGCCAGAAAAACTCCCCGAGCGCCTGCAGACACTGAATCCAACGTGTTCTTGCTGGCCGTGGACGCAAAGAGCGGTCGATTGTGCTTTCATGTGCACCTAATGGCTGAACTTAGCTGAACGGAGGAAGCGTTGTGTCTTCTTCCCACAGTGCAGTTAGCTGCACAGCGCCTCCTGAGGCCTGTCCTCCCAGTGCGACTCCCTCTCTGTCTGCCCAGGCTCAGCCTGCTTCACTGAGCACCAGTGAGAAGGGAGGTGGGATCTTGATGCAGCTGCACTGTATCAGTCTATGTAGGAGGAAGGGAGATAGAGACAGAGAGAGAGAAAGAGAGAGAGGGAGATGTATACATTCTTCATCTGTTTATTTGTTGTCACGCTAAATTACATTTATAATCCCAAGAAAGCAGCTGTTGAATTTGAATTTTAGAGAGGGTGTGTGTGTTCGTGTGTGTGTGTGTGTGTGTGTGTGTGTGAGAGAAAGAGAGAGAGAGAGAAAAAATATGTCAGTGGTTTTAACTTCGAGTAACGGTCCAGGGCGCCTCTTCTCCATATATTATGCAACATATATGTGTGTGTGTGTGTGTGGGAGCTGGGCTGGGAGGACACTCCATATATTATGCAACATGTGTGTGTGTGTGTGTGTGTGTGTGTGTGTGTGTGAGAAAGAGAGAGAGTTGGGTTGGGAGGACACTCCAGTGAGATTGAGTGCATTTTATGGCTTTAAGGCACAGCTTTAGCTATAAAGACCAATGTCACATTGAGGATATTGATGGCGCTTTACTGATGCTGTGAGAGAGGAAAGGCGAAGGATTTGTCATCCGGACGCAGCGCTCCATCTAACCCTGCATGGCGAGGGGAGACAACCATTAAAAATGAGGCGGAGACAAACCGATCCAATTTCAGAAAGGGTAGAAATGCTCGAGCTTTTAAACGGGACGGGACTCCCTCTACATGCTAGCGTAAACCTCGCTCAATTATGCACTGCTTCTCACATCATCCCGGGTTATTTCCCTCAAGTGTCATCACCGCACGCCTGTTCCTTCAGCATGCTTTTCACTTTGAGTAATTGTTTGCATTTTCCTGAAGACTGCCGGGTCATTACACCGTCCCGAGTTCCATTCACTCTATAAATAAGAAAAAAGGTTCTCTTGTCTCTGGAAGTTAATCTTTCGAGCAGCAGTATTTAATTATGCACAGGACATAGATGTTTTATTCCCCCCACCCCTCCTCCTTGCAGACCGGCCATGGCATTAACACAGATCAGTTCTGTCAGCAGTATGCTAGCGACATGGGCCGCAAGCCCAAGGCAGCTCTCCCTCTGTGACACACCACCCGTCCCAGCATGTACAAAGGCAAGGAAAAGGAGGGATGAGACAGGGAAAGGAGGGAAGGAAAACAGAGGGAGAGAGGGGAAAAAACTCTCTCTCTCTCTCTCTCTCTATTGATATTGCATGAGCATTGTTGAGAGTTGAGTGGCGCTTTCCTGCTCTCTTAAGCATGTTTGATGTCCTGCTGACTCAAATTCAAATCTCTCATTCGGCGCTGGCCCTCGCCGAGATGCCGGCTCAATCAGCCACACCGATGCTCTTGAGCAAGGGGAATCTTTAAGTGCTTCCTTACTGACAATTTTTGGAGTGCCACACAGCAAAGAGAAGCCTGGGAGCGGTTGAGTTGTGTATTTGTGTGTGTGTGTGTGTGTGTGTGTATGTGTGAGAGAGAGAGTGTCTGTATATGTGTGTGTGTGGGTTGTGGGGGGGCAAGTTCATAAATCACTGTCAGGCAATGAGAAGTCATACAGTAGTCATGTGCATCAGGGTAGGTTTCTATGTGTGTTAGTGTCAAGGGTGGGTTCAGCATGCCCTTGAGACACATCCTGGTCAGTGAGCCTCTGCTGACCTGCCCTCCACAAGCAGCTGGTAATGGGCTCTGTGTACATAAAGTCCCAGAAGGACTTTTGTTCAGGATGGCCACTATTTTTTGGTGAACATCTATTTTTGTGAAGTACGATAGGCTAGATTGATATTAGGCATAAGTATTAGTTGTACAGTGTAGTTATACTACTTTACTATCCAAAGTGAGCCTAACTAATAAGTTCCATGTTCCTCGCCAATTCAGGGTTCATTTCGTAGTTAGCTCGTAGCTGTAGCCTCATTACAGTTGTTTATCAACGTAAAAGCTAATTACCGGAAACGGTCAACGATCCTGAACGAAAGTCCTTCTGGGATTTACGTCTGCCGTGCACAGAGCCCATTGTGTTTGAAAGGTTCACTGAGTTAGAGAGAGAGAGAGAGAGAGAGAGAGAGAGAGAGAAAGAAAGAGAGGAGCTAAGAGAAATCGCAGAGAATAGCAATGTGATGTGGGCTATGACATGATAAGTCATCTTCATTTGTTTTCATCATACTTTAACTCAGAAATACAGGTACTGTATATTCAAACTGACATTTTAAATAATATATATATATATTTTTTGTTTTATTAACACAAACAAGACAGGGCTTTTCCCTTAAGACTACAGTGACAATAATTATTACAGTTGCTTCGTTTGACATTATAATGGTTGCTAAGATACTAAAGACTCAGTGACCACCAGACTGTGTTCTCTACTTACAACCAGTGACAGTACTGCTGACTTTGCATTGGAGGAACAGCAAAGATATTGTTGGGAGAACAAATGGACAATATTTACATGTGATATGAAATTATAACGCAAATATATATATGTGATATGAAATTATAACGAAGCATAAAACAAAAGGTCAGATGACAGAGTATATGGCCCTAATGCTAACAACTGAAATGATTAAAAACAGCATGCTACTTGTTCACATACATAGACAACTATAGCAATAAAATACCTCACTATTCATGGGAAAATGCAGAGAATGTCAGCTTTGGTTTTGTTTATTGTCCCCAGACACCAGGTCAGACCCCTGCCCTCCAAAAGCTAGAGTGCAGATGGTGTTGCACCAAACAGGATTGTTCAGGTAGCTAGGTAACACGTTTTCTGTGACCAGAAGTAATAGGACCTTCCAACACACTGTTTGGACATCATTACCGACTGAAATGACCATTTCAGTAAGTGAAAGACGCAGTCATTGAATTGGACAATGAAGTCTTTTGTTCCCTCTTTTCTGTGACTCATCCAAATCCACTTTGTGTGAAGGTTTAAACAGTTCACAGCCCCAGCCCCTCAGAGCAAGGTAAAGAGCAATGAATCAGAAGGCCCCAGAGCTTTTCCCACACAACACACCTGCCCTCACCTGTCCGGGTACCTGTGGGGGCCCCTGGCCCAGCTGGCTGGGAAACGGCACCACCTCTCAAACTCCCATCCCAACCACCGACCCACTGCGTCTGTCGTGGCCAGTCAGCGCAGGCGACCTTTTTAGCTCTCCAAAGAGCAAGGCCCCACGGGGGCATGGTCCTGTAATAAGTCCTCCACCTGCGTGATGAATCACCTGTGACACGGGCGCTGAGGAGAGATGCCGCCACAGGCGCACGTGGCGTCCCTGGCTGGAATGATCCGGAACCATCCAGAGACAAAGCAGGGTCAGTCGATTCAGCTGACATTAGCGGGCAGCCACTGTACGATTGGACGAGGGGGCCAGGTGCACTTACACACACACACGGAGCAATGTGCAGAGAGTAAAGAGATGTGCTCGATGGCTGCGAGACTATGGGACAGAGAGAGAGAGAGAGAGCAGTGGAGGGCAAGAGGACAGGAGAGAATTCTGACATCAAACAGCCGGTACCTCACTGCAGATGCTAACTTTAGCCACAGCTGGCCAGTTGTCAAGTGAGGGTTTTGAGTCCCACTGCGACGGTGGCAGAAGGGAGCCAGTGGGTTGTCTTTTGAGAGCCAGGCTGAGACGCGGCGGTGGCGGGCGCGTGTTCCTCATCATAATGGCAAATGTACTCGGAGGATAAGGACAGGCCAAGAGAGGATAAATTAGCCTTGGCAGCCAGCCTGTCAGAAAGCATAGGCCTCACAAGCGTGATGTCATCCCTGTAATGGTCGGCCATTAGCGCAGGTCTGCCGAGGAGGCGGAGGGAGGTGTGCAGAAATTTTTTCCCAAACACTCATTAGTTCCGCAGCACTCAACGTGAAGGGTTTGTTTTAATTTAGCACTGACCCCATCCAGTGCCCTTGATGGAATGCTTGGATGATTAAGGACCCTGGAAACAACATGAAAAAAACAAAAACAAAAAATTCTACATATCAGTAACACATACATATGTGTTTGCCAGCAAGGATTATATTTTTTGTTGTTTTTTCACTCAATAACATCAGACAATTTTGCATGAGAGTGTTGGAAGCCCTTTGGCCTTGGACCAGGCAAAATTCAATAAAACAGAGGGTCGAGCATAGACAAAGGCCCTCTGGTCGATTTAAAAGAGTGGGTCATTTTATTGTACCTGAATGGTCAAGTTGCTGGCATAAATCCTAGCTGAGGTTTGGAATGAAGCCCAGCCTGGACTTTCTTTTTCTCTGCGCTTCGTTCGGCTTTTTGTCTCTGTATATCCCTGAATCGAAAACACTTTTTCTCTCGCTCGCTTTGTTCAGAACTTACTTAGCTCAGTGTCTGTCTGGTTTTCGGCAGTCCTGCCAGGTTCTTAAAGGAGCCAGGCATAAATAATTAATCGGGCCATGAAATAATTAATAGGACACAATTTCTCTGCACATTTGTTAATGGAGGAGCTGGGGCTCAGAAGCTGGAGAGCCTCTGTGAACCAAATCCCTAGCCCACCACACACACACACAGCCATACCCAACCTCTTCATCTATCTGCCGCACCACCTTGCTTTTTTTCCTCTGCTTTTGACCTCTCGCGCAGATCTAAACCCCACACATCCAACTCTCTCTTTCTCGACACTTTACCCATCCTAACTGTCTCCCCCCCCCTTCCTCCTCATTTCTCCCTCCTCCTCTTTCTCCCCTTCCTCTTCCTCCTCCGCTGTGGTTTCCTCTTCCTCGAGTCCCTCATGCTTTAACAAGTCAGCGGAAGGAACAGCCGTGTTGCTATACTGGTCCGGATGTCGTTAGGAGAGCTCAGCCGCGCCACTCACTCTCTTGTGTGTGTGTCTGTGTGTATATGTGTGTGTGTGGGGGGTTTTTGGGAGGTTAAGGGAGACAGAATAGGACAGAAAAGGCCAGGCTAGACAAGATGATAGCAGAGATGCGCAGCAAAGATGAGCAGAGAGAGTGAGAGGCAGGGCGGGTGAGATAGAGAGAGGCGTAGAGCAGAGCAGTCTCCCCGTCCCTGCGGGGAGAGCCTTGACCTACTGGTGACCTGCTGGAGGTCGCGGGGGTAAAGCAGGAGACCAGAGGCTGCGTTCCTGTCCTCTGGCCCTCTCTCACTCGGGCTCAGACCAGGCGCAGCGGTGTCCTGCAGACGTAGCCATGCCCCTCACGGCTAGACGCTGTCAAAAACATACAAGTCCTAATGAAGGATGGTCATGTAGCACACACACACACACACACACACACACAAACACATCCACACACAGGCACATACAAACACACACCTGCAATCCTCTGAATGTGTACACCATTTCCCTGGAAGTACCACAGTGATGTCAAGGCCTGTCGGTATAATTTATTAATTTGCCCTCAAGTTTCTTTATTTATTTGTTTACACGTTGCCCTTGTTTGCTTGTTTGTTTGTGACTTTGTGTTATGTTTTTCAAGGATGTGGGCTGTAGAGATGTTTCACAAATGAATGCATTTTACATGGCCACAATAGACACAATTTGACATGTTCTGTTAATTCACCGCAAGGCCCTCTGATGAAAGACAAAAAAAAAGATACGTTATTAATTTGCAGGGCTCTAATAAATATATCGTCTGGTGCAGACCAGACAGGAAACGTCTAGGACAGAAGGCTAATATTTATTTATAGACGTGCATTAAACGCTGTCCCGTGCATGCAGTCCACAGGCCAATAAACAAATCTGATTTTATTCGACTGTCTAATTCAGATTCAGGCAGGTAGGGGGTCCACGTTCACGTAGAAAGCTAAGAGAACAGGAAGGCCCTGGTGATTTATAGAAACTCTCAGGGATATTAAACCATAAGCAAAGGTAATCTGTCATGGTTTGCCCGGGTAAGAGGCGTAGCGTTCCTATTTGCTATTTATATTGCAGATCCATTTTGTGTGTGTGTGTGTGTGTGTGTGTGTGTGTGTGTGTGTTGTGTTGTGTGGGGGGAGGTTGGTTAGTTTGGTGGTCTGATTTTAAAGGGTCATGAGAGGGCTCAGATAATTAGGCTTTTGTGGTGTGTTATTCAGTGGAGTCAAATTAAAGCAAGCTTTCTAGTGGACATGTTTTCAGAACATGGACGTGTATTAAACACTGTGGCTGAGACCCTGTTTTCCTCCTAGGTGCAGCTTGTACCAGCTCTTTTTTCGGTGCTTTGGCTGCAGATTTGCATGGGATGTTGCAGAGGATCATGCCATAAGATTTAGATAGGTGTACTAAAGGTAGAGTTTTTTTTAAATCTGCAGAGTGAAATGTATAAGATTCAGCCACAGAGGTTGAGACGTGTGTGTGTGTGTGTGTATGCCTGCCTCCTCTTGTGGTTAGGCGTGGGTATGCCTGTCTGTACATTATCTATAAATTCCTTATCTACTGTACCTATGCCTTTTCCTATGCTGTGGCATGCATACTGCCTATGTGAGCACATCTGTGTGAGCGTGGGTCCAAGATTGTGTATTTCCATGCAGGAGGCACAGGGAGTAAATCTGTTTGATCTGTAGCACAGGGATTGCGAGCATATTGGTGGCCAGACCACAGCTTTTATCACCTTCCATTATTCATGCTGTTTACATGATGCACGGGACAGGCTTGGATTTCCCTCAGTGACAGAGCAGACTGCTGCTGCTGCCACTACCTCTCTGTAAGGGAAAGGAGAAGAGGAATCAGTGGTTTTTGTGTTTAGTAAACACTGTTCTGGCAAAAATGGAAGTGACAGTAAAATTGAGGTCACAGTCATGTCGCTCCAGGATGTGCCAGTTTTTGGCAACTCACTCAAGACTTCAACAGGAAATTTCAATCGCCCCGATTATCCACCGCTCTTTCAGTTTGCGTGATATCCTCCACACCTGTGATCATTTGGACTTCCGTTGTTACATCCTTTTGGATTTGTCTTTTTTTTGGGGGGGGGGGGGGGGGCGTCAAATTTCAAAGGCTTCCAACTGACATCACAGCATTCAGATTTGGCAATTAACACACCCTCTCCCAGACATGCACAGACAACAGAAGAAACATCTGCGTGCTCAATGCTTTAGGTGACGGTGGAATGCGGTGTCGGGCAGTTGATGCACACAGAATGCCTTTAAATCTCCTAAGTACATGAATTCTCAGTTTCACCTTATTATCATAGTACTGGCTCATGCTATCTTTATGATTAGTTACAGACAGTAAACAACCATAAAAACAAAAACATTCTATTTCATTTCCAAACTACTTCCGCTACGTTTATGTCACATCAAATAGCCATAAGTTGCCTAAGGGATAATGTTCTGCGAGACGATCATTATTGTGGAATAACTCCCGACATAGTGACAGGAGCCTGACGCCTGCGGAGGGCTATTGAATCACTCTGAAGGCAGTTATTCCACGATAATGACTGCCTCACAGAACGTTATCCCGTTTATTACACGTCTACCTAGTGAATACATCCATAACATGACAATGAAACATGTTTATCACTGCTTTCATAGTCATTTTAATGATTAAGATAAACAATGGCTTCTGCAAAAAAACAGTAGTCCTTTAACTGATCAGCTGACTGGTTATGGCAACATTGTTTCACTTTCATAAAATCGGTCTTAGCAACGGTGCGTTTTCAAGAAATATCAGACCGTAAAACGTTGGGAAGTCCCGTGGAAGTGAATGTAGCATTCTTCAGCATTATAAGTAATAAGGAATGTAAAAACAGAAACTTTGTTGGAACAGCTGTAATGCTAATAATCAAAATCTCTTGAAACGATCTATAGTGATTTTTTATTTAGTATATTTTTGTTATCGTTTTCGGTTAGGTTCATGTGAAGTGGGTATAATCAAAGATCATTTAGAGGGTTTATCAAGCATCTCTAGTGTAACTAAATGTATTTACATGACAGACACTCCTCTTCTCCTCAAGCATGCCTGCAGTTTACCATTTTTTGTTACAAACATGTCAATTACCGTAAGTTCAAACATAGCATTCTTCTTGATTACACACTGCCATTAAGTCTATAATGTGTCGTATTTCATGCCGGGATGGGGACGGCAGGGGTGATGCATGTTTGTGCATTAATAAATGAGACGATGAGATGTATGTTTTTTTTTATACGTGGGCGTTGTATCATTAGCAGAGCGTCACGATGATGGATGAGGCGTTCCATCTCGTGTGTGCATCTTCTAAGAGTGATGAATGTCTTATCCTACAACGATCATGGGGCTTCCTATGCTAGCCTACCCCTCATGCCCCTGCTCTGCCTGTTGACTTATTATCTTCCAGTTGTGTTTACGCTGAGAAAAGTGTGGTCAGTTAAGCAGCTTTTAGCCCCTTTTCCTTTAGTTAGCTTCCTCTAGTATGAAAGCCATTGTAATGAATAATTTCAAGCCCCATGTGTCATCAGCTATTAGGGACATAAGGTATAGTATGTGGGACTGTTGTGAAAGCAGGTCTTATGTACATATTTACAGTCAGAGCCCTGTCGTAATTTAGGCAAGCTCTGTGAACTATATGCTCATGCCATTGGTACTTGTGTGGCTTGTATTGTGTTCAAGAAATTTAAAGAGAAGATTGTGAACACCCACATATGCATCCCCTTATGACCATTATAGAGTATATGATGTGGTGTGTGTGTGTGTGCCCGAGTGTTTGTGTGTGTGTGTGTGTGTTTGTCTATGTTTATTTTTTCAAAGACTATGTGCGCATGATAAGAGGGTCTGCTGTACACCTGCAGGTGTTACTGTTACCCACCTAACATGACCTCTCACCATTCCTCTCTCTCTCTCTCTCTTTTGTTTGGACTGGCAAATAGACACTGATCAGAACTTGTTTGATGAAAACTTCATTGCAGTCTCATTTATCATGCATTTGTCTTTTATTTATGTATCTGTCTACTCTCTAAGTGTTTGCCTCTGTCTTCTTGCCTGTGCCTGTCTGGGTAGTGTAAGAATGACGTGGAACTGGGTGAGACACTCATTAAGACTCCCTTAAGGAGGGGTGCACTGTGTTCTGCATGTGTGTGTGTCTATGTGTGTGTGTGTGTGTGTGTGTGTGTGTGTGTGTGTGTGTGTGCTGCGAACCCCCCGGGGAGAGATAATCACCACTGTTATTAATGACACAGACTGCAGGGGCTTGGGAGGCACTGCAGAAAGGAAGAGTAGTAGAAGAAGAAGAAGAAGAGAAAGAAGAAGGGAAAGAGAAAGAAAAAAACAGCTTTATTCTATTTGTGGGTCAGGCACAACACAGCCTCTCCACCAGCAGTGCAAACGAGCCACCAGATTACACTCCAAAGAATGTAAAGTCCTAAATCCGGAAAACGTGCATGTATCATGTAGGTTGGAAGGCAGATTATATCCGGGGGTTTTTCCCTCTTCCTTGCAGCCCCTCCGGCCTCGGGAGTGCTGAATCTCATGGCCCTGCCACAGTTGTTTGATAATAGAGCATGAATGGTGGTTCAGCTGACAATGCGTTAAGCCCCACCACTGCATCATAGATAATACTGTGAAGCTTTGGGTGATGCTAGCATGCTAGGGCATATGTTGGTGCTCATTTGCTTTATCTGTTGCTATGCATTTCAGGGAGAAACACAAGGGGAATTATGGAGGCATACGCCTATCACTGCTAGTGCTAGATTATCCTTGTCAGCTTGATAGTCAAATCATCTGGTATACTTCTGTGATAGTCAAATCATCTGGTATACTTCTGTGATGGTCAAATCATCTGGTATACTTCTGTGATGGTCAAATCATCTGGTATACTTCTGTGATGGTTGCTTAATAGTCAAATCATCTGGTATACTTCTGTGATGGTTGAAATAACTCTGAAGTTCATTTTTCATTTTAGATTTTCTTTACCTGTAGCCAAATAAAAAACAAATAGAGCCTTGAGAATGAGTAGGTCAACATCAGAAAGGCAGCTCTATTGATCTGGATTTGTGATTCATTTGACTCATGTCTCTCAGATGCTTGTGCTTTTATATGTAGACTGCTTGCTTTAAAGTCCTCCTGGAAAGGCTCCCTCCGCGTAGCTTTGTAATTATTTTCCCTCTTTTCGCTGTTCAAACAGTCCAACTGGCCAACACATGAGGCCGGAGGGGGAAAGAAAAGACAAAAGAGACGCCATCTCTGAAGATTATCTGCCCCCTCTTTCAAAGCTCTCGCTTTCCCCTCGCCAACTCATTAGTCTAATTAAGCAATTAGCCCATGAGGTGGCATGTTAACTGGCATCGACTCAAAGCCTGCGTGTTGTTGTGATACAACTCAGGGCACTATAAAGGGAGGCCCCCCAGATCCCCCCCAGATGAAACAGCTCAGTAGCACAGGCTGGTGCTGAGAAAATGCTGTGTGGAGATGCATTGACCCCCACAAGATCCTCAAGAGTATTTGCCAAACCCCCTTCATTTGATATCGACTGATAGGTGTAGTAAGTAGTTTTATTGCATGGTAATTGATATGTTATAACCACGTGCAACTGGTCACACCACATGTAATTGAATACAGTATGTTCTGTATCTTTTTAATTTTTTGTTTTTTTACTCAGCATGTGCTCTATGTATGTTCTGCTTCAGTTGCACTTTCTGCACTTTTCTTATCTTCTGCTGGGGTTGGGAGGTGGGGGGGTTATAAGTGAGAGAGGCGATCTGCAGTATGCTGGGTGAAGGAGGGTGGTGTACAGGAAGTAGGAGGAGGGTGAAGCTGGAGGTGATGAACGAGGCAGGGGAGGCAAGACCATGTTTGGGCTTTGAATGGTAATGATGGCACTCATAAGAGGGGGAATAAAAAGTGCAGTTTCATGTCACCGCTCTGATTTATGAGTTCTGGAGCTCAGGTGGAGAGAGAGAGAGAGAGAGATGGAGTGTGTGTTTGTGTGTGAGGGAGTTGTATTTTGCATACTTTAGGGACAGGGGAGGATGCATTGTACACACAAATACATACACATACACACTCTCTCTCTCTCTCTCTCTCTCTTTCTGCCTCTCGCTCACAAATAAAGAAGCATATAAACACACACACACACACGCACACACATACACACACCACCATCACTGCCACCTCTGTGCATCATTGCTCAAATCTCATAGCATGCATTTACATTTAAATTCAAGAATCCCCTCGCCAGCCAAGTTTACTGCACCTGCAAATAAACTTTTATTAGACCGGACTCCCAGAAATATTAAAGTCATAAGAAAGTTAAGACATTATTGTAATTGCAAATAATTACATTATGAGCCTCATTCTAAATGGACAAATGATACATGATAGATGTGACGCCATAGATATGTTATAAATGTTTTAGTTTTTAATATTTATGTCATTCTTTTCCTCATGAAATACAGGGCTGGACTGCGTGCATATGTGCAGTCAGGAAAACCCATCAGGGCAAGCATAGAACTAAGAACATCATTACTTGAATGGACAATTTTTATAGTGTATTATATGTAGTGTATATATGTTTTACTATATATTTATAGTATATTTATAATACATTTATAATACATTTATTTATTTATCTACAGGGCATAGCACAAGGCTGCCACTGTCCTTGCAGTCACATTTCAGTCACACAGCCTTGCTCTCTAGAATGACAAGTGGGTTCTCATTGAAGTCACTGATGTCTGATTTGATCTTGTCACGTGTGACCACATTCAATCTATTGCTTTGTTACTGGTCAAGGTGACTAATAGCATAAAGGCCATCCAGTCCATGCAAACATGCAATATCGCTGCAAATAGACAATTTATACAGTAAATATAAAATTAGTGTACTTATTCAAATCAGATTAAGAAAGTATGCCTTGGCAGGCACCTGAGTGAGCCTATGCCAAATGTGTACTTGGATATACTGTAAACAATGCTTGAAGTAAGCTTTGCAACAAATCATCTTAATTGGTATACAGTTAGCTCAAGCTCAAGGCTTTTCCTTTTCCTTCTCCTAAAGATAAGCGTAGTTATCTGTTTTGGCTCACCTGTAAAAAAAAAAAACAACTGCTATCACTGTCTGGTACCAAAAACTATTCTAAATTTTCATGGGGGTTGCACATGTTGCGTGAATAAAATGTATTTGCATTGCCTACAATATTGATTTTGAATAACTCATGCCTCAATAATAGTTTCTAAATTACACAAATTAATTGTTTCTCCAAACCTGTGGATTGACAAATCCATTAGAATTATTTATGAGTGAAAGTGTCATAGATCTCAATAGGTGGCCTTTTTTGTCATGAAGGCCTCTCATTTTACATGTATATGGAATAAGATTTATGGTTTCCATGCCTCGAACATGCAATAGTATATCTATAATTTATTGGTTTTACCATACATGCATATAGCACAAGCATGCTTTAAACCTTGGTTGAATAATACAACAATATCAAGTGAACCATTCATCAAACTGGTTTGTTTGTTTGGAAATCCATGTTCTTGGAAATCCCGTTTTAACAATGATGTTGACATCACACCATCCCTCCTCTTTCTGTGCTATCACTCTCATCCCTGCATTTTCTCACCTTGAGCTTGTCTTTGTATGTGTGATTAACAAGAGGAAAAAGAAATGCCATGCTCTTCCTATCCATAGTCACACACACACACACACACAAACACACCTGCTGGTGTAGTGTAAACCTGTGTTGAATCAGGGAAGGGAAAAATAAGAATTAACGCCAGAGAATGGGATTACGGGGCCCTGCTAGAGTAGGCACTCCCATGGCCATCCAATTCTCAAGCCATCTGCTGTCAGTTTGTTTGGCGTGTTTAAGCCGATGCGCTCCTCCCTCACGTCGTCCCCCCCACGATTTGGGAAAGTCACTTTGTCTACTATGGGGCGTGCGTGTTTGTGTGTGTACAGGGATTGTAAGGTTACGTGTATTTTTCAGTGTCACTGTATTAGCTTCTCTATGCTTCTGTCATCGTCGCTGTTTTCATAGCGTTTGTGTCAGAGCACAGAAGAATACTAGCACATACTGTAATATGTTCACTGTAGATATTTTCACTCTGTTGCACTTATGAGTACATTAGTGTAGTACTGTTGCTGTTCTCATGGCTGTGCAGGTCTGGTCTGAGACCTGTAATGCCAAATCCAACTTGTGGTGGCACAGTCTTTTGTGATCCACCCACCAGCGAAAACCCTTACTCCCTTACTCCTCCATTTTTATACTCAAGGAACAGCTAGAGCTAGAGAGTTTCCAGAGCAGCTCAGTTTTGTATCTATAATGAAAACAGCAGAAGGCTGTGAATTTAATTACAAAGAGCGCCTCAGTTAAATTTTGTTATTATTTTTATGACATTAACAGACTTTTATTAGACAGTGTTTTGGAATGCATTGTTTTCTACATAATTGAGGGTAGTGACCTGTCTGCTATTGTTTTCAGACTGGTTTTGATAGACAGGCTTAAAAGTGCACTCAGTTTTTTTATTTTGTACAGCTTTGCAAATTGCATTTTCAAAGCATTTTCATTAGTCTTACGCACATGTAAGTTGTTTTTCCACAAAAAAAAAAAACACTGACAGGAACATCTCCTGTTTCCCAGCTGGTAAGAACGCAGAAGACGCACCCATTGGCAGCTGACCGCATGTGTGAATGTACATCTGCCTCGGCCCATTTTACAGAGTCGCGAACCAGAATGTTTCTTTTTTGTTTTGAAAATGGAAAATGGCAAATTTGATTCGGGGAACACCTGCCTAGACATCTGTTTGCAAGCATCCGGGGTGCGCTCACCAAAATGTCACCTCACAGGGGCTTCGGGGGCTTAATTCGATCAAGGAAATCAGCTGTGGTGAATGCACGGCGCTTTAGCATGTGAAACTTAAACTGGGCAAAGAATTGCTAAGTCACCCAGAGAAACCCTGAAGTGTTTTTCTTTCTTCATTGATTATGCTGCCACTGATATTAGATACACACACACACACACATCGGTGTGGGTCCCAAGGGTTCTCACAACATGCAAACTTGCTACTCCTGTGCAATTTGGGGAGGATGCAAGGGGAAAGGGTGGCATCTAATTTGTTTGCAAATCAAATTAAACTTGTTTGCCGGGTTTAGTGCAATAAGTTGTACGGTTGTCTCCCAAACCGGTTGCTTCTGTGTCCCTTGTGAGCGGGCTAGCATCTTGCTCTGCATTAGCGTGATTGTTTCTAATTCGCTCACTCTCATCTCATTCCTTGCTGCTCATTGTGTTGCAGAAACAGATGCTAGGGATCCAGCTTTGGCCAGGAATAAAACCGGAATCTGGTGCGAGCCAGCCTGCAGATGTTCAAATTGGCTATGTTACAGATTTGGCAAAGATCAAACTTACATTATTCCTCTTTGTGTGGTGTGACTCTTGAATTATTAAGCACAGAAAGTTAGCCCCGCTCATTTATTTTAATGTATCTGCTTATTGGATTTCTGAAGCCTCTAAATAGGTCTTAATTTATTATGCATGAATTTGAGGGAGGATTTAATGTCAGACAAGTGTGTCTCTATACAAGTAAGAGTGAGGTAGTAAGTCAATGAATGACTATATGTGTGTGAGTGCATTTGGCTGTGAGTGCATGTGTGTGTGTGTGTGTGTGTGTGTGTGTGTGTGTGGTCATGTGTACAGGCATGCAGCCAGACAGACCGATCATTGAAAGTGAGGTCCTCCAGCAAAGGTTTCACACACCAAGCTTTTTCAGTGATCTCCTCCCTGTGGGGATCCGCTGTGGTCTTACAATTAACAGAGGTGTGTTTGTACCCCGTTTGTGCGTGTTGATTTCAACATTTACCACCCACCGCTACCAGCCCACCCCATCCCTCACTCACACACACACACACACACACACACACACACACACCTCAAACGTGCCAGTGTTTCCTTCCCTATCAGGTTAAGCAGAAGCCGCGGCTGTTATCTTTGTGATGCAGGGTCTGTGGAGGCCCTCCAGTGTTCTTCAGTAACTCTCTCATTCTCACTTAGGCAGCTGCTGTAACTGAAGAGTTTTTGGCGGATGTGAGTTCACAGACGGTGCAGATGCTCCAGTCATTTCTGCGTCTCTCGAGCACTTGAGTTCTGAACTTCACTTTTTTGTTGCTTCTCGTTAAATATGATTGGGTAATCCACCTGTCATGCAGTGCTCAGGGGGAGGATCCACTCCCAGGATGGTGTTTTTCTTTGCACCCTGTCTTTGAGATGGGATGTTAATAGGATTTGTTTCTTCGACTAGTAGTCAGAGCATGCCAGATCAATGTTGCACTCAGAAGCCAGAGATCAGCGAAGTTGGAAACCAAAATCGGGGGGAAAAAAGAAGGAGGATGACATCTTCTGAAACTCAAATGTTTTATGGCTATTGATTTTCTTTGTTGTTGTTTTTCTCTATTGTTTGCTAGACAGAAGAATGGTTCCTTAAGAACAGGCAAGCGGCCTCTCTTTCTCAACAAGGCCACAGTGTCCTAGCCCACTTTAAAGAGAGAAAGGGAGAGAGAGAGAGAGAGAGAGAGAGAGAGAAAGGAAGAGAATGCTGGCACTGGAAAGCACTCTTATTTCTGTCATAGTGGGGAGAAGTACTTCAAGCTGCCAGAAGTTGCTTTGGCACAGATGGCACGTCTTCTTCTCAAGGTTAACTCCGTGCAGAGGTGACCAATCGATTTTGGGTCCCTAGTTATACTTTTCAGTGGGAGTTGGAGTAACCTCAGCTATCGGTGGTCCCCACAGTGCTTTGTGTACAGTGCTGTACCAAAGGGCCTGTTTGGGAAAAAAAAATACTCTGACTGTGTTTCTAAGCAAACGTTGAGGATTATTTTTACACACATATGGTGCTTGGTCTCTAGCTCAGCAAAGATTTTTAGTTGAAAGCCACAAAGCACCTGGCTGATGAATTATTGTCAACAAACAATTTTTTTTTAAAATTGTATACCACCACTCTGTCTCTGTGTGGAAGAACAGAAGCAGAATTTTGAAACTTTAAAGCTAAATGGCTTTATCAAGTTCAATACAATCAGCAAGTCAGACCAAAGGGAATAGCTGATCAGTCTTTCCCCACTTGATATATATGTTGTAACTGTGATGCGTAAATAAATACAGTAACAACCATGTAATAGGACATCCTTTGGGCATCAGAGTAGAGGCTACCTATTCTACTGAAGATGGACATGCTCCGTTCTTCTCCATCTGCTTTAACGCCAGTGATTTTAGATGGAAACAAACTGTGCTTGAGGAGTGCTCTGTGACAGTAAGCATCTCCTTACATTACCATACCTTCGCTCAAGTGACTAATATTTTCTCGCAGGCATCAGAAATAGGATCAGATTCAGGGTTCAGACTGCTTGCCTGAAGCTTGTTTGCTACACAAGCTTGAATGTGATACACTGGCTTCACACATTATCTTGGATACACAATTAAATGGCTCAGTGGTCTGAATGAGAGGCAATGGTGAAAGAGGTGAAAAATGTACCAGTTTCACTGACTACTGCTCTAAATGCTTTGCAGAGTATTTACATGTGTATGTGTAAGTGTAACTGTCTGAAACCCTGAGAGGTGCACATATACAATACAATTCTCTTCAAGCTTCTTTAGCATTCAAATGTATGCTTCTGGTCTGCTAGTGTTGTTATGCTCTTGTTTGTTATTCTGCACTTTATTCCAACTTGAAAATGAGAAGCTTAATTTAATCGGTGAAAGGTTATAAATATTAAATGCATTTTTATTGTTATTGTTTTTCTGATTGGCCTTCAGATGTTATTTTTGCAAATTAGGACAGTATAAAAATATGATTTATCTACCAGTGTCTATCTACCATTTATCTATCAGTGTTGTGGGTAAAGGTAACCATAACAACCTAGTACCTAGTAACCACTGATTTCATTGAGATGAAACACTTTAAATAAGGGATAATGGCTGCTGAGGTATGCTGTTATATTATGGAATTAATGAACAAGATGGAGGCAAACATGGCAAAAGCGGAGTGAAGTTGCCACCGCCAAGCTCATTAAATCTGTATAACAGCACACCGCTTATCACCCAGTTGCAACCTGTGTAAGGAATAGGCGTGTGTTTAAAACACATACAAAAGTGTGTGGCTCCATTAAAAAAAAAAAAAAAACCTGTTCAGTTGCTGTACTGCTTCCTTTTCTTACAAACAGTGTTTATCGCTAGTGACAGCAGATTACATTTATGCTTATCAAAACAATGGCTTTAATGAAAAAATCAACACATGGGATCATTGACATCTTTGCCTCTGCGTCAACCAGTTTTTCTGCTCTCTGGGATAGCTCATTAGGAATTAATGTCCACTTACTAGACAGTAGTATAGAATATGTGATGCTGATGAAGGCATTCAGGTTTGCATCTCATTCTGGGGCTATGATTTCAGAACAACAGACAGCTGATTTGTATAGCAGGCCGATGGCACTTTACCACTCACTTGCCACTGCTGTCCACCTTTTGAAGGATTAGTTTTCAATAATGATCTGTTGACTTACTCTATGGTATGAATCACACAGTTAACTCAACCACACACACACAGTATTCTTCTTTAAAGCTAACTTCATGCTCAGAACAGTCCTGAGGTTTTAACTTCATTTTCTTCTCTAATTGCCATTTACCATTTTGCTTTAACTGGAGTTTCAAGACAAAGAAGGAGGTGCAATTAAAACCCACATTTTAATACTCTATTTATTGAAAATTACAAGTAATGAAACTCTACCCTCTCATTTGTGCTGCACATACACAATTTACATTGAACAACCACAAGGTAATTGACTGGAGATATATTATGAAAATAATCTATGGAAACATGTTCTCAGTGGAGACATGGCTCTCTCTTTGTAATTACCTTCAAGTGTGTGATTGTAATTCACCAACTATTCAATTAAAGAACTTGAGAAGGTACCCAGTCACTCCCTGAGGCCCTTCAGCTAATCATTTTCCAAAGATACCACAGGTTCCCTGTAATGAAATAAGCTTTAATCTGGAAAAAAACGGAGAGAAATCCTCACCTACTCATATTCTCTATATGTAATGCTGAGAGAGGGATCCATAGATGGCACTGGCATTCTGTGGTGACAAAGTGTTTATGTGAAGGAAGAGGAAGGAAAAAAACCCTTTCCTTCAGTGTATGTATATGTTTTACAGAGAGAGGGATGACAGACAAATGGTCTTCTGCAGTGCTTCTTGGGTGGGAATTAGGCCAAATGCAGTGCCATTCAAGCCTTTGTTTAAGATCATACCAAACACCACATTTCATTCCTTTTAATTTCCATTGAGGCAGCAGTGGGGCGCCGGAGATGTCTAGCGGTACAGAGAAATGACACTCTCTTACTGATTGATTGAGTGAAATATGAAAATAAATCCACAGCATTGCCTTTGTCCCAACATGAGTGGCCGAGGTATCCGTCAGGGGGATTTGAGCGGCCCTGTCACCTCCTGTGAGGGATGCGACTGGAGAGGGCAAGATTTATCTCTGGAGAGCTGATTATGGGAGACTGTAAGAGACCGAGAAAGCTTTTACCACGACTGGAGGGCGACATCCGACAAAGGCGGCAGCATCAATAATGCCCCGGCCCCCCGGAGTTCTGTAGAGAGTAGGGTGGGTCATGGCACAGAAACTTCACCCAGCTGGGCAGTTGGGCATGTATGGGCACAGGGTTATGCCACATGCAGTGCAGTCACCCAGAACAAAGCATGGCAGGTTGAAAGAGACTTGGAGGTTGCCGCTGCTAGCTTGCGAACACATCTTATTATTTGGGTAAACAAGCACACAGTTAGCAGGGCAAATACAAAGAGGGAGAGAAAGAGAGAGAGAGGGAGAGAGAGAGAGAATAACAGGGAAGACGCACATGACGCCTTTTTAATAGTTGAAAGAACAGAGAAAGGACAGAGAAAGAGATGCGGTGTCATAATGTGGAAAAAATAAAGACAGGGAAAGGGAGAGAGAAACAGAAGATGGACAGAGAGTTAAAGCAGGGAGTATTGTAGTCTACACTTATAACACGAGAGACACCTTATGTATCTGGTGGACAGCACTGAGTTATGCAGAGGTCAGTGCTGCAGGGGCAGTCCAATGTTCAATGACAGCCACCCCCTCCACTAAAATATAGGCACATACCACCTAGCCACACACATAGACACACACACACACGCTCAAACACATACACGCAAACGTTGGTTATTAGAAAAATAGAGCGAGCGATTACAATCTCTGTTCGATCAGGCCAATTCCCGTGACAGGCACAGGAGAAAAGTGAATGTAACTTCAAGGCTAATCGTGGATTCCAGTCATGGTTCAGCTGAGATAAGGTTTAGATTGCGCTGTTCGATTGCAGAGATTTCAGCAGTTTCCCATGGTATCAATCATGCTACATCTCTGAATCTTTGCAGTGGATCGATGAAACATAGTTTGATGACTTATATCAAAAATAGGATATCAAGAATATGAGACATGCCAACAAAGATCTCATTTGAAAACACCCCTTACAAGGTCTGACAGACACACGATTAATAACATTTTAAGAGTTGTTTTTGATTATTGCACATTTGTAGTTCTGCAACATCCTCATTCCAAAAATTGTCTGATACTCACTTTAGTGCGCAATTTAGATAAGGCTTTGCCATAGCGGTAATATCCTTGATGGTATCTTTAGAAATTAATTATGTCCTTTGGAGATCTGTTTCCAGAATCTTGTGGCTAGGTAACAAGTTAGCAGTCTCTTAATAGCATCAGTATAAGGTAAGCTGTACAGATTGTTTAAATAGAAAGATTACATCAGGGAAGTTAGGGAAGTGGTATTAAAGTTAATATTCTTACATACCAAGGCCTTGTGTGTTTCTCTGAAATGCCATACCTGGTATGCTGCATCTTTCTTACCCCCAGCATACGCACACACGCACACATAGACACACACACACACACACACACACACACACACACATCTGTGTCAGGACATCTTCCCTCTCCTCCCTGCCTCTGTATCTCTCTCTCCTCCCGTGGGTCATGACTCTGCCTTGGCTATTTAACGGTTCAGGGAATCAGATTCTGGAAGGTTCTGTCCATCATCCCTCCCCCTTTATAAAAATGCTATTTAAGCCTCCCACTCTCCTTCCTTCTATCTTATAAAGAGCTGCCTGCCCAGTCAATTGTTACACACTAAAACCCTCCATTTGATTTTGTTGAATGATAAAAATAATAATAATAAGGGGAAGATAAATGGCTCCGGGATATGGTGTCCCTACAGGGACAAAAAGGGGAGGGAGGGCATGAGTGACAGTTGGAAGGGCACCGTAAAGACACCTTGTAAATTGACTGCCGGAGAGCTTGTTTTCATTGGAAAGGCACCCATGAGGTGGCTGTACGTGACTGACAGGAAAGAGGAAGTTATTTCCTATTTCAGTATACATACAGATGAGAGGAAGTTGGAGGTGTCAGTGTGTGTGTGTGTGTGTGTGTGTGTGTGTGTGTGTGTTTGTGTGTGGGTGGGTGCTCTGTTCATTTTCCTTTGTTCTGTCTAATTTTATGCCAGTATTAGTGACAGAAAGGGCAGGTTATTAGCCTCGCTGCATTCCATAATTACTACACCTGTTTCATCTCTGTGACAGTGACTGACAGTAACACACACACACACACACACACACACACACACACGCATGTACGTGAGCACACACTGAGTTACTGTTATTGCTTCACATTGGTTATTCACAGCACGGATAGTCAGTATGAAAAAAAGGCTACAACATCTCTTATAAAGTATCACATGACACAAAGAGCCCTAAGTTTTATACACAAGCAGCGAGAGCTCACACTGAGGATGAGAGACACAGGGAAATAAACACCTTGGTGTGAGTGAATTGAGCGCTGCCATTTTGTCGAAAAAGACTGACTGTGGTGAGGAGGATGAGAGAGACGTATATAAAACGAGGCACCCCTAACTCTTCATTGGCTCTTTATGGTGCCAGCTGAAACAGTGGCGGATTTGCGGCCCCCGCGCGGTGCGCTCGCCTGGCCGGTGAGTTATTCACTCTGTGCCTCGGCGCGGAGAGAAGTAGCGGCAGGCTCTACTCTCCTAATCAAACAACACTAAACCATGCGCACGCATTCTTCCGCCGCCTGTGTGTCAGCCGCTGTTTATAAATTCTGCCATTGCAAGCAGTGGTCACATTTGCATGAAATTGACTTGTTTAAATACCCATAAAACATTCTGGTGTGCTGAGTGATGCCACCATCACTTCTTTTTGCTATCTCTCTCTCTTCTCTCTCTCTATCTCTCATCTTCAAGTCCATTAAAAAATCTATCATTATTTCTGTGGCACGCTGAAGCTGCCTCACCACAGTTACAGACGATCAGAGCGCTGGATGTAAATCACGTCAGAGAGAGAGAGAATGGCTGGAATGAAGAGTTGAATTGTAGCCAGTTAGGCAGATTGTAGGCCGTCATGTTCATGTACATCACAGTACACACACAGTACATCCTCTTAGCTGGCAGTATAGGTTTTTTCAGTCATTACACACATACACACACTCACACACACACACACACACACACACAGGATTACTGTAACTAATACTGAGCAGTGGAGCAGCAGCTAGCTGCTAGAATAGTGATCCTAGGCTAGTGAGTCAACAACATCAACCATGACAAGCAATATGTTCACATGTACTTTGGTATTAAATGTCCTCTGTTCACATGTATGCCACATGTAAGAATGACACATTCCTTATGCATGTGACCAGACACTTTGAGACTTCGGAAAATGAATTCAGTGTTGTTGTGGACTGAAGGAAAAGAGAAGTAAGAAAGGAGTCTTTCTCTCTCTCTCTCTCTCTCTCACACTCTTTTTCTCTGCTTATGTCTGTCATCCAGATTCTATTGTCACAAGACAAATGCTGCGAGGAGTTCTTAGATGTTCTGTTCGCAGACACACTGTACTGTGCATGCTTCAGTGGGAGCCATGGTCTGTGAGGAGTTTGCATTATTCATGAGATGGTTGTCTGCTCTCTCGCGTGGAGGCGCCAGGGCCATATTATTTGCATGGACATTTATTGTTTGAACTCATTGGCGCTCACTCCCATCTCCTGCCATCTATTGAGCGTCACCTTGACGCTTGGTCTGCTGTCAGCCTCCATTTTCGAGAGTTGTGTTTGATGTGAATGGTGATGTGTGTGTGTGTGTGCTGAAGTGTGAGTGCTCATAGTGCTTGTTTGCTGAAAGCGCCTGTTCGACAGCATACTAATATGTGCTCACCTCAATCTTTTATTATTTTTTCTGTCTTTTTAAAAAAATCAGCTCTGTGGAAACACGGTATAAGGGATAGCTAAACATAAAGCGTTCTAAAACATTCTGTGTGTTTGGTTTTTATTGGCTGTAAGTAGCTGACAGAACCAAGGTGCATTGAGGCCATTTCTTGAGATCTCCCAGCTCGGTCAAGACATTTAAAAAGCTGCTTTTGGAAATATCATAGGCAGCCCACGCCGCTGATTGACAGAAGCAGGCCAGACCTCACTTTAAAAAAAGAGGGTAAAGAAAAAAAAAGGTGGGATGAGTTGGGGTGTGTGTGTGTGTGGGGAGGGTAGTCAAAACTGAGTAGGAGGGGAGAGAACAGCCTTGCTTGAGGTCTACAAATCTGATTTTAGGATGACACCTACGAGTCACACACACACACACACACACACACACACAAGTGAAAAGTTATGAGAGTCACACTGAAATCTGTCAAGTGGACGGTCGGCAGGTTTGTTCTCGGAGTGTCTGGTTGGCTGGGTGTCGTGGTTTGTGAAGTGTAGTCTACCTCAGAGCACCTCACAGGAGGTGGCGGTTGAGGGTGGGCAAGAGGGAGGACAGAAGAGGCGGGGGGAACATGGCATGGGGAGACAGCCCTCCCTGACAGGCCATATCAGTTGCCCACTAAAGAGACCGAAGATGGTGTGTGTGGTGTCTGTGTCTGTGTCTGTGTCTGGTCTGGGTCTGCCTACACCCTGGACGTCTGATGTATGATGAAATGGAGCAGAAATCTTCGCCTGGTGTGGAGGAGACGAGTCACTGTAAAGACTTTCAGCAAACGTCCATGGATCCAGCAACCCTACTGGTGGTGGTGTGGTGTGCTTCCACAGAAAAGTGTAATACCAGTTGTTAGCATGATTTCAGGGCATTGTGTTGTCCAGCATGAGAGAACAACATTGGTCATCACCAAAGCTACAACACCCAAACTCAGTTACTTTAAGGAATCATGCTGAATCCACAACACTTGCATATGGTGCCTTAATCTGCTTCACTAAATCAGTTCAGTAAATACCCAATATGGATAACTAGATTACTTGCATATGTATATGTTAGGGCTGTCAAATGATTAAAATGATTTTTATCCTGTTTAATCTCATAAAATGATGTAGTTAATCACGAAAAAAAAAAAAACATTTCTTTAAATACTTCAAATTGTACTCAACTACATTTCTAAAGAAAGTGTTAAGCTCTGAACATCACCACAGAGCTTATCTACAACATAGCAATTTAATTTATTGAATATATGCTTGCGTGTTCATGTCAATTTTAATAAGCATCATGTCTATGACAGTTTTACAGAATAAGATGCACAGATATTTGGAATTCGGGATTTGATAATATGCTTAGGCCTATAGCCTATTATTTCCAAAATAATGATATTTCGGACACTTATTAGGCATATGTGCAAAATACGATCTGGAGAAATAACAGACTATATTTTTGCTTAACTGTAATGGCTGCAAGCTATACTTGCACTTCGAAAAACAAAGAGGAAGTAGTTTGACTCTTAACGGTTCAGTCATGTGAAGCAGTAGGCTATTTTAAAATGGCTACCTACACCATTTCAAAACAGTGTATTGCTTCACTTCACCCACACAGTTAATGTTAATTTTGCATTATAGTCACCCACGAAAATCTACTTTTTTCCTTACTTAAATACCCTGCGTTAATGGCAACATTTTATTTATTCGCGATAAAATTAGATTGCGTTAATACACTATTAACCCATTAACTTCAACACCCCTAGTATATGTGTATATAGAATACTAGAGCTAAATCTAGTCTGTGATGGCTATATCACTGACATGGCCAGTATTGCTTTAAAGAATCCTAAGTCAGAAGATGAAGTGCATGCTTTACTACTGGCCAGCACTTTTCATGAAGGAAATTCAAGGGCGAGGGCTATGCCTTATTCCCTGGGCTAGAGATTTGAGAAAGCACTTGCTTTGTGTGTCTTAATAGTTTCTTTTGGTTTCACAAATGTGCAGCTTGAGTTTAATTAAAAGGCCTTTTTAACCAAGTGCGCAGTCCAACAGTGGCAGAAAGAGCAGCGCATTGTGATGCTAAGGAGTGGCATGGTATGTGGTCCGGTCTGATTGGAGCCCGGCGGCTTAAGTGTGGTGGCTTTGTTCATCCTGAGGCAGTGTGAGGCCAGACTAAATGCAAACTGCAGGGGGACAGGAAGGGATCAAAGAGGGTCACTTATCAGACTGAGCAAAAAAGAGAAGTTGTAATGCCTCCTCCCGCTGTGCATGCATGTGTGTGTGTGTGTGTGTGTGTGTGTGATAGAGAGAGAGAGCGAGAAAAAGAGTGCATGAGATTGTGTGTGTGTGTGTGTCTCAGAGGACAAAATGACTTTGCCACACCTCATCTCTTTTCTAACAAGGCAGTGCAGAAATTGTTGCGTGGGCATTTTGAAAGGCTTTTTTGTTATTCCTCCCCTCCCTCCCTCCTCCCCCCCCCCCCCCTCGCCTCTCTCTCTCCCCTTCTCTCTCCCTGTCTTTCTCTTTCGTCTTTCTTTTTTTCGGTCCTTGGTGCTCATTTCAGAGTTTGCCTTTATTTAAGCCCTAACTGATGAGAAATGAAGGTGTGTGTGTGTGCCTGTGTGCCTGTGTGTCTGTATGTGTGTGTGTGTGTGGACAGGCAGAGGCCTCATTCCAGGAGGGCCTCAGTGAAAGACAGACACACACACTCATCGTAGTGGCAATACCAGTGAGCTAGCCACGTTTATCAGCTTGACTGGGGAAAATGATTTGGGAAAAGGGTCGGAGTCAGCCGCTAGGCTGGTGGCGCCAATGGTGATGTGGGGAAGAGCTACAGTAATCTATAACCAACACAATTACTCAGCCCCCCCAATCATGGGGCCTTATCTGCAAACAAGGTGCCTGATTGATTATGGAATGATTGAAATGAGTGAAATAAATATGCTGCTGTACTACAGGGGCTGGTTGTTTGTCATGCGGCCCATCAGCCTGCTGAGAGAGAGGCTCACGTGAGGGAAGAAGACACATAAGATTGAAACACACAGTACCACCGATGTGGCCATGGAAGGTATTGCGTTCACCGCCTAGGCTTGCCTGTAAGGCTGGGCCGCCCACAGATATCAATGATATAAACCCTCAGTTTGACAATGCCATATAACATTTTTCATAGTGGAGGTATGCATTATGTCATCTCTCAAATTACCTCTCTGGCCTTGCCGGAGTGCATTGGAAAGCTGTGTTTACTGTGCCTGCTGTAGACCTTATATTAGATTTGTATGGTAAATGGTGGTCTACCCCGGCCAAAACCTTTTTGTTAGTTTCGTACTATCATAATGCCAAGTAAGCATAATCCAGGTTTCTGCTGAGCCCTAGCCTTGAGCCTGTTGAACTGTTGCTCTAGTTTTATTTATTTTCTTCAGCACAGTCAGTGCAACAGTATTAAAAACTGTTTCAGATGTGTTGTAACTCTGTACGTCTGATTATCCAAATTTGTGACTTGTAAAGTAACAGTCCATTTAAATTTCTCACCATCGCCAACACCATAGAGCCTTGAAACATTAGTGCTGATGCATTAATTTGTGTTCTTCAGTAAGCCAATATAATTATGTTTTAATGATAAATATTTGTGTTTTTTTGTATGCTCGTGACTGATGCCATGATGTTATTTCTCTAATTGCATTGGAAATCTTGTGTATGATTTAAAAGACCAATTTAAGATAATATTTATACCCAAGGCTAGGAAAATATCCCACACTTTTCCAGTAATTGTGAGTTGGGGAGTGTCCAGGAAGTAGATTTAGCTCTTGAGGCATACAGCCTGGCACTTAAATGGGCAACGTCTTTCTGGCTCTGAACACTGAACAGAGGATGAGTCATTAGAAACGTAGCCTATTGGTTCTGTTGGGACAAATCCTTAATGTCATTACAGTAATACAAGCAAATTACTTTTTTTTGGGGGGGGGGGGGGGGGGGGTCTGTTAATTGTAAAAAAAAACAATGTGTGTGTGTGAGAAAGACAGAGAGAGAGAGATTTGTGTGCCTGACAGAGATAAACCCCTACTCACCTGACCTTTTATGTGTCAGCAGATCTTGTTATAATAGGTCAATGAGACCTTTCCGAGGGCCGTCTTAATGACAGCAGGGTTGTTTAGCAGTCAGAATGCAGCCCGATCATCGTGGGGAAACAAAGACTCCCAGCACTACCCTACCAGTGCCTGTTTACTCTCTTTCTTTCTTTGCCTTTCTCTATCCCTCTCTCTCTCTCTCTTCTGCTTGTAATTCTCTCCCTCTACCTCTCGGGTTCCCTCCTGCCAGCCCCTATTTCTGTTTTTCACCCCCCCTTCCTCAGCCCCCCCACCAGTCATTTTTTTCTCTCTCTCCATCCATCTCTTCTTTTTGTTATCTCTCTCTCTCTCTTTCTCTCTCTCCCTCTCTGTAGCTGCAGCTGCCTCCCTCCTATCCCCTGTGCTGCTGCAGTTCCCCTCTCCTCTCCCCTTCCCTTCTCTTCCCTTCTTTCCTCTCCTCCATCTCAGCCACTCCGATCTCTATTATTTGTCATTTTCCCTCCGTTCCAATGGTTTCTGCCTCTGAGAACAGATGTTTTTTGTTCCAAATGAAAGGGCTGGGGAGACTGCCACCCCACTCCCCTGATGGGGCTACAGAGAGAGAGAGAGTGGGAGGGAGGGAGAGAGAGAGGGAGAGAAGTAGGGACCGAAAGACACAAAGAGAGAGAGTCGAAGCGGGGGAAGAAACAGAGAGGAGAAAAAAAAGACAATAGAAGAGTGGGAGAGGAATGATGGGAGAGTGGGGGACTATATAAGCAGCAGGGATGGAGGGATAGAGAAAGAGAGAGAGAGAGAGAGAGAGAGAGAGAGAGAGGGATGAGACGGAGAGAGTGTGTGTTCCGTACCTGTGCTCCGTGGCCCAGCCCTGCTGGCTGCCAATGACTGAGTCCCATGGTGATACGGTGCAGGCACAAGCGATGCGTCACTGTGTGTCAAATAATGTAAGGCTCATCCCTCTGCCCTGGAGCGCTATGTTTAACACTGGCAAATGTGCTCAGCCTCACACACACACACACACACACGCACACACGCACACTTTCTCTCTTTTTTTTGTTTACACACACAAACGCGTACACACATGCACCCACATACATACATACATACATTTTTTTTCACACACATACATGCCTATGGTGTAAATAAGACATACGCTAAGACTGGAAGACCCAGATGAGGCAGAAGTCTGTTCCCCCCAAACTTACACAAGCCCCGCCACTCTCCAGATAATAACAATAACAACAGACAGCGTGTGTAATTACTAATGCAAGATATCACAGCTCTTCTGTTCAACAAACACAAAGATGTAACAAGAGCAATTAGTCAATTTGAGAGCTTTATAAAGCGCTATTTTCTTTTTCCTCTGCAATTGCTTTTGTTACTTGTGAAAGAGCTAAATTTTCTGTTTTGTGTCTGTCTGGATCACGTCTTTTTAACCCTAAAATCCTACTGCTAGTTTGGAGCATTGTGGGTGGGGTAGTTTGGGTGCTAAGAGGTTGAGAGAGAGATAGAGATAGAGAGATAGAGAGAGAGTGCACGTGAAAGTCTGTGGAAAAATGCGGAGAGAGGAGGGAGGGAGACGTCGCTAGCACAGCATTGTCTATTCATGCAAGCTGTTGGTTTAGAGACAAGCAAGAAGAAAAGTCAACAGTGATACAGACTTTTTTCCCAATTTTTTTTCCCATGACTGGCCTTAGAATTGAATTAGTGTTTCCATGGCAACTGTGGCCTCTCTTACTCTTTTCCCTCTCTCTCTTACTCTCTCGTTCTCTCTTTCTCCTCTTCTTCCGTCTACAACTCCGCCTCCTCCTTCTTCTACTTCTCAACACTCCCCTCTCCCCCTGCTTTCCCCCTTCAGTACCTGTTTCTGCCAATTCTCCACACCACTACTCTACACTAAACACCCACAGTTTCTGCCCGCATCTGCCTCCTCCTAACAACAAGCGCATGTTAAATGTCACCCACGCACATAAGTCAGAGAACAGGAAGGTAGTGAGAGAGAGAGAGAGAGAGAGAGTGAAAGAGGACAACAGTAATTCTGCATTTTGTGTGTGTGTGCCTATGTGCATGTGTGTGTGTGTCGAAGAGAAAGGGGACTGGGGGGGGGGGGGGGTGTTGGGGTGCAGCTGGGTGCCTGATGATTGTCCAATGGCCTGGAGGCAGGAAAAACGAGACTGCCATTAATACCTGCAGTCGTCACGAGTGGGGCTCTCCCCACGGTACAGGAGCCATAATAAGCATTTTAAAGGTCATCCTCTGTCTCTCGTAATCCTAAAGGGCCCATTTGGGTGGGTGGAGCGGGACCCGGCATTGTGGTAAGGGTGGGGGAGTGGATGGGGGTGGTGCAGTTTCTGGGTGGATGTGAAAAGTCCTTTTCGCTGTGGCGTGCTGTGAGCTCATTGTTTCTTCACAGCCCAGGCGGTGAGGGGATTGAGACATGGCAGCGGGGTTGAAGTTGAGATGGCGGGTGATGGCGTTAGCGGCAGTGGTTGCAGTGGTTTCGGGGGGAGGGGGACCACTTTGGTACCGTAACAAGAACATCTCTCTCTCTCTCCCCCCTCTCTCTCTTTCTTTCTCTCTTTTTCTCTCTCTCTCTCTCACACACACACACACTCTCTCTCCTCTCTCTCTCTCCCCACCACCCTATTCTGAGATACAAAACATTCAACGTCTCCTCCCTGGGAGAAGGAGCTGCTGGGACTGTATGTAAATCACTGACAGCTAAGTGTTTCATCAGCGGGATGCAGGGACCAGGTCTGCAGGGTAATTTGAGCAGTGATGCAAGTCCCCTCTAAAATGATGCCAAAGCTCAAATGATAGGTCATATATTTCCATCAGCTTAGGAGGCAAATTTAGAAAAAGCAACATGCCCTGCTGGTAGACTCGGGCTGAAAGATGACTTGCTGTAATGTCAGCCCTGATAAATGCTTGCTAATTGTGGTAGCAGTTCAGATGACATTACTGCTATGTGCACCAGCTGTCACTGGTGTCTTTGCCATGTGTCTGTAAGGTCATACATGTGCTGTTTTGGCATGGTAACCCTGATCAATAGCTGACATTTAGTTTTAATAATACAGCCTCTCAGTGACACCTCTAACTGGGGAAATTGTTTATTGATTGCGTTGCCCATGCATAATTTAGATGGTCCACCTGAGATTCCCATCAATAATGGCATTTGTGCTGTTGACTTGGTCAAAGTGATACAGCTCTGGGCATGACGTACTGCATCTACTACAATCCCTGTGTGTGTGTGTGTGTGCGTGTGTGTGCATGTGTGTGTTCAGTACCATGGACAGCAACAATCAAATTCTGTCTGTTCACCACTGTGTGTTTGTACACCCATTGAACATAGCTGTCTTTTGTGCATGAAGAACTGAGGGTGATAGTGTGTTTGTGTGAGTGTGTGTGTGAGAAAGAGAGAGGGAGTCAGAGAGGGAAAGTGTGTGTGTGTGTGTGTGTGTGTTAGAGAGAGAGAGATTTCTGTCTTTCTTTTTTTTGCCTTTCGTTGCATTGTTGCCTTTGTCCAATAATAAGAGCAAATACCTACTCAAAAACCTTTACATAAGAGTGCCGCTATTGGTGTGTGTGTGTGTGTGTGTGTGTGTGTGTGTGTGTGTTTTTGTTTGTTGTCCTTTCCAGCATCATTTCATGTTTTCTCCTCTTGTTCTCTGTTTTTTGTGTTGTGTCTCTGGGTCTCCCTGTTGTATTTTGCTTTCAAAGTGCCCTCTGTTGCTGTGTATGACTGCTGCACAAGTGGCATTTTGATTTCTTGAGCGCTACAGCACTTTTCTGTTTTTGGGCTTCTCAGTTGCATTTGCAGTGCATGCTTGTGCATTAGTCAGAATCCTAAGGGAGGGCTGGTGAGAATGGTGTGTGTGTGTGTGTGTGTGTGTGAGAGAGAGAGAGAGAGAGAGAGAGAGTGTCTTGGGGGATGGTGTGTGTGTGTGTAGTATATGTGTGTGTGCATGTGTGTGTGTTTGTGTTTCTATGTTGGAGCACCAGATTGATAGGACATGAGACTCATGCTTGCTCCTCATGCTGAAGTGCTTAAGTAGTCACGCCGCACACCACTCCTTTCTACCTAATTGCTACTTGATTACATACCACCATGCAAATTTGTGTGTGTTTGTGTGTGCGTATGAGTGAGTGAGTGTGTGTCTGTGTGTGAGAATGTGTATCCCTCCAGCATTGCGTACACCAGACTCTTGCTCTGTATATCCCTCTTGACGCCGGCGTTTCACTGGAAACTTAGAACCGGGACCCCCCACCCCCCACCCCTCCTTAAATTGGATCACAGTCTCTCTTAAATTGGAATCAGTGTTGAAGTATCAGAGAGGCTGGAAAGCTGACAGGGAGAAGAATGAAGGCATTAGAGCAAGCATCTGTCTGGGTCCTCACAAAGTCACAACAGTGGGTCTGGTGAGTTCTCAGCAAAGACATGGAGAGAGAGAGAGAGAGAGAGAGAAAGAAAAAGAAAAGATGGAGAAAAGAGCAGTACAAAAGAGCAAGAAGGAGGAGGATAAAGTGAGACCAGCAGGTTCTTGAGGAGCACCAGCTGTTTTAGGACTCGAAAGAAACAAACAAACTAAGAATGGGTGCTTTTCCACTAACTGGGACTGTGCTTGGCACTCAGGCCCTCAGGTGCCTCTCTGCTGCACCCAGACCATGGGACACGACCGAGTAATGAATGAACGAATCTCCTCGTCTTCCGGTGATGAATTAGTTAGCCGTTGGCTTGCCGTTGTTTGCCTTCGTTTGAGTTACCGTTCGCTCAGCGCATGCACAGCGGGCACGGTTAAATTATGAAGGTAACATGCCTCCATCACTCCATTCACCATCACAGAGAGAGTTTGGTGGTGTTGTGTGTCTTTGGGGAGGGAGGGGGTTCCTGATGGATTGCGTATTTGCACAAGTGTGTGTGTGTGTGTATGTGTGTGTGTGTGTGTGTGTGTGTGTGTGTGTGTGTGTGTGTGTGTGGTGGGAGGGGGGGAGTGTAGAGATATGGCATCGGCACGACCATGCTGTGATCGGCTGTCAAAGAAAATTAACTTCAGGGTGTGAAATTCTTTCCGGCAATCGGCAAACAGCGCGCACCCTCCCCTCGCCATGATGCCGGCTGCTGTGCGCGTGTGCTGGGAGGTCCTCCAGTCAGAATGAGAGCCAAAAATAGGGGTTGCGCTGTGCTTCTGTTGCAACCTCATCCCCCTCCACCCCGACGCCTTCATCTTCCGTTGCCCCCCCCCACCCACCCACACACACACTCACACTCACTCACACTCACACACACGCTCACACACGCTCACACACGCTCACACACACACTCTGCCCCTTCCGCGCACCACCCTCGGATTTTTCAGAGTCCTTACATAACCACAGTTTGTGTGGCACACCCGGGGATGTGGACGGTGTTAAAAAGCTTAGGCACGGTGCAGACGGGCGTGTTGCCGACACGTCTGCCGCAGTCGCCACAAACAGCAGGACGTTTTTACCATCGAAACCCCCCGCCCCCCCCACAGGACTCAGGACACAACCAACCTACTTTAACAGGTGCCAGTGAGTCAGTAGAGTCAGTGACTTCAGAGCCTTCTGTGGCCTTCCTCTCTACCTATTTGATGCAGAGATACAGTCTTTTAATGTTGTCATCTGTATCTGCATCTCCCCGTTGCTCGCCAAAGGAAGTCAAAATATCTTTGTCTGTTTGTTTGTCTCTGTTGTCCTGCTCATTATGAGGCTGTTTGAAAGGGAAGCTGTGTGTGAAAGAGGCCTTGCCATCGACCCGTCAGATCAATAAGACGCGTGTGAGATGTAGGATATAACCGCGCTGCCTCTCAACCACCAACACCACAGCTGACTCGATGGTTCCCTAAGACACACACACAAACACACACACGCACACGCACACTCGCACACAAACGCGTAGCTCTTAGTTAAGCTTATGGCTCACCTAACACAGGCCATTGGGGTGGTGAGATTGGTGATCACACTGAGGTCAGAGCTTCTTGGCAATGGGGTGGGGCTTGAGATGAAGGTGCCTGATCCAGTCTGTGTGAGCACTTCCAGTAGCACCCCCTGCAACACACACACACACACACAGACAAACACATACACACACACACACACACACACCACACACACACACACACACACACGCACACACGCATTAGGCACTGGCCTCCGGCTTGTTTTGTTTACTGTGTCTTGAGTGCCATGCTGGGAGCTGGGAGAAAACAAACCTCTTTAAAACAAGACTCCCCTCCGACAGAGCAGCCTGAGCCGACAGATCGGGTCTCTCGCCCCGCCAGTTTTTCGACACGGGGGCCCGACCGAGGAACAGCAGCTGTCGTTGAGGGGGGAGCGCAGGAGCCAGCTGCTTGGGTGTGTTGCAGTGGTCGGTGGCAAAGATTTATGTGTGTATTTGTTTGTGTGTGTGCATGAGCATGTTTGCTTGCACGTGTGTGTGTGTGTATATGTGTGTGTGGTGTGTGTGTGTGTGTGTGTGTGTGTTTGCACATGTGTGATGGAGGGTGGGGAGTCCAGATTGAAGTGACAGGACCTGGGAAATAGGAAGGGAATGTGGTAGAGGTGGACGGGGGCTGTGGGAGGAGGGGGATGGTGGTGGTGGTGGTGTGTGTGTGTGTGGGGGGTCTGACAGTGTGTCTGGCAACTGAGTGGAGTCTGCAGCTACCCGTTCTACCAGGAGGAGAGTCATTTGAGTACTCCAGTCTGGCTTTGTGATTACGTCTTCTGAGCTACACACACAGAAATCTGAGCCAGGAGGGGGAAATGAGATTTATATTTAGTGATTATTATGGTCTTTAAAGAAATGTTAATTAGTTCTTGACACATAATATGGGTCATATTTCCCTATTTACCGTCCTCTAATTGTTGGCAGTACCAGTTTATTTTTCTTATGTCTGTGCAGCAAGTGTTGAATGAAAGAGAGAGAGAGAAAGAGAGAGAGATGGAGAAACAGATGGGAGTCAAGAGATGTGTGAAAAGAGAGGTTTATTATCCCTGGTGGAGGGAGAGACGACCGCGGAATGCAGTCGGGTACTTTGTGAGTTAATTACAAGTGGCGTCAGCAATTATTGGAAAGCAATGTGTGTCAAAGTAAACAGTGTCTCTCTACTGTATTCACAGCAGTGTGTGCGGGGCCCCTTGCAGGTGCAGTGCTGTGAGCAGGCAGAGGGCAAAGCAATCTGTCGCATCGATCCGGACGCCGGCTACACCAGAAACGCTGATTCTCAGAAGTTAGAAGCGATAGATAGCTTAGTAAAAAAAAAAAAAGAGCATGGTTCCTTTAGGTTGGTAACTACTTAGGTGGGGTACATCTTCATCAAGCCAATAGAGGAGGAACAAACAGAACACACGTGGACACACAGAAAGAAAGACTGACACACAAACACACACACACACACACACACACACACACAAACACCTCAGTCTCAGTCTTGAGGCAGTAGTTTACTGCTGGTCTTTTTAGCAGCATGCATCTTCAGTCAGTCCTTGAGTTGCTGATCTTTGAGTTGGTAGCTTTAGTTTTATTTTATTTAGTTTTTGAGCATAGCTCAATGAGTTTCAGTCAGATAGCTTAGATATGTTTGTGAAGATTCTCATTCATCTAGGTCATGGTAGTCAAGGTGTTCAGTGATGTGCAACTAAATTTTGAGAGAGATTGAAGACTTGTCACCTTTCATCCAAAAGGAGATTTTACTCTGAACTGTGGGTATAACTGTGAGCTGTAGACCACACCTCTCACCATTACCGAGCAGTTAACACTCTCTGGATCCTGTGATCATAATGACCACTCCAACTCACACACTGACTTGTGCTAATTATGTCAATGGGTGGCTCATGTGACCCATTGACACATGATGAGAGGTGTGGTCAACAGCTCACAGTGACACCAGCAGCCCAGAGTTAAATCTCATGGTATTCAGATCACCAGGCCAGAACTGAAGAAGCCTTTTGGATGAATGGTGAAATGTTGTCAAGCTCCAAAAAGAGCATTTACATGTACATTTACGTTAATGCATTTAGCAGACGCTTTTATCCAAAGCGACTTACAAAAGAGGATAACATTCAAGCTACAACACAATGAAAAACCAACTAAGAGTGCATATTGCTAACATGACATTTGCAGTATTTTTATATTATATATTCGATTAAGTGCATTCCTGGTACTCGTGGTACCTGGTAAATTTAAGCGGGTCTTCAAGAATTTCTTGAAGGTGGAGAGGGTATATGTTGATCTGGTAGCACTTGGAAGATCATTCCACCTGCGTGGAACCCGTCCGAGGTGTTGGTCGTGCTAGATAACGTTCCTTGGAGGAACAAATTGGCCGGTGGGTGACATAGGGCTTTAAGAGAGTATTCAGGTAGATAGGAGCAGATCCATCAATCACCATGTAGGCTAACATCAGTGCTTTGAATTTGATGTGAGCGACTAAGGTTAGCCAGTAGAGTTCAATGAACAGAGCTGTGACATGCATTCATTTTGGCTGATTGAAAACCAGACATGCAGCTGCATTCTGGATCATCTGTAGCTGTCTCACAGCACAGGCTGGAAGACCTCAGTGCATTGCAATAGTCAAGGCGAGAGATAGCCAGGGTCTGTACCAGGGGCTGGGTTGCATGTTGGGTTAGGTATGGCCTGATCGGAGAGAGGTCCAGCTGCATATAAGTGAATACCTGAAATAGCTCAGATAGCTGTGCGAGTTTCTTGTTTTGTTTTTGAGAAAATGTTCTTGACTTTCATCCTGTTTCAGTTACAACCGGAGTTGTTTTCACAATCCTGGCCTGATACATTTTGATCCCCAGCCATTTTGGTTAGCTTAGCTATACATCAGCTTTGCTAATTGTCCTATGCTTGATGAGAATCCAGACGCTGCTTTCAATGCCCTCCCCTCACAGCTGGGTATGGATACCTGTTCTCTTCATCAACGCACCCCCGCTCTGCTGCCGGCTGGATCCTTTCCTCTGTGTTCAGAAGCAAACGTCTAATTAGATCAGTTCTCTCTCCCTCCCTTCTGCTCCTCTCTCTCTCTCTTTCTCTCACTCTCACTCTGTCTCTATTTATATATCTTTCTCTATCTGCATGTTTCTTTTCTTCTGTTCTGTATAGAACAACAACCCTATGGTTTTCATTTAGCCTCAGACTGCTGCTTGCCTCTTCTCCATCTGTGACTCTGTGTCTTTTGTTGGGACAGCAACAGCAGCTCCCATGCTCTGCAGACAGTGAGGAGGAGAGGGAGAAGGAGGGGTGGGGGTGTGAGGAGACTGTCCCCCCCCCCCCCCCCACCACACACACACACACACTCACACGCAGATGGAAACGAAAGAACCCAGTGCGTCTTCTCTGGAGTGTGAAACGATGATGTTTTGAATAGTGACAGACGTGAGAGAGCAGCCAGGCTGACAGCCAAGGGTGCTGGGGCGGGGGGGGGGGGGGGGGACTATTGGGTGGGCGTAGAATAGAGTGCCGGGCAGGGAGGGTATCAGATGAGCTTTCGCCCAAATGTCTGTGCGTGTGTGCGTGTATGTGTGCATGTGTGTATGAGCAGTATGAGCACAGGTGGGTGAAGGCAAAAGACCAAAGACCCCTGTCTGGTTGGTTTGATAAGGAGGCAGTGGAAGGCCTCCTCGTGGCCCTCTCTACACACCCCCGCCCTCCCTATGAACATGGACGTGTTTAGAATCCTTCGAAGTGTCTCCCCGTGTCTTGGTCTCACTCCCCATCTTATCAAATCTGTGGATCTTGTTGAATTAATGACTTGGCATAAGCATTTGCCAATTAACATACTGTATGCTTAGCCTGTTTTCTCCTCTTCCTCTTCTTCTCTGGCTCACTCTCTCTTTTTCTCTTTCTCTTCACATCTGCTAGGTTCTCATGAATCGATGAATCTGTCATCGTTCTTTCGCTTTTCTTCTGCCAAATAGACATACTGAACTTGAAGCACACAAGGCAAGACTAAACTGGGGCCTACATATACACACTCACACTCATGCACACACACACACACACACACACACACACACAAGCAACTTCCATTCTCACCCTGCTGCTCACGGCCATTCCTTTGTGGTAAATCAGTAGACTAAATTCTCTGGGTCACCTCGGTGCACAACAAGAGATGGCTTATTTTCTTCTGGAGGATGTGGCTTTCTTGAGACAACAAGGACAAAAAAGAGAGAAAAGGAAGGACAGATACTGCAGAGAAGAAAGAGAAAGAGAGAGAGAGAGAGAGTCCTGGGAATTCAATCAAACGCTGTAGGCATAGAAGTGATCAAGGACAGTCGCTCACATGGTGGAGCATGTCGTCATCAAAACACCGTTTCCTTCCTTTTCTTGAGTCTACTCTTTTTCCTAGTATCACAAATGAGCAGATTATGGTTGTTTTTGAGTGTTTTATCAAGAGACTTGCTCCTGAAGTGGACAGCCAGTGTCTGTTTTCCGTCATGACAAATTTTAAACAGAAAATGTATATTGTCTATATTTTTTGTTTTAAGGAGAAAGTCCCTAGTGACCTTGTGCCTTTTTGAGGAACACTTGTTTTGATTTAACATCATTTTCTCTGTTCTTTTCTTTGATGGAAAATTAATCAACTATGAACATGGAATATCAAAGGGCTCCGTTAAGAGGGTAGAGAGCCATTTAGTGAGATCATACAATGAGATCAGATGAGAGAGATGCAAGCTAAATCAGTGTGTTTTTTTCCGGCCCAATCTACCCGTGACTGTGTTGCTACAACATGTTCATTGAATTATGAGTAAACAAAAGCTTTGACCAAGTTACTTAAAGCACATTTTGTCATTGCTTTCAACTAGAGGCATATTGTAGAGGCGAGCATCAGTCCCAAGTCTACCCTTTTCATTCTTCTGAGGGCTTCACCATCTGCCAGCAAGATTTCATGTCGCGGGCTTCTTTCAACTCCCTCCCCCATCAACTTCCCTCTCGCTATCTCTCTCAGCTACAGACACAGAGAAACACACACACACACACACACACACATATACACGTACACATGCACATGCACAGACTCAAACACAATCTTGTGCAAGCACACACACACACACACACAGGCACACACACACACACACACGTTTGCACGAGTGCATGCACACACACACACACACACGCTTGCACGTGTGTGTGCACACAAACACACACACACACACACACACACACACAAATATACACTTTCTCTCTCACACAAACACTCTCTCACTTCCCTTGCTCCCTGCCCTCCTCAGAAACAAACATGCACAAATCCATGCAATTTTCATTCCCCCTCCCCCACCTCCCCCTTCATGCAATCCCCACACCGTGTCTCGCGCAAGTCTGTCAACGTGTTTTATTAACATGAAGCATTTCATCAGACCCCTCTAGGCTGGAGCCTGAGACATATGTCAAGCTTAAGCACGTTGTCTTTTCCCTCCCCACAACCCCACCCTTCCACCCCACTTCCACCACCCTGGTTGCTTTTTTTTTGTTGTTGACGGTGTTTGTTTTTGTTGCTTACTCGTCCCAGAACAGCGCCTCCATCTGCTGAAACTGAAAGCCCATTCACATAACACACACATAAGCTGGATGAGTTGCCTAGTGACTACTATCATGGCAACTGGGTAAGATGATGATCACCACCGGATCTTTGGGAGTCAGACATAAAGTACATCATACATACATACATCCATACATAGACATACACATGGGCATTTACAACTAGAGAAGGTGACTCATAGTGTTGAGAGAGACGTAAAGCTGGCATCACGCCTTTTGAAGTGTGTCTGTGTGTCTGTGAGTGTGTGAGAGAGAGTCTGTGTGTGTGTTTGCTTGAGTGAAAGCAAGCGAGAGAGAGAGAGAGAGAGGGAGAGAGAGAGAGAGAGAGAGATGACTTCTCATACATAATTACCAGACCAAGCCTTTCTTCTCCCTCAGTCCCTGACCATGTTTCAAATCGGCGTGCAAATATGTCCCCTGGAACCAACGTGATGTTTGAAGAGCAACCCCACCCCCGCTTCCCCTTTTTAAATGAAAAAAGAGACTTTAGCCTTCAGCAAAGCCCTCTTCAAAGCCCTTCTGAATTACTCTCTTCTTGATACTTTTTTCACTCTTCCTGAAAAGGTTGCATTTTCATAACCCCTCACATAGAAAAGTCAGAGGCCCATTTTTCCCCTCCCCTGAGCCTTCCTCTTGTTTCCTCTTGACCATGTGACCAACATGCTCGATGACACGGTCCCAAACCGTGCCAGCTCATCACGCAAGAGAGGGTCTCAAAACCCAAATCGTGACCATTGTTACTATAGTAACATGTGGGTCTTCTATCACGACATAGGCGTACACATGCAAAGTGGGAGTCCTTCACAGACAACACCCTTCCCCTCCACACACACACACACACACACACACAGTTGAATTTCAAAGCGAATTTTCATTTGAGCGTGTATTTCCTCGATAGGCTGATAGGAGATAAGACCAGCATGAGCCATCGCCATGCATGGGAACAGTGGAGCTCAGAGGACACTGAAGCGTTAGTGAAATGCATCGCATTATGCGTTCCATGCTCTAGCTGTGTCTGTGTAAGTGTGTGTATGCGCCACGCATGTGTGAGTGTGAGTGTGTGTATGTGTGTGTGTATGCGCCGCGCATGTGTGAGTGTGAGTGTGTGTATGTGTGTGTATGCGCCACGTGTGTGTGAGTGTGAGTGTGTGTATGCGCCATGCGTGTGTGAGTGTGTGTGTGTGTGTGTGTGTGTGTGTACTGCCATGCCCTAGAAGGATGCAGCTGCACAGCTTGCCCTGGTTTCTTCCTTACATTTTTAATCAACCATTTGCTCTGAGAGACAAGATTTTATTTATATATTTCGTTATTTTTGGTGCCTGCCTCGTTTTCTAGGCTTGCTGTAATGTAGCTCATTGGATCAAGAACGGTGCTGAATTCAAAAGAGGACAAATCTCTTCTGAAAGAGCAAAAAAAAAAAAGTACTATCATCTAAAATAAGAAATAGCCTTAATTAGTATTTTTGTTAAATATTTGATATATCAGCTTTAAACGTTGAGAGAGGAAGAAAAAAAAAGATATTTTTTCTTATTTCCACACTGGCCACGCTAGTTGTTAATTAGAATGACTTTATCGTCATCTGCATGTTGTGAAGCCACGGCCTGGGTGCAGCCCTGGTTCTGTTCTGATAAGACCTGGTGGCAGGATGTTATTGGGGAGGGGAGGTGTGAGTGTGTGTGTGTGTGTGTGTGTGTGTCGGGGGGCAGGGATGGCGCAGGAGCTGTGAAAGATGAATGGAAGAAAAGAGGAGGAGGAAAAAGGGTGGTGGTGGGAAGGCTGGTGGAGGTGGAGGTGGTGGAATGTTCTGCAGCAGTGTGTGTGTGTGTGTGTGTGTGTGTGTGTGTGTGCAGGTGTGTGTGGCGGTGGAGTAGGATGGTGGAGGGAAGGGAGGTGAAATGTCCTAGAGGAGCCTGTGTCTATGTGTGTGTGTGTGTGTGTGTGTGTGTGTGTGTGTGTGTGTGTGTGTATGTGTGTATGTGTGTATGGGTGTGTGTGGTGGAGGTGGAGGTGGCTGCCGTGGAATGCTCCGGAGGAGTCTGTGTGTCTAATGACTCACACAGGTTCATTCCACCCGCGTAGCTCAGGAGATTCACTGTGATGAATGACTCAATTTGAGCCGCTTCAATTAAGAGGGGAAACTTTGCATGTTGAATTGCAGGAGAGAGAGAGTGAAAGAGAGAGAGAGAAAGAGAGAGAGAGAGAGAAACATCATGGGGAGAATAAGAATCACACTTCACACACACACACACACACACATACACACACACACAACCACGTGTGGACTCACACATGCTTGAGAAAGAGAGAGAGACAAAGAGAAAGAGAGTGCATGAAAACACATACATGCACACACACACACACACACACACACACACTTCCTTATCTGTCCTCAGCTGGCAGTGAGAGAGAGATATGGCATTCTCAATGCTGAGTGTCACTCTAAGTTGAGGAGTATGGGCTCTTAAAGACATCACTAGAGTGTGCTTCACCAGGTGTCTCTGCTTCCAGACGCATTTTGGATTTTGGAGTGTGTGCGTTTTTTTTTACGTTTGAGTGTGTGTTTGTGTGTTTGTGTACGTGTGTGTAGTAAGAACATCTGGTACGGTACCATGCGGCCGTGCGTCTTCATTATGATGAATCGCGCCGTGGCTCTCGTCGGCAGCCGCCAGACAATCTGCTCGTCAAGGCCCCCGCCGTGGCACCATGACATTTGCACTCACCGCCGCCGCCGCCTCCAGGGATCCTCTTGATGTGCGACAAACTTTGCAGAAGTGCGTATTGCGAGTGCGAGCGCTTGGTCAGCGTCTCGCTCCCACAGGAAGAAGAAGAAGAAGACCAAAAAAAAAAAGCCGCTCGTACCACTGTGCCCTCTGCCCCTGTCTAGCTGCTCATTTGGAAACAGAAATGGCCGAGCTGGCAGCGCCAATGGCAAACAAGAAGACACAGTTGTGTTGTCTCGTTGTTTCGGAGGAGGAAGGAAAAAAAAAACTGAAATGACAACTTGACGGTGATGACAGCTGTGCCAACCATCCGTCTGTCTATTAATACTTTAGTTTTGCATTCACTCGTTCAAAAAGAAAGACTATCAGCATTGTATGTTATTCATTACGTTCTGAAAAAGCCATCCATAATTATTATGTATCCTAGCATGAAATCAATCATCACTGGCATGCAATTCAAGCTTTATAAATTGGATGTAATGGTCCGTTGTCTTCACGCTGCATCATCAAGAGAAAGACAGATTTCTGTTTTGCTTCTGTCGTCATGGAGGAGACTGCCGATGTGCTTCAGACCCAGGCTGTCTTAATCGATCATGCCCATGGCAAGCTGGTCATGAGTATGAGTTAATACATCTGAACTGCTGGGGCAGTGAAATGATTGTTGAAAAGTACATGGAAGGGCATTTGACAGGTGTGAATGGGTTGCAGATCCTTTGTGGATTTTTTTTCCCCCAAAGAAAAGCAGTGGTGTCAGAAGCCCGTGTGATTAGGAAATGAAAGGACCCTTGGATTCTCCAGTGGGAGTTTTATCTGCTGTGCTCAAAAGATTTTTTTAGCAGACGTACCAGTAGTTAAGTGCCCAATGTTAAAGAGACAATGTTGGGGCACAGGGGGGACAGAGAGAGAGAGAGCGAGAGAGAGAGCTTTGTTTGCTCACAGTTGTTGTGTCGGCCGTCTAGAAGCAGGCACTGAGGATGACACCTCCCCCAACACACACACACACACACACACACACACACACACACAAGCACATTTGATGCACTGCAGCTGTGGGCAAACGTTGATAATTGCTAAATAAATAATTTAAACAGGCAAATTATGCATATTCTCTCTCTCTCTCTCTCTCTTCCGCCTGTGTACAATATACAAACATGCACAGAGACAGAGATATGCTCACTCTCATACACACAGCCACACACACACACACACACACACACACACACACACACACACACACACACACACACACAACCACTGATAGATACAGAAGACATGTAAACAGGCGCGTGGTGCCCACGGGGAAGTGAAGTGCGCTCCAGGGCGGGGTTGAGAACTCTGTCTGCAGCAGAGCATGTTATTGAGCTCTCTCATGTTCACCTGTCAGGAGTAAATGGGCCCTTTCGGCAGGTACTTCGCCCTCACTCAGGTGTGACTGCAGCATTAGCTTGTGCCGGAGACAGAAGGACTTACAAGACAGACTTGCCTCAGGCATGCCCAGAGGAGAGCAGCCTCGCGGCCACACCCACCACCTCCACCTCCACCCCACCCCACCCCCACCCCATAGCCACTGGGTACTGAAAGGCTGGGTGGGGGGGGAGGTTGCCTTGTTGCTGGGGCAAATCTGCCATCCTTGGCCTGCAGCAGATGCAGCAAATTTGACCAGGGAATTAGGTGGTGATGGTGACTCAGGGATTTTTAAAATGGATTTTTTAATTTATTTTTCGAACTTTTGGATGTATCAAGGTAATGGGACGTAATCATATAAAGCCCTTGGATCATATCGGCCATGTAATTATTGTCTAATCTAATAATGAGTGTTTAATGCCTTGCCGGTGCTCACATACTGTAGCTGGCCAAATGAATTAATGAGGGGCATATGTAGGCTATAGTGGTGTGTGGTATGTGTGTGTGTGTGTGTGTGTGTTTGGGTGTGTGTGAGAGAGAGAAAGAGGGGGGGGTATGTGATGTGTGTGTACTGTATATGCTACTGTGTGTGTGCGTGTGCGTGTGCGTGTGTGTGTGTGTGCGTGCGCGCGTGCGTGTGCGTGAAGGATGAGAGCGCCTAATTCACAAAAGTGCCCTAATGAGCAAGGATTAGCAAGGCTATGCATTTACTGAGGGTCCAATCCATAACACTGGACTGAATTGCCGGGACCATGGATACTTGTCATGTTGAATGAAATCTCGTTAGCTCAAGCTAGGCTTATTCAGCTTAAAACTTTCTACTTTTAATCAATTAAGTGCCATGCTTAAAGGTAGTCACGCTAATACATGTTGAGGGGAGGGACCCAGAAATGTACATGCAAAGAGCTGCAGTTCCCTTGCTTAATATATGTTATCTATAGACAATAAGAGGACTAAATTAGGTTGAGCAATAGTTAAAGTGTTGCATGGCGTACACAGTATATTATTCATGGAGGAGTGTTTAGTTTCTTGGGGTTTGTAACAACGGCAGGATGAATGCAGATGAATGGGTATCATTTAACTCTGTTTGCATCAGCGCCTCCACTTTGAAAATGGAATAATGTTCATAAACAAGTAAGCATTGGTTGGATCCCGCGGGGGTTAAAGATTTGATTATTTTTATCCCATGCTGATTTTGATACACTCTTGGCACAATTTTGGTTGGCTACCCAATTGTCTTTTTTTTCCTGTGGGTTGCAGAGGGGAAAACAGGTCCTGTTTTTGTTCCTCCTTTCTTGCCTTAAGTGCTTGGCATAATGAGCTCCACTGTGGCTTGTTTGTCATGTTTTCCATGAGGTGGGGGAAATGCTCCAGTCCAGATAGAGTCGGAATAGTTCTTGAATTCTCTGATTCATGTTATGACTCATTAATGATAATGATTTTTTTACTCTCCCAACCCCCCCTCACTTTCTTTCTTTCTCCTTTTTTTCTCTCTCTCTGTATGTGTTTTTGCTTGTGTTAATAGGCAACTATTATCCATGCAGGGCACAAATTGTGTTGTTATATTTAGTTGCATCATTAAGAGTAATTAGTGGGAAAATATTTATTTTGTGTGCATGTAAGTGTCTTTAACTGTTTTTTATTATTATATTTGTATTATTTTATTTTACATATATATATAAACTTTTGGCATATGTGTGAGTGTTTGAGAGACTAGGTCTGTATGAGGACCAAGCTGACTGTGAAACACACTCAAAATTCAGTGTGACACATTCCTCAAGAGGTGCACATTTTTTCTTCTTTTTTTCCTCTCTCCTCCACTCTTGCTATCCATTTTTGCTATTTCAGCAGCATTGTTGGGTGCTTCCTCCAGCGCTGCCCTTACTTGACACTTCTATTTTTCTGCCGGAGTTGGCAAATTACTCTGCATCACAGCTCAGCTGGCGAGTCCATGTTTCACCTTCCTCACACGGCGACAAGAAAGAGAGCGCGAGAAGTGAGATGAATGTTTGTGTCTGCCGTCAGCGAGTGTCCTGGGGCAGGAGTCTGACTCAGGGGACATTGCGTTGGCAGAAGGGAGTGTGTGTGTGTGTGTGTGTGTGTGTGTGTGTGTATGTGTATGTGTGTTGATGTGCGAGGCATATGTGAATATGCGTGTGTCAAGTGTCAGTGCTAATTCAAACTAGCATCATCCCGTTTGATACCAAAAGAGATGGCACTAATGCACGATAACAGCTGTGGCAGCGCCAGCAGCGTTTTTTTTTAGCGCGCGGTGCTAATCAGGCTTGCTAATACTCGGCTGCTAATCTGCGGGGAAGGTATGCTGTCGGTTCAAAGCCATCTGACCCATCACAGTGCACCCATATGGGCTGATGCTTGTCTGGGAGAAAGCAGGCTTGACGGGCAGACAGCAGCATGCTTTCTGTTGTACAGAAAAAATGTACAGCCTTCTCTAATACGCTGAATGTGTTTGACAGTTTGGGCTTTTATCTCTGTGTCATGCAACGCCTGTGGGGTGTATGTGTGTGTGCAGTGTAGTATTGTATCAGTATAGATCCATAGGTCCACATGGACATTCCCTTTCATCAGGGAAGAACAATAAATCCATTTTTCTAAGAACTATCATTGCTTATGGGATCTTGGGACCTGGCTTCGTCACAGCACAAGTGGTATAGTCATGTACACAGAGGCCGCAAGCAAACATGAAAGATGTGAAAAATTTCAGATTTTTAGCTCGCCTTTTTAAGAACATTTAAGGAGGACCCAACGATTATTTGCACAGTTGATTTATCTGTCAGATATGTTGTCAGTTAATCAGTTTTGGCAGTTAGCAATTTTGTTAGATCAATAAAATGACAAATGGTAGAAAAATGTCAAGTCCGTATTATCCCAGGATTGTCCTCCAATGCTAATTTGCTTATGGGCACAGAGGAGTTTAGTAAAACTGAACATATTTAAGTTACAGAAGCTGCAATCAGAGAATTTTATTTATTTATTTAGTTTAAATTACAAACTGGCACAAACAGATTACAAAAATCGTTGGTGATTAATTTAAATTGTTTCAAACTATTTATTTATTTATTCAAATTAATTTTTAGAGCCCAAGTAATTTTTTGCTGTGTGCCTCTGCATTCAAACCATTTTAGTAATACAAAATTCTCCATGTTGCGTTTTGAGTGAGATTTGATGGGTTCTGTTGCGTGTGTGTGTTGGCATATGGGTTCATGGAAGGCCATGTTGTCAGTATCAAGCAAATCCCTTTTGGCTTGAGACGGTGTGGCAGACTGCACGGCAGGGACTCATTTTAAAACAGCAGAATTTTGGATGAACTCCAAACGGAGGAGAAATAATCATATTTGCACTCGGTTCCAAAGTTGTAATTAAACAGATGAGAGAAGGCATTGATCATCCCTTCCTTTGGCTACTGTATTTTGGAATGAGAGAGGAAAAGTAATCTGGTGCTGACAATGTTGTTAAATTGGTGTCTTGTTTCTAGAATGAGTTGTACTGGGGACTTACTTAACCTTTCCTGCCCTCTCAACCCATCCTCTTTCCTCTGTCCATCTCTCCTTTCTTTGGCCTGTCTCTGTGCATCCGTCACTGTCTTTTTCTCCCTGTGTATGACCTCTCTCCTCCCATCTTGCTGTGTTCTGCTCTCTTTCTCTCTCTCTCTCCCTTTCTCTCTCTGCCTTGTCTCATTCATCTTCTTCTTTACCTCTCTCACTTTTATTCTGTCGACCTCTGTTCTATCTACCTTTCTTCTCTCTCCTCATCCTGTCTGTCCCTCTCTCCCTCCACAATATATTTTCTCCTTCAGTCCCTCCCTGTGTTCCTCTTCCTCCCTTTCTTCCTCTTCTTCTCTTTTTTTTCTCTGTAACTTTCTCTGGACAATGGTCTGTCTCAGTGGTTTTAGTTTGATATAATACTCATCGTAATAATTAGATCTAAATATTGCTTTAATAGGAGTATTAATCTTCTTCCTCTCTCTGTCTCTATCTCCTTCCCTCTCTCTCTTTCCCTCTCTCTCTCTCTCTCTCTCTGTTTCTTTTCTCCATTTTTTCTTCTGTGCAGCCTGTGAGCTGATGAACCGGGGGATCCTGGCCCTGGTCAGTTCCATCGGCTGCATGTCGGCGGGCTCGCTGCAGTCTCTGGCCGACGCCATGCACATCCCACACCTGTTCATCCAGCGGGCGCCGGCGGGCACGCCACGCTCCAGCTGCCCGCCCACCAGCCGCGCGCCCAACACGGATGACTACACGCTGTTCGTGCGGCCGCCTGTCTACCTGAACGACGTCATCCTGCGCGTGGTCACTGAGTACACCTGGCAGAAGTTTATCATCTTCTACGACCAGCAGTTTGGTGAGCTTTAGGAGGAGGAGGAGGAGGAGGAGGAAGAGAAGGCAGAAGTACTGTAGGTTTACAGTGAGTTTTGAGTGGTTTGGAAGTGAGTTTTGAGTTTTGAGTGGTTCCCAAGAAGGGAGGGTCTCCAAACAGGGGTGTGAGGGGGAAGAGAGGGGAAGAAAGGGAAGAACTTTTTTGGAACACGATGGAGAGAGAGAAGTTTGAGGCCCGTGGCTTTGTTAGAGGCAGGAGGGCAGGATTTGGGAAGTGGTTCAGTGCTGTGTTGTGGGGGGGGGGGGGTGTTGGGGGTGCTGTTAGGTCCTTCAGAGGTCACAGAGAGAGGCGATGAGAGATTTTGGCATTTTTGTACTGGCAGCTCAACAGAATTAGTAACCAGAAAGATGACATCTGCGTGTGTGCGTGTGTGTGTGTGTGTGTGTGTGTGTGAGCGTGTGAACATACTGTATGTGTGAAAGAGGCAGACAGAGACATGAAGAGAAAGGCAGGGAGGAAACGAGAGGCAGAAATAATGAGTCAGAGGGAGCGGGTTTGTGTTGGAGAGCAGCAGCCATTTGCTGAGGAAAACAACAATGAACTGACATGGGAAGGGGGGGTTAGGGGTGTGTGTGTGTGTGTGTGTGAGAGAGAGAGAGAGAGAGAGAGTGAAACAAAAAATGCACAGGCAGACCAAAAACTCTGGTTGGATGGGTGTATGGTTGTATGTGTGTGTGTTTGTGTGTGTGGTTGTGTGTGCCCTTGTTTATTTGTGTTCAGTACAAGAGATGTTACAGACAAACAAATAGACTGTGCTGTGGACTTTGTGTGTGTGTATGTGTGTGTCTGCGTGTGTGTGTGTGTGTGTGTGTGTTTGTGTGTGTGTGAGAGAGAAGGGAGCAAAGATATCCTCTCAGCAGTCCCTGTGGAGACCATGGCTCACTGCTGCAGGTTAAGAGCAGAAGGGCTGCTGGATAAGTAAGCATGTGTCCCCAAAGAGTTTGTGCGTGCTTGCGTGTGTGTGTGTGTGTGTGTGTGTATGTGTGTATGTGTGTGTATGTATATATGCATGTTTGTGTTTGTGTGTGTGTGTGTGTGTGTGTGTGTGTGTGTGTGTGTGTGTGTGTGTGTGACAGCTGCTGCAGTGTGACATTAAAGAAGCTTCTTTAGCAGGTTATATAGCAGGTTGCAAAGATAGACAGACAGACAGAGACAGACTGAGGGCACAAGGCAGATGACGAGAGAGAGAGAGGGAGAGAACAAGACAGATGAAGGAGAAAATGAGTGCAAGAGTGGTGGAAAGAAAGAACGTGGGAAGACAGATATGGAAAGAGAGAGAAACAGAGAAGGAGAGAAATAGAGTGAGTGAGAGCGAAAACGTGAAAGAGAACCTTCTCTGTCTATTCCTTACCCAGTGCCTTGCCTGAAGCTTTGTCTGACCAGTGATTCAGAAGATGGATCTCTCATGCCTTAAAAGTGCCATGGGTCTATCAGAAGCAACACTCTTCTGCCCTGGTGCTATAGTCCTGTTTCTAAAACAGAACTTCTTTTGTAGATGGATTTGATTTCTGTCTTCTCTTATTTCAGTTGTTTAGGTCTTCACAAAAGCATGTTTACATTATTTATGCATTAATTATTAATAATGATTTTTTTATTTATTTATCTACACTGGTGCAGTGACATTGTGTTTTCAATCCTCTGGATACAAGACCCTTCTCAATCTAGCCGTTTATAAATTGAGCGCATGAATCGCTAAATGAGAAGTGCGGCTAATTTGACTGCTGCGCTCCCAAGGGTGCACTGTATCCTTCCCATAATGCTGAGGTCACACTTCCTCCGGGAATGCCGCATGGAAATGTTCCCACCGTGCCCCTGACTGCTAGTCACTGGGGAAGTGCGTGAGAGATGGAGAGGGAGAGCGTGGTGGCTTCAGGGCCTGGGGACTATGGGAGTGACAGTGGCAGAAGCAGAGCAGAGCACTACAATGTTAAGGCACCCAGACAGCAGGCACAAGAGGGGGGAGGGAAGGAGTGAGGGCCGGGGGAGTTGTGGAGAGGGTGGTAGTAGTGGTGGGAGGGTTGGGTTGTGTGTGTGTGTGTGTGTGTGTCTGTGTCTGTTTGAGTTTGTGTGTGTGTGTGTGTGTGTGTGTGTGTTGGAGGCGGGGCTGTTCGCTTCTTACCTGCAGACATGGTTTTCCTTGAAAGTCCACTCATGGAAATGCAGCCAAGGCAGCATTCAATTTTTCAGTGAGGGAGAGTTAGTTGCCCTTAGAGAGAAGAAGAGAGAGAGAGAGAGGGGGAGATAGAGGGAGAGAGAGAGACTCATTTCACTGTGCTTAGAAATGATTATGGCCAAAGTAAATGGTTCTGTCTGGAGGCCATAACTTTCATTCACTCTCTCTTTCACTCTAACACAGACACACAGACACAGACCCAGACCCAGACCCACACACACACACACACAGACACATGCTCACACACATACAGTGACCCTCAGTTCACTCACACGGACTAAGATGCACATACTCACCAAAGCGCATAACATCCAGTGGTGGTGGACACACAGAATTTGAATGGTGCTGTCCGTGGTGCTGAACAGGGTCAGCCATGTATTCTGAAAGGGTTGCTCCTGCAGCACAAGTCTCAACAACACCCAACGGTCTGAATAACCTCCACTGCCGCACCCAAAACAAGACATACTGGGAACAAATAGTAGCTCTGTGAGACCTCAGACACGGAGCTCATCAGCAGGGGAGGCAGAGTAGGCATGTTCTCAACAGCGCTGTCTGTTTACTCTTAGCCTGGTGAGGATTGATTGCAAAACACCCTTGTACTCCCTGCTTTCACTTCTCTTTCTTTCTCTTCTCTGTGCGCCCTCGCCCTCAGGCTCTTTTAAACACCTTGAGAGAATGTGTGTTTTAAAGGCATAACGAACAGAAGTTGAAGCGGATTTGAACTGAATTCTTTCCACACACAAAATAATATTGGCCATTGTTTTTTTTTTTTTTTAAAAACAACAACATTGCTTTGCTGTGTTGTGTAATGTTATATTATTTTACTTACTACGCTTGGATAATTAGCTGCTAAATTAGCTCTGTCTCGTTACTTGGTTGGCTCCTGTGTTTTGCTTTCACCAGTTAATTGGTTCCATTATTGTCATTGTCAGGTTTGTTGTTGACTGTTTCACTTGTTGGTAAGGCATTGGTAAATATGTTCTGTTGCATGTTCTCACTGATATGACCAATGCTGATTTCATTGCCATTTCATTCCATGCCACAGACGTTGGAGGAATTTAGACCAAAAATAGTTCTACCAGGTCCCTGAAACCAAAGCCTTAGGAGAGTACCCTGATGTAGTACTGTAGCAAAGTACAACATTGAGCGGAGGCACTATGTCCGCTACCACACTCCACTTCTCTCTTCCTCTCATTTTCAGTCTTCAGTTTCTTTACTGCCCGATCTAAGTAGGAGTCTAAAGCAGGGTTGTACAAAATACAGAACTAAATTGCGAATTTCTCTTAAATTTCAGCTGAATTTGAATTCACGTAGGTCAAACAGGATGCAGAATTTGAATGAAAGGAAGTAAAATAGATTTAATTTAATTTGACTCCACTTGCAATTCCTGAAATTAATAAAAGCTAATTCTAAAATGCAGAATTTTGCATAAGCCTGGTATCAAGGCCCTGAACTGTAATTTGAAATATGATACGCCAGGTCTTTGGACCCTACACAGTGAGGTCTGCCCCTCAATCCAAGTAATGTCCAAGCACTGCTTACCTCTAGCTTAAGAGGCGAAGAGATCCAACGCCTCCGGTTGGTCTGTTGTCACTCCCAGCACGGTAGGGAGGCAATGAAGGCTGTCTCTCAGCATGCACCTGGGTCTGCCAGCTTCTACTGTTCCCATGGAACCCCAAGTACAGTGCAGAGAGGAGCCAGGCTGTGTGTGTGTGAGAGAGAAGGGAGTCTTTAGTCTCAATGGAGGGAGTCTCAATGGAGTCTTTAGAGCAGGTTCTATAGATTCTTCCTAGGCCCAGCCCCCCCCACCCCAAGAACCTACTTGTGTGTAGGTTCCAAGACCGATTTAATGAATGGCAGGTGTGTGTTTCAGTGTGTGTGCATATATGTGTATGAATGAATGTGTGTGCGTGTCTACCTCTGTGTGTATGTGTGTCTGTGTGTCTGTATTTCAGTCACCATGAAAGTAAATGTCAAAAGTGAAAGGTGTATAGTAAATGTGCGTATATGTGTGTGTCTGTGTCTGCACATATGTGTCTTTGTGTCTGTGCACAAGTGTGTGTGCGTGTGTGTGTGTGTGTGTCTGTGTCTGTGTACTTTTCTGTGTGATCCAGAGTTTCTTTATGTCTTTTGCAGAGATGTGCTGTGAAGCATAGCAAAAGAATTAGCCACAGAAGAGCTGTCGCTGTCACTCAGGGAATGGCTAGAGCCACGTGGCAAACTAACTGCACTCCTTTCTTCTCTTTCTCTCTCTCTCTCTTTATTTCTCTCTCCCTCCATTTTAAAGACACATTCTGCCCCAGATGATTTTTTTGGTACCATCTCACTTCCTATCATGGTCGCTATAGCACAGGGTCACGCTCTCACATCGTGTTTTGTACACTCCATCTTCAGAAAAAAAAAGAATCGGTGGCGCTCCACTGCATTGCGGAGTGCCCGCTCTGGCATTGGTGAGCGGCACCGCTGCAAGCCAGCTGTCAGCGGCGTGCTAAGTCAATTTAGCACCGAGTATTTCAGCATTTTTCGTCTCGGAGCAAAGACAGCCGCGTTGAGATGTAGGGCTTGGGTTTTTCCCTTCCCGGATGCTGTCAGCGCTCGGATGACAGTTTTGCAATAATAAGAGGATGAAAAAAAAAAAAAAAACCTCAAAACACAATTGTGTCCCCACTTCTTTCTGTCTCTTCTGAATTAATCACCGGAGGCATCTGACAAGCACCACGCCAGTTTCCCCTTCGGGAGGAAGAGAACACTGTATGGGCGGGTTTCTTGATGATTTTCCTCCCACCCTTGTTTAGAGAAGGACTGCCATCATATCACCTGTTGGGATTGTTTTGTTTTGTCTCCCTTCCTCTGTCTCTCTCTCTCTCTCTCTCCCTCTCACTCTCTCCCTCTCAAGCACAGTCAGTCCCTCTGCCTCCAAGTCTGTTGTTTGCAATTGAATTTGTTTAAATTAACACTCCTTTCACAGAACAATGTGTTTTAGCACAATTAGCACAGTTAGCACTTACAGTGAGGACTATTCCGTGTGCACACACCATGCGTTGGAGCTGTGATGGTGCCGGGTGAGGCGGGAAGCACCCTCTTGCGTCGCAGCTTGCAGCTGGGGTTTGGGGGGGGGGGGGGGACGAGAAGGAGGAGGAGGAGGAGGAGGCAGGGGGGGTTGCTAATGATAATGAAGATGCTAATGCTGATTATAATTACATGTGTGCATTCTCCAGCAGGGCTAAAAAGTGCCCCATTTGTTTGTTGGCATGGGTGTGCTTGTATTTCTGTGTGTGTGTGTGCTTGCGTGTGTGTGTGTGTGTGTGTGTGTGTGTGGTTGGGGATGTTTAGCAGGTCCTCAATTTCACCGATCATCCCCAGGTCACACTCCCACACCCCGTCCATTACACTCTCAGCGATCAGTGATTACTCAACAGCAGCAGGGGGATGGAGGGGGTGGTTGGACTGGGGCATTACTGTCAGGCCCTTTATAGAGCTGGAAGTGCTTCTCTAATGAAGGCCTGCGCTCAAGCCTCCCGCCGCTTTCGTTTTACCCCCCTCCCGTGCCCTGACACCACCTCTACAACTCACTACCCCTCCTGCCCTCCCCACCCCATGACGAGTAAACGTCCATCAGGACCAGTTCAGTTGTCGCCACCCTCATTCTGGGCCAGGGCCCACTGGTGGTTATTCTGGCAGTAAGGACCAGACAGGCGTGTTTGCCTGGAGACGGGCCCTCTTTACTGGGGAGTGAGGCATGGTGGCCATGGGAGAACCATACGGCAGCGCCTCCCTATGTCTTTCCTGGGAGCCACGGCGCAGATGGAGGTGTTGATGAGTGGGCCATAGACAGTAACACACAACACTAAACTCCCCACCCACACACACGCTAAGATGATGGCAAGGCAAGTTTCTTTAGTGGCACATTTATCCACTGAGGCAGTACAGTGTGTAGAAGAGCAAAGATCAATACATTTTAGAAAGATATTTGGTAAACAGATTTGTTATTGGGCACACACACACACACATACATCTACACATGCACACACACACACACACACACACACACACACACAAAGAAATAGGGTCACACCAGTGTGTGCACACCTTACAGTATATACAGAGTATAGATCCAGGACCCATCCTTCCCCCTGCCTCTGGCCTCACATCTTTTCCCCTCTGCTCAGCACAGCTCCACCGGCAGTGGAGCTCAGTTCAGTCCTCAGCTCAGTCCTCAGTGAGGGTTGCTGGGGGCACTGACCCATCTAATTAGTCCTAGTGGGGAATGAAAGGAGGAGAAAAAATATATATCACTCCACTTACTTCAGTCTCTCTCTCTGTCTTCCACTCCCAGTCCCACATATATATCCACATAGGCTCCCATGATGGCTTACTGCCATCCAAGCCTTGAGTGTGTGTGTGTGTGTGTGTGTGTGTGTGTCTGTGTATGTATGTGTGTGCACGCGTGTGTGAAAATGTGTCTTTGGTGTTAGGTACTTTCAGCTTCCTTGCCTTCCTCTCTCCCTCTCTCCGTGTGCAGGCTGGGTCTGATGTTTGATGTCAGGGCAGCCAGAGGTGCTCATGGGAAAGGCTGCGTGTAGCGATGGAGTGCAGCGTCGAGCTCGTCGCTCCTCGTTCCTCGCTCCTCGCTCCTCATTCCTCGTTCTCTGCCAGTGATTCATGTTTTATTTACCTCCGCTCCAGGATGGCACCCCTTCACACCCAAGCCATGCCGGCGGTGACAAATGCACTACACACCGCTCTCGCTCAGCTTCACGGCAGGCGAGAAATGCTAACGTATCGTCATAGCGCTATCTGCTACACCCCACTTAGTCTTACTCTCAGTTGCCATTTCCTTCAGTGACAACCACCCCACCCTCCCCCCTGACTCCCTCTTTGGAGAACTATTTACGACACTAACTTATCTTCTCTCTTGGACAATGTGGACTTAATTGATGGCAGGGAGAGTGGGTCGTTAAGCCCTTTTAGAAGTCATAATATTCAAAGTGCAGAGTTTATGTTTAATTTTAGCCAAGTGACACAGAGTTGATTAGCTGTGGCTATGCAGAAAAAGCCACTTCTTATCAGCACAAGAAGTTGGCCATAGCTAGATGAAAGGATTTGTAATTGTGCTGATTTAATGTGTCTGTTTGTGTGTGTGTGCGCGTGTGTGTTCAGATATCCGCGGGATCGAGGACTTCCTGGACCAGTCGTCTCAGCAGGGCATGGACGTGTCGCTGCAGAAGGTGGAGACCAACATCAACATGATGATCACCAGCATGTTCCGCACCATGCGCATGGAGGAGCTGCATCGTTACAGGGACACGCTGCGCCGCGCCATCCTCTTCATGAGCCCTGCCACGGCCAAGGCCTTCATCACTGAGGTAAGGAAGCAGGGCACACATACACACACACACACACTCTCACGCATGTACATACAGACACACACACAAACACGCTCACACGCATGCACACACACATACATGGACACAAACACGTGTACATTCACACACACACACACACACACACACACACACACATATACAAACATATACTGTACGCACATACATGCATACACAGATATGTGCATGGACAAGCTAGCAAACATGCACGCACATACACACACACACACACACACACACACACAGACACGTCTACTCATAGACAGGCAGTGTTGATGTGCCAAGCAGTGTTTGTGATTCTACCACTGCCAAGAATGAACACATGCCAGTAATGCAGCATACATGGAACATGTGACATATGTTCACACACTGTCTCTCTCTCTCTCACACACACACACACACACACATTCTCACTCTCTCTCTCTATCTATCCTCTCTCACTTACACAGACACACACACACACACCCTCACACACACAAAGAACAGCAGCAAATTATGCCAAGTGATGGTGTTTATGGCTCCTGCCTCTGCCAAGGCTTTTGTAACACAGGACACAGCATGCACACACACACACACACACACACACACACACACACACACGTATATAACTTGCCAAGATGTGCTGTACTTTGCCCTCACCTCTGGCAAGGCTATCATGACAGAGAATGTAATATATGCAGATGAACACACTCATGGCCACACACACACACACACACACACCACACACACACACACACACACACACACACACAGACTCAGGCACACAGTGATGCACTCTCTGGGACAGGTTACACTGCTGCCTTGTGCTGTCTTACCCCTGCCAAGGTTCATCATAGATGTACTAAAATACAAAACACCTGTGCACACATGCACACACACACACACACACACACACACACACACACACACACACACACAAATAGAACATCTCACACACACACACACACACAAATAGAAAGTCACACACATTTGCCCCCTGTATATCTTGGCAAGTGGTTCTGGTCTGTGCTCTCACCTCTGCCAATGCTGTCATTGCAGATGACAATACAGGTGAACAAACACACACACACTCACTCATTGTGACATAGTGGATACACTCACAAGTGCTGCCTTCCCGCAAAAACAGCTGTGACACCCCCCCACCCCACACATCGTCTCTCACTTCCTCTCTTTCTCTCTCTCTTTCACACACACACACACACACACACGAATGCTAGCAATTCTCATACCATCTAAATCATTCATTTAGATCAGTCACTTACACACCTGCCCACCTCTTACTGTTAACCTTCATCATGGAGACGTGCTTTAATTGAGCTCTGTGATTGATTCTCCTGTAACTACATTGGCTCCCACAGTTGCTTCAGTCTGATGTGCTAAATTATATTACACGTGTGTGTGTGTGTGTGTGTGTGATACATGTTTGTGTGTGTGTGTGATACATGCCATTTTACACTGAAACACAATCATATGGATCACATAAAACAGGGTTTTGGTCCCATGTGTTAAGAGCAGATGTGTTCGCTTGGACTCCCCTCAAAGCAACTTGACCTCCTCATAAACAGCGGAAGTTGTGTTGTGTTTTTCTCCCCGTAAGAATTTCACATCAAGTCCATTCAACTCCGCCATGTGTCATAATTGAGAACACACTGAATAGGGAGAAGCTTCTATTTCAAGACCGTAATTGATAGCAAACTCATGGAATTATACCAAGGAATATTGCTTCATCTTGTGAGGAATTCTCATTTTCTTTTAATTAAAGATATCCTCAGAAAAAAAGGCAATCAAAATCCAATTTTAGCCATGGCGCAAAAATGGGAGCAGTCCATCAAAGGCGACTGATGTTGGCTGAGAGGAGCGACTCCACTGGGTCAGGACTATGACCTTGGCTCTTGGGCCTCTTCCATTCCCCCTAATCTTTGTCCTATCCAAATAGACTCCAGACTGAGATATTGCCCAGACGTGCTACACTTGCTAATTGTTTAGCCACCGCGCGATACCGGTGGGCTTGATAAATGGAAATGCCCCTGGAGAAGAGCATTGTTTATTCATGAACTAGCCTGCAGTTGGTCCCTAATGGCATGGCAGAATTGGATAGCTTTGGATCAAATTGCCTGATGTTAACCTCCACGTGTGCGAGTGTTTGAGGAATCTGCTGCAATATGTTTCGCTAACGCGAGGGTAAACGAGTGTGTGTGTGTGTGTGTGTGTATATGAGTGTGTTTGTGAGTATTTTTATTATTGTTGCTTTGTGGGCTCGTTTCCTTCTCTGTCTTTTTTTCCAGACTCATTTGAGTCTACACTCCCACACAGCAAGAAGGGTCATTAAACATCTGTCAGCTCCACAAGACAGTAAGCGCGCATTCTTCTACCAAGTCAAAAAAAACCAACAAAAAAAAAGACCCAACAGCAACAACAACAACAAAAAAAAACACTTGATGATGCAGGGCATAAACGCATAAAAAAGCGGCTTATTCGATTATCTGGGTTATTTAATCCCCTTATTTGCCTTGTGGTTATCTGGCACAGTCGTGGTGGAGAATGGGTATAGGTGGTGGATCTCGTCTGTCTGTTCACCTCATCACAGTCAAGCAGGTTATGTATGATGTACCAGCAGCTGCCATTTCTAATCCTATTGTAGTAGGCATTAGTGTTAGCTGCTTGCGATGAATGTGTTTTTAAGCCCCATGAAGAGAATGTATAGGTATTTGTTATAATTTCTCATTCTTGGCTTGTTTATTGACTGTGGTCTGTGGCAGTTTTGTTGGAGCAAAATTATACTTTGGAATAAATAAGTACGACTCTTACCCTTCGAGGAGGAATTTGTCAAACAGCAAGCAGTTTTGTGGTGCAGTTTCACCCATTTACTTTCATAGCCTGAAATGAACCTGACTGCTTGGGAGTTTAGCATTTATCATATTTTTTAAAGGCCCAACACACGCCAACGGTTAGAAAATGCAGTGTCATATTTTCCATTGCTGAGTTAATTATTTGTTGCTTTCTCAGATATTCATCACCCCACAGATACGACACCGCACAGTAATTTGAGGAAAATGCATGCTTGGGTTTTTTAATCACCCAAAAGTTTGTCCTTTAAAAGTGTTTTCTCTTTTTTGTTATGGATAAGTGGTCTAGTTTTAATAGCACTGACAAGCTAAAACATTTTACAGCAGGTTGTGAAATGTAGTTTTATTGTTTCGATAAAATCATATTTACTTGGAAAGTGCAACAGAGGCATGCTAAAAGGTCTAGCTATGTAGGTTACAGTCAACGGTATTCTACAAAACCATGTTTTATCTATATCTACCACATGGCACAACATGAAACACTGGAAAATTTCATTTCAGAGCTTAAACTCCTATGGAAGTAGCTGGGGTTTGGACTGTATCCGTTGGTAATGGGTTGTTTATAGTGAACTCAGTTCTCGGTTTTGAAGGGATGTGTGAATGCTGCTCGTGTAGCTCTCGAGCGTGTTGCTCCTGAAGGTGCTTTTCGGTATTTGCTAAACCCTCTCATTTAGAAGGTAAATTGCTGGCAGAAGCAAATCCAGTATCTCATGTATACAGATTTAGACAGTGCCTCGCCAATTTTCACATTTGCAGGATTTTGGTTTTTTTGTCTGTTTCTTAAAGAGCATGTTTAACAAATCAGCCCCACCCTGTTATGGATGTTCAGAGTGAGGGCAGATTACTCAGTTACTCAGAATATCTTCAGAGCTGCATGTGATTTAGGGAAAGAAAGAGATTCAGAGCATGGATTGAGGGTAAGAACGAAAGTGAGATAGAGACACAAGTATGTGTAAGAGAGAGAGAGAAAGAGAGGGAGAGAGAGAGAAAGTCAGAGTGATATGAAAAAGTGAAGCAATGACAGACTTGGGGAACTAGAAAGGCAAAGAAAAAGGAAGGTAGTTAGTCAGACAGAGAGAGAAAGAGAAGGAGATTGAAAGACGTGGAGGAAAGGAAGGAAGAGAGACAGAGAGACTGGAGGAGAGAGAGAGAAGGAGAGAGAGAGAGAGGCTGTGGTAGCGTGTGCGAGATGCCTGAGGAGAGTGAGAAACAAGGGGCTGGGGTCAGCAGACAGTGTGAGGTCGACATGGCGCTAGGAGAGAAGGCGCCGGAACTTGTGAAGTGGAGCGTAACGCCAACAGCACGTCTGTGTAGCCGCGCCGTTTGGAGATCTCCTCGCAACATGTTGAACACCGCCGTCAGCCTCAGCACTGACAGATGCCCGTCACGAGCCTGCTGACAGACTGTCGGACTGTCTTGGGATCATATTCAAAGACGTAATACATGGTTAGAAGTTAGATAAGAAGCATATTTAGACACACACACATGCTGTATCTGCTTGAAAAAAAACCCAAACAATATCAAGTATCAATGAGTAGATGTGAGGTAGCTATACAGTGATAAGGGTGCTTAGATGTGGATAATGTCCTTCTGTTGATGTACATGAACAGCTCCCTCTGTTTCTATCGGGTGCAGTTGTGTGTTGAGATTCACAAGCACACAAACACACACGTTTCTCTCCTATCAGGCCTCCACTCTGTCCATGAATCAGAGCTGCCCACCTCGACAGGCTGCCAGGCAGGCTGGTCACCTCAGCTCAAGGTAACCATGTATGTGACGGATGGTGCTGTCCGTGGGCTTGCCTGCTGCAGCAAACTGCTAGTACCCCACTCACACACACTCACACACAGTCACACACAACGCCCCATCGCCACTCTCTCCCACTCATCTCCTCTCTCACCTCCTCCTCCCTAATTCCTTACTCCCACCGGTCCCCCCTCCCATACACAGTCCTCAGACAACTCTCTCTCTCTCTCACTCTTTCTCTCTCTTTCTCTTTTCTCCCTTCCTCTCAAACTCCTGTCCTGTCCTTTTCACTCCACTCCAAGGTCACTGAGTGCCAAGAGCCCAAGACAAACCCAGCAGGGTGAGCACCTCATCAGTGACGCCTGGCTCCCTGAGAGCTTTGATTGCACCCAAGCAAAAAATACCAGCAGATGTTTTAGAGTGGGCAGTGTGTGTGTGTGTGTGTGTGTGTGTGTGTGTGTGTTTGAGTGTATGGCTGTGGGTATGTGTATGTGTGTGTGTGTGTGTTTTCGTGTGGTATTTAGAACAGCTTCATGTGCATAAATAGGAAAAGAAAACAACTCTGACCAGCGAGATAAATGCAGGACATTGGAGCATGAGGTGATCTGGATAGGCTCCAGTGACTTTTGAGGTCGACTTCTTTTTTGACTTCTGCTCCACGCATTGGTGGAAACGGCATGAACCCCCTAACCTAAAAAAAACAAACAAACAAACAAACAAAAACAAACAGTGAGTTGAGGCGCTCAAGCTCATCTATAAATGTAGCTAAGAGAGTGATGATAGTAAATAAATAAATATATATATATAAATATATATGTAATGTTTACTTATTTCAGGTATAAGTTGTACTTATATTCTGTATTTTATATATTATGCAATTCTGTCTGAGAGCGGAGCAGCAGTAAGCGAGGGTGACAGCTGAGCACTGAGTGCAGTTTAATACCCCTTTCCACTGATTGAGGCGCATGCAAAGAAACTTTTCTGCTGCTCAAACAAATTCTCCCCTGTGAGAAGGCAAGGGGGAAAAGAATGCAGGTCTGTTATTTATTTACTTTTAAATTGATTTATGTATGATGGGGACCTATAAAAGGTGGCATAGTGGAGTTGTTTTTTTAATAATTAATATAATATAATATATAATATATAATATAATATAAAATATAATATTATTTCTTTGCTTAAGGTACACTGTCAGTACTCTCACCCCTTCCCTACCCATAATTACATGTACTGCCTGTGGTGGGATACGTTTCCCTCAGGCAAAGTGAAAGAAGGAGAACTCCAATTTGTTGAAAGACACACTTGGAAGGTAGTGACATCATCTCCCTGGTTGTCTCTCAGCGCTCAGAAATTTCTGAGAAATGTCTCCCGTGGCTCTCATTTCAGTAATTGTCGGTCAGGCAAGCATGTCGATATCTCTGAATCACACACATTCTTCATGCAGAGGCCCCCCATCGCGCAGGAGCCTTGGTGCTATTTATCCGCCGGATGAGCCACAGATTAGTCAGAGGCTGAAAGACGATCGCACATGTGTGATCAGACAATGGCAGGTTGAAAAAGTGGTCCTCATGGAGGTGGTACGGCAGCACAAGCCCATGCTTCTGATTGTGTGTACCACTTACACACACACACACACACACACACACCACACACACACACACACACACACACGCAGAGGAGGGCAGGAACATGATGTTCCAGACTATTTACAGAACAAATATTATATAGTATACATTGAGACACATACACACAAGAAGATGTCTTACCTTCACACACACACCAACAATATACTACTATTATACATAAGCGATAACAGCCGACAAGGTGACCAGTTCGATGGAATTAATGGCAAGAGGGAGGCAAAGACTCCGCTGAGTTGCCTCTGCCGTGTCATTATTTCCATCCAACTGGTCACCTCGAAGGCCATTATCATGCTTATCTCCCGTTTGTATTTAGGATATAATTTTATCTGTAATTTTATTTATATTTAGGAATCGTGTGCTGGAACTACAGAAAGTAGCCTATCATAGCTACCGTTAAGGGGGGAAAAGTACAACATGAAATACTTTGCCATGGTTGTTATGGTTACCATTCATAAGCGCGTTGATATTGAACAGTGAAATTTTTCCGATCTACTTCAAAGGTAACCAGTTATACAAAGTTAATTCCCACCTCATCAGCCAATCAGAAAAGAGAATCCCATTGTTAAGGGAGATAATGTGCTTTTCTAGATGTCCAAAGTGCCTTATGATGAAAGGAAGGACCTCACTACTACAAGCACCAATGAAACACACTAATATATACCTCCACACATCCACCCACCACCCACCCTAACACACACACACACACACACACACACACACACACACACACACACACACACACACACAGGCACGCATCTCATCTCACAACATGGATTAGTTGTGGCCCACACAATTTCACCGCTGTAGCACTCCACTGCTTAGTGACAAGCTTGCTATTACATGGGCAATTAGCGTGGAACACTTTCGCCTACTTTCAGTTTCAAATTTCCACTCCTCCCTCATTGTCACTGTCTTCAAATTTTCAATTCAAAAGCTTTTTTTGTCAGTGCATAAAAAAGAGCTTTTTTTTTTGTTGTTGTTGGTTATTTGCTGACGTAAACAGACAATGCCTCAGTGAGAGCCGATTTGTGTCTTATGGGTGTAGAGAGAGAATTGAAATAAAAAGCGTCTTGGCAAATGGACAATGAAACATTCAGTGGCTTTTAGATTAGAGACAGGCAGCGGATGAAGAATGGAATTGCATTGGGGGTGCTATATTGAAATGTTTTTTTGTGTGTGTGTGTGTGTGCCCCCACCCCCCCTAAATTTGATGCACTTCACTTAAATGAAACTTCGCTGTGTAAGATGTATTGAATGTGAAATTGGAAATGTCTTATGGGAGGCGAGGGCTTTAGCTGTGTAAGTGCTCTTTGCATTGCATTACTGCATTAATTTCTGTTATCTGGGATGCCTTGACACAGATTAAAACACAGGTACTTTCCACAAGTCTGCTGGCCACGGAGAGAATGTGTTCCTTTGCATGAGCCGTCAAGAATTTTCTGATGACCAGGTATTATTGTAGTAACTGCTATGAATCTTCTCACTGAGTACGCTTCTCTCTCTCCCCTAGTTAAGGTATAGCGTGCAGGTCTTGCTGTGTGTGTGCATGGGACTCGATGTCACTGTTGTGTTGCCCTGTATGCTGCCTTTTATGCCTTGGATTCAACGAGGGAAATTTATCTTTGTTATTATTTAGCTTCTAGAGATGTGCGTGGGACAAGTGAGTCTCATGCATATGCACGCCTCTTTGAGGCAACCAAAAGCCTGACAACCTCATCAGTGGGGAAGCCGTGCTTTTGCAGTAATTTGAAAGTCACATTGGATTTTGTTTTGGGTTCTCATTCTGCTGGGTTTTATGATTTTTTGTGTCTGTAGCTGTGTGTGTGTGTGTGTGTGTGTGTGTGTGTGTGTAGACAGATACCCATGTGGCATTGTGTGTGTGTGTAGATGTGTACCCATATGGGAATTTCTGTGTATGTGTGAATGTGCACATGTGTGTGAATATGTGTGTGTCTGCGCACACACACACACACATACATTTATTCATTATTATTTCTCAATTTCCCCCTGTAGCCAGGGCTTGGTGAATGGTGACACAGCCGTGGTACTGGCTGATAAGACCCTAGTGCGTGTATGTCTGTGTGTGTGGATTACGCTGCTAATCCCTTCGCTAGTGTGCCCCTCTGTTACGCATGCACACACATACACACACACACACACACTTTGACAGGGTCACACATTAGGTCACACCGACACTGTCATCGGCCCGCAAGTAAGGAGGAGCGCGGCTAGAGATGCAGACGGCACATCACAGTTCCCCGGTGTCGCCAAACAGTGGCAGAAGCGGATTTCAGAGATATGACGGCCGAGGAGAAGCTTCGTCACGCTTTTGGGCTAGAGTTGCAGAGAATGATGCAGAGTTTGAAGGGTTTTTCTTTTTTGGGGTCGGGTAACAGCATTGAGGAAGACAGTGGAAGTCTCTGTGAAGCATCTGATAGTGTCTGTAGAAGAAGAGCTTAGACAGTGGTTACCAGTGCGAACAAGCATGCAGGAATAAAATCTCGCCTGGCAATGCAGTAGATAGTGTTTCACGCTATAGTAACCCACAAGGCAGAAGTGGTGGAAAAAGGACCTCGCTTCTATGAAGTAAACTAGCTTGCTTTCCTCATCGATTCTTGCCTGTGGTTCAAAGGTTGTGCTGATATGGTAACACAGATCATGCTCACAGTGCCTGTGGTGTGGGCTGCTGTTCCAACCAACTAGAAGTTTCCTGCCAAACAAAGAGCACACTTAGCCCCTGATGTCATAATGTAAATCAGGGATAGATGCTACAATAAGCACTTATCAGGACAGCACAGTTGAATTTTGTTCCTGGAGCTAACTAGACTATACATTGTGGTCATGGCAACACGCTAACGAATGGGTAGCTTGAGCAGCATTGTGTAGCGCAGTGTAAGTGTTTTTTGAAACGACTCTCGAAGATGACTTAGCTAGGCCGAAGGTCAGCCTTGTGTCCACTGAAGCCAATTTCACAGTAGAGAGGAGCCGACACAATGGAGCAGAGGTCAGGCTTTTAATTCGGCGCAGCAGGGGGACTTCCAGCAATTGAGACTGCCGGATGGCTGAGAAGGGGGCCGGACATTGGGAAAGATGGTGTTTAACTCGCTAGGCCGGAGGGTACAGTCAAACCAAAAAAAAAAGGCTGTTCAATCCAGTCCAGAAAAAGAGAGAGAAAGAGAGAGAGAGAAATGGAGCTGGAAAAATTCACTGTTAACATTTTCATTTGGTAATACAAGTAGACTGACTTTTTTGGGGTTGTTTGTCAGCAAAACATGAAACCCACTCTTGCCGTGTGTAGTCAGATCTAATTGGGAGAGACAATCATCACAAGAAGTGCAGTGGTAGATGTGAAGGCTGGGCTGGCGCAGATCAAATGGCCAATGCCCCAGTGGTTTCTGGAGCTGCCTCCGGCCTTCCCCGTCACCGAGGCTTGCCTCGGGGGCAGCTCCGCACAAATCGCCTGTAATTACACTTCGCACTGTATGGAAGCACGCGGAGGAGGAAGGGTGGACAAAAAACAAAAACACGAAGAGATCTTGGCAGAGGCCCAGGGAGAAAACTGACCAGTGGTCAAGGTTTGCTGTGTCAGCTACGTGACTTGATTGACATGAATGACTTCTTTCTGTCGAAAGGCGAGAAAGGTCGATACCCGCTTGCAACTTGCGTGTGTGTGTGTGTGTGCGTGCATGTGTTTGGATTGAGAACTGCAGCACGAGAGCAGAGCAGGGCCAGTGGCTGGACTGCCGTGTTTGCTCATGGTTGCCCTTGGTGCCGCCGAGCCGCTCCCACTGCCTTTATGGTGGCGGTAAATCAGCGGCGCATTACAGGCGCTGTATTGGCGCAATTAGGCTGGCAGTTTGAGGGTAATTATGATGTAGGATTACGATGCACGCCACATAAAGCCCTGTGCCCGTGAAGAACATGGGCACGAGCGTCAGTCAGCCAGGAAGCCTGTATTCTGACCCACCCACACATGCACACATGTGTACACACACACACACACGCACGCACGCACACACATACATAACCAATAGGCATGCAGACACAAAGGCAGTGAAAGTATCGACCCACAGAAAGCATTATCACTCACTTACATATTTTAGCACATATTTGCAGACATAAATTAGCACACTTACATACAGACATTGTCTGTCATACACAGCACGTACAAGTAGAGGTAACGAATGATCATGTGTACCCACTGGGTGCATTAAAGCAACACCAAAGCACGTTTGGCTCTAGAGGTCCCCCCACAGCCTGAAAGCGTAATTGGCCATTACCAGTGCCGTAACTCAGAGAATTTTTAACAGAGCTCTGCAGAAATAATTTGTGCGTGCCTCCCACCAGAGGTTTACAAGCTGTCAAAGTATCAACCCAGAGGCACTTACATACTAGCTCAAACAAGCAAGCTGCTTGATAATTGTTATACATCATTTTTGTTGTTTTTTTTTTTTTTTGTAATTACCTGCCTGAACAATTTGAGACAAACATCAATCTCATATCTCATAACTCAAATCTCATAACTTTTATGATCGTTTTTTACATTTTTTCGTTTTGTTTTGGAGGTCTTACTGTCGCATGTTTTCTTCTCTTGGTTCACAGATTTATTCTATGACTCAAAATTTCCATTCAAATAGTACGAGCTGTGTCTGTCTTTCTAGCCGTGGAGAATGTACCTGCTTATGGTTGGCTGCTCACTTACCTAGGGTACGCTACCTGATCAGAAAACTTACATAGTGATGTTTTGGGCCGCAGTAGGTTTAAAAGAGGTGTCGTTCATCCTGTTAAAACTTGATATGCCATCCAAGCGATTTCGGAAGCATTATTTTTAAGATATTAAAAATCTTTTGGTGTTGCTTTAACTGTACCCAATACACACCATACACACAGACACACACACAAACACACAAATACACCCACACAAACACTCATACACAGACACAAGCACACACACATAACCAATGTACATAGATTTAAATTTTCTTGTGCGTGTGTGTGAGTGTTTCTGGTTGAGTGCTGTTCCGTCAGGTGCAGGCTCAGGGGCCAGTGAGATGGTTGCCCCTCAGCCTAGAGACATATCTGAAGAGGTTTCCATGGGAATGGCTGTTTTACAGGAGAGGCACACTGCGACGTTCTGCTGAACATCCATTGCCACTCGTGTGTGTGTGTGTGTGTCCGTTGCACGCAGGCACATGTGACCATGACTATGGCTGATGAAAGGGTACCACGGCAGTTGTAATTTGTATCACTGCAGTGTGGTTGAGAGGTTGCCAAACTGCAGTTTAAAAAACAAGGTTTCATATTGTGGAGCCTGCACATTTATGGTTAAATATGTTTGTGTGTGTGTGGGTGGGTGCTAAATGACAGGTTGCTATTAGTGGCACTGCGCCACAACATCCAACACAGGTGCATGGCACATCCTTGTCTCTTTATCTCAGCAAGTAGAAGTTCTCAAACGATGTGTGTGTGTGTGATGGTGCATCTACTGACTTGTCACCCGTGTGCACACACACACCCCACAAACATACACGCACACACTCAGTGAGGATGAATTAAAGATGATGGAAGTGGCACCATGAGTGAGGTGGCTGACATTAAACCAAAATGGCAAATGTGACACCCAGCAGTTGTGATGTATTAAAGTGCTCAGGCGTGAACAAGTGCGAGCTAAATACATCACATGCAGCTCCGGCTCTGCCAGAGAGCCATGTTCCTGTACTGTGCAGGAAAAAGAACGTACCTGTAAAGTTAAGGTTTCTCACAGTGGCTCAGAGAATGACTCAAACAAAAATATGGAAGGGCGCGAATGGTTTCTCGTGAGTGATTTCAAGGAGCCATGTCAGTGCTGTGCATGTCTTCTTGTCAGATGTGCTGCTCCATGGTACGTGCATACTGTCAGTGTGACAGTGTTACTTCATTGTCTGCTGCCACACTTGAGAGGGTTTTTTATCCCCTCATACTGTGCTACTGAGCGCTTTGCTGGTAACACCTTCACAGATGGAAAAATTCTCTCCTTGACCTAAGGATGTTGGAGCTGTTTTGCATGAGGATATAAGATTTTTGAAGGCCTTGTCTTTGCTGTTAAAAAGCAATCTACAGAGATGAGGCACGGACGGGCGTGAGTGAGTGCCTGCTTGTGCTCCCTCCTGTGCAGGCTTAGTCCCAGTTGGTTGTTGCATCGCTGGCTTGTCATTATGAGTCAGTTTAATTAGACCACCTCACCATTTGATGGGGGTGAAAGAAAATGTGTGCACTCGCTCCTTGACCTTTGCTAAGCCTGTGCCCAGGGACAGAGAGAGAGAGAGAGAGAGAGAGAGAGAGAGAGAGAGAGAGAGAGAGAGAGAGCAGACTTTGAACGTGGAGCCAGGCTAGCACAGCTTGAAAGAAAAAAAATGGAAATAAAAACAGAGCTATTCCCTGTGCCATGGAGACTATTTAATTGTGATCGTCTCCATCCCTAGCGGAGCAATCATTACACTCTGGCTTCATTCTCCGTGATGCCAGGGGATCAGGCAGGTGGAACACGCAAGATAATAACTGTCATCATCGCCCAGACCACCCAACACCACAATAAAGGACAACACCATCACTATGTAATTCAGACACCTTGTCCTATTTTGGATCTAGACTACAGTGCTGCTGTGTGTTACCATTCCAGTAACAGTGGCAGATTTTTTCTTTCATTTCTACTAAGATGTGTGTCTTTCCCTCTAATGTGTGGGGCAAAGGTACACTGCAGACACACTGAAAGGACCCTGAAATAGCTCGAAATAGCACCACTAGTGGTGATTCGATTGTAGTTTTAATCAAGCGTTATAGGATAATTATTTCCTTACAAAAGCTCTGCACTTATTTCGTCCGCTCCCTCCCCCTAAACCTGCTAGAAAGTTGTACTGCCTGGCCTAAGCAATTAGCTCATATTTTTCTCCGAGTGGATCTGATGACCCAGAAGCGTTGTGGGTTGGAGGAGAAAGAAAGAAAGTGGGAGAGGAGGGGAAGAGAACTGGAGAACTGGAGGATTGGGATGTCAGTCGAGATTTCAATTCCCACGCCCCCGAAAAACTCTGACTCTGATGATGGTAGATTTACAGGTGACATGGCAGGGGCGCGGAGGAAGCGGTGAAGCAAGGGGGCTGGGGGTGCTGGGCTGCGGGGGCACTTTGATCTGCTGAACATGAAGACCTCACCTGGCTCGTCTGCCTGTCAGGGTGAGGACGTGCTCGCCTACCCAAAACTCTGCGCTTAAGCTCCAGTCTCCTCCGGCAATAGCAGAAAAAAATATATATATAAAAAATATAAGAATAAAGAAGAAAAAAAAAATCACATCCTCTTCTGATCATGCCCTGTTTTTAAGCTTCTCAACCTGGGGTTTACAAGTGAAGTAAATTCAAATCTGGAGAAGGATTTTTTCCTCCAGTAATGTCTCTTAAAACAAGAATTGAATATGTTTTAAAAAATAAAAGGGCGAAAAAAGGGGAAAGTAGAGATTGTGAAGCCTGGCTTTTTTTTTTTTTTTTTTTCACTGCGGCAGCGTTGTTTACTCCATCCTCGCCCTCCTCCCTGGGTTTCCTCCGTATCCTGAGCACAGCTCGGAGCCTAAGCACTGGGAGTGTCTGTGTGTCAGCTCCGAGTCAGCTGCCAAAATCAATACTTTTCTCCTTGGCCATGGACAGCACACATTTGCGGCAAAACTTTAATCTGGGATTCACAAAAGAGCTCACATCCCTGGCTGCTGCTGGTGCCATTTCAGGAGTGCTTAAAAGGGGGATTTTTTTTTCAACTTTCACTGGTGCTTTATTTTTTATACCCCCCTACCCTCCCACACCCCCTTCATCCCTGAATATATTTTGTGTGTGCTTGTGTTCTAGTCAACAACTCTGTGCTAACAACCTTGAACTCCTCTTTTCCACTTGGCAGCCCCAAAAGCCCCAGAGCCCGGAGTCTTCTGATAGAATTTGGCCCTTTCGCTAATTAAGCAGGAACATCTGCCCTTGGTCATGGTGGTGAGAGTAAATAGGGACAGGACTTGTGTTACACAGCCTGAGAAGTCACTGGCTGGTGTGTGTGTGTGTGTGTGTCCATCCCCTCCCCAACCCCAGCACTGTCATCCTCCGTGGATACCCGTCGTCAAAGTGTCACCCCATCTGTCCTCGCGGTGATGATGGCGTTCCCTCTCCTGTCCCTCCCACGCAGCTGTGAACGAGAGCATGCGACTAGCTCGCTCGCTCACTCTGCCTCACACTCTAGAAAACTCATCGGTGTCATCGAATCAGCCCTATATGAGTTTCAGGGATGTGTAAGATCGCTAGACATAAGTACTCGTGTGATGGGCTCTCTGGCCGTGTCAGGCCCCAGCCTGTCCACTCATGTGGCTGGAGCACTTTTGGTCATGTGTAAGACCCCACTAAGAAGACGAAAGACATTAAAAAAGACAGGAGAAAGAGAAACAAAGAGAAAGGCGAGAAAGAGTAACTCCTCCAATCCTCCACCTCCACCTCCAACACACGCCTCCCCTTCCCCTCCTTCTCCCATCCAACCAACTCAAGCTCAGTTTCTTCAATCAAACTCTCCCAGCCATGTTTAGAGTGACAGGGTGTTTTATGCAACATGTCTGCGGTGTAATTATTAAGTTTTATTGGCTCTTTGTGGAAGATTAAAACACTATTAGCGCAGCACCGTCATACTCTCCAGCTGTTGCGTTTGTTTATGACCGGAGTGTTTTATGACGTTCGCTGTAGTCACCTACACAATTACGCCTAATGAAATACGGTGCCGGCACAGTGAGCAGGAGTAACAGCAGTGCGCTGGGGGGTTAGACCTGCCTACACATGTTCTTGCTGAAAGGAAGACCATAAAAGTAAAGAAAAGAAGCCATTGTTGAAATAATGTGGGCAAGGCCCATTTTGCCGTTTCCTATTTTATCACTGTGTAGAGACATTAGAGGCTTTTTTTTCGCGCATGCCAAGCCTACATGTTTGTGGAATACTCACTGCTTGCTGCTTGTATTGAACCATGAAATTAAATATGTTCTTTTTTTCTGTTTTCCTTCTATTTATCTATCTATCTATCTGTCTTTTCCTTTTCTTCTGTCTTTCTCTCTCTCTCTCTCTTTCTCTGTCCCAGGTTGTGGAGACTAATCTGGTTGCCTTTGACTGCCACTGGATCATCATCAATGAGGTTAGTATTCCATGAGGCCTCATCACAGAGTCTAGAGAAAAGTGGAGATTAGGATTAGGAATCGCTTCACCCTCCTACTTTTTATTACGGCATGAAGAGTGAATAGCTAATGTGAAAAGAGAGTGAGAAAGAGGAAAGAGAATGAGATAGGTATAAGAGAGTGAGAGGGGAAAGAGAGTGATATGAGGGAAAAAGAGAATAGAAAAGGTTTAGGAGGGTTTTTAAGAAATAGCAGAATAGCCAAGGTTTTTAGGTTACATCGCTCAACTGATGTTGTGAGTGTGTGTCACTTTGTATAAAAGTGCTTATTTTACTCCTTTAATAGTTTCTAACGGAGGAAAGAAACCAGGGAATCCATAGGATTATTCTTATCATAAGAGCTTTTTTTTCCCTTTGTGAGTACAGGAGTGCTATGCAATTATCACCTGTATGTGCAAGTGTGAGGGGAGAGAGGGAGAGAGAGAGAAAAAAAGAGAGAGAGAGAGAGCTCTTATTCCGCTCATACCTGCCCTGCTCCACCTCAAGGCTCAGTGAGGCCAGTGGCCGCTCACTGAGTCGGACTGTCTCTGGCATTTGAGGTGGAAAATGAAAAAGTCACTCGGCGGAAATTAAAAAATGGGGGGGTGGTCAGGTATAGCGCAGTGAAGTACGATGGCAGGTCTGTTGATGCAGAGGCTTTTCTTTCATACTCTCTCCTCAGCTTTCTGATGAGCAGTGGTCTTTCAGGGAGAGATTTAGGCTTTCATTCCACTCTCTGTGTTGTTGCTAATAACCCCTAAACAGAGCAAACACATTTTGTTTTTGTTCACTGCTGGAAAAAAAAAAAAACTTCAAAATGATGTTTGTCTACAACATGTCTAAGAAGTTGTCCTGATTCCATAATGACTTGCATGACGTGTTTTCCAGGTAGGAAGCAAATTGGCTCATGACATTATCCTGACTCCATGTTTCTCCATGTCACTTCGGGGACTTATAACTTGACAGACGTCTAAACAAGCAGGCAAAAGCAAAATCCAAAATTAGGCGTCTGCCCAAAGGCTAATATTTATGTCACTCTAATTTTGTCTGTCTTAGTGAATGTCACAGGGTTTGTCAACTGGAAATTTTTGCCTGGGTTTGCTCATTTGTAGGTTAAAGCTCTCGTTCGTTTAGTCACTTTCTATAATTTGCTCTTGGAAGTCCTTGATTGTGCCACCATTATTTGAAATTCTTTGCAGGATTCAATTAGGACATATAAAAAAATGACTTTGAAATTGCTTTTGTTATATCTGGTGTCTCTGCCAAACGCTCATGTCATTGTTAATTGCTTGCATGTCTCAGTGGATAACTATTTTCAGGCAAATCAGGACATTATTCAGGATTAAATTGCAGAGAGACATGCTTACTCCCTGAACTTGTGCAAGACACAGTTTTGTGGACCTTGCCCACCAGAGTTAGGATAATGATGTGTTGATGACAGACAGTAACAATCCCCGTGTCACAACTGAAAAGCCCAAATGGATAGAGTGAGAGGAAGATGAAGTGAGAGAGAGAGAGAGACAGCGAGAGAGAGGGAGTGAGAGAGAGCAAGAGAGAGAGAGAGCGCTCTGCCAAGTACAGTGGGCCTGGCTGTTTTTAATGCGTACCTTGGCCAGGGACGTCCCGTGTCCAATCTGATCTTGTCAGTCACTCCCCCCACCCCCCAGCGTTGGGGCAGAGTGGGAAAAGATGGCTTGTGGCTAAAATTAGCAGTGATTCCTCCAGAGTGCAAGGACACTGAGGCACGTACACACACGCGCACACACACACACTCCCACTTCTACACACATTCACACACATGCGCGCGCACACACACACACACACACACACACACACACACACACAAATCTCTCTCTCGGCACTCCTCCTTCTCTCTTTATCCCTCTCCTCCATGAACACAACAGCATTTATTTATACCTGCTGAAAACAAGTAGATACTCTCACGTAGGCTCTCTCATGCACACAAACACCCATACTCTCACATAAACAAACAAGAGTATAGCTCTGTAGGTTAGATTGCGCACGTAAATGGCATGAGGGTGTGGGTGCGTGGGTCAATGTAGACTTACTCTTCTGTTGCATGTATCCATTGGCAGCGTGTATCAAGTATGCATCCACGGATATACTAACACTGTTAAAAAATGAAAAGTAACATGCATAGTATGCATGACATAGCTATATATAGCCAATACTGTATGGGTTAACAACGACCCCAACAGACTATACAGAACTAAAAATGCTTGTGTAGGTTTTGAGTGTCTTCTGAGCTGCTAGTTTTGATGTAATGTGAGTGTTTGTGTGTGTGTATGTGTGTGTGCGCACGCGTGCACGTGTGTGTGTGAATGAACTCTGTGCTGTAGGAGATCTCTGACCTGGATGTGCAGGAGCTGGTAATGAAGTCCATTGGGCGTCTGACCCTGGTGCGCCAGACCTTCCCCATGCCCCAGAACACTTCACAGCGATGCGTGCGCAATAACCACCGCATCAACACGTCCCTGTGCGACCCAAAAGACCCCAAGGCTCAGACACTGGAGGTATGCATGCATGTGCACACACACACACACGCACGCACGCACACAGATGATGAAACATATAGTCCACGCATAAAAATGTTATGCATTATGTCCACATGAGAACAGGCATATTCCACAGGCATATTCCTCCTAAATTAATTTAGTTAATTTCCATTAACGAACAGCAGATTGGTCATGCCTAGGAGTGTGTTGTTAAATGTTTACTTGTTCACTTCTCAGAAAAAGTTTTCTTGTTTGCTCTTCGTATCAGTATGTAATGAAATATGAACACTGCACGTAAAATGCATCTGTCATTTTCATATATATTTTTTTTATGCCCTGCGGAAAATCATTGGTTGACGCCAGTCATAATTGTAAGACATGGTAAACATGAACTCCAGCATGAAAATAGAGATGAAGCAAAGCTGAAGTGAAAACACAACTTGCGTCATTAAATTAAACAATGCTGGGTTGGAGAATCTAATTCAAATTTGACTTCATTTGCACTAGCGTCTGGGCTTGCACTACCCTGTGGGGACTGACTTAAAAAATAATGTGAAACGCCATCAGAAGAAAAAATCTAAGATGTGCTTGTTAATTTGTTTATGTTACTCAGACAAATGCGTACGACGGAAACACATTCAAAAATTACTTTCCCACAGGGATACATACTGTACGTATAAACATTAGCTGTGAACACAGAGCAAGCCACTGGGCTGCTGTATTCTCTGCATCAGTGACTTTGCAAAGACGTGCTGTTTTCATTTAGTGTGCAAGCAGGATAGGAACTGTTTCATAGGAACACCTGGAACACCTAAAATATAGCCACAGGAGAGAAAAGACACTTATTAGTTTGTCAGAATTTGAACCGTCTTGCTCAAGTCATTTGAATTAGGCTTTGAACTTGTCATTTAAAGCAACACAGTGGAGTTGTTGATGTAAAACTAGTGGACCAGTTTCCTAAGTTTCCTCCAAACATTTTCCAGAGCTTTACTGGCACTGCTAGAACATGCTAACACTATTACTAACTGGTGTTTGGTGGCAATACAGTCAACAATGTCATGCTGTAAAGGTTTCTTTTTTATTTTGTGGTGCATTCCTACCCTCCACCCAGAACTGCACAGCGCATGTCCTGGGTGGCTGGTGGGAATAACAACTGTTTATCCACCCTTCATGTGACTATATGCCATCCAGTTTAAATTGGAGATGGTATCTAAACAAATTGTCTCAAAAGAAGAATGCCACAAATAGTGACAAAAAGGAGCACAGTGTTGCTTTAAATGCCGTGAGCAAAAGACTCTCTTGATGAATTCCCTGTCTAAATTCTAAATTATTTGATTTGGTGCAAACTGTGGGGACTGGGAGATAGCACACCCAGTGCATACTTGAAGCTGGAATATTTCTGAATGACCATCCACCATTTACTAACTAGTAAATTTGCTTACTTTTATTTTAAAATAAATGTAGCTAAGAGGTATTTAATAAATCATCTGTTCATAATGCAATACAATATTATTATGCATTCATTAATTTTGCCAAAAAGTAGCAGAAATCACAGGAATAATGCAGTTTCTTACGCTTGGTATGTACGGCTGAATGTAAAACAGAAATAACACATTTTGTTTTGTTAAAAAAAAAAGACAATGCAGGGCTTCTGCTTAACACAAAATGATTCAATATTTTCATTTTTCTTTTAGCAATTCTTCACAGTGAAAATCAAGATGAACAAGATCTGTGTCCCTTAAATGAGCTTTATATTTTTCTGTCATTATTTGTGTAGGCCCAATATTTTTTATCGTTATTAATTCTGGTGAATTATATCTATTGATTTACAAGTGGGGAAGCTGAAGTGTAATTATCAGTAGTCATACCTGTTTCTTCGTGATTTTTTCCTAATCTCATCTTAACTCAATACTTATAAATTATATTTTTGTGTTAGCCTGAGGCTCTGGTGGGCTTATGGAGAGAAAGGAGACTATCACAGTGTTATTAACAATAGAAACAGTGATCAGATTTCTAGTGATTCAGAAGTCTACACGCTCCATGTAACGTTAGCCTACAGCTGGCACATACGGGAGGAAGCAGTGGATGTCCGCTGACTGAAGGAGGCTACACTGGGTAATCAAAGTTCACGTCACGTAGGTAGGCTACATGCTGCTACAATTAACATTATCAGCCATGAAAATCAGTGGAACTGGCAACACTTGAAGCGACAGTGCTGCGGAACCACAGACAGTAAAAGTGCACCACATTCAAAGGCCAATCTTCTAAATTTATTTTGACATGACCTGACTGGATGCTTCAGTAAACCACTTGTAGTCCTGTCCACTGTTAGCTCCCAGAGAAGTTAGCATACGTCACACTGCCAAACATTTGCCCAATACAACTCTCAGTTACAACATTGAGAGCGGCGCTTATATTAATATTCACTAACAACTTAAAATGCCATTAAATAACTTGTCACTAACATGTCTGTTATTGTACATTACCTTCATTTGAGCCTATAAAGCCAGATGATTGTGTCTCAGGTGATTTATCATTTTATAGTCCTGACTCAGTTATGTTAGCAGTCCTGCAGCTAAATAACTGTAGTTGCTTGTAGTGGTCTCCCGGTGGCCACACATGTGCTGCTGGTGTAACTTTATTTTTGTTCCGTGTGAGTTGCACCACTTAGTTTGAAGTTGTGGCTACCAGCCGCAATACATTATTTTTTTATGCCATCATAATTCTTAAAGTAAGCTTTAGCGATTAATTAATTGCAACGCTTTTAATGCTAAACGATTCATTTAACGCAAAACGATTAATCGTCTCATCCATACCTGTAATTATACACTGCTCCAAGTAAGTGCCATATATTCCCAGACAGAGGACATAAATAGTATTATATACATAAATAGTATAAAACATAGCTGTACTTATTGACGGAGACATGACATTTCTCAGGGTCTTTCATTGCCTGAGGCTTTGTTTAGATTTAAAAGGACAATTGGGCTTTGTGAGGACCATTTGATTTTGTGAGGACATTCTGCTCTTGTGCTGACAAACAACTTAGCTACCTTATAAAATTCGCTGACGATATGAGGAAGTAACAAGGTTACAGGCCAATGAAGCAGGGAGTAAGTCTTTGTAATTGACTGAACACTGTGGCTCACCAGAGATTTTAGAAGAGAGAAAAAAGGGATGAGATGCAGCAAATAAATAAACATTAATTATTAATCTTTTAACAAGACACATGGTGCACTTGTTGCATTGACAGGGGTTACAGGGGTGGTTGTGTGGGGATGGGGGGGGGGGGGGGGCGTTTGGTGCTGAGAGATAGGAAGCCATCTCCAGAGTAGTGCCAGGGGGACAGGGCATCTGTGCTTAGTGCCCGGGTGAATAGTGCTTTTAGGCCAGTCTTGTTGACAGTGTGATGGCAGAGCAGCCCACTGGTCAGGAGGGGAGCCCAGAAGCAGCCCAATTTCACACGGCGCTGGAGCGCATCATCTGAGCTAGCCTGACCACTCTCCCCCTCTCTCTTTCTCTCTCTGTCTTTCTCTCTATCTACCTATTTCTTATTCCCCTTACCACGCCTCTCCACCAGAACTACCCTCCATCTTTCTTTCTTTCTCTCTCTCTCTTTGCATCCTCACTATCTCCCTTCATTCCCATTCTAACTGTTTTCCCGAGAGCCACTGATCACTTGGCTTCTCTCGGGAGGCAATCTTAGTCACACCATTCTGTCTTTGACTGGGGTGCTGGACTTCCATGAACAGCTCCAATGTCGTCCCTCTGGGTTTAACCCCTTACTCTCTTACTCTGAGTTCCCTCATGACTTCCAGTGTTCCATGCATCATCACACTATCTTTTGCAGCACACACGCACACACACCCACCAACACACGCACACACACACACACACACACACACACACACACACACACACACACACAGACACACACTGTATATACACAAACACACAGACACACGTTGTATATACTGTTTATATATACACACACACACACACACACTTTCAGCCACACATTCCACTGACTGAAGGATGATTCGCTCCAGTGACCTAGTCCTTCCTCTCCGTCCTCCGATACTGCAGGGAGAAGTAAAACTGCAAATCAACGTTGTCAATTCGGTGGCTCTGTGGTACAGAACAGATGGAGAGGCAGCATCAGAGACAGAGAGAGGGAGAGAGAGAAAGAGAGAAAGAGAGTAAAGAGACTGTGTCTGTTTGGGGTTGCTTTGTTTTGTTGTTTGTGTCCTTTTTTTTCTGAAGCAGACAACAGAGTGCAGAAACACACCCGCCTGAACACCAGCAAAAATAAATTGCACCGTTGCTCTATAGTCAGGAGGATTCACTGTCAAGGTTCTCCCTCTCTGGGTCACTGGTCTTTTATTCTGTCTGTGGATAGCTCTCTCTAGAGCAGTTAGGGCTATGCTAGGTTTATCATATTTGTGAATAAAAGGAACTAAGCTGCCATATGGCCAGGATATTTACTGTAGAAAGTGTTTCCTCCTCATCTCCTGACACCTTTTAGCTGTAATCCTTTCATGTGACCCAAAGGAATAGTGCTTGACATGCATGTGCTCCCCACTCAGAGCTTCTGGGCACTTGTTTTTTTTTTTTTTTTGCTTTTGTGCTTTCTTTCACACTTGCACTATGTGTGTGTGTTTGTGTGTCGTTCACTGCGCTACTTTGGTGTCTCGGTAATTAGCTCTGTTAGCACCAGTCTCACGCGTGTTCAGGCGTTATCACCTTTACCACACAGGCACTGGCGGCACTGGACTTTTCAGGCACATTAGGGTGTCACGGAACACACACACACACACACATACCCAGATGGCAATTAAACGCTCCTGTTGCAGGATTTTTGTAGACACACATACACACACACACACACACACGTGCATAAGCACGTGCACCCGTGACCACACACACCTGCGCACACTCACACATACACACATACACACACATAAATAGGCACTTGCACACTTGCACACACGCTCAACAACACACATACTCACAAACATGCACACACACATACACAAACACATGCACACAGCACACACACCCATACACAGACACACACACACACACCCATGTACAGATACACGAACGCATACACACACCAACACACATACGCACACACACACACACACACACACACACACACACACACACAGCCCAAGCTGGTAAAAGATACACGTCAGAGCAGAGAAACGCTGGCTTTATGAGCGTCTGCAGAGATAAAGTGTCCCGTGTCAGGTGGCTGGGGCAGTCGTTTGTCATCCCAGTTAGGACAGCGTGCAGCGTGCCTTGTGCTCAGCGGTGGTGGCGCCACTCAATATTGTGTGGGGCGTGCGGGAGAGCATTGCGGGGTTAATAAACAACAGAAAACCTAATGGCCACTCCACTCTATTTATTACATTCTCATTAAAATGGAGACAACTCTCCGGCTAAATCACGGCGCGATCGATCAGCGCCGAATTAACTCTTGCTCCCGCTTGTGCCGTCATCGCCATCGCCATCACAGCACGACTGCTGCAGCACGACAAGCGGGGGGGTGGGGGTGGGGGGGTGGGGGCAGGGGGGACAGGATGTAGCACGGTAATGGTATTTTCATGCGAATTAAAAAAATGTATATGTTGTGAAGGAACGTCTCTTCTAATGATAAGGGTCGCCAGGTTGCTGTGCTCCAGCTTTCTTTCATTCTTTCTTTCCTTCTTTGTCTTCATTTTCTTCTTGCCTAGTTTTATTCTGCATTTCTTCTCCCTCTGTCTTTCCACCTCTATTTCTTTTTGCCTTTCCTTATCATGTGACCCCCTTAGAGAGGAGCATAACACCGCCTTTTAATTTACAGTTAAAACATCGTGTGCAGTTTAGTTTCCTTTTTTTATACTCTCCGTAGAGAGCTAAAGACTTTGTGCATACAGCGCGTAGGCAGGTTTTTACTGCGTGAAGAAGAAAAAAAAGGGCAGAAGAAAGAAAGAGGAACTGCAGCAGGTGTCAACATTCTCCTGTCTTTGTGATCGTGATCATAGGCCTCCTGCTTTTCCATCTCTTGTCATGGAGTCCTAGTCAAAGAGCACAAGCAAGTGAAACGCAAGAAACATATCTGTACACTTGTATGCACACACACACACACACACACACACAAACACACACAAACACACATACACAAAAGCACGCAGTAAAAGCACATGCACAAATACGTATGTACATATGGTACACACACAGCTACGCATTCACACGCACACAGCTATATATTCTCTCTTTTTCACACACAAACAAGCGCATGGAGAGAGAAAGAGAGAGAGAGAGAGAGAAGTGAGAGATGATATAAGCCGGAGACACCCACGGCTTGCCTGCAGGTTGACATCATAAATCATGACTCCTCAGAGACATGTAATAGATTTTCTTTTAGTCCTGCACTTGACGAAAAAAAAGCCTCTTCCTCTTTCTTGCACTCTTTTCTCAATACCATGTCTCCCACCTCACCGCTCAACCTACTGTCATTCACTCACCACCGATTAAAGAACTACATGTTAACTCTGAGACCTCTCCCTTCTTTCCTCTCCTTCTTTTTCTTTCTCTCTCTCTCTTTCTCTCTGGCTCTCTCTCTTTCTATTCTGGTACTGGCAGATCACAAACCGCTACATCTATGACACAGTGCTCCTGTTAGCCAACACCTTCCACAGGAAGCTGGAGGACCGCAAGTGGCACAGCATGGCCAGTCTCAGCTGCATCCGCAAGGGCTCCAAGCCCTGGCAGGGAGGACGCTCCATGCTGGAGACCGTCAAAAAGGTGAGGCTATGTGTGTGTGTATATATGTGTGTGCGTGTGTGTGTTTGTGTGTGTCTCTGTGTTTTATTTATCTATCTATCTATCTATCCATTAATTTATTTATTGTTAGACACCGCTGTTGCCAACATACATCAAATCAGGTGTTGAAAAAAGAGGCAGCTGAACTGCATGCAGCCCAGACTGCACAACACAAAAGTAGTTTACCTCAGCAAAGCAAAGAATGCCTCTCCATGCTATTTTTATGAGACTCAGTTGTATAGGTTCTTGTTAGAGTATGGAGTGCCTGTACTAACCAAGTGTGCATTATTGTAATGATGTGGCTATACGCAGACAATCAGTGTGGACCCGTGAAGGTGTGATTAAACCTATTAGTTTGTGACACAGTGCATGTACCCAATTATAACTGTACATGCCTTCGAGCCTTGTGGCACTGTGTGCAGGGAACAACATATACAGTACACTTGGATATAGGAGTGTGGAGATATAGTGTGTGCATGTGGTCTATTGCTCTGATCAGTTCTATGTCAGTGTGTGTGTGTGTGTGTGTGTGGTGTGTGTGTGTTTTGGGGAGGGCATCTTTTGAGGCAAAACATTGGACCAAGAAAACAACAAAGGGTGCTTGAGAGAGCAAGGCAGGTAGTGTGCAAGCAGGAAGAGACAGAGAGAGAGAGAGAGAGAGAGCAGCAGCAGAAGTACAGTAATAGAAAGGAGCTCACAGCAGTAACATGTCACCCTGAGGCCTGAGTAGAGAGCAGCGCAGGTTACTGAACTCCTACAGTTGCTCCTATGGTGTATGTGAGAGAGAGAGAGAGAGAGAGAGACAGAGACAGAGAGAGAGAAAGAGAGAGGGGGGATGAAGAAGAAAGTCAGGGAGAAAGAAAGTGGAAGGTGAAAAGAGAGGGGGTGAGATTGAAATATGGAGAGAGAGAAGAAGAGAGAGAGAGAGGGTGTGAGTGAAATGTGGAGAGAGAGAGAGTGAGAGAAAGAGAGAGTGGGAGGTAGAGAGGGATCACGTCATATGTGCACAGACAGGGTGGCCTCTTCAGGAGGCTGTGCGTGGGCGTGAGAGTGCATGTACCTGTCTGCCACCCAGTGTTCTCACCTGCCTCGCTTCTCTCGGCTACTGCTGTTCTCCCCCTGCCTCGCTACCACCTGCGCAGCCCTCCAGCGCCTGTCGGCCCATCACCCTACCCCCACCCTCCACCACCCCAGCCCCACCCAACCCCAGCCTGCTGGGACCCCCATCCCACTCCCATGCACCTCCCCATACACACAAGTATTGAGATGGAGCATACAGGGGCCACTTCTGCAAACCCATAATCGCACCTATAGATCATACTAATGCACTATGTGCTGTTTTCTTTTCCGCCATGAAGCAGCTGTATAAATGGGCTTATAATTTATTCCCCTCGCCGTGACCTCGTTGGAATGCTGTGGGGCTGGCTTAATTAAAGGGAAGTTTGTGTTTATTGGCTTTTCAATACAGTGCTAGGTGAACTCATTTGGAAACTGCTCATCAGCCTTTATAATTGGCTGTCTAATTAATTCTGACAGCCTGTTATTGGTCCAACACGTTCACCACAGTTATCTTTTGGTTAATTGCACCTGTTCGTAGAGGAACGTGCTTCCGGACACAGCGTGCTAGGCGCCACTGCTAGCAGTTGGAGATCCGGGGAATGAATTTGGGCTTGTGTGTGTGTGTGTGTGTGTGTGTGTGTTTGTGTGTGTGTGTGTGTGTATGTTTGTGTGTGCGTTATCTCTGCACTTCCATGTGCAAGATGAACTGATAGCAGAAAGCATGAGTAATATAAGCAGATCCCACACAAGACCGTCGAAATTACCATGTATAAAAATATATTTATTCAGTAAAGATCTGTGAAGAATCCGGATGTCAGAATGTGAAGCACATCCCGTGTCTGCCAAATGAAGTTGCTAACCCCAGCGAATAGATGCACAGTGTCCTCGGTCTTGTGCCAGCCAAATCTGTTTCAGTCTATTAGCCATCCAACTCTTTATATCCTCTGCAGCAATAAAGTCAACCAAAACCCTGAACTCTCCCTTGAAATATTGTGAAAGGGTTTTTCTCTATGGTACCATTACTCTTTTATTTGCATTACTGTTGCTGTGAGTGCATGTGTGTGTCAGTGTGTGTGTGTATGTGTGTATGTCTGTGTTTGCGTGTGTGTGTGTGTGTGTGTGTGTGTGTGTGTGTTTAGGAGGGGGCAGTGGGGGGTTAGGAAGGATCTGTGCATCTGCTCTGATTTGTGTTTCTTAATATGTTATACCAGAAGTTTCTTCTGGTATTGAGTGAGAGCATGCCATGCAGACAGGATTGCTAATATTTACATAGCTGCTGCAATAGCTGTTTGCTACATTTGTTAATATTTACATACATGGATTTTTAGCAGTACATATCACAAACCCAATCTTAATTGTAATCTTTATAAAATATTAACTGTTGTTTTTCTGGTGTTAGTGATCTGTATGCACGCGTGTGTTTGTCATCTTTAGAATGGAGTCGGTGGTCTCACCAACTTGCTGGAATTCAGTGACAATGGAACCAACCCCAACATTAACTTTGAGATCCTTGGCACCAACTATGGAGAGGACCGTGGCCGTGGAGTGACCAGGGTAGGGAGCACCCCTCTGTACAATCTCATTGCTTTCCGTAGCCCTGGGCAGGGGCACTCTTCAGCGCTCTCAAGCTCTCAACTCGGCCTCTTAGGAGGAACCACAGAGTGTATTTTATCCTATTCCCTTTACTCACTCACACTAAGGAGTGCTATTTTCCTTCATTCAGACCAGAGTGCTTTTATTCTCTATCTCACTGGCTCCCCCTCACTATTTTTTCACTATTTCTGTCATGCTCTCTCACTCTCGCTCTTTCACTTCATTAAATCCCGAGTGTGTGTGTGTGTGTTACCTGTAACCTGTCCCAGGCCTCCGCACCAATTGGAGTTCGAGTTGTTGTTGAAAAAGCTCCCCCCTTCAGGTGTGAGAGTTAATGACGTTAATTTAAGGAGCGGACTGATTTTAATTGATAATCATAGCTGCCTAATGAATTCCATCAGCCTTCCTTGGAGACACATAGGGCTCTTTGCAGACGCTGTTTATGTAGGTTTTTTTTCCTTCCTGTTGCCACTGCATTGTTTATTTATCTCGTTTCATTCAAGTGTGGCGGCAGTTGAGGAACGGCACCGTGGAACGTCATTCCCCCCCCACGCACCGACCGTAATTAATCCATTCTTTCCACTGGTTTCCTGTTAATTACTGGATGCAGATATGGCAGGGTCTGTGCTCGTTCCAGTGCAGCATCTCATCCATCTCTGCCTCATGTGGAATACAGATCAATTAGCCCTGAATCTACAGGCCCGACTTGGTGGCCCACCACTCTCTTATATTCGCTCTTGTGGGGAATTCCAGATTATGCAAACATCCATCAAGTTTTAGTTCCGCAGCTACCATCTCTGCCATTACTCAAGCCAAAGGCAGAGACCCGGATACCCCTACTGTAAAATTAATGGGCCTTCGGGGGTCACTTTGATTGGATGAGTGCGAGAGATGAGAGTAAGGAGAGGTCCGCTTCCTGGCCCTTGAGCTGATGATGAGGATGAGGAAGATGGTGAGGAGGACGACAACGATGAGTATCAAGGAGCGAATCATCCCTCTGCGTTCCAATGGCAGGCCTATGTGACATCAAATCTTAGTGATGGCACTGCATACCCCCCCCCCCCCTCCCTCCATGGGGGCGCGCCTGCCATTAGATTACAAATTTAATTGTCAAATCTTGTTAGGGATAATAGCAGCCGACACAAACACGCAGCGCCACGCACATGAAGATGAAATGAATCTTTAAGTGCAAAGTAATTACATTAGTAAGTTTCTACCCTAATCAGTTTGGATAATTGCTTCTGAAGGAATTGAGGAGTCGTTGTTCCATCCCCAAAGCTGTTCTGATGTGCGAGAGTCTGGCCGAAAGGCCCTGTTTAGACGCTCTTGTGTTTTGTAAGAATTCATCAGATCAAGAGCAGTGTTCTCCCATGATAACTCAGCCATGCCTCTTGCTTAGTATAGCATCCATATCTAAGTTGAAAAGCAGGTTAATTACTTTCATATTGCTGTTCTCATATTATCCGAGGAGACGACAGGCCAATCTTTTCTTATGGTAATTTGCTATCTCTGAGGCTCCGCACATTTGTCTCTGTGCATCCATTTGTGCTTTGTTATTGTCAAGTTGACAGCGCAGCATGAGAGTGTATGATTCATTGTGGTGATTTTTACACAGAATTCGACTCACAAGACTTCAGGGATGTGGTGCTTGTTTTTTTTCCCAGAAGTTAAATGGATCTCCCCATACAATCTATGCAAGCTTTCAGGGGATTGGCCGACTGTGTTCAGTTAAGCATTCGGGAAGCAAGATTGGCGTGCCGGCTTTTAGTGCAAATTATGGGCGCACGGCAAGAACAATCACCTGTCCACTTTGACCCTGCTGTGATGCCAAAAACATTGTGATTTTTGACTCACCTCCAAACTCACAGCACTTCACTGGTCTGCCAGCAAAGAAATCACTCCAGGCAGTCTGCAAGCTCTTGACCGAAATTGAACATTAATGTTAAGAGACCCTCTTAAAATTTCCTGTATGTAACTACCAACCAATTTGTCTTGCATGCACCCTTACTCAGACTACCTGCCTGAGCTTTGTTTGTGTCGAGTTTTTAAAAATGTCTGTTTGTAAAACAGTGCCCTGGTAGAGGGCGGCTTCTGGCACCAAGGTGACCTCTGCCTGCAACACAGCCCTCCTCTGATTGGTGCTTGCCTTTTTACGCCAGGAGGACACACAGGCACCCATAACGCTCTTGCACTCACTTTTTCCCTTCCCACATACATCCCTTGTGTGCACTCTCTCTCTCTCTCTTTTCGTTCTTATTGGCACACTCTCTTTTCTTTCCCTTCCTTCATCTTCACCCCATTGTCTTTATCTCTTTTGTTCTCCTTCTAGCATGCATGTTCAAAGAACGAGTGAGAGTGAGGGAGCCAAGGAGGAGGTGAAGCTAAAATAGGAGGCACACACACACACATAGACACTCATCACACACACACACACACACACATAGACACTCATCACACATCCACGCACACTGCTGTATCTGTATATTGATAATAATAGGCTGAGGCAATCTGTCATAATTATTATTACCTCCATGCAAGAATTAGTTTTCCAGTCCATTAATTTCTCAGGCTCCATGCTGGTTACCACTCTATACATCAACAACCTAAAAGCCTCGCCATAGGGGTCTGTCCTCTCTTGGGTCTGCCGTGCTTGATTAGCCGTAGATGCCCCCCTCTATAAATCCTCCAAGACTCAAACAAAGTAGCTTCTTTCACATCTGCATGATATTGAAAACATGCCATCCTCAGGGAAAAAAATTGACTTTCTGAGCTTGATTTGATGGAATGCACAGTAATGGAAGCACAGGGCCTTGCAGATGAGACAACGTGTGTAGCTGTGTGTGTGTGTGTGTGTGTGTGTGTGTGTGTGTGAATTTTGAGATACATTTGGGAGAGTGATGTCTGTGTGTGATGGGCACAAAGGGGTTTTATGTACTTTAATCTGGACCTTAGATGCAGTGTCATTTCCAGTTAGCCAAGGCATGAATAACGTGGTTGTGGGGCATGTCTACATGCTAGCAATGTGTGTGTGTATGTGTGTGTGTATGCATATGTGTGCGTGTGTGCGCGCGTGCTCATTTGTTTGCATGCATGTGTATGTATGTGTGTGTGTGTGTGTATGTGGAGTGGGTGTGGGGTTTTTCGAGGGACGAGGAGCTGCTGTTGTGTAGGGGCTGTGTGTGAATGTCACTCCATTGCCGGCGCCTAAAGAACACAGCAGATGCGTGTAAATGTTTTCCCTTTCAAGCCGAGCGAGTGAGTGGTCACGAGTCTCGGGCAGTAAGGCTGCGTGTTAAATATGTGAACTGTACAGAGGAAAAAGAAATCCCGGTGGGAAAAGATCCCCATTTCCCCCAATTTTCCATTCCATTAGGTAGATTCAGATGTTCTTTATAGAGCCTGTCTTTGCCTTTGGGGAAGTCAGGGAGAGGAGGGGGCAGAAAGAGAGAGAGAGAGAGAGTCTCATTGATTCGTCCTGCTTCGAAGCTTCTCTTTGCACGTCTTCCCGGACAACTCCCAGCAGATTGCCAACGTGTTAAATGTCCTGGGCTCTCCATTTTCGACAGCGGGCTGCTTCAATTTTCCACAGGCCAGAGAGACATCTCCCCCCCCTGTCTGGTGACACAGATGCTATTATAATATTGTTAAAGGTCATCCACGGCTGAGCATGTAGACCGACGGGGGACTGCAAATGCAGGCGATTCTTCCCTTCCTTGTAACTTGGGTTTTATGAGTCCATCTCTACCTGTTGAGAGATCATTTCGGTAGTTGCCTGTCATCTTCTCATTTTTAACATAGAGAAAAAAAAGACTAACTCGTGTCCGCCTTCAGTTCCAATTTCTCATTTAGGCGAGTAATGTACGCGAGAGACCTTTGGTCGAAAATTTTTGCTATCTGATTTTTTGACAAATGAAATAGAGAGATATAATTTTGAAAAAGCCATGGTAAATGTACTGGGTCATTGTACATTACACAGGATGAGATGAGGAAGTGTGGGCAAGAGAGATTTGATTGATGCGTGTCCTGCTGTCACTCAGGACAAATGCAGATGAAGAGAAAAGGTACAAGGCTATTATGGAGGCTATTTATCATCGTAGATAAAGTGCTTATACACACACACATGCAACCACATGCACAGACACATGCATACAGACACATACAAACACACACGCACACACACACACATGCGCGTGCACATACGTGCCCTGGTAGACCAGCCATCTGGACTGATGCCAGCATTGAGCAGAGTGTTAGCGTGCCAACCCTAGACATGACAGTAGCAACTGAGCATACAACACTCACAGCCCAGACACACACACACACACACACACACACACACACACACACAGCCTCAGGTGTGGCTCCTGCCCTGCTGATGTGGGCATTCTGCCTATTTTCCACCACTTTTGCAGTCCGACGCGCTCCACCAACCAAGAGAAAGGCCTTGCTGCTGCCCAGAATGCTGGGAAAACGCAGGCACATCATCACTGTCATTACCACTGTGTGTGTTCATTATATGGGCCTCACATTGAGGAGACTATACAGAGAGCATGGCCGCACCAGGGTGACACCCACAGGGGCTATAATTGAGAGTGTGCCTTGAATAGGAAGCTGTGGTGTATGACTGGCTGTCACAGATGATTATAGACTTTGTTAGCCCATGGGACGGACGCTAAGCAGCCGTATACCGATGGAATGAAACAGACACAAAACTCTGAGCTTGTTTTTCATCTCTGAGCTTCATTTTTGCGCCTGTGTGAGTCACAAAGCTGGTTTTATTTGATTTCTTTCTTTCTTTTTGGGATTCAGACTTTGCCAGTGCCACTTTGTGCACTTACTTTAAGGAGACATCGCACTCCATTTATAGTTGAAAACGAGCAATGCTCTTGTAAGGTGCTAGTCAACCAGCTGTCAGCCACAGATGGAAAGTCTGTGTAATGTTTTGTAAAGTTCTGGTGGCAAGGAGGAGGCAGGAATGAAACCTATACCAGCAAAATCTGCTGTTAAACTGCTGGAGCATTAAAAAAGGAATCCTGCAGTAAAGTAATTGAAACTAACATTCAAACAAATATTCCAACATTATACCTAGTCAAGTGCAGCGACCTACTGCATTACATTGCTGTTATGCATTTTAGTGTAATGATTTATATGGAAATAACATGATAAAGGTCAACTGACCAAACTGAAAAAAATAAGCTGCTTCCAGAATGGTCTTTGTATGGGAATTATAGACCGTGGGTTATCGCCAACGCACCTGTTCAGGTATTTCTTATCTCCAGTGGTGATCCTGGTTATAGTGTTGTCATCGATGGCTGTGAAGGCATTTGCATTTTTGAGGCCGCTCTGTTTTCTCATTATGGAATGCGAACTCTTGTAATGTACATTTGTGTGATTGTTCACTGCCGTGCAGCTGCGCAGGAGTGCTCTAACCTACAAACCCCGGCCCAGTCTCCAGGTGTCTGTTTCTGTTGTCAGCATCCTGTCCAGTCCCGAGAGAGAGATGCTGCTCAGCACCAGGACATCCCAACTTTTCAGCCTAGGAATGTCAGGAAACGTCGTGTTTGTTTTGGTCGCACTTACATCTTGCAGCATTTTTATTGCATGTGGCAGAGTGCAAAATATGCCCTTTCCTGTGCGATGCCTGAGTGGACTACACACCTTTTGCTGGTGGGCTTGCGGGAGTGCTTCGGGAGCGGGGCCAGGGAGCTGTCTGTCTCACTCCCTACTCTGGCAAATTGAAGTATTTCTCTGTGCCATGTGTGCCACTGAGACCTCTGCGGTGTTAGAGAGAAGGCTGTCCGTGTTGCAGCGTGCACCTGCCTCTTTTATTTATGATGTCATGGTGGTGTGACAGCATATGGTGGGGAGAAACTTTCTCTCTCTCTCTCTCTCTCTCTCTCCCTCGCTCTGTCTCTGTCTCTGTCTCACATTCACACACATGTACACATACACACCATGCCACAAAAAATACACACACAAACACACACTCGCTCACTCTGTCTCTCTCTCTCTCTCACACACACACACACACACCACACACACACCCCCCCCCCCCCCCCCCCCCCCCCACACCACACACACACACACCACACACACACACACACTTCTCAGTGGCACTCTGCTACCTCGAGCCTGCAGCTGTTGCTGCTATGAGCCATGAGCCAGGGGTCCAGGCCCAGTCCATGGTAAGGTGCCTGCCTGCTTATTGATGCCCTTCTCTAACAATGAAATTTTCTAGCGGCACCTGACTGTTTTCCAGTGCGGTTGCCTGTAAGGAGAGATAGTTTTATTCCAGGCTCTGAATCTGGACAGCCAGCCTTAGCATTGCTCACAGGGGCAAGGACTGACAGTCAGGAAGTTCCAAGTCAATTCATAATGTTTGTTTACTCAGAGTATCAGCCAGTGAAGTGCCATTTTGCTTGATTTTGTGTGAGTGGAATTTAATGAAGGTTCAGGCAAAAATGAGGGAAAAAAACATCTGTAACATCTCAAAACTCTCATTGATTAGGGCTGGTATTTTTTCAGAGATGACATGGCATTCACCATATTTAGGAAAAAATATCAAAATGTCAGCTTGTTCCAACAGTTCAACTGATCAAGCTGCATATGACATCATGGACATGAACTCAGTTACCCAAGGAATACTTAGACTGACGAAGATGTGCAGTATATTACAGATGGAAATCTCTGGATGAAATATATTTTTAGCTTTTATACACCAATATATTAAAGTATATTATGTATAGTTCTTTTTATTCAACCAGACAGCAGTGTCTCTTGCCAAATATCATATAATAGAACAATACTCAAGCAGTATTTCCTGAGCTCCCGATAAGCAACATCCCTCCAGCCTGGAGAATTTAAGCACATCTATTTGTTTAAATGTTAAATGCTTATTCTTCACTCTCCAACAAAAATGTAGGGCAATAGTCTGCACTGAGCCATTTTTACTACACCAGACAAGATTTCCAGTGCTCCCGACACGAAGCAGCATCCACCCTCCCAGCCCCACAACAACCTGGAGACTTCTGGAAGCCGCCCAGGAGCCCTCCCGGTGCCGCTGTGATTCTCCTGCAGGTCCGAGCAGAATTACAGCGTGTAAAACCCCGGGATTACAGCAGCGCAGCCGGGGCTTCCCCCCGTCCCACTCCCCGTGCCACTCTTGGATCAGCGGGGTTCGTTTCTCTCATGTTCCTCCACCGACAGGATTAGTGGTGGCCCCTGTGCCCCCCCCCCCCCCCCCCCCCCTCCTCTCTCAACACCACCTGCACCATGCAAAGTGGTCTGGACAGAGCAGGCATTGCGCTCCCAGCAATCTTGTTTGGCATTTCCAACCAATCACCCGCACCAGCACTGTCCCCAGCCCCCCGACGAGGAGTGTCAGTCTGTTTGTGCGTCTCCATCGGTTGATTACTTACGCAGGCCTGCATAACTGGCCAGGGCAGGGTGGATAAAGCAGTCGTGCTGTGGCGTACCAGAGCACAAACATTTTGCTTCCTTTCAGCAGATGACAAAATCACTTGTCTCCTTAAAAAGGTCAAGAGAGGTGTAAACGCGACAAGTGTTTTCTGATTAAAAAATGAACTGGTGGGGAGAGACAGACATTTGGGTGTGTAGTGCTTGGGCGGGGGAGTGGTGAGCGAGGCACTCACTGGATTTGACAGCTAGCGAGGCAATCCTGCGGGTGTCGACTCTCCCCCCTAGAACGTAAGAGAGAGGAGTTCAGCCTCATAAGCAAACCTTCCTCACGGGGTTAATCGCCAGTAAACACCAGTGCTGCCAGAACGTTCCGTGCCGAACAGTTAGGGGCTTACGTAAACCCCCTCACTAATTAAACACTCTTATGTTTTCCACAATTTGGGGTATTATTCATTATTAACAAGATTTATGGTCACTAAAATATTTCAGCTGGTTGTCAGAGCACAGGACTAGTGTGAGTGTCTCCCAACTGGCCTAATTAAATTGTGATTAAACGCCAAGGTCACTAGTCTTTCAAGGCACCATGTGTCTCGCGGGGCTGGGACAAGGCATTAGGCCCAGTCAGACAGACTCACAACACCGTATTCCTCAGAAAGAGCACTTAACAAGCCACAGTTTAAAATATTCAAGACTACGTCTGCCATCGTCATCTACAAGCTGTTAGGCTTCCCTGCTACTGCTCTCTGCGCCTTGTTCCATACATGCTTAATGCATCAAACGCCCACAGAACTCCGAGCTACCTGCTCCAGTGCTGCAAAAGCATTAAGCCTCATCCAGTAGCCACCAACTAGACCGGTGCCTAATCATTTCCATTCTGCTTTAGTCTTCGTAGATGGTTATTTACTCAGTGCATGATATAGCCCTGAATATAACGCTTAAAGCACAAAAACATTGGTTGCAGAATAGAGCTTCATTAAAGTGCTTCGCGTTGTATTTCACTCTTCCTCTACTCACTTGATCTCTTTCCTTTTGATTCTCTCTCTCTCTCTCTCCCTCTCTCTCTTTCTCTCTCTCTCTCTCTCTCTCATATTCTGTATTTTTCATTTGTCTTTGTCTCTCCCCAGTGTTCTATTTCCTTCCCTCTGCATCTCGAGGTTTCTCTCAGCTTGTATTTCTCTCTCTACTACCCCCCCATGCACCCTTTTCTCTCTCTCTCCTTCTCTGATTGGCTCCATGGACACTCACCATCCATCCCTCACTTCCTCCTTCCCTCTCTCTTCCCTTTCTTTCTCTTCCTTCTGCCTGCTCTCTCCCAGAGCCAGTAGACATATTGCGTGGGGCTGCTGGGGTTCTTTCCCTATCAGTGTCCCAGCATGGCAATCCAGGGAGATCCTGCGTAATTGACCGCTGGGCTCCTTGCTCGCTCCTGCCGTGCAGAGTAATGCTTTCTAATCACTCGGCAATGCGGCTGAGCTAATGGCCGTCACCTAAAATAATAAGACACCCAGTGACAGGAGAGAGAAAGAGAGAGCGGCTGAGGGGGAGGACGGGTGGCTGCAGGGTTGGGGTGAATGGGTTTGTGGGCGAGCGATGCCACGGCAGCGATTGTATGGAACGCGTCGCTGTAATTGATGTTCGCTCCCAACACACTCCGGCACTTGATGATTGTTCCGTGTACATGAACGCCATTAAGAAGGTCAGCTGTGTGTGCGCCGCCACGCATGCACTTCCCAAGACTCCACTGGGCTATTAGCTCCCATGTCTGCCTCAGTTTCAACCCTCACATGAACAGCTCTGCTTAGCAGTCTCTCCTGTTCAGTCTTGCGTTCAATACCAGTTAACTTTCATGTTTTCAAATAAAAGCAGTCTTTTTTAACCACGTTCAAAATATTATTTAGATAGATAAAATATAATTTTATATCACATGAAGCCGATACATTGATTTAATGTTGTACACAGAAGGTTGTAAGCATCTACTCACAGCAGGGCCCTTATTCTCAGTGTGAAATCTGCTAGAGCAGTTGGAGAAAAAAAGGCTGTTTGTGATGACCAAAAAGATGGACTTTGCTTTGACAGTCATTTCTAGTCCACACTTGTTTTCTTTTCTTTTTTTTGTGTGGGGATTTCTCTTTAACCCCCAATACTTCCACTACCTGTGGGTGAGCCCTGGCTATGGCTGGTGTCTTCTTTGGAAAATAATGGCTCTCGCTGGGATTTGTGATCTCTGTGTGATGTTGGTTTAGGATGACCTCCAGACACAAGCACAAGATCACAAGCAGTTGACAGATGGATGCTGAAGAACCAGCCCTGCCTGTCAGCCTCTTCAGGGTCTGGCAGACCTCAGGGAATGAGGCCTTATTTTGACAATAGCTTTGTCCTGAAATAAAAGTTCACATTCTCTCAATAAGTGATCGCCAATACATTTTTTTTCCTAAACTAAATCTATGAACTTTTGATTCGTTGTATCTTTGACATGATGAGGAGTGCATGTACGGTTTGCTTCTTAATATCCATATTTGTTTTTATTGACCTCAAATTGACCCATTTCCACTTACTCAATATCAATTTTCATGAGTTTCCCTGTATGTGAGTCTGTGCTACTGATAACATAAAGCCATATTCTGCTAAAAAGTACCAAAGATAGATATTGTCTTGTAAGTTTGCGTTGACAGGCATATTCAGTTTCTACCTAGTGCACTTACCACCCCGTCACAGGTTCCACACAAGAGGGCATCCTACAAAGGTCACGGACTGACTGTCAGAACGACTGGGGGATTTCATGTTTTCATTGAAAGTGAATTAACCAGGTTAATCAACAGTTACACTGACCTATTCTCCTACGCATGGTCAAACTCACTAAAAATATACATTGAATGTTTTTTTTTCACATTCATTTTAGTGTGTACTTATTGATTCACACAGGCTTCTACAAGTAGCTTCCACACATGTGCTTCAGATTCTTTGCACTCTATCAAATGAGAGCAGCTGTTCTGTAATCTCATATAATTTCGGTAAGTCATAGCAGAGATTTAAGGAAGATTATGGTATTTTTCCTTTTCAGGGGATTTCCCACAGTAGCAGTTTCAGAGAGAGTGCTCTCTCTATTTCCCTCTCTCTCTCTTTCTCTCGCTCTCTCTCTCCTCCTCCACCTCCTCCTCTCTCTCTCTCAGCAACGGCAACGATGCCAGTGTAGCAGGTTTTGTTATGGCACAAGACGCTCTTTTTATGTTTTGTTTTTTTTCTCAACAATGTTTAAGGTTGATAGAATAAATGTCAAGATTAAGATATAGATAAATTAGACATAGATAAATAAGATTTGACTTTTTGTAGTGTGTAGATATTTCATCTACCATCTATTCCTCCTCAAGGTCACCATTGCTATCTGAGATGAACTGATCTCAGATGAGCTTGAGCAGTACACAAGAACTTAGATTAGATGTGTCACTGATCAGCCATGCTTAGGATCTGATCTGACTATCTGAAATTTCCTTCATCTTAAGGATGAATCTGAAAAAAAAAAAAAAAAAAAAAAAACTCCTTGCCACTCCCAGCCATTGCTTTCATTTGCACATTTTTACTCACATCTTTCTTAAGTGATGGAATCCAAACAACCCTGTAGGCATCCATTGTAGGAAATGAGTGCAGCGCTCCACTCCTGCCTAAGGCTTGCAGATTGCTCAGACTCGCAAATTACTGTGATTATCGCAAGTCTGTAATTTCTCAGGTAGTGGCACAGTTTGCATTTAATCAGTGGATATTGTTTCAAAGCCAGTGTGATTACTGCAGAGTGCACAGAGGGGGCTCTGTGGTCCGATAAGTCAGGTGCCACTGCTGTGGTCTCTTTATCTTCTTTCTCCCCCCCCCCTCTCTCTTTCTCTCTCTCTCTCTCTCTTTCTCTCTCGTGTGGCCCCTGTGCAGGCGCATGGCTGGCACAGCTGTATAATCACATCCTGTCACTGTCATAGACATGCTCGTTTCGCATGCTCCATTTGTTTTAGGCCTCTATAAAAAGAAACCCGAGACTTGAGACGTACAGTATTTGATCCCAGTGCCTCTGTGCAGTCTGTAATCCGACTGGCAGACAGGCGTGTGTGTGTGTGTGTGTGTGCGTGTGTGTGTGTGTGTGTGTGTGTGACTGCATGAATGAATTGTGCATTTGCTTTGCGTTTGTATAAACAAAGCTGCTTTGCTCGTGCAGTATGTGTGTTTATGTGCCTGTCTAGTTTTCCAATTTGTTGCATTTTTTCTCTTACTTTTATTTTTAGTTGAAAAATAGGCTACTTCGGCTTGATGTTGAAATTCCTTTGCTCCAGGCCGGTGCTCTGTGTGTGTGTGTGTGTGTGTGTGTGTGTGTGTCTGTGTGTGTGTGTGTGTGAGAGAGAGAGAGAGAGACAAGGAGAGAAGGAGAGAGAGAGGATGGAGTTCAGCGTTTGTAAAGAGTTCTTCAAACATTATGTTTCCAAGGATCTTTTGATATCACGGTGCTGAGGGAAAAAAAGAACAGTGAAAAAAACATGACAGAGTGAAATGGCAGCACTTGCACATAGTTTCATTTATGTTTGAACAGGCAGCCAACCAGCCAGTCACGTACGGCAGCATCACAATCAAAGGCCAGCACACGTGTGCGCACGGATACTTGAACACGAGTGGGATCGAAAGTGAATGTCACCATGTATCGGTTTCCATGGTAATTAGCCCCTTTTTGCCTCTGTCTCTCCCTCGTGGGCGTCTGAGAGTCCGCACCTTCTCAGGCCTCGCACGAAAGCTTTCGCTTCTCAAGGCACGATTCTGCTTTGTCAGCGCATCACCGATGTCGATTCGACCACAACACCACATCGACTTGCGGCTCAGTGTTTACAGAACACCCAGGACCGGATGCTATCGATGCAAAGCCACAAGCACAGTGCCTTTGATGCCAGCACTAAAATGCCAAACCAACCTTGTTCATATTCACTGTCCTTCACGGTGTAATTGTGCAAGGTTTATGTAGCGAGGCATGAATAAGTCAGGAACAACTCTTTCTCTTGCTCTCTCTCTCTCTCTCACTTGCTCTCTTCTCGAGAACCTCATGAAAACATAATGGAGTCAAGCGTCTTCCGGAAAAGCCACATGAAGTCTGTGAACCGAGCAGCTGTGAATTGTGTCCTCACTTCCATGTGGACGCAAACAAACATGACTGTTTTCACCTGCATAATAGAACACAGAGGGCTACTGATTGCTGTACTCCACTTGGGATCACAGGCTGCATTCAGCAGGAACAAAACCACTGCACCTCATCACATAGGCCAGATAAGCACAGTTTGTGATTCATTATTCATTAAGAATGCACTGGATGGATGTATTTGCATGGGAGTGTGTTTGTGTGTGTTTGTGTGTGTTTGTGTGTGATTGTGTGTGTCTGTTTGCGTGTGTGTGTATGTGTGTGTAATACTTCACTGGTTCAGTGTGTGTGTGTGTGTGTGTGTGTGTGTGTGTAATACTTTGCTGGTTCAGTGTGTGTGTGTGTGTGTGTGTTTTTCTTCACTAGTTCAGCATGCCTGAGGAGAAAATGAACTAGGCAGTTAATCAATATAATAGTGGGTTGGAGACGTTTACCGGCCCACGATCCCTCCCTACTCTACGGGCCTCTGGGGTTTCGATTCAGCTCCTTCTGTCTCGGCGTGGCACCATAGAAACACCCGCACCCCACACCCTCCCTCTCCCCTCCACTCCACTCCCCTCCCCTCATCTTCACTCCACTTTCCTGTCCGATTCACTTCTCCCTTGACTTGCATAGTCCTGGAGCCCAGCCATGTCTGGCGTTAGCGCAGCACAATGCGTGAAGGACTGCCTCTGATTAGAAGTGCACCTTCCCTTCCCACAAAAATGTGGAAATGTCAAGAGGAGATGGCGATATGGCCCAACAAAAGGCGTGCTCGCCGTTCGCAGGAGCATTATGGGATGCTAATAGCGCCTTTCTCCCGCCTGCAGCACTTGCCCGAATGCCCAGACAGTCGATCATTTCATCTGTTGGGGGGGGGGAATGAGGCCTTATCTGGCCTTCTGAAGATAAGGATACTCTTCTCTCTCTCTCTTTCTCTGCTTCTCTTTCCCTTTCCCTTTCTGTCCCCTTTGCTTCTCTGTTCTCCATCCTTCTGTTAATCTTTGGATTTCAGTTGCCAGACTTTTGAGAGAAATAGCTCACCTTAGCCATTAGGGGATAAGAGCAATTGGACAGCGCAATTGGAAACGCTTGCAGCCAGACCGGCAGAGTTTGAATAAGATTCTCCGTGCTCAAGCACCATGGTGCAATGTTGCAGTGTTGCCCCCTTATCACATGAGCTCCTAACCAAAGGAAGAGCCTCCCGCTCATGAGGCTATGTCACCACTCGCCGTTGTGTAGATGTTCAGTGGAAATAAGAAAAGCAGAAACACCTGAATAGCCTAATGAATGAAAGTGATATTGCTGCACAGTACAAAAACAAACTAAGACAGAGGTACCGCTCTTCCACCAGGGCAGCACCAGCACTGGCATGCATTTCCAAGCGTTTCAGCACCGAAATCTGTCTAGCAAAATGCTACCATGGTTACATTCGAGGAGCCTAGGTCCAGGGGTCAGTAATTTTTTTGACATGTAGCCCATCATTTACTATCATTTCAAATGACTAATTCTGACTGTCCACAGCAAAAATAGATATAAAATGTGTGTGCTAGAATGGTCGAATTTCTCATTTTAGCATAATTTGACACTTTCACATTATGAATGTACTGTGTCAAAATGACAATATTGAATAAAATGCTTTTGTGAAGTTCGTGTATTCATATCAGCGTAAAGCTAGCTAAGGGATTTTTGATGGCATTGGCTAGCACAGGAAGAAGTTGCACCTAGAAAACACGAATGGGCTACGTGTCGAGGGATATTTGCATTATGGTAAACAAAACAAACTAGTTGTGCGACGTTGTTAACGTACAGCAGAGGGATGTGACAGCCACAAATCAAATGCACACATCTTGCACATGACGTTAGCATCGTCTTGCTAACACAGTACCGTGACGTTTGTTGTTCCGACTTTGGGACCAGCAATTTCAGGGATTGTTCGATTGAAACATGCAGAACCAGTTCTAGATTGGGCACCGGCGCAGCACCAGCACCAGCACCAGCACCACGGCAGTGGAAAAGAGCTAAGAGAGGGTTGATTCCATAGTAAACAAAACCGATCTTTCTATGTGCGTGTGTGTGTGCGTGTTTGAGTAATTTGTATGTGTGTGTGTATAAGTGTCTATCTATCTATCTATCTATCTATCTATCTATCTATCTATCTATCTATCTATTTACTTCTGTCCTCTATATTTCTTCTTTCCCTCCAATCTTTCTTTTTATTTTTCTACTCAGTCTAATGAAAATCTCTCTTGGGCGAGTGCAGCCACATTTGCTCTAGCTTTAGTCCGGGTGTGTGGAGGTGTGTGTCAGGGTGTCCAAGGGCAGGCCAGGAGTCAGGGGAGGTTGAGGAGGGGAGGGATTGTGGAGATGTGTTGATTCAGTCTGCTTCCGCCTCATTGGCCAAGCCCTCATATCCGTGCAGATGGCCAGGGGGATAATGTTCTATCGATCAGACAAACTCCAGGTTGTTGTTTTTCCCCCCTTCGTTCTCTCTTTCCTTTTTCTTGCGGGCACAAGCACTTAGCATAGTCAGAGTGTTGTAAACTTTAGACTTAATGAGTCTCAGTAATCAGTCGTCTCTAGTGAAAGGCCTCCTTCAGATTGTAAGGATATTGCTGTGCTTGCCTTTGTAGATAAGGACAAAATCATGGTTGTGCAGTGAACCTTGTGGATGTCATTAGTGGCAGTGTTTATTTGACACTGTGTATATTTTGCATGAGTTGAAACTTGTGAACATGTAACATTCGAATAGATTGTAAACAAATCTGCAGGAGATATTGACCCCTCTGCGATGACACTGATCTGTATTTAATAGAGAGGCTTGTGATGACTGACTGTGACTGTTTCTACACAATTCTAATTAAGTCTCAACAAATGTGTTTGCATGCACTTCGGTATCCAGAATATGATTGGAATATTAAGTATTTGTACATGTGCATGTAAACACCTTCAGTATCCGACACCATCATGAACAGTTTAAGTGACTCAAAAGTTTGCATGCAGCTAAGACTGCAATGTTTAGTATAGCTTGCCATGAAGCCTGTGTTAGCTGTCCTCCTCTCAGCCAACATTATCTGGTTGTAGTAGATGCCTACTGTGCATAAACTGAAGATATCAACAATGCACATAAATTCACTTTTGTTATGATCAACTTTGATTCAAACAGTAGTATTCACTTTTTGCCTAAGCAAAACATTAATACTTCCTCAGCTGGAGTTAGGCCTTATGTTTGTTGCTGCTGTTCTTCCATTACATGTGAGCTGTTTAGTTTGGTGAGCAGTGACCACTGATATGGACAGAAGGGAACTAAAGTAAACTGTCACGAAGAGATATGTTAGGGACACCGTCCCTGAGTATCCCAAGTTGCAGTGGGACAGTGTCCGATGTTGTGAGGACGGCATGCTCTTTGAAAGCTCTTTTGATCGTCAACCTGTGAAGGCCTTTAAAATGGAGCTCCACAGCAGAATCTGTGGAAGGATTAATAATAGAACATAGTGGTCAACAAGATTAAAGGGCGTAGTCATTGAACCAGGGGCAAGGGGACCATGAGGACACAAACACACACATGCATACACACACACACCCACATACACACTCACACACACACAAATGTATTTACCCAGACACAGACGCATACATGGATTCTTGCCTTTAATGCATAGTTCTCTACATACTTCATTACACACACACACACACATACACATACACACATATATTTACATGTTTATGTTCACTTTCACACACATTGGACATTGCACATCTCCCTACACACACACACACACACAGAGAAGAGAGAGAGAGAGACGGAGAGAGAGAGAGTGAGCTAGTCTCACTTGAATTTTAAGTGGCAAGAATTGATTTGAGCATGACAGGGGGACAGCTCCCTTGCTTTATGGAGAGAGTTGCTGAAGGTGATATTGAGCAGCTTGTGAGACTTGAGAGACAAGCTTTTCTAATAGAATTTGACTGTCTCTAGTACATATAGCCTGTCGCAACAATCACTAGTCATGGACCATCATGCGACAGGCTTACCATCTCATCCTCAATTCATCTATCAGGCTGCAATTCACTGCGTTATGCAAATTACATATTCACTAACCTCCATTGTATCCCACTTAATAGTCCACTCAAACAGTGATTTTTTTTCTCTCTTACTCTCTCTCTCTATCCCCCTCTTTTTCTCTCTTTCCGTCCTGTCTAGATAGCTCTTGACAAGGCGAGCGCTTTGGATGTATTTTTCTTCTCTCTGGACGGAGTGGTGTTGTTAAGGCGCGTGTTATCAAAGCAGCGTTAGTGGCGCGTGATGGACTGAGTGGCGTGGAGTCTGGGGTCCCTGCCAGACGCTGTGCCAAGGGCCAGCTCAGCTCAGCTCAGTGTGCCCAGCTCAGCTCATGTGCCGCGGCCCAGACTCAACTGGCTTTAAGCAAGTTACACCAAGCCAAAATGACTCCAGAGTATTAGCTAAAGGTCTCTCCTCTTCTTCTGCATCATCCTCCTCCTCTCTGATTCCTTCCATCTTCCTCTTTTTTCCTATCCCCCTCTACTCCTGGCCTGGACTTCACACGAGTAGCTACTTATTTTGCAAGTTCTTGAGGCTGTCCAGGGGGACTGGGAGAGTGTCCTTGAGGAAGGGATTTGAAAGTCAAATAAGGAAGCAAATTGTTTTGTTGACACTTCAGTCTCCTTCCCTCTCAGATCCCCCCATCTCTGTGTACATGAAGAGGTCAGTCAGTCACTGAAATGGGATACTGTGATGCCGCAACTCAGCATCACGGCATCACATGAGTTACACACCGGTTTGGGGATGCTGTTTTGAATGTTCCGGACTATGCACAATCAGAAAACATGTATCACACTGTTTGAAGAACATGAACATCTTATGTTAAATATGGTAACTTTGTGCTTGCTTCATCATCTCCCGTGAGGGCTAGGGAAATGTTGTGAAGATGTTTGGTGAGTGCACGCACCGATATTGTATCAATGTTTTGCTCTGTCCGTATACGGGTTGCAAAAGGTTGAATGAAAGAAACAATAGACACAAGTCAACTTTAACTTTAGCGTGTGATGGCATAAAGTTACAGGGTTGTGCAAATAACAAAGGGAACACTTACGTGTGTCAGCGTGGTAGTGTCAGCAGTATTGGGGGAGCATGCACCGGTACCGCCAAACTATTATGCTGAACTTCCTTGATTGGCGCGTTCGCTAGTGTCCCGTGGTGCGCAGTTTGCGCGATGGTAGCGCCCAATTAAGGTGATTTTGTGCATTTCATATAGTTACTGTTTGATGTTTGCTCAGCTATGTGTAGTAGCTTTTTCCTGTGACAGGAGTAATTATTTTATGTATAGTATTGCAGTGTACCTGAATGATTTATTATGATTGGTTGCCAGTACTGTCTATACCCTGTCATCACTTGTGTGAGTGGTATGGTCCACTGTGGGTGGGGTTGATGGATCCCTGTAAAAGAGGTGGTTTGGCCATTCTTAGGAAGGCCAGCGAACAGACCAGACCTGATGTATGGTGTTAGGCCTCAGTCTCAGCAGGTGAGACATTATACTATTGGCAGTTTTTTTGCATTTTTGTTATTTTCTTTAGTATTTTATTTCCTTTTTGAAGCTCTTTTTGTATTTCTTTGACCCTCGTGTCATTGTTTATTTTGTTGTTCTTATGTGGTACACTGTAAATATTGCACTTGGGTGCTTATTGGCGGGAAGAAAATAAAACAGCTTCCTCTGGCCTCAATCCACTGCATCATCCTCTGCTTAAAAAGACCACCGGTCACAGGTACCTTTTGACAGATACATGTACAGAATGTTTGTATGGCAGTCACTAAAATTGAGTTTATGTTTGTATGTAAGAGATAGATAGCTAGAGAGATGCTGTGTTCAGGTGCCTATTTGAATGTTTTTGTATTAGTGTGTGTGTGTGGTGTGTACCTATTCGAATGGATTTGTGTTAGTATGCATATGAGTCCATGTGTGTGCATTTGTGAATTTGTGGGTTTGTGCATGCCTGTGTTTATGTGTGTGCATATGCAGTTAGGCTTGTGTGTGTGTGTGTGTATTTGGCTATGTGTTTGTGCATTTCAAACAGCAAGAATTCTTGGCATCTAAAGTTTTCCTCTCTGTTGCTTTGGTACCTAATGGAAAACAAAAACTATGTGCACTTCAGGCTTCCTGCATGATAAACACATAACTGCCTGGAGAGCTCTTCATTTCCACCCAAGATATGCACAAAGACAGGTGGTACATGGCAGGGACATAAGTGTATGGCAGAGGAAAATAACAACAACTGTTTAAGACTTTAAAAAGCTGCTTTTCAATGTACATAGTCTCTCCCTCTTTCTCATCATGAATTTAATGACAGTATTTTTTTTAACATAATGTACTTATGCAACCATGTGGCTCTGTGTACAAGCCATGCATTAGCAATGCATTTATATCATATCTTGTTATTAGTCTGACACCCCTTTTGGCATTTTTATAAATATGCATTTGAAATCTGTATGAGATCATGTTACAACTGATTATTCAAATGATAAACATAGAGAGCCAGGAAAGAGTTTGAATGCTAAGCAGGAGGCGTTGTATTGCTGAAGAAATTCCATAGTATTATCCTGATTTGTCTCTCTTCTTGTTACATGGGAATAACACGCATATAACAATGTAATAAATGGGATGAAATTGTATCTTCACCACAGTGTCTTCTGATGCACTTAAGAGAAGCTGATTAAAGACTTAGTCTGATATTTTCCATGAACCATAAGAGAATAAAGCTGAGCAGTTCTGAAGCTGAGCCAGCGAATGAGGGTGAGCAGGCAGGGCAAGCCTGAAAGCAAGTGCATTTTTTAAACTAGAGCTGTTTGTTTGGCGGGCTGTTCAGGGGCTTGTCACAGACCCGTGGAGCTCGGCAAGGAAAAAAAGAGGGCCCTAGTGGTGCAGATGTTTCAGCTCATTGAGCATGTGGTGATGCGCTCCGTTTTTCTCATCCTGCCCTGATGCAATTGGGTTCGGGACCACTCTGTTTGCCCCCCCTAACCCACATCCCCTGCTGCCCCCTCCCACACACACACACACACACCCCACCTCTTACTTTTGCTCCCGTCGCCTCACTCCAACTGGCAGAAATGAAAGAGTGCTAGTTGCACATTGCCAGGCAGGACGCCACTCAGCGAACCCAGCCGGAGGCAAACATCTGACACACACGGTCCCATAACCAAATCACGCCACAGATCTCACTGCTCATGAGTGGGCAAGGACAAAAGAGGAGAGAGGGCTTATATAAAAGTGCTTGGGGACCAGCCATTTCTGAGACATGTTTACAGATTCTGTCCCAACTCTGATTTATAACACACAGCTGAAATTGCTAATTACTCACACCATTTGCCTGACAGAAATCATTTGGAAGAGTACCTTGCTGTGCTTTTCTTAACTTTAAGGGCTCAAACATCTCAGTAGTTGCAATTTTTCCGTCTTCTTGGGTTTGGTGTTTTTTTCACCACTTACTGGGTCTTTGACTTGATTCCCCTCCCTCTGACCTTACATTTGTGTATGTTTGTGTGTCTCTGTGTTTAGCTGGCCACCTGGGACCCCGTGCATGGCCTAAACGGGACGCTGACGGACAGGAAGCTGGAGAACAACATGAGGGGCGTGGTCCTGCGTGTTGTGACTGTCCTGGTAAGATGACCCACCACACACCACACACGTGCTTGCGCACATGTACACACACACACACACACACACTCACACATTAGAAGTTTTGCTGAAGCATGTTCCAAATTTCACAGGCTCCGCCAGACTGCACAATACATGCTGAACCAGCCAGATTGCCCCCCCCCACACACACACACACACACACACACACACACACACACACAAATGCTCTTTCTGAGTCTGCTTTGCATCTCAGAGGAATGCTAGTTAGATAGCTGCCATGCTAAAGATATGATAGTACTACTTACTGCACCTGAAACCCTCTCCTCAGTGCCTTGCATTGGGTCTGCCATCCTCCTCCACCCTAGACTACTATTGCATTCTGGGATTAGTAGTCCAATTAGCACCCTGGTGCTCAGACTTCCTCACTTCCCATCCCTTGCCATTGGTCTCCAATTGGAGCAGGGGAAAAAAAGTGGCCAGTGGAATGAGTCAGGCGCCCTATCAGTTCATTACGAGTCATTTGGACTGGGGGGAATGAATTGAAACCCAGGGAACGCGCTATATTGAGATTTGAGTTCAGCTATCTCGCCTCCAGCAGTGATTTGAGTGAGTCCCTGGAGTTCTTTAAAGATTCAGCGCTTTAAATTCTTCATATCCCCCTTTGAAGTCAGCACTAGAAGAAAAAGATGATGCTACCACTTTGTGGCTCCTTTTCTCCCTCAGTCTCTCACCCTCCTCTCTTTTTCACTTTCACTTTCTCTCCCTCTCTCTCTTTCTCTTTCTGCCCACCCCCCTTTTGCTCTTTCCCCAGTCTGATGTTCTCTGGTCTGTCAGACTGAACTTTGAGTTTGTTAGGAGTCCTCTTAGTGCCCGCAGGGACAATGTTGGGGGGCAGTGGGAGGCCCTTTGAGGGTGGGGGTAGAAGGATGGGGAGGGGCTCCACCCCTCAGCACTGTAGTGTCCTGTCAATACTGTACTGTAAGGGCAGGGTGGTGTTGCCCCCCCCCCCCCCCACACACACACACACACACACACCTACACACCTGTACTGTGTGTAACCAACAACAATAACAACAACTGCAACAATGTGAATAGCAGCACAGCAGAAGGCTTCACCTCCATCTTCTAACTGATGCTAGTTAAGGAAACACTAGGTATTAATTAGCACCAGTTGGGAAAAGTGTGCTGTTGCTGTCTGGGAAAGAATATATCAGTTGTAGTGGTTGCTATTGTCTGGTCTCTGTTGTTTCTCTTGTCAACTTTGCTCTTGTCAACTGTTTCAGTTTTGTGCTATTCTGTCGTGTCATACTTTTAACATTTATGGGTTAGCCTGTTAACCTGATGTGGACAAACCACAGGATTTCAGGAGACATGTTGTAGTTAACACTTCCTTATTAGCAATTCCTGTAGATTAGCCCAGGCCTATCAGTCACAAGCACATTGACAGAGGAGACAGCTAACTGGATTAGCTTGTGCAAACGAACTGAACTCAGCAGGCCAATAGCCAGAATTATAGCATGGCCATAGTATCCTGTTCATTGACAAGAGACTCCACTGTAGTAGCAGAAGTTTTCAACAAATGGATCTGTTAGAATATCTGTAACCTTTGATAAATGGGAGTGAATACTAGCATCCCTGTGAATAATCCCCAGGTGCAGCCAGTCTTGTAAGGTTAGCTGCTTTGCAAATGACAGTGCTTCTTCTTTGTCATCCCCCCAAAAAAGCCCTTACAGCTCGGTGGCCAGCCACGCAGAAAATGTACTGGGCCAAGTGATTCTCAATTAAGGGTTTCTATGCTATAGTCAAAGCAAAAAGTGAACTGGCAAAATATAGAGAGAGCTCTCACCTTGTCTGAGATTGTGTGTGTATGTGTGTGTGGTATAGGTGTTTCTTTATACATTGTCACACTCTTTTTCATATACACATGCACACACACACACACACACGCACACACGCACACACACACACTCACACACACAAACACACGCACACAAACACACGTATATATATTATAGTATATGTTTGAGATTGTGTGTGTGTGTGTGTGTATGTGTGTGTGTGAGTGAGGCAGGGAGAGAGTTCTATGGGATCTGTGTTTTTCAGTACATCATGGATGATGTCGCCCAGATGAAGCCAGCGAGCTTCTCTTTGAGACTTGAGGATAATAACATCACTGGAGTGTTATTTAAAGCGCGGCAGCAGGCACAAGGCAGCCATTGATTTGCTGCCTGCCCCATAGAGACCATTTCAGCCGTGATCTATCTGGGTGTAAAATTGCCATTTCCAGTTTTTGCAGTGTTATTTTAGAAAACAACTGCTTTAAGGAGAGAGAGGAAAACAAAAACTAATAAAAATAGCCATGGATGTTTCCTTCATCACTTGTCATTGCCAGTGGATTGCGGGGAGGTGTACGGTGAGAGACAGATGTTAGGGGAGTCTGGGATTCTTACAACAGTGGGAGGTGAGGAGGAGAATATTATTTTGGAATGCGATTTATTTGTTTCTTTGTTTACACGGCTGATTTGTTTATGTCAGAGCTAAGGCAGAGGGAGAAGGAAAAATAAACAAAACTGCAGACCCTCCTCTTTCCTGGCATCAGGTGAAACTCTCCGCTGTGTGTCACCCCTGTGGTTTTGTCGAGCCTCACCAAGCAGCCCCTGAGACTTGGGCGTCGAGCAGCGCCACACGTCAGTGCCACAGCTCTGCTGAGCTGCCAAGCAGTCCCCCGGCCAACCGCCGCTACCACCACCACCACCTCCACCTCTCCTGCTTCTTCCTTTACCCCAGCCACCTACCTCCCACTCCCTCTCCCTTCCTCGTCCCACTGCACCCCCTCCCCTACTCCCCTCCCCTGAGTCCCCCAGGTCTGTGTGAGCCTGGGTAGGTTCCAAGCGGGAGCGCTGCTGATGGGGCTGCCGGAGAGCCAGGCCTGGTGCTTGACTGTGTCACTGTCAGGATGGATAACGGCAGCCTGTTCAAGAGCCTTTGAGGCTCCTGGAGGTCTCCAAGCTGACAGTGGCATGTACTTGGATATGCGCACGCACACACACAGACACAGACACACACACACTCATACGCACACATACACACACACACACACACACATGCTGAGACACACACCAAGTCTTGTTAGTTGCATATGTACACACGTACTCACAAACACACTCAGTTGCCTTACTTTTTCACACTCCAATGCGCGAACAGGGACAGACGCATGCAGGCTTGCAAACACAACCCCACACATGTAGTTTCTGCCTCTCCCACACACACATCCATGTAATCTCCCACTGCACACATGAACACACTCAGACACACACACACACACACACGCATACACAGAGTATCACACTTACATGCACAGACATGCATGAGGACACAGATGGATGGAGAGTGTTGTGCACTCAAGATGGCGATTATGTAGAAAGCATGCTTCACACAAGCACATCTGTAGTTTCTCGTGCCCTGCTATTGATTTCCTCCTCCTTGCTCCCTAGATTGTCGACAGGATCCATGCGAATTTGAATCACTGCATGTGTAGCTGTGCAGAAGGAATAGATGTATAACGAGGAGGTGATCAATGCAACTCCCAGCCCCAGCATGGGAAAGACCTCTTTTCTGCACTCTGCCTTTGACTTTGCCAAACAGTATGGAAATCTATGTGATAATTGACATGGTAAAGATAGAAAAGGTTGGAGAGAGAGAAGCAGACAAAAAGAGTGAGTGAGACAGAGAGAGAAAGAGAAAGAGAGAGAGACTGAGGGAGTGTGAAGAAGCAGATGTACATAGAGGGCAACAAGCTTGGACTGGACAGAGCTGGGGTTAGCTGTTTGCTGGCTCCCTAATTGCAGACAGACACAGAGGACAGTGAGAAATGGGGCAGCTGGAGAGAGTCGGTGAAGGTGGAGGACTTTTGGCTGGAGGTCCCAGGGCTCAGTCAGAGGTAGTCATAATGGAGAGGGCTCTGGCGCTTGAGGTGGTGGTGATGAGTGTGTGTGTGTGTGTGTGTGCACAAGTGCATGTGCGTGTCTGTGTAGGTGTGTTTGTGTGTATTTGTGTGTGTGTGTGTGTGCATGTGCACGTATGTGCACGTGTGCTTGTTTCTGTGTGTGTGCATGTGTGTGTATGTAGTGTGTGTGGTTGTGTGTGAGGTGGGGCTTTGGGTGGGGTGTGTTGGGGGGTTATTCTGATGGATGGCCCCTCAGTGCTCCAGTGGGAGTTGGCATGCATGTCCACTCGCGCGCTAATAGCTTATTGAGCGTCGGGGGCCGGCGAGGATTAGAAAGCACTGGCTTAATGTGGGCACCGCGTGCAGTCAATAACGCCCCCCCTGCAATAAATCTGCCTGACATATTCCCAGAAACACGCCCGTCATCAGCCGGGATTTATTAAAGTGTATGAGAGACACACAGAGAGGAAGAAAGACAGAGAGAGATGGGGAGATTTGAGAGAAAGAGAGAGAAAATAAATCCTCCAAATTTTCTCACAATGGGGATCTCCGTGCACGCACTCATGCCACATAGTGTTTCCATGGCAATTAGAGAGCGGTGGTGAGTCCACCTGTTTGATACACTGTAGACCGTCTCAGGAAGTGTAGAGAGTAAAATGAAAAGGGTGAGTGTGTGTGTGTGAGTGTGAGTGAATAAAGGGTTTAGTGAGAGGGGGGGTGTTGTGTTGTGTGAATGGTGTTCTCAATGCTGTAGTCAGAGTTAATTCTGTCAGTAGAGTGTTAAACAAGGCCATTACTGACACAGGAGTTGGCGCCCACCCTGTGTTTTGCACACACCCACCAACCCCCTGCACCCCCTTCAACTCTCGCTCCCACTCCCCCCTTGTGACTAACAGATGGGTGAGGCGTGCGGGTGGTCTAATATGCCACATTATTTTCCTTTTAGAGGAATGGAGTACTTGTGGTTAAACAAGGTAAACTAGTGCTGAAATGGAAGTGAAAGCTTTCTGTTCAGTGCAAACAGGAGATGAATGGATTTAAGATTTTCATTTGGGAGATTTGTTTGGAGAAAATTTTTGTGGTACAACCTATTTGTCAAGTATGTTCGTATCGTTCTTTTTCTTTTCTTTTTTTCCTTCCTTTTTGCCTCTGTCTCCTCTTATCTACTCATCATCTTTCTTCTCTTCCTCTGTTTTGTACTTGTGATCTATACACTACAAAAGGCTGGTCAGTTGCTATTGACTGATCGATGATCTACCCTTGAGCCTTCCTTTCTCATTTTGTTGGCTTTTTATGTGTGAGTGCTTCAGGGCGCTACATACTACAAGGCGTCCTTCATTTTCTTTCACACCCAGTGTTGTTGGCTGTATGTTTCCAAACTCAGAATAAAGACAGCTTTAATAATTGATGCTCCTCCTTCCCTGTTTACTCATGTTTTACACCTTTAGAGCAACTGTCAGTTTCCCTTATGATCCAGGTGAGCTTTTTTATGTTGCTGACCTTCTTCAGAATTCACCTGGAGTCAGAGTAGCCTTTGGCAGAGTTTATATTGTGACCCCTGAGTCAAACGCCATTACCTTCACTGCCCTCTGAACAAAATGGACTCTCCTCCCTCCTGCCTTCCTTGGGAATCTCACACATTCTGACTGGCGGCAAGAGCAGCTATTTCAACTCAATTTGCTGTGCTGGTGAAACAGTTGAGCGAGTTGTCTGTGTGACCCGAGAAAGCCAGAATCTGAAAATGTCAGTTACACAGTTGCCTGACTCTCAAGTTGGGCTCACTCTGTCATACTGCCCAACATTTGCTCATATGTATCTGACACTTAGTCAGACAAAGTTGTTATTACCATGCAGAATCTGTTTTCAACATCAAGAAACAAAAAATAACTGCAGTCTGCAGTGGAAAAAAAAACATACCACATATGCACATAAAAACGAAGAAATTCTTGAAGTGTCAGTGTCCCTTGGGTATACTAAAATGGACCGTATGTGAATAATGCATCAGGTACAAGCAACCAAGAGCCAAGTTAACTAATGTTTTGATAAATGGCACACCAAAAATAGAGAGCATAACAGAGAGAATAACTTCAAACAAACACTGATACTATGTGAAGCAGAAAGAACTGAAGTGAAAGACGACCGTCTTCTGACAGTCTACAACTTCTACAGTCTTGAATCTATGTCATGCATATGTCTTGACTGGTATTAGTATATTCAACACTCAGTATTTTGTCATTGATGTCCAGTAGATTACATCCACAATTTTGACAAGTTGGAACTTCAGCTATAGCAGTAGGTTACTTTGAGACCCCTTGCAAGACAGGAAGTTTGTACCTAAAGTTTGTTGGCCTAGAACCTCTGATAGACCTTGAAGCTGAAGGTGCCTCTTCTCTAAAGTTGCCTGAGAGGGATTTGCTGTACAGCTTCCATACCCTCACCCCCTCAGCATGAGACAGGGCAAGGCACGGCTGGCCAGACCCTCAAAGACCAGCTCAGACGCAGCAGAGAGAAGGAGGAAATACATCTGGTCAGCCTTGGATAATGAGAGGTGTTGCGTTTTACAGACTCGCCTGGACTCGGTAGAGTTTAAGCCAATTTTTCCCTCCTGTGTGAGTCAGCCACCAGCGGACTGTTTGATCTCCGTAGAAGATCAGCCACTTAGCAAAAAGATTACGAGTAGAGTTGTATAGCCAGTAACAGCCTCAGCTTGATGCTTTGAGTTCAAGAGAAGGCCTTGTGTTCACTAAAGCCTTCATTTGAAGCAAACAAATAATGGCTATAATTCTGTCAGTGAAAAATGGATGGTAAAGACTATGGCCACAGATTATAGCCATGGTTTCATAATCCAGTATAATGCCATATATTACAAGGATTTTTTCCTCTGAAGGAGATGTTGTTTGTGATGGTTGTTTATTGTGGTATTTTTGGTTCGTTTTTTTTTCAGGAGGAGCCATTTGTGATGGTGTCAGAGAACGTTCTGGGGAAACCGAAGAAATACCAAGGGTTCTCCATCGATGTTCTGGACGCGCTCTCCAACTACCTGGGCTTTAAGTATGAGATCTACGTCGCACCAGATCACAAGTACGGCATCCAGCAGTCAGATGGCACATGGAATGGCCTGATCGGAGAGCTTGTCTCGAAGGTAAGAACAAAGTGACCTTTGTTACATGATTCACTGGTCTTGATGTGTGACTGTGTACCAATCACTGTGAACTCTGTACACTGTATACTGAATGTTGCACAATGTTAAATGCTAATATGACTGAGCCAGTGTAATCCCGTTACATTTATCGCTATGACAGTTTTTTTTCAGTCGCTAACAAGCATTAACCTATACCTAAAATACTTTTTTTAAACTCTTAACACAACAAAACACCTACGTCACATAATTAGCCAAACAGTTTTCTTATCAAAAGCACATTTTGTTAACAAAATGCTAAGTCTAAAATACTAAAAACTTCTCCCTATACACACTAACGCCACCAAAACACTGGCTCAAAATCAAATAATTATACCAAACACTAGCATGTGTTTTCTTTACACAATGAACATGTAGTCAGTCATTGTACACTAGCTTTTAAAATACTAACATGGCATGGTATTTCTGAAACTACATTCATTTTCATTTCACAATACACTGACTTTAAAACCCCACTTCTGTTTACTTTAAACTTTCTATTTACTTTACCAGTTATATTTTTGAGTGTTGTTTACAGTGATTTATGCAAAAATGAGTCAGTCGTTGTACGTTAGATAATGAATGTTCCATAAAAAAATCTTCAGGAGTCATTGCAGATGCATAGGCCTACAGTTCTTTCCAGCTGCTGACATGCTTTTATCCAGCCTGTAATCACGTTTTTTTAAAACTCCAAGAACAGTAAGCCATCAGTCTGTCAACACCTGTTAACATCCAGTTCAACCAATCCAGTATCATCCAATCATCTATTTTTCCTTTTGTTTTTTTTGTTTTTTTTATTATCCATTCAGTGTTTTTTTAAGAATTATCATCTATGTAACCATTGTGTGACTGTTACTGCCAGAGTTTTGTACTGTATTTAAGGTTTTGGACATTAGATTTCCACTTCTGGTACACTGTGTGTAAGCATTTGCAAATAGGACACAAAAGATGTGCAATTTTGGTGTTGGGGTGAGCCTGTATGTAAATAAAGTATAAGCATTGTAGAAATGTATTCATTGACTGCATATTGTTTAAAAACAGCAAGAAATGTGTCAGCTGTGTGGTTACAACAGACCGATGCTGTGCTAATTGTATTTAGAGTTTTGAAAATGAGGCTGAAGGTCAGAGAAATACTTGTTAGCGATTGAAAAACAAACTGTAACTGTGTCATTTTTCCACTCATGTTAATAGTTTTTGCCAATCCTTTTCACACTAGTCTCAATGCAATGTTCACCTTTTCAAAACTCTTCATACAGCGTGCTTTACCAACACACATCTGAGCACCTGAGTTAATATTTGCTGCAAAATGTACTACAGCCACCAAACCTCTTTATACTTCACCCAAAATTACTAATGCCACCTAACTATAGCACATGCTGTCACTCAGCAACACGTCAATGGCAATCAATGTGTGGTGAACACAAAAACAGAAACAACTTGAAACACATAAAATATAACTAAGTTTGACATAGATCGACTTTGTTACATACGTTATATACAGTATATGTTAAGTTATATATATTTTGAGTGAATATTGCAATACCAAACTAAGTGACATTTTTATGTATTGGTGTACCTCTGGCAATAGATAAAAATGGCATATGCAGTGATTAAATTAATATTTCTGTTTCTGTGTAAACTTAAGGAATGTGCAGATGCAAAATCACAATAGAACAGTGGCTGATTCCTAAATGGCATACTGCTATGCTACTTACTGCAATACGTAAGACATGGATAGGATCACTGCAAGACTTTGGTTTACTATAATGATGGCTCTGTAATGTAAAACCAGTAAAGTAGTAAAATGTTCACACATTTTTTGGAACAAAATCTAGCAATGGCACACACCAGACTTTCTAAAAGTTGTATGCTGTAGTCTGGGAGTACGGCAGTATATAATTTTGTTGGATTTACAAAATTTTGTAATTTGCAGAATTCTGTATTGTAGTATATTTTGGAACAGAAATTACAGTGTGTATACTAGTGTATACTGCATGTTGCACTGCAAAAAGGTCAGTGGTCATTACATGGATATTGCATCACTTGAGGTTATCATATAATGTCCCACTACAAAAAGTAATACATGTAAATAAGTTTACAACACAGTGAATAGGGCAAATAATAGAGTTGAATGTAGATTGATTGAATATATTGTATTTATTTCTTTTAGCTTTTGATTTCACAGTTCACTCTTAAGATAAGAGTATCTAAATATCTGCAAAACCTGCAGTAGTTGTACAGAATTTTGTAGGACCAGCAGAAGTATCCATGAATTTGCCAATTGAATGCATTTTGTCATAAAGCAATGCAAAAGACACTGTTTGGCTCACATAGTCTATGGTTGTGAGTGTTGAGAGTTTTCAAAAAGTAGACATTGCATTGAGACAAGTGTAAAGGTGATTGGCAAAAACTGTAATACTGTATAAATTGCATTTACTTTGACTGATTTAATTTTGTAACCCTGCACACTGCTAATGTTGGTGACATCACACAATATTGATAATAGTGTTTTGACAGTGCCTTTCCTATCTATTATTAATATAAACAGAACTGTTTTTTTCATCCTGACATATGAGAGAGTCATGCTTTTCCTTTGAGAGAAACACATTTGCTGCGAAATTTAGCAAAAGTGGTGCAAGCCCAGTGATAAGAGAGAGATTGGCCCCCGCCCAACAGAAGTACTATCAGCTGACAGACCCAGCCCAGTAGAAGGAGAATCTGGAAGCAGCTGGAGGTCAGCGCAGCAGTTTCAGAGCCATTACCCAAGACCCCTCACTGCTTTCCATTCCACAACTCTTTACAGTCTCCCGACGTGGTGCCCTCTTCCCGGCCGTCTCTGCCGGAGCCTGCCTCTCAACATTACAGCAGCAGGAATATGCACAAGAGCCGCATTGTAGCTTATCTCCATGGCCAGAGAGATAGACCCAATGGGAGGACAAATGGCGAGTGGAAAAGAAGGAGAAAGCACACACACACACATACACACACACACACACACACACACACAAAAAACTGAATCCTTAAAATGTAAAATATATTTTAAAGATCGGGCCCAGAATCCCAGGAAGCCGTGCTCTCTGCCTCCTCATTGTTTCCCCCCTCGCTCTCATCTCCGTCAGCCCCTGTGATCCGCCTGGGCTTTGATGTTTCTTTGAAAATGTATTCTGGGCTTGGAAATTGTCCTCTTTCTCTCTCACTCACTTTCTCTCTCTCTCCCTCTCTCTCTCTCTCTCTCTCTCTCTCTCCCTCTCTTTCTCTCTCTCTCTCTCTATATCTCTCTCCCTGTCTTTTTTGTGCCCTCCTCCACCTTTGTTCGTGCAAATTATGTGTTATCACGAGGAGGAGTTGAACGTAGACTTTTCAGTCTCAGAATACAGACAGACCTCAGATTCACAGTGTAGCAGTGTGGCAAAGGTACAGACACACATATTTGTTTTTCTCACGTGCAGACCTTCACATACACTCATGCTCAGGAATATTTACAATAGAAAGAGAGAGAGGGATGATGCAAACAAGCCTATTTAAAATGCTGTACATTATGTTTTTTTTTTTTTTTTTTGTATCACGAACACATTAAGGTAATGCATGGAAATTCTTTTGGAGTCGTTCAAGAGTAATGGAGTGTGGAGCAGTTTTTATGTCCAAACTGGTTCCACATCCCAGCATGATCACCACCTTAAAGCCTGCCATGGGAATAAAAATCTTTTCGGGAAAAGGAAAGCTTATTCCAGTACAGTGAGGAAGGGTTTCACTGTGACTGTATATATGACTGTCAATAGGTGTAACAAGAGGCTATAGGTGCATTCAGTCAGAGAAAAATAATGGACATTATGGCACGTAATGACCTGTTCCTTTTGGTTTCTGCAGAGTATATTTGTGGCTTTTTTCAAGTGAACTGAGAGGGTGCCTTTCAAACATCAGATTACAACAATGGGAAGCAAATTAAAACGTTTTTTTTTTTTTTAAGATCTGGAGTTGTTTGGCTGCCATCAGTCAGCAATCAGTTTAAGATGCTTCCTCTTTTTAATCATAATTTTGCTATTGCAGTTTGCCCTCTTGTGATTTTGAGACAAAATGTCTGCTTTGTTTGCCTCACTTTAAACTATATGTATTTACCTTTTCCTCACTTTCTTCACACCTTCTCGTATGGATGCCTCCTCACTTCCCTCTGCAGCTTTTCTTCTTTTTTTGTGCTGGTACATTCATTGAAATTGACACTAATACTATACTGCCATCTGATGGCATAGTTGGAGCTGATGTGTGGTGTAAGGACACTAGGAGTGTGTTGAACATGTCATGAACACTTGTTTGAACTATGTGTGTGTGTGTGTGTGTGTGTGTGTGTGGTGTGCGTGTGTGTGTGTGTGTATGAGGTGGAACCAAATTTCTGTTCCTCCTGTTACACTTCAGTTACAGCAGCACAGCCATTGTGCCCAGCGTGTTGTACTTGCTTTGTGACTTGTCGTGACTCTTTCTTTCTCTCATTTTCTCTCTCTTTCTCTGTGCCAGCAATGCGGCACAATAGCTTTTTTTCTCCACCCGCTTGCCTGTTAGAGGGGGCCCCTTGCGTTCAGCGGTTCCATCAAGTGGTTTCTGTTCTCTTGCAGCACACACTTGGGTCTTCTTCTGCCTTCATGCTACCCCTAAGCCCTCCCCCCATACACCCACACTCACACACACTCACTCACACACGCACACACACACACACACACACACACACACAGACACACACACACTTTACTCCATTTGTAAGGAAGATGCCGGGGAGTCATTGTCCACGCTTATGTCTCGTACGCTGCATAAGTGACAATTTCTGCCCGTTTAAGCATTTTGTTTCCTTAGCAGAGCGTGAAATGAGCAGATTTAGTCATCTGTGAATTAATTGTTTGGGAGACGAGGGGGTGGGGGTGGGGGTGGGGGCTAAAGTAATATGAGCTCATTTTGCTGACATAGAGTGGGAAACCTGTTTATTTTTTACGAACAATATTTTTTCTCTCTCTATCAAGGACAGTAAGAGGTGTAATAATAGTAATAATAAGAAGAAGAAGAAGAAGAAAGTTAATTTGCGACAGATAGGCTTAAGCCAATTTGCAGAATGATTGCGTTTTCCACAGCTCTCGCAAGATTCTTTTCTCTTTTTTTTCCCCCTTGTAGCCATGGTGGGCTGAGCACGGAAACATAGCATGTGATTATCGCTTGCCATAACAGGTTGTGATACAAGCCCTGGAGGCTCAGATAGAACAGGACTGTATGCCTCTCACGTCACCTGTGCTGGGGAATGAGGAGAACCACAGATGAGATAGACCCTTTGTGCTTTGTGATTCTGAGGTGTGTGTGTGTGTGTGTGTGTGTGTGTGTGTGTGTGTGTGTGTGTACATAGAGGACAATGAGCACTGTGTGTGAGTGTATTGGGAGTGTATCTGTGTGTGCGGGTGTCTGTGTGTGTATGTGTGTGTGTGTGTGTGTGTGTTTGTGTGTGTGTGTGCGTGAGCCCTCTGTATGTCTCTCAGGGCAGGTAGGGACAGTAAATCCGTCTCTCTTTGTTGTAACAATCTGCAGCAGCACTCCCCTGTCCCTCCGTGTGCAGACAGCATGCCCCACCCCACCCCACCCCACCCCACCCCCCACCCACCAATTCAACCTCCCCGAGCTGTGTGAGGAGAGGTTGGATGCGGTTCGATTGTAGCACTTGTGATGTGGGTGGGGAGCAGCCATTATCTCTGCCTGGCCGAGCCAGACTGGAGGCTCTGACCCCGGCGCAAACACTGGGGCCAGCCAAGGTCCCTGCTCCACTCCCCGAGAGCCCTTCCACACTAATGGGCCCAGCCTGCCGATGGAGACCTGGCTGTGCCCTGCCACTCCGCAGGGGGAGGAAGCTCTTTAGTATGCTAATGCAGCCGGCTGTTGACATACCTGCTCATCAAGCCCCAGAGAGAGAGCGAGAGAAAGAGAGAGAGAGAGAAAGAGAGAGGCCCCTTTTTTGTCATTGTTGTTGTTTTCTTTTTTCTTCTTGTAAAATTTTGTTGCCTTTGTTGTTTGTTATTCTCCTCCCTGCTCATGGCTCCACTCCTTGACATGACATGGAAAACACAAAGACGCTGTTTTATTCAATTTTTTTGTTGTTGAGCAAAGGAGTCAAACCTTGCTGTCACCTAAAATACAAAGAAAAAATAAAATCTGAATGTAATTTTTTTTTTGGTTTGTTTTACATTGATCTAAACAGGTAATTCTGAGGTCTTACTTCCTTTTCAATTGTCTGTTAGCCTGAACAAAAAGTGCTTGCTATCCTGCCTGTGTGAGTAATGTGAATTAATGCATGCGCTGGTCCGGCGTTACGGCGGCATAAACACGGGTAATCATCAGAGTGTGTGACTGGCAGCAGAAGCAGGTGTGGTTATCGGTGCATTGTGGTGGTAATGATGCACTCGGAGAACAGGACAGAGTGTGCTGCTGATGACTCTCTCCTCCCTAGCCTCTGTCTCTCTCTCTCTCTGTCTGTCTCTCTCTCTCTCTTTTTCTTTTCCTTTTCCCTCTGTTTTTTTATTGTTTTTCTTCTATTTTTTGTTGGGTTATTTGGCAAAAAGAGTGAAAGTGTGAACAGGTGTTTTTTTTATGTGTGTGTGCGTGCGTGCGTGTGCACATTTCTGTCTGCATGTGTGTGTATGCGTGTGCGCCCGCGCACATGTGTGTGCGTGTGCTCTTGCACGTGGAGGTGTGTGTGTGTAAGCGCGTCTGTGTATGTGCATGTGTATCAGAGCACATGCTGGTTAGCTAGATTCTGATAGCTGTGTTTTCAGTTAGTTTTTCAGTGTATCTCCATGCTCTAAGAGTTCTCTTGTGTGCTTGTGTGTTTGTGTGTGTGTGTGTGTGTGTGTTGTTTCTTTATTTTGTTTACCCAGCGGGCAGACGTGGGCCTCTCAGCCCTGACCATCACGCCGGAGCGCGAGAGCGTGGTGGACTTCACCACGCGCTACCTGGACTACTCGGTCGGCGTACTGCTGCGGCGGGCCGAGCGCACGGTGGACATGTTCGCTTGCTTGGCGCCCTTCGACCTCTCGCTGTGGGCCTGCATCGCCGGCACCGTGCTCCTGGTGGGCATCCTGGTCTACCTGCTGAACTGGCTGAACCCGCCGCGTCTGCCCATGGGCTCCGTCTCCTCCACCACCCTCTACAACTCCATGTGGTTCGTCTACGGCTCCTTCGTCCAGCAGGGTGAGTGGGCGAGCAAGCGAGCGAGTGAGTGATCGAGCAGCAGGGGTCGTGGTGGTCAGAGGGGGTGCCGTCGGGACAGCATGGGAAGGGAAATAGTAGAGACAGAGTGAGGAGTAAGTGAAAGAGAGAGGGAGAGAGAGAGAGAGATCGGGGAAGAAAAGAGAAAATTGAGTAAATGTGAGAGTGCAAGAGAGACACAGAGCGAGATTGAGGACGAAAAGAGAAAATGAGTAAATGTAAGAATGAGAGAGAGAGAGAGAATGGAAGGGTTGGGTGGGGAAAGAGAAGGAGGGAGAATGAGAGGAAATAAAAGAGAAGAGAGAGTGAGAAAGACGGAGAGAGAATCAGTCACCATAGAGTTTTTTAATAGAGAGAAGAGGTTGAGAGAGATGGAGGGAGAGAGAGTTATCAGGAGAGGGAGAGGGAATGACAGATTGTGGAAAAAAAAAAAAAATGAGGGCAAGAAAAAGTGAGGGAAAGAGGAAGACAGGGGGGAGGGACTGAGACATAGCCCAATCTCTTAAGAAGAATACTTTCAAGTTTATATAAGGTCATAACTGTGAGTAAGTTCCTTGGGGGAAGTCCAGGTGGGAAGAGGGGATTGGAAAGGGATATGGTGGAGTGTGTATGTGTGTGTGTGGAGGGGGGGGTGAGTTTTGGAGAGGAGACAGGGAGCTCCGGGGGAAAGTGGAAATGACAGGAGGAAGAGGGTGTGAAACTCAACGCGGCAAAAAGAGTAATTTAGCGGCACGAGGACATCTTGACTCGACATGCCGAACGTGGAGAATCTGCCGTTTCACCGCCATGAGCGAAGCAGCTCTTGATTGTTGGATCCCTTTCCCCGAGGCAAATCATTTGTCGTGATTGAGCATGCTGTCACAAAATAAAACACACACATGCACACATACTCAAGCACACGTGCATTCACGCGCGTGCACACACACACATACACACACAAACACATTGAAAGTGTTGAGAGGCCAGCAGTAGAATCAGTACATTTCCCAGCTACATGCTCTAATGATGGTGATGGAGATAATGGTTAGCACTAATTGCTCCTTTTCATACCGAGTCATTTTTCTTCTAATTACAATCATTCGTGTTTGAGACGAAATCATCGCCGCGAAAAATAAATCTATTAATGCGCCCACACGTGCCAGGAGAAACAATGAGGCAAATTGCGTGATCTTTGGCAGATGAGACTTCTGTCAACTTTTCAAAAAGGGACTAATTAGGCAGCATGACAAATTGCCCCTAACAAGAAAACAAACGGATGCGAGGCTGTCGAAAGTGTGTGGGGTGTGTGGATGGACCCTGAATTCAGTACACCCCCCCTTCCAAAGAGTTGGGCCTCCAGTGAAAACACTGATTTTGTGGTTGCAAGTGTTGATCAAATAAATCGTAAGAGGAATTAATTAATTTCACAGCCCCGCAAGCAGGGAAGGGCACATTTCTTCTAGCTGTTCCAGTAGTTTTTAACCGAATTTTTTGGGTTTGTTTAGCTTGTTATCAGTCTCGACAGAAGAGCTAAAGTGACAAAACGTATTCATTGGCTGTCTTTACGTCTGACGTGTTGTCAAAACCCCAGAGATACAAATAAGCACCTTCTCCCAGCGAGCCGACAAAGAGGCTATGCGATTGAAATGATTGTTGGTTTTTGGTCAGACACGTTGTCTGACGCATGCAGACTACAACTGCACACATTCACCAGGTCATTTGTCAAACGCTGGGTGATTTTTGTAAAATGCTTTCGCCAACTTTTTGTTCCAGGCCAGCACAATCCAATTACACCGGTCTGTCGATGTTATTCTCTCTGAGCATATACTGTCATTTCAAAAGAAATAGCCGTCATATATAGCATTCGATATCATCTGCAATCCAGTCCAAAAAAAAAGTGTAGGTGGGGATTGAACTAGAAGTTGTTTCGATAAGTCCATGTGGTCTGTGTTCAGACAGGAGGATAGTTGTATAAATTGCCTCTTCTGCGGTCAACGGTGGCAGTAGGTGGACATTACATCACTACTTGTCGTTGAAGCTTTAAGGGCTACAGCTAAACACATTTTGGGATTTCAGATGAAATTCCTAGAAGCTTCCTCGGTCTGTGAACAGTTTTGAAAATGGACCGAAAAAAGAACAATTGCAATTAATTCCACGGATCTTGATATCTTAAGCTTTTTTTTTTTTTTTTTTTGCAGCGGATTGAATTTAATTAACCAGCAGGGCCCGGACAAACGGAAAACTGCTAAATCATTTGCAAGGCGCCTCTTTCCATTTAACTACCACACTTGATGGGGTTCATCAAAAGTCAAGTTAGATGCTCTGCTGTGTTTGCAATGACTTTGTCCCATTTCCATGACCAAGTATGTGCGAACATATTTCCAGGGGGCAGCTTCTCAGAGATAGTTTTAGACCTGGTTAATTAATGAGACTATCAGTGGTATGGGTGTGTGAGTGTGTCTGTGTGTGTGTGTGTGTGTAAATGGGTGTGCGTGCATGTGTATGTGTGTTTGTGCATGAGCAGAAAGGGATTGGCTTGTTTGAGATGCTGAGGGGTGGCCAGAGGGTTTGGGGAAAGGGGGGTGAGGCGACCGAGTGAGCGTTTGCCCTCAGGGCTCAACTTGTCTGTATGGCAGCAGCTTGCTCTTGTGCTCTCTCAGTTACTAGCCCTCCCAGTGGAGCAGTGCAGGAGAAGGAAGAGCCCTTTCTTTCCTCTTCCACCCAGGCAGCGCTGAAAAGTCAAGATACGAATACACACACTCACAGACCACCCTACACAAATGCACACATTCGTATATATTCATAGCTAATGCATCACACACACACACACACACACACACTTGTACACATATACAGGTGCAAAGCAACCTGAGTACATTGGTATTGTACATTTCAAATTCTCTTTGTCTTTTTTCTCCTTCCACTGTTTCCTCTCTCTCTGTTTCTCTCTCTGTCCATTTCACACTCCCACACTCACTCACTTGCACTTCACACACACACACACACACTCACTCACTTGCACTTCACACACACACACACACACACACACACACTCATAGACAGACAGTGTTAGAAAAAGAGATGGACACACACATCTCGTTCACACCCACAACACGCATAAACAAAACCTCAGACACACACAGAGTGAGACACACACACACACACACAGACACACACATACACATCCATACTTTCACATCATTGCAGTTGACAGCCTCCTTATACCAGGCTCACACACCTCCAGGCCTTAGACAGTATCTGTCTTACTCTCTGTCTCTCTCTTCCACTCTTACTCAGACATGCACCAACTCCCCAGCTGAATAACAATGACTGCTCGGGCCAGAGGCTGTGTATCGGCACTTTCATCTTCAGTTTCCAACCCCCCCCCAACACACACACACACACATGCATATGCACATACACACACACCACAGTCACACAACACACCATCTCCTCTCTTTCATCCACATTCTCACAGAGGTAAACGCAACCCCCGCATCCCATTCACACCCCACAACCACCCACTCCCCCCCCCCCCCCCACACACACACACACAAAACACCAACAACAACAACAACAACTTCAGCGCCCCCGCTGCTAACACCCAACACCCTTTTTTAAAATCTCTGACTTACACCCACAAGCCACCACAAAAAAACAGCTGCTTGCCTGCCCTTGGCTGCCATGATTCAGCCCCTGTCATGTTTGGAACCGTCCTCTCTGCACCACCATCACGACAAAAAAAAAATCAACCCTGCACCTTTTCAATATTTTACACACACACACACACACACACCTCCCTGACCCGTTTCTGTCCCAGCCTCCAGGATTGGCTGCAGGAGAGGGACCTTTTCCTGGAGGCTTTGAAGACCCTTTTGTGGGACACTTAGAGTGTGAAAAGAGGAAACATGCTGATTTTTTTTTTCCTCGTGGCCTTTCCCTCTTATCGCCGACACACAGAGCCTCTGCGGCAGGGTCTCTCAGCAAGTCTAGGATTTACCCAGACCGCTATTAGCCTTTAATCTGTTCGGCTGTGAGCGGACAAACCAACAAATACGCACATACACACACACACACCTACACATATGCACACACACACACAAACACACACACCTACACTCACACACACACACACACACACATACACACATCCCTACACTCTCACACACAAGCAAATGAACATACAAACACACTCAAGCATACATAGAGGCCTCTCTGGCAACCAGTAAACAAGAGCTAAGCAAACAGAAGTCAGCCCAGCAGAGTTGCTGGAGAGGGCCTGCTGCCAAATTGAAAAACATGTTAAACAAAAGTGTTACAGGAAGAAAATATGCTTCGGACGACCACGGATGCTGTTAGTCGTGTAAACATTTACGTAAACATTGCACTCAGGCTGCTGACATTTTGTAGCAATTTGCAAATTTGAAGTCATTAAACTGCTGCTTGAGCCAAAATGGCAGATTACGCTGGCTGCAGTCACACGGGAATCCCACAGAGAGCAGTGAGCGCTGGCTGCCACTGTACTGTACCCGGCTCTGTGTTTTTTAAGGGAGGTTACATAGCGAAGGAACATTGGTCTAATCCTCTGTGTCTATGCCAGCGGACTCTGTTATCGATCCACTGAAGGGTGGCCTGCCACAGAGGGCTTTTGGAGGAAGATGCGGTCAGGTAATGGACATTGTTTTGTCCATGCATCACTGGGCACGGGTGGGTGGATGCATGGATGGATGGATGATTGACAGGGCCGGTAACTTTCATCGCTGTCATGCAGCGGCTTGAACTTTTATAAGAGGGAGGAGAACAAGGAGCAGGAGTGGTAGTGCCAAGCATGGGCATGAGTCGTTTGGTGTGGGTCACACACACACACACACACAGTCACACACACACAAATATGCAAACTCAAGCTGTGAGATAGACTCACATGCACACTTACACACACAAACATAAACTGGGAGATACTGAGGGAGAAACACACACATGCACACACATACACACACACACGCACGCACGCACGCACACATGCACACACACAGACTGTGAAATACTAAGGAGTATCAGGACGTGCCCTTTTCATCTCAAGGGAAAACATTCCTGACAGCACCATGCCTCCCCCATAATTGGAGAGATGTATTTCATGTTCTGACTGCTACGAATCTGGGTGCGATGGATGAGAATCAAAGACACTTTGAGAGAGAGAAAGGATGAGAAAGAGAGAGGGAGACAGGACGATGCAGTGAAAAGGAAGAGGATGGAAGGAGCAAGGAGGAGGACGAGAAGCAACACAGGGCTCAGGAAAAAATAGAGAGCAAAACAGAGGTGTGAAAGACAGAAAAAGACAGAGAGAGAGAGGAAGGGAGAAGCAGAGTGCCTCTGCAGCTGCATTAGGGGTTGAGGGCGAGGACTTCATTTCCCTCTCAGAGAGCCGGCTGGCAGCGGGGCGCAGAGGCATGTGCGGCGGCGTGGGCCACGGCTCCAGATTGCTCATTTCCAGTCTCAGCTCGCCTTTCTCTTCTGATTAGTCACCGCCGGCTCCAGCTCCGACACACTGACCTGCCACGTCTGGCCTCTGTGCACCCCACACCACACACACACACACACACATCCACATCCGTACCTCTGTCTCTCTCTCTCACCTTCCTCTCACAGGGGCCAACTGGTCTGCCGTAATTACTACACATCACAATAAAACCACACTGTCCACACACACACACACACACACACACACAGAGTACATAAGTACTAGCTCCGTAGCCCCTCTAGCTACAGATCCCAGCATGCTTTGTGTCACCCCTGACTCTGTGACCGATCCTCCAAAAACACTTCATAGTAAATACACAAGATGAAGGAAAAAGTCCCCTCATTGCCAGAGGGAGAGAGAGAGGGCGGGAGAGAGAGAGGGAGGGGGAGAGAGGAGGGAGAGAGAGAGGGAGGGGTTGTGAGGGGTTGCCGAGGTGCCATCGGCCGTCAGACCAGACAGGAACAAGAAAGAGGAGCGGAGATTGGTTCCACCTGTCACATCTGGTAGAAAGGGAACCACTCGCCGCCCTGACATCTTATTTGTTTCCTCTAACGAGAGCACGGAGCTACATCCTGTTTGTCAGAAGGAGAGGCAGGAGAGAGAGAGGGAGAGAGAGAAATATGTGTGTAATTACCTTCATTTTGTCTTTGTTTCATCAAAGAATAGAAGAGAAGAAAAAATAGAAGAAAAAGAGAAAATCTTGATCAAATGAATGGTGGATTCTCATTTGTCATACCATAGGCTTTTAAATGTCTTATTTGACGTCCTCAAAGAGAATAAGAGGTGAATCCCACCAGACGGTGGTTGGAGACAGCAGACAGAGATTTGTGTCAGGCTGGGGTTCAATTCAGTTCTCTGGAGGTTTCTGCCCATTGAGGGGAAAGCCGGACACCTGCTGTGTTCTCCTGCTTGCAAAGCAACCCTTTTCATTTCCACTTAGAGAGGTTGCCTCCGAGGTTTTTTTTTATGTATTTTTCCCCCTCTCATGCCTGCGTGGTCCACCATGGCGTAATTGAATTAGTCTCTGATGCAATTATGTCCTTTAATTCAATCCGCTATTGAAAAATCTGATTACGTTTAAGGTTAATTTTAATGATTCAGAATTAACTCAAATTCTTCCGCCAATTACATTTGTATGATCAGGTGTCAAATTGTATTTTTTGGGAGGTTGGAATGGGTGTGTGGAGAGGTGTATGTGGGGTATGTGTGTGTGTGTGTGTTTTTTGTGTGTGTGTGAGCCGGGGGGTGGGGGGATGGGTTAAGAAATAAAACGTAAACAAGCATGTTGATTCAGGCAGGCCTGTTATGAGACTTGCCTTGTGAGCGGGTGTCTCTGACTCTCCTGGAGTCCCTAAGCAAGCAGCAGGCTCACAGACACTGGGTTTCTGCACTGGGTCTGTTTGTGTGTGTGTGTGTGTGTGTGTGTGTGTGCGGACGCACATGTGAGTTTTCCCCACATTGGACTGCTCAGTGTCTCAGGCACAGAGGGAGTGCACTTGCCTTTCTGCAGATCCAGGAGGACCTATAGCCCTTTCATTCAGACAGGATTTGAATACATTTGCACACTACAAAGCAACTGGCTTCTCTGACAGTTCAGCTGATTATCACCGAGCACAGTGTGAGTGTGTGTGTGTGTGTGTGTGTGTGTGTGTTTGTGTGTCAGTGTAGGTCTCTTGCAAACACCGCATACTTGCAGTCTCTTGTGAGCAGTCCTCACGGGTTCTACCCAGGGCTCCTGTTTCACCTGTTTGCCTGAGACTCCAAAGCATTATGTCGATGCTCAATGTAAGAATGGGAGAAAGCACTGCATTTGCAATGCAGAGATGTCAGGCGCCCATGGGTAGAGCTATAGAGGAGAGAGAGATGGGTGAACAATGTGCTGTGCTGGATTTCAGACCTTTTTGTTATTGTTTTCTTGTTTGTTTGTTTTGTTTTGTTTACTCTCAGCACATTTAGCTTGTTAACATGATCAGTCGCCTCTCACAACGCAAAGGCTTTGTTTGAATTTTTTGTTGAATTTATAATCTGGCACTTCAGAACAGAGCTGCACTGGACAAATCAGAACGTTTCATTTCAACCTCACCATGGTTTATACCCTGTGTTCTATCCAACATGACCAGAGCCACGTTTGTCTGAAGGACAGACATCTCTGCAATCCCTGAGTTGACTCTGTGCATCTACATTAGCATTAGCTTCTTTAGTTTGCATTTAGCTTTATTCTGCCTTCCCAGCATCAGCATCTGTGTCAATGGCTCAGCTTGTCCAAGGCAGAAGTGAGAGTGGCATGCGTGTGCAGGTCCACTCTGAGAGAGTCATCATCATAAAATAATCCGAAAGTAGAGATGAAACCTTTTTGGAATTACAGTCGCGGCACCTCATGCCCTCTCAGTGATGGACTGTCTGATTAAATGAACACGGCGAAAATTGGCTGTGACAATGTGGAAATGAAATGTTAATATGTTTCACAAAATTACTGCTGGACTGTGGTGAAAAAGACAAGGATACAGGAGGAGGAGGAGGAGGAGGAGAGGGGAAGGAGCTAACACAGCATCAAGGATTGTCCCTTGGCAAAGGCACTGTAAAGAGGGGAAGGGAGTGAGGCCCCAGCAGTGATTGGACAGAGCATAATGACCAAGATGGGGGTGTTGTATTCTTTTCTAAGGCCTAAAATATCTAACCGCAGAAATGAGTCTGAGAACCAGTCTCAAACTTGAAGTTTAGTGTGTCTCCTCACAGTGGGTCGCAGATTCAGAAGTAGTAGCTGTAGACTTATGGCAGCAAGTCCCCTTGATGTTGTATAAATCACTGCACTTTAATTAAAAGCATTTCAGTCTCACAGGGTCAGCTTATTAAAATCTAATTATTGTTTAGCTTGCCTTAAAGATGAATAACTACAGTATGTGTTTTCCCAGACGCTTGACTCCCAACATGATTTTTTAATTTTTTTTAAGAAAAGTCTGAACATGGGTAGAGGAAATCAATTGTTTTTACCACAGTCCAGGCAAAAGACTGCATGGCAACACATCAGCGAGATTGACAGGCCATCTGAGAAATCCAATCAGTTTCACATTTCGTAAATTAATGCCAGTTAGGTTTGGACGGTCCCAGCTCACATCTATCAAAGGAGAAAAAAATCCATGAAGGCATTTACAGCAAAGCGTACTGGAGCGTATCATAATATACCATAGCACCCCCCCCATAACCAACCATAACCAACAAACACACACACACACACACACACACACACACACACACACTTGGTCTATGACCTATACTCCTAGGCTCACTGCTCTCCATTTGCAGCTCATGATGAAACTGTACAAGGCATGGCGTTGATATGAAGCGTTGCATGACTGTTAAAAGCGTCTAGTGGAGTTCTTCTCTCCACGTCTGTCCACTCTTGCACCAGGTGGTCTGTAAAGCATAGGCAGATGCTCGCTCACTCACACACACACTCACGTCTTGCCGAGTGAGTAGTGTGTGCATGGACTGCTGCACACACACACATGCGCACACACACACACACACACACACACACTCATTCATAGTGTTTTTTTGAGAGGTTGTTCTGTTTCACTAGTGACTGGAAAAAACCAAGGCTCAAAAAGAAAAAAGATAGTCAGGCAAGTAGCGCTTGTCAGCTGGGTAAGGTCTAATTATCTAAGATAACACAGTGTAAACAAGTCATCACTCGTAGTTAGCGTATATGCAGGAGAGCACTTGAGAAATAGCTGACACTTTGGTTTGTTTTTGTGTGTTTTGTTGACAAAAATGTTTGAAAAAAATTTGTCAAGAGTCAAAATGGATCAGCCTTCATGAGGGTGTTCATCGAGTGAGATGCTTTGGGCATGAAATCAACAGCTTGTGTTTTCTTTTAAAAAGCAGCCCTAACTGCAGTGTGTGTTTGTCCAAATTCAGTCAATAATCTTCCCTGCCCTCTCTCTTTAAGCACAATAGCAGGGCCACACCATGGGCTGTGAATCTAAGCCTTTCTTTATTTTTTTTTGATTTAACCCACCCCTTGTTATGAATGCGATAGGGATAATATTTCATAAAGTTTTATTGATCTTAAAAATGAGAAACAAACCAACAATGGAAAGCTGAAAGGATTGGCTGAGTCAGCGGTTTTCCTTTTTTTGTGTCTCTCTATTCATTTTTTTTTTTATTCAAAAAGGTCTCTGCATTTCCTGCTGAAGCGCTCTAAAAAGAAATTAGCGCTTCTGCATGTGACTCAGATGGAATTTGGTAGTTTGTTGAAGGCCTCCAGAGAAAGAAAGAGAACGAGAGAGATTGAAATCCCCTCCATCTGTCTGTCTCCTCTCTTAAAGAACAAATCTGTGTTTGGCTGAAAGCAGTTGGTTTGGGCTGCTCGCTGGCAGACGGACTGGAGATATTGGGAACTGGGTCATCAGGCTGTCTAAGGTACTGGACAAATGCAGTCCCTCTGCAAAAGACAGCAAAGACTCTCACCTCTTCTTTCTTGGGATAAACAATGGGTGGATATGGGTTCACTTATCACTTCTCTCTCTCTCTCTCTCTCTCTGTCTCTTCTCTCATTTGCTCTTTCTCCATCTCCGTCTCTGTATTTATAGCTCTCTATTTTCTCAGTCCTGCAGTCTGGACCTCATGAGTTGTGGTGGGTTCACTGATAGGAGGGATAACAATACCCCTAAGTCGCTTTTGATGAGATCCTGTCTCGCATAAGTTCATATAGTATGTGCCATTATTGACCCTATGAATGGGGCTGAGGCGGTACACAGTAGGATAGATTAAATGCATTCCCTCTGTATGTGACTGCATTTTAAGTATGTTTTCCTCATAGTGGTAAGGGGGGATCATGGGCCTAATAGCGCTGTAGGACTGAACATTGAACACTGAACAACGTACCTATATAACTTGAGATCTAGAATATTAAAACTGATGTACACAACACATCCTTTAGTACACTGAGGAATACACATAGAATTAAGTATGTACTACATTGTGGGTACATTGAAGCTATAACGAGTGACATTTTGCTGTAAAAAGCCAAGCTTGTGCAATGGCTCAACCTTTTACTGTGGGTTGCGGGTTCTTCTGGTATCCTCTGCCATGTTAACATTTGAGAGCCTACCAGTCATGCTGTGAGTATTACAGTCACTGAAATGAAAATTAGCAATTAGCAATGAATATTCACTTTGATGGAGGAGCCAGGATAAATATTCTGCTCATTTATCAATTTACATATCTATATTTTATTACACAGAGGAGCGTTTAAAGCAAACTATTTATGCCAAAGCCAAAGCATGTGCATGTTCATGTGCGTGTGCATGTGCATGGAAGCATTGGTGACATGCTAGACTTGTCAGTTTACATTGGATCTACTATAATTACATTCTCTGACCTTGTCTCTCTTTTCTGTGTGTTTCATTAGAATAACTGAGAGATTATGGCAGCTCTCATGATGACAGTGCCACTTGTAGGGATCCATTCCAATTATAGTCATATCTATCCGTGCCCAGAAACAAAACTCTTTTTTTCTTAATGACAGTCTAAGACTTTACATTTTTTTTGTATTTGTAGAAAATGAACATAATCTCTCTAAAGACTGCTCTATGTTAATATCCTCTAATGCCAAGACTAAAAGTAATTATTGAATCATTTGAATTTCAATCTAATTGGTTTTCTCTTTACCCACTCCAAAGAGTAAGCCTAGTGATGGTAACTTTCACATGTGAAACAGGAGGCGAAACAGTCCCTGAGATTCCGGATTCCTGTGATGCGTTCCCCGTGTTCTCTCAGGGGATTTTGGAGGACGCTCACAAAAACATAATATGAACATGAGTCACTGCGTCTGATGGAAAAATATCCTTGCACATGGAGCCTGTGGTGCCTTTACAGCGCAAATCACTGTGTTGGCCACACACACGCGCGCACACACACACACACACACACACAAACACAAATACACACACTCATATACACATACACTCAGAGGGATAAATGAGAGCGATGATTGCCTTTTAATGGTTTTTCCACTCCACTCTGGCATACGCAAATGTTTGTGTGTGTGTATGAGAGAGAGAGTGTGAGACATTTTGACTATGTGTAGTAGTAGTATTGTGTGTGCGTGTGTATAGGTTGTGTGTGTGCGTGTGTGTGTGTGTGTGTGTTTGTGCCTCAGAGCTTTTGTGTGGGTGCCTAATGCATGTGTTTAATGCCTCCAGGCAACTCTTAAGAAAATAATACTGTGATGGGCAACACATCTGCCAGTCTTAACAACCACACACACACACACCACATCCACAAGGCCCCCTCTTAGAGCATAAATACATCTAGTCTCTCGGGGCAACCCATGCAAGCCTGCGGACATATCTCAAATTGATTTACCCCTGATAGCATCCGTGCAAAAAGTCTGAAGTCAGAAAAAAAATCAGCTTTTTGAAAAATAAATAATGTGATTTTTTTTTTTTTTTTTTTTTTTGCTTCTCAGGCAGACTAAATGGGTTTGTGGCAAACAAGACAAGGCATCAGAATATCCTATCCAGGCGCACCCACCCACCCACACACACACACACACACACACACACACACAGAGCTGCCTGAATAAGGCGGTGTTAGAGCACCACATTCATTTCCTCTCTTTTGCGCATTTTCTTCCAGAGGAGGGGCTGATCCAAATGAAAGCAATAAGTCCTGTGGACGGGGCATTCCCTGACACGTTTATCGAGAGATAGATTGCCTTTCGCACCGGCCGCCGCACCCCTCCAGCTCCCCCCCTCTCAGACAGCCCCCATTCCTCAATACACATTCTTTCACTTTAGACCAATGCCAAACAGCGAGCGCTAGTCTCTCATTCATGTCGAAGTTGAACTAATCCATTCGATCTTATCGCACCATAAACTTCTACAAAATCCCCCCACTCCTATTTGAAATTAGAAGGTGCTAGAATGTTACTGTGGCTGTCGGTACGGTAACGGTTAGACAGTTTTGGTTCTTCCTCTATCTGCCTTTAAATCTGTGCTGCTCACAAGCTGCTCAAAGAAATGATAACAACAACAACAACAACAACAACAACAATAGGGTAGTCACAACTTGCACAAACAACTGGGAAGCACTTGCAATGCACAGACAAAGCAAAAGTGATCACAACATGCATATTAAAGTAAGGTGGCAGTGGCAACCCATACCCAAATGACAAGGGCACAGTGGCAACCTGTGTAAACATCGTGGAAACACTCACCCATACTGGCACTCCCAGCATGCAAGAGGAAATGTGGAATAAGAGGTAGGGCCAGGAGCTGCCATGTGGTTTTACCCCTGATCCAGGCCTGACTTGAGCCATGGCTGGGCCTGATCTCCAGGAGAGGACTTAGTGTGTGTGTGTGTGTGTGGTGTGTGTGTGTGTGTGTGTGTGTGTGTGCGCGCTGTTTCAGTGCTCTTTACACCCAGATTTAGTACATGTACATATATCTCATGGAGGGGTTGGTGGCGTCATATTTGGTGTGCTCCTTCAGCTCCTGTGGTAACTGTGATTTGGTAACCAGCAAATGAATCATGTTGAACAACATTTTGGAAACCTTCAACCTTCCTTTGGAAGCATCAGTACTGCCATCTTTCTCTCTCTCTCTCTCTCTCTCTCTCTCTCTCCTCTCTCTCTCTGTCTGGCTCTCATACAGTGCCCACAGTACTGTTTGTGTCAGGTGTTATTGAGTGACTTCCCACATTCCTTGTAAAGTAAAGAGCAGACACTGATACTGATGCTTGCTGCCTCACTCACATTCCACTTCTCACATCTCACCCTATGCTGTACACATGTACAATTCTCTCTCACTCTCTTACACACACACACCCCTCTCTTTCTCTCTCTCTCTCTCTCTTTCTCTCTCTCTCACACACACACACACACACACTCTTTCTCTCTTAGTCTCTCTCTTTCTGCTTCTGTCCTTTTCTGCTTCACCCTGTTTTTAAGAAGAGAGAGGCTGTGCCTTTCCGCTCAGTGACTGCATCTAAAGAGATCTCCTGCAAGTCCCCATATTTAATTCTTTATTTTTTTTTTTTGTGGTGATTTACAACGCTGGAAGTTCCAGGGCTGGCTGTGTGGCAAGATAGCAGGTGTGTGTGTGTATGTGTGTGTGTGTGTGTGTGTGTGTGTGTGTAGGTGGTAGGGGGGTGCCTGGGCTTCAAGGCATAAACTGTATGCAAATTGATGGCATTATTTGCCAGCTAACCTCATAATGGGATACTTGATGGGTTGAATAAATTGTGGGTGCCAAGGAAAAACCCGGAAAGCCTGGCCCAGCGCCAGAGAAATAAAGGTGACACGGTGAGCGAGCCACACTTCCCCGCACCTCTCCACGCTCAGCTCTTCCACTCCACCAGACACACCCGACGTGTTTTCCTTAAGTTATTTCTCACCAGAACGCTTCTACGAAAAGAAAAAAAAGTGTGGGGGAGGGATTGAGGGAAGGAGAGAGGGAGGGGGAAATAAATAAATAAATAAATAAGAAAGTGCATTCATCAGACGCTACAATCGCAAGTGCTCAAGGTGCCTCAGAGATTTAGAGGCCTTTACAAAAGTAGCTTCATATAAACCTTTGACTGTTCTGCACCAGTGGCTTCAAAGGACTTATTTGAAGTTGCCTTATAACTGCTGAGTGGCGAGGAACGGGGAGGGAGCAGGCTTTACTGCTACTGTGGTGCTGTGTGTGTGTGTGTGAGAGTGTGTGTGTGTGTGTGTGTGTGTGTGTGTGTGTGTGTGTGTGTGTGTGTGTGTGTGTGGAGGTCTACTAGAGGACTGAATTTGGTCTGGACTTGACTTGAGTTCCAGTGTTTTTCCTGCTAGTGTCCATGTCAGATCTGTGTTCTTACCCACTAGACACTTGGTCTGGCTCAGGCCCAGTTGAAACCAAAGACCCAAGACAAATGTTTGTCCATTTCTAATCCAAACGGTTCAGGAAATCCCTCGCAGAGGATACCAGAACGTTAGCAATAACACTGGCAGATGTCTGCTTTTCTCACATTCTCACACAGTTTTTCGTCAGTCTGGTCTCTAGTGAGATCAGTCATAATGCACCTTTTTTCCGACCCGTGTTCTGTGGAAACAAACATCTGTCAGCTTTCTAAGAATGCAAGGGGAAAAAGGTTGGAAAAATCCACTTCTGCTACAGGAATACACCACTCTCCTGTGATTCTCTCCCAGCAGAGTACATCATTGTGTTGCTACAGAATTATTATATGCAACCCCCCCCCCCCGCCCTCCCTCCAGACTGGCTAGTCCTCATTCATTTACTAGGCAAAGTAAACGGGGGGTGAGTTGCAGTAGGTTGCGTCAGGTGAGCATCAAATGAACATCAGTCATTCTTGCACAGGCGGTGATTCATACGTGTGTGTGAGTGTGTGTGTGTGTGTTTGTCAGTGTGTGTGTGTGGTTGTGTGTGTGTGTGTGTGTGGTTGTGTGCATTCACTGACCTTGGCCTTTTTCCCAGCTTCCCCGAGAGAGGCTGACCCAATCGCTCACCCTGAGGTAACTTAACATGCACAAGAACAAACATGATGGCTCCTCCATGCAAGCCTTGGCCGCGGCTCACCCCAGCCCTGGACACCACGGGTTGTCCCTCATGCCGTGTGTCCAACTGGCAGGAAAAAAAAGAAAAAAAAAACTAATCTCACCTTTCGCAGTTCTTTTTAGATCACTGGAATGCTACAGATGCCCACATCCATGGTTTCTTGACCATTTCACCCTAGGAGCACACATAACGTGAATGTGTGATAAGTCATTAAAATGCAGCACCAGGCCTGTACTCATTGATGTGTGGGGTTTTTTTTCTGTCCGGTAATTATCTTTCGGTCCGTGCAGCTAACATGACCAAAGCCTCCACATGTAATCACCTCTGTGTTCAATTAGAAATCATTTCTTGACGATGACTGTCAGAGAAATGAATGAGCAACATTAACTGGCTACTAATTAACCCACGGTGCTGCCTAAGCTGTGCTCTGAATACGAGTGATTGCACAGCAGCCATAGCGTGCCCCTGAAAGATGCATTAACCGTGTTGTTTAACCAATAAATGCGTCTGGATGAGCTCAGACGCTGCGGAGGCCACGGGTGTGTTTCTTCCTGCCAGTTATGATTTCTAACTCTGATTACTAGAGATGGTCATTGTGGTTTCGCACCTCTGCACACATTGTGTATGTGTGTGTGCATGTGTGTGTGTGTGTGTGTGTGTGTGTGTGTTTAAGCGTTGTGCTGTGTGTAAGAGATGAGGAGAGCAGGTGGCCTTTGGCCAGGCTGGAAATCAAAGGCATGTTCATGAAGAGGGCAGAAAATCCTGCGTCTCGACTAGGCTTTGAACACACTCGCACACACCCTCCCTCTACCACCCATTTGTCGGACCCTTGGATAGAAGTTGCATTACTGTCTGCCTTGTTCTCTAAAGATTAAGGTTCCGCTAGTTGTCGAGGAGAGATGGGATGCAATCCCACACCCCGCTACAGTAATCTCCTATTCACTGTCAGGCATCAGCCTCAGGGTGTCAGAGTCCTCCCTTCACATTTTCTCTCTATCCCTCAGTCTCCCTCCTCTTTCCTCCACCTCTCTCTATCCATCTATCCATGCTGTTTTCCCCCCCACATACAAAAAAAATGTCTCCTTTTTTTTTTTTTTTGGAATCCACGCTACAGCTCTCCAGACTCCCCAGATCCTCCCCGTCTGTTTGCAAAAACGTTTCACTCAAGCTGTTATCCAAAGAGCTAAGAGCATCTGAGAAGTGTGCATTACAGAGATACGATTGGTCATTCCTTTTCATGGATGTACTATAAGTGACTGAAGACCCCTTGTCCTCTCTCACCCTTGTGTGGCTGCCTCCACTGCCATACTTGTCAGAAACGCAGATGTTAAGGCGTTCGGATGTGTCGAAGGTGTTAGGAGTAGCTCGGCTTGGAAAAAAATCGTCTCGGGCCACCAAGAGAGCAAGCAAACCTTTTTGACATTTACACAGAGAAGGCTTTACATAACTCGCCGCTTGCTTAAGCTTCAAATGGTCCGCGGCCAACCTTTAAAAGATGACCCCCACACACACACACACACGCACTCTATTTCAGTAACTCCAGTGCCAATGACCCCTACCTCTGACGGTACAGGGGAGAGAGAGGTAGTAGTAACACTGTCCAGTCAGAGTGTCAGTTGCACTGGGTGCTTAAAGCATAGAACACAGACCATGATGCCAAGCTCTGAAGGCAACAACCAGGCGCGCTCACAAATACCCACACAGCCCGCAGGACATATGAGGTGGTGTCACAGTTGGGGGGGGTTGCATGGATTTCTCCACCCTCCTCCCAGCAAGACGGATCATCTCCCCCTCCCCAGTGTAGAAAAGGAGCGGGGTGTCAAATGTTTTTATTGAGTCTTTGCGCTGAAGGGATTGAAATGCCTGGCACTTATTACACACAAGACCACAATGATCTGCAGAGCTACAAGGATAAATGAGACTAATTTTTAACAGGCTTCAATAAGGGGATGCTGCCAGTGGCGCTGATCCATCATCGGTGTGGAACTGAGTTATCCCAGGGAGACACCAGGCTCCACTCCACTGCACTCTGCACAGTGTCTGCAACTGTCTTACATTTATGCTAGCAACAAACACATATCACTCCCTCTCATACGTCTAAAGAAGAAAAAGAGTCATGACTTAACTAAAAAAAAAAGCGATGTGAAATGAAATGAAAGGAAAGAAAAAATGTGTATACCGCACACACAATACAGGTTATGACGTTTGTTGTCTGTAATTGTTCTTCTCTTCCTTATAATTGCTCTCTAAGTGTTTTCTCTCTCTTGTGGTGTGTGCGTAGGAGGAGAGGTGCCGTATACCACCCTTGCTACTCGGATGATGATGGGGATCTGGTGGCTCTTTGCCCTCATTGTGATCTCCTCCTACACTGCCAACCTGGCCGCCTTCCTGACTATCACACGCATCGAGAACTCCATCCAGTGAGTACACCACCACCCACCTCCGCACACACCCATGTACCTGTCGAATGTGGCTGTGTGTGTGTGTGTGTGTGTGTGCGTGTGCGTGTGTGTGGCTGTGTGTGTGTGTGTCTGTGTGTAAGATCTCTATTTTTGTAGGTATAAATGCCCTCCATGTCCCCACACCCACGCAGAGCCACTTGCCTACACAATACAACTGTGTGTGTATGTGTGCATTTGTGTGAGTGTGTGTGTGAGTGTATGTGTCTATGTGTGTGTGAGTGTCTGTGTGTGTGTCATCCAGTGGTATTTCAGTTTGGCGGGGTAACCAGGGTGGGTTTGAGAGATCCACCTGGGTCTTTGCATCAAGGTTTTCCCTGATAGATCTAGCTCAGTCTAGTGAAAATGGCTGATGTTGGGGGTGTCTGATACGTCGTCAAGCGACGACACAGCAACCTGATGATATTTCATCTGCGTTCTCACAACAACAGTAGGGACCAGGGACTACACTCACTCACACACACACACACACACACACACACACACACAGACACACACACATTCACACACACACACACACACACACACACATAAACACACAGTCTTTCATTCACTTATGGAAACCTGCACTCCATATGCGCTCAGTACTGTCGTGCTGTCAGATTGTTTGTGAAGGCGAAATACCCCAGGGACTGTGTGGGGCCGCGGCGGTTGCTACCCCCTCCGCCTTGGAAATCAATCACAACCGAAGCCGTGAAGGGCGGGTTTCTCTGTGTGTGAGCGTGAGTGTGAAACGGCGACGCTTTACCTCCCCCACCACACACATACTCACACACACGCACACACACGCACACACACACACACACACACACGCACACATACACTCAACACACCCTCACGAGGCCCAGCGGCCCTCCATTTTAATTTCCTGTGTGGCATAAATTAGATCCATCTCACTGAGGGTGACGTCAGTCAGGCACACAACAGGGCGACCGCCGCTTCATGATGACGGTTGCCACTGGCTCTCAGGGAGGGACAGTACAAGGCCGGAGAGAGATTGAGAATGAGAGAGAGACAGAAGAAAGTGAGAGACAGAGACAGCATGACAGAGAAAGGTAAAACATATGACAGAGAAAGAGTAAGGCATAAAGAGAATAGGTTAGTTCATGGGTAGAACCTACATAGTCAGAGTCAGAAGAATTTACAGAGAGAGAGAGAGAGAGAAAGAGGAGAAAAAGAGAGATGGAGGTTGAAGATGTGCTTGAGATACTAGCCAAAACTAATAACAGTCATTACTTGTTTTTCTCTCTGCTCACGAAAACATAAATCCACAGCATTATTGGCCTCATCAGATAGTGGAATGCCCAGCAGTGATAGAGTTAACTGTGCTTGTAGAACAAAGCATCTCAACTCACTGATCCCACCTGTGAAGATGGTTATGGTATGGAAATAGAAACATATTGTGTGTGTGTGTGTGTGTGTGTGTGTGTGTGCGTGCGTGTGTGTTTTCCCTTTGCATTAGATGCTATAAATGAGGGCTCTTCAGATCATTCGGCTTCTCCTTCTATGCAAGCTAATTAGGATTTCCATAAATTTCAATGCATTATCTTCCATGTGTAGAATGTAGTAGGGTCATTACAGCACTAATTAGAACCTAAACTCCACACCCAGGGGTCTGTTGTATTAAAGAGGAGGATGTGGCTTTCTCTCTCTCTCTCTCTATCTCTCTCTCTCTCTCTCTTGCTCTCTCCCTTCCTTCTTTCTTTCCCTTTATCTCCTTCTCTCCCTTTTTCTCTCTGTCTCTCTCCGTTTCTCTCAGGAAAGCCTTGAAAGATTGATGAAATGAGCAGTGCAAACACAAACGAGTGAGAGGAAAAGCCAGATATCATAATTAGATGGTCTATGATCTGATTTTGTTGCTTTGATTAGCGGCAGAGAGAGAGAGTGCCAGCTTTCAGGCGCCCGCTCACTTCTGTCAGCGCGCTAATGCGCCCACTTTGGGCTCTGTTTCATCTGCAACAGCTGCAGAAGATTGCAGGACTGAATCAACTGGGATCTAGTTGATTCAACAAGTCATGCAAAATTGATTAGCTGAATTAGAAATCTCTAATGCAATGTTTGCATGTATGAGATCATCTTTCTGTAAACACTTTTGCCTCGTGTCCGTCTCATATCTGTGACTTTGAAGTAAGATGTTTTCATTCCCTCGTCGCCATTTGGATCATTACGTTTTTTTCTTCCATGCTGAAAATAGCAGAGATATAGATGTGCATATAGCATATAGATGTGTGTGGGGGAAATATATTTAGCTTCATGATTCTGTCAAAGCTTAACAGGGGCATTAGAAGTATTGTGCCTTTCAAAGTAAACGATCTTAGTATGCAGAGGCACATTCAACATAAAAGTGATAACAGCTTCATTTTTTTTTTCGAACTTACTTTTATACATTGGTTTTGAACGGAGCAGAGCCAAGAATGTGAAGGAAGCTTTGAGGTGAGCTGAGATGCTGACCAGAGAAAATGAATCAGGCGGCGAGGTGTATGGCAGCCTCTTTTTCACTCACTCTCTTCCATTCTCTCTCTCTCTCTGTCTCTCTCCTGAACTCTCTCTCTCTCTTCAAATTCAGTTTCATCTTAGTGTTTCGACACGCTGTGTTCTTCTTCAGCTCTGTGAGTGATCTCTACTAGTATTTACGTACAGACCAGGGGTGTGTGTGTGTGTGTGTGTGTGTGTGTGTGTGTGTGTGTGTGTGTGTGATTAGAAGGTGGGGTGGAGGGGAGTGCAGATCACATAAAATGTTAGTTCCGCAAACAGACCCCTGTGGAGGACCTCTGCTATCTCGGCTCTCGGAATCCTGACGTTGCACTCTTATCTCTGCCCATGCAAATGCTTCAGGAGTCGCCCGCGCCCTCCCACCCCCTTTTTTTTGTGAGCGAGATAAATTTGCTGTTTAATGCCAAAACATATCTGGCGGGAGCCTTCGTGTGGGCACATGACACCGCCCCGAGACACGTCCATCTGCCGCATGCAGCGGCGCCCGCAGCAGAGAGAGAGGCAGAGACGCGGAGAGACAGGCGGCAGGCACCGGCTGGTCGCCCTGGCCCCGAGTCCGCTCCCTGTCAGCCAGTCAAACACACACAGCCTGCTCTCACACACACACATACACATACATACATGCACACTTATGGAAATGCACACACACACACACACACACACACACACATGCAGATCACACGCTCGTGTTCATTCATGCATACTTACTTACACGTATCCATACACACTTACAACTGCACATTATGGTCCAATCCAAATACGCGTATATAAACACACGCAGCACCAACAGCCACAGCGTTTAGATCCCACACAACTCAACCAGGTGGTCGTTAGTTATTCCTGAATTCTGTAGTTTCCACACATACAGTGCATTCAGTACTACCAGTATTAGCTGTAATACAGGCTTTTAACTTCAACTGCTAGACTATCGGAACGAAGGCTCAGATAAAGAACTTTTGTCAAGCCTCCATGTGTCTGCATGTGTAGAAAGGAAGAAGAAGGGAGCCATCACCGACATTCAAGGTCTGAGGAAAAATAGGAGCAAGACACCCTGGAAGAAGAGCTGTAGACTTCTAACCTTTTGTAAATAAGCATAGGAATAATTCCACATTCCACACTCCTGCCTCTTATGTAATTTGCGGCTGTCTTGGATGTCAGTGACTGACATTCTGTTGATGAAAGGGCAGTTGAAAGGCGCAAGTCCTCTTCTGAAATTTACCCTGGCATCACCAAAGCCCAACAAAAAATAGCAAAACCATGATCAATTTTTTTTTCTTTTGTTTTTCTATTGCCTGTCATCATTTCTTGGTTGTGAAGCACAGAGGATGCCCAGTCGGACACATAGCGACAGATGTCTGGCACTCAGGTGAAGCGCTGCACCTGTCGAGGCCCTGCTGAGAGGACTTTAGGCAGGGAGGTGGGGTGGGTGGGTGTGTGTGGGTGTGGGTGTGTGTGTGAGGGGGGGGGGCTCATTGAGGCATGCTTCAGATGACAGACCACACGGTGCTGTGTAGCTGTGTATACACACATCGCACTCAAGCAAACACCAGGGAATGCACCGATTAAAACTTGGCACCCTGTCCAGAGTGCACGTCTGTTTTTTTTTAAAAAATAATTTCCTTCTTCTGCATCCTCTTGCAGACAAATTTACTCTCAGTCATATTCTCTCTCTCTCTGTTGTTCTCTTTCTCTGTGTCTCTGTGTGTGTGTGTGTGTGTGTGTGTGTGTGTGTGTGTGTGTGTGTGTGCGTGTCTTAAAGAGGACATAAAAAGCCTCATGTCCAGGCTAAACTATCGGGAAGGGACAGGGGTGAGATTACGAGCAGAGATAAGATGAGGGCCACCAGGAGATGACCATTTTTGGGGTTCCTTTCCAGACAGCAGTAAAGGAGCAGAGCAGACATAGCCTAAGAGAAAGAGGAGAGGCATCGTGGGAGGTGGTAGTCGTCTGGTGATATTAATGGTATTAAATTAATTACTTTAACATCAGGTTTAGCTGCTGGTGTCAGAATGTGGCTTCCATTATTACAAATGGGTGCACTGAGATTTTTTTTTTTTTACATAAGGCAGATCGGCATTGTTTGGCCAAATGAAATCTTCTGGGTTATTTTCTTTCCTTGTGCTGAAGGGAGCAAGTTTGACAAACAAACAGTAATTAGTTTCAGTAATGGTTTTGTATTGCTGTTCTAAATAAAGTGTGTTTGAAGACCTACCAAAGCATTACATTGTAATTAAAATATCCCCAAACCCTCCTGAGGCAGTGACAGATTGAGGATTCGCACTGGTACTAGTCCCATATTTATTGCCTCTCCCCATTATTCGACTTCCTTTATTACAACTACAGGGACTTCTTGTCACTTGCTTGGCTAACTTTTAATTGGTTATGAGATATGAATTCAAACTGCTGAGTGAACAATTTTGTGTGTTCATGTTTGTGTTTGTGTCTGTGTGTGTGTGTGTGTGTGTGTGTGTGTCTGTGTGTTTGTATCAGTGTGTGTGTGTGTGTTTGTGCAATGAATGTCCAGATTGGTGTATTGACAAGTGTAACTATACTGTATATTCCTTTTCCATGAATGTGGTTTTGTGTATGTGTGTGTGTGTGTGTGTGTGTGTGTGTGTGTTTGTGTTTGTATCTCATGTGGTTGCATTTGTCTCAGTATGGTTCTGTTTTAGTGTGTATTTATGTCTTTGTGTGAGCCTGTGTGAGCTCTGAACCCTTATGATTTTGAGTCCATAAAGAGCTGTTCAAACGTTGTGTAATGTCTAAAATTCAGTGGTTTATGATTTGCTCTCAGCTTTTCGTCATTCTCAAAGTTGGTCTGAAAGTGATCCCAAGGATATTGTTACACACATTGTCAGTAGAATTCACAGTGTTGATGTTATCATTCCTAATAGCTCCAGTGATTACTGTAGTTATAGTTATCATCCTTGGTGTGACAGACCCTTAATGTGCATACTACTCTTCATCTACTTACTTGAGATCACAGTATCTTTCATTACTTCCATAAGCACTGTATGATAAGGGTACTTTGTATAATCATAGTAACTCTTATGTTTTTTGCTTCCTTTGTGTATAGCACAGACTATAAACACAAACCTTTTTATTATTAAATTAGCATAACGGACTACACCTTTAATCTGGTTGACTGCACATAGGGAAGTGTAAAAAGACATGTCTTAATATAGCTTCTGTTCCATGCCTCCCCAAAGATCTCTGCAGGACCTTTCCAAACAGACGGACTTGCCGTACGGTACCGTGCTGGACTCGGCCGTGTACGACCAGGTGCGCAGCAAGGCTATGAACCCTTTTGAGCGGGACCCCATGTACTCTCAGATGTGGCGCATGATCAACCGAACAGGAGGCGCTGAAAACAATGTGGAGGAATCCAAAGAAGGCATCCGCAAGGTGAGCAACAGACTTTGTCGCTTCTAGAAATGCTCATACATCAGTGCATTTGCAAAATATTGCTTTTTTTCCTTCCCCCTCCTCATGTTTTTTTTTTGTTGGCTTACGAGTCATTTGCCACTTCAGTTAGTGTGTTAATGTGGGAAAACTGTTGATGTTTTATGAGAGGCACCATCTTGGGAAATCAGCTAATATGACTTAATGGTGCTTGTAAGGTGTGTGGTTGTTTGACTCTCAATTCCCTTTGCTAATCTTGTTTTTTTTTTTTTCTATTACGTTCCAGGTTAATGCCTTATTTGTTAACCTCAAACACTCTCTCTTCAGTACCCCCACCCACACCCTATCCAGTCCTCTTGCAGTGAAAATGTTTTCACTCAAGTCAACTCAGAGGCGGCAATTAAAGCACTGCTAGGAGCCAAGTTTACTCCTTCATCTTGTCTCCCGAGGATTATTAGCAGTGAATATCTAATTAGAGCACCTTGTGTTAGTCAGCGTTTTGTAGAGGTGATCATCTCTCCCAGGTGCTTGGATAAATATTTCATGAAAGGGTGACACCTCTTGAGTGTAAGACATGAATACGACTAAATAGGCAGCTAGGTCTAGCAGTGCCACCTTTGTATACCCCCCCCCCCCTTCCTCTCCCCTCCCTTTTGGCTCTGTTTCACATTCTCTTCTTTTATCTTTTGCTCTCCGCTTCTTACAAGTAGGCTGAAGGTTTCGGAGCTCCCCCTAGTGAGCAGTTAACCACAGATTTCAACCCACCCCACCTCTTTACTCCCACCCCCTTCCTCCTCTGCTGCTCTTCTCTCGCTAAACACTCTGTTGTTTCCATGGTGACTAGCAGTCACAGTCTCCATACTCAATAAGGCATGCAGTCTTAGCTCTGTCAGTGGTCATGATGAACGCAGCGACAGATTTTGCCACGTATTCATACATATATGAATTCCAGCAGTGCATCGTTTTGCAGATTTCTGCCATGACTCAAAACGAGGCTCGGTTAATATTTCCAGTTCTGTTTCTCTTCCGTTCATTTTTCAACTCAACTTTTCTTTCCAGTTTTTCTTTCCCAGTTTCCTGTTTGTTTGGTGTCGGCAAGATGTGCTGTGGCCTGTTGATAACCTTTTTCCAGTCTTGCAATAAACTGTGAGGTTTTTCTCCAGGCTGTGAAAGTGGAGGTGGAGGATTATTGGCTAGCAGAAACTTTTTTTGTCATCTGCCAAAGTGGAGTTTCTTTTTGTTAGGTGAAAGCGAGAAGTTCGCTCTTGAGGCCTAGAAAAGAGGAAGGAAGAGGTAATAGCATAATCAATGTTTTATGTGTGTTCAGTTTTGCATGATTGCCTCCAAAAAGTTCTCCCCATCATCGTTTGAACTTCCCTCGAAGTGAGAGACTTTTTTTGTGTTAAATGCAAAAAAAAGGAAAAAAATTATTACTTTTTAATGGTAGTCCTACTGAGAGATAGTTCTGAAGAAGGCAGTAGTTTCACAGATATTTCATCAACACCACTACCCTTGGCCCATTAACAGCTAAACACTGGTCCAGACCGCCTGACCCTAACAGATTTTCTGTCTGGTCAGACTGGAATGGTAAGTGATTTGTAAAGCAGTATTGGATGCTGGAGCAATGCTTCGTCTTCTCTGATGGGTTGTCAAATCTGATCAAGGTTTATCTGTTTGCCCTGCTACTGTTCTCTCATCTCCTCTTCCGCTCACTGTTTTTTTAGAGATCATAGAGTAATGTCACTTCGATCGCACCCCTTTCCAAACTTCACAAAAAAAGAGTGAAGACACTATTCACTTGGTTCACTCTATACACTATGATATTATTCACTAGAACTCCCTTTTGAGCCATTTAGTCATCCAGCCACAGCCAAGAGACCAGCACGACCTCCCTAATGAAAGAGAAACAATGATCAATTGAAACCCCGTGTTGCAGAATTAATCTGGCCAATCACCCCTCCTTAACTGAATATCCTGCCTGGCAGCTATGGCCATTCAGGGTCTGGCAAGTGCTCCATGAGAGGCTTATTGCTGATGAGCCCATGATTGAATGACTGAATGCATATTTGAACCAGAGGGAGGGAGAGACACAGAGAGACAGAGCAACAGACAGAGAGTGAGAGACAGAGGAAAAGGGAGGATGAGAGGATGCATGGTAGACTTCCAGTGACAAAAAGCGTTTCAGTTGCAAGGCAAGTGAATGAATGAATGAATGAATGAATGAATGAATGAATGAATGAACAAGAGAATGAACAATGATTAAACGAGAGCGATGTGGAGAACGATTATGTTTAATATAGCCACAAGCTAACTTTAAATGAAAGGGCAAAACTACTTTAGATGCAGTGCATTACCACAGACTTATACAGCAAAGATATCCCTTGAACTGGAGAGGGAGTGAGTGGGGTAGAGAAAGAGAGAGAGAAAGAGAGAGGGAGTGAGTGGGGTAGAGAAAGAGAGAGAAAGAGAGAGGGAGGGAGATGGAGACAGACAGAAAAGCAAAGAGGGGGAGGATTGAGGAGGAAAGCTGCTATGACTCATGCAAGCTAATGGCTCTGATGCACTGACTGAAGCACAGCCTGTGTGTAGTGCAGTCAGTATGAGGAGCCCACTGGCTCTAATGCTTCCTGGTGGACAATTCATGTTTTCAATTCATGTAGCATCATTTCATGTCTGTTTGTTTTAGGTCTTTATGTTTTTTAGTCAGTAAACATGATGAATTATAGCATATTTTTGGTTACAAACCACAGCTGACATGAAGGTACATACAGAGAAACCACACCTGAAATACTATGTAACAATTCAGCTATTACCAATTATTTATTGAGCATGAGAGGTAATACAGGTACATAAATAGTCATTTCTTGTAATAATTACCCAGTGGTATCCTATAGCCTATAGCCTGCAGAGTAAATACAAATAGAGGTTATGGGCAATAATAGGAAGGCTACTAAGAAACTAAGCCACATTTGTTGTCATAGACATTACATATGCATACAGGTGCACTTGCAGAAGCCTAATAGCCATTCTGTAAGTGAGAAAGAAAGAAAGAGAGAGAATGAAAGAAAGAAAAAAAGAGATCAAGTGAGAAATGGCAAGAGGAACATAGACAGACTTAAATGCCAGTTAAATACCAGCTTTCAAGGTCATGGTAAAGATTTTCTTCTTTCCACAATTCCATGTATTGAGTTTGAGGGATGAATGATTGCCACTTCTCATCAACTAGAAAGGGGTCAGTTACCATCGTTTCAGTCAAATAGCACACGTGGCCATGCACTAAACAGTGGTTTCCACTGCAGTGTGTGCAAGTCATGTAAAGTGCACATGACTGTGTGTTTGTTTGTGTTGTGTATGGTTGTGTATTTGTGTGTTGCTGTTTAGGTTGTGAGACGTGTTGGTGTGGGCTTGCTTGACAGTGATTCACGACCGCCAGAACAAGCCTGTCAGTCACCTCGGAAATCCTTGGCAACAGCCACCTCCTTCTCTTGCTTCCCTGGCAGTCGCCTTCCAACTCATCGTGTTGTTGGGTGGAGGGGAGGGGAAAGGATGAAAAAGTTTCCTGTTTGCTTTTGTCGATTATTCAGAGATCAAGATTCCTCAATGCCCCCCTCGCTCTTTCCCTCCCTCTCTCACTCTCTTTCTCTCTCTCTCTCTCTCTTTCCATCACCTCCAACCTCCAAAAGCCTGTAGTCTGGCCTTTTTGAGAAGGAGAGGGGAAAAAAAGAAGAAAGAAAGAAAAAGAAGAGCTAAAGTGTAAGCGTTGGAGGAGAGTGGAGAAGGGGAGGATGAGGACAATTGAGAGTGGACGCTTGACGACAAGCGGGACACGGGTGATGAGAGCTGGAGAAAGGGAGCGCTGATGAGGCTTTATCTTTCCTCCATTTTTTTTTTCGATGGATTTAGAGGCGGATTGTTGCTAGGCATTTGATGGACACGTCTGAGAGACAGAAACAGAGACAGAGGGAGAGAGAGAGAGAGAGAGTGCGTGTAAGAAAGACAGACAACAGGGAGCAGAGTATAAGGGTAGAGTATGGAAAAAGAAGCGAAGAAGGTGAAAGGAAAGATAGAGAGAGCAAGAGCACATAGGCTGAGTAAACAAGGTGTGTGAGAGAGAGAGAAGAATACTAAGGTTTCTTAGGTGAGATAGCGGCCATTGGCTAATGAAGGAGCATCTGTGGTGGTGGTGGTTGTGAAAGAGCCCACAGACCTGCTCCGGCATCCGACCCCCCCTCCTCCTCCTTTAAAAAGGGCTGAACTGTCACAGACTTCCGCCTCGGCTGCCTTTCCATGCGGGGGTTTGTAATTATAAAAACGTGTAATAGGAAAATCAATGGAAGAGCGCAGAAATGGAAATGGCAATTAGGCCTCGCCAGCAGCCATGTAATCTTTCTCAGCGGGCTTCAGCATTGGGAGCGAGGGTGATAGGGGGATGGAGGGAGGAGAGGAGCGAGGGAGCAAGGATGGGAAGAAGAAAGGAGCGAAGGGGAGGCCACTGCTAATTGAAGGCATATTGTGTTGCGTGGTAAGGGTTGGGGGGTGGGTGGAGGAGGGGCATTGGATTTTTACACATTCCCTCCGCTACCACCACTTCAATTGGCAGCACACTTAGCCTCTGCCACCGTCTGTAACTGGTTTGGTTTTATGCAACGTTGTGCTCTGTGAATTTGATAAAAGGAGGGGTGTGTGTGTGTGTTGTGGGGAAGAGTGTCTTTAGATGAGTAGCTAAATAAACTGTGTTTTCGCAGAATGTTGCTTTGCCTGTTTGTTCAACACTAAAAGATGAAACTGTCTAGTCACGTACACACACATACATGCGAGTGGTTAGAGTTGCAGCAGCTTGCTCTTGAGCATGGAGAACGCTCCTTAACGAAGCTCAATCTCAGTGTAGTGTTGTGCTTGACTGTGCTGTACGACAGATGCTACCCTACTTGTTTACTTTATCTGCTTTATTTTGTTTACTTGTTTACCTCACCCCCCCCCCACCCCCCCACCCTGTTTGAACAGGCCAGTTGAATAGTCAGTTTCAGAAACGTAGGTGTTGCTCCAGTTCATTTCCTTCCTTCATTTTTTTTTTTCTGTGATTTTTGGTCATCTGTCCATGGGACACTGAAACACCGGGTGTTGTGAAACTTACTGGGCCTGTAGAGCCATTTGAGTTTTAAGGCGTAGTAGCTTTGGGTCCTGGGGGGTCGCTCGTCCCTTGCTGTGGCCTCCCCAGAATAAGGTGTGATCCAACACAGTTTTTAGGGAATAATTTGAGAACCGAACCACTTGAGGCAATGAAATTTGGGTGGTACGTTGGTTTTAAGGATCCGCATCAAACAAGCCTTCACACACCCATGTGAGCTGTAGCACCACCTACTGACAGACAACAAATTTACCAAATTTTCGATTTCCGGGACACAGGTTGGTCAGAAAGTTTGCGTTGAATAACTACCGTAGCACCTGAGCCAACAATATTTGACTGGTACCTTGAGGTCTTGAGGAGTTGCATCAAACAAGCATCCTGATGCACCAATGTGTGGTATAGCGCCACCTGTTGACAGTTGACATTGCACAAATCCTGAACCATAGTGCAGCAGCGGACAAATTTTTTGTTAATTTTAGTACATGGGTCTCAATAAGCTGCATATGACAAGCCCTTAACCACCCATGTGTAGTGTAGAGCCACTTGAAAAAGAAATTGTTGGTCAGACAAGACATTCACGGAGTAACTCCAGAACCATAACATCCTGGTAAACAAATTTTTTTGTGGAAGGTAGGTCTCAATGAGCTGTATCCAAGAGGCCCTGTGTGAAGTAGCACTATCTATTGACACACACAAATAGCAATATTTTGGAGCAATTACCATCAGTGATTCTCGGGACACTGAAACACTGGGTCACCTTAAATGCACTGGGCATATAGCTTCACTGGGCTCATATGTCCTATGCTATTTTGGTCCCCAGGGACAGCTCCTCCCCTGTGCTGGTGCCCCTGCAAGAATTGTAATGTTTTGGCCAACAAAATGTTACTGGTATAGGTTTCAAGAATTCAATGAGCCCTCAACCACCCTTGTGTAGTGTAGCGCCATCTATTGACTACAGTTGGCTGTTTTTTGGGGGAAACCAAAAATTCTGTCGGAGCGGATAATGAAACTTGGTGGACATGTAGCTCCACCAGGCTCATAGCATATAAGCTATTTTGGTCTGCAGGGATATCTTCACCTCTTGTGTTTGACTACACAAACCATTATGTAAAAGAAGGAATTCAGACTGTGGACTGTGAGTATGAATGGATATTCATTTTCTTCGGATAGCACATGCAGCAATGTGCAACAGTCATGTTATGTAGCGCTAGGTGGTACAACTAGTTGTCATATGGCTGTTTGATGAGATAGAAATGTAGGTGAAGTAGTTTGGGAGCAAATAGAACCTGCAGGTGTTGTTTTTGCTTTTACTGTTGAAAGGGTCCATAATCTTAGAAAAGGGTTTGCTTGAGCTTGAGATGGATCCATTTGAGATGGCTGTGATGTGTGTGAATGATGGTGTGGCTCTGTGTTATAATTAGATAGATGAAATGAAATGAGTTTATTAAATTTGAGATATGATCAAAACTTAGTGTTCTTTGATGTTTAATCTGTGTATGTGTGCCTTCCACTTGACATTTAAGCCAAATTGGATTGTTTTGTGATGAGTTATGTCTGATTCCTTAAATCTTTTACTTCAGGAATAGAGATGCTTCCCTTCTTCTTGATATACTCTCTCTATACATGCTCTCTGCTTTGATATTGTGTCTGTAATAACTGGAGCCTTTTTCATTCACATGTCTTGATGCCTGAATCCATGTGGCACTGAACCATGTGGTGTTCATTGACATCTGCTGCATCTATCTGCACCAAAGCCACAGCATAAAAAACACAACATCTTAATCAGTGCTCTTCCTCTCTTCTCATGCCCCTGAGAGTGCTGTTACATTAGCCCACCTAGAGACTTGTGGGAGCCCAAAAGTTATGACTTATCATATATATGTATATGTATATGTATATATATATACACTTGGAGAGCACAGACCTCCGCCAAGGCAATAGGGTCACTGACCCATACAAATCCTGACGGTGTCCGATCACCACCAAAATTTAATCATCTGTTTTTTGTCCTAATACCCACTTCATCCATATCTGTGCAGTACTTTTCAAGTTATTTTGCACACAGACTGACAGACAAATAAACAAACAAACAAACACTGTCAAAAACATAACCTCCTTTGCAGAGGTAAAAATGGAAAAATGAAAGGATGTACGATGCTTAGAGAAAGGTTGGAGGGAGACGACAAAAAGGCAGAGATGGGATGCTCATCGCTTCACACAGACACCAGTCACTTTGTGGCAAGCGGCAGACGTTTGGGAGGAGAGGCATCAATTCAGGACAACAAAGACAAACAACCCAATGAGCATGAGTTTAATCTTGCCCTCTGCTTCCTTACTACTCTGTCAGCAAGCCTGGGCGCCAAATTGAATCATTAAGGATCACATCTGTATTCCCGGAGAGGGGAGAGAAGGAGATAGAGAGAGAGAGGGAGGGAGTGAGAGAGAGAGAGAGAAAGAGAGAATGAAAAAACAAGATGAGAAAATGAATTGCACCTCCTTTCTTAGTTGTTCCATGAGCTCAATTACGGAATTGTAAATTGTTTTGGGGGGAAGGGGGTAACGGGTTCCGTCGCCAAAAAAAGAAAAAAGAAAGAAAGAAAGAAATGTTGATGCAAATTTTGTGTGTGTTGCATTTGTTAGTGGGGAATCAGTCTGGGCTCTCCATAAAGTAATAGTGATGGCCTCATTCTAATTCTGAGTTGCCCTCACACCCTCTGTGCATCTTTATCTCTGTCAGCGAGAGACAAGATGGCTGCCTGCCAGGCCCTAATGGACTTTTGGAGGAACAGAGAAAATAATACATCACATGGACCCATACTGGGGGTGGGCGGGGATTGGGTTGGGTAGGGGTAAGGTCTGGCAAGGGGGGTGAGTGAGTGGGGAGGGATTTTCAAGTGGCTTCTGCAGGGGCCGGGCACTCAGGGATCTCAGGGAGGCCACACCTCTACTAGTGTTACTGCCACCACCACCACTGCCACTGATAATGCTGATGCCACTGATCTGATCAGGTCAGGAGAAGTAACTGCCCCCCCCCCCCCCCCCCACACACACACACACACACACACATGCCCTCATCTGGCCCTCAGCCATCAGTGATCACCCAGGGCCAGAGTCATGCTAGTCATCCTGGTGGCCATCAGGTCCGCAGCTCAGCATCTCTTGCTAAAACCTACTTGACGCCTGTTTTAAGTCCTAAAATAATGAATTATGACTTATGTAATACTGTTTACTGCTCGCAAAGATTAGTAAAATATGTCATTTAAAGTTTTTAAAGTTAAGGATGAGGCTTGAAGCTTTTGTCATAGTTTGCAAGTTCTGAGTAAAAAATCCTCTGCTTTGGTGAAGCGCCCAGAGTTAAGAGTTTAATGTCCAAAGTATTGGATAAATTCAAGAGGCATTTCTGAGTAGTAAAAAAAAATATATCCACACGGATAAGTGCAGATAGCTGACAGACAGATGTAGAAATGGTGCTATTTTTTGTGCAACTGTCTGGTTTCTTGAATGAGCATATATTCCCTGCACCAGACACTGAGAGTGATATATCAGGAGAATGTGAATCCTTGTCTATATGAGCACATGTGCACATTGTACACATTATACTTTCAAACACTTAACTCTATTGACTTTGTGTTTACTTTTTATGACTAATTGCTACCGTCGCTTATTTTATTAACATTTGCTTTTATCTATATTTAGTCAGTTAAACTCAGGATTATAAATCAGACCAAACAGACCAAATAATCCAGATGTTGTTTTATGTAGAAGGCACTCTGTATTTCTGGTGTTTGTGAGTCAGGCAAGGGTTTAAACACTATCTGTGGGCAGCAGGGTAAATTGTACCCTGCCCAGCTGATGAAGCAGACACACACACATAAGGTGGCTGTGAGTAGCCTTGGCTCAGAATGAGTAGTTTTGGCTCTAAATTTGATTTATTTATATGGAGTTAGTACCAATGGAAATGGTCTCAGGGTGCTTTACAGAACTTGAGGGAAAAGGGGGAGAAAGATGTGTAATTTAGTGTAGTGTGTGGGTGTGGGGGGCAAACCACCCCTCTCTCTCTCTCTCTCTCTCTCTCTCTCTCTCTCTCTCTCTCTCTCTCTGGCTTGGTTGTGCCCATCCCCAGCTGTTCCCCTGGCTGGAGAGGCTCCCTCTGATCCTGGCCATGTTCACCACAAAGGACACAATATTCACAGGCCGAGGGACAGCAGAGGAGGGCCAGGATGGGCTTGAGCAGGGCTAGGTTTAGGTGGAGGGGAGAGAGGGGGAACCCCCCACTATCCAACTGATTTAACAAAGCCCAAATCTGCTTCAGATATATCAGAATGGCGGCACATCTGAGGCGACTGAGATGTTACCCTCTCCTTGTCTCTCTCTCTCTCTCCCCCCCCCTCTCTTTCTTCTTCTGAGGCCACTACTCTACACTCCAGATCTAGCAGGCTGGATAAAACAAGATATGAATTTAGTCACTAGTGGCCCACTCAAGTATTTTTATCGTATATGCATGTGAATCATCCTCATAATGTAGTTTATTTATAGAAACAATATAAGATACAGTCTATCTATATATCCATGTGATATATTATTTAGATTTATATATCTGCACACAGTATTTATGTGTAGAATATATCTTAGGTGTTGCGTGTTTACCAGTAACATCAATCCCACTGGTTCAGAGGTGTTTTTACAGTGAAATGATTATCTCATTTGTGGTTTGAGCATCAGACGTTAAGCAGTCTGATCCCCAGTTGAGCTGCTCTTCTGCTTCCTCTTAACTCCGATTACCCTGCACCCTTGTGTGGTGAGGAAAAGATCAAAGAAAGCTGGTGGCAGCTACAGTTCAATAAAGAGCGGGATTTAAGGAAATAAATGGGTCTTATTTCATTATTTTATTGTACTTTCCCCACACATCGAGAACCATTTGAGGTAATTGGGATCATATCGTAGGCACGCGAGAGGGGGTGTGGGGGGTTGCTGGGTTTAATTCAATTGTAAGATTAATGGGTCTGTCACTTCAGCCTACTGTTGACATCTAGATTTTGATATCAGAGAACCAACATCAGAGAACGATTCAGACATCTGAGCGATTTATGCAAGTGCTGGTACAGCATGCGTCACTATTGCAAGTGCAGTAGGTACAGGTAAGGTGACAACAACACAGATCCTATTTTTACCACCGGCTAGTTTTAAATTCAATTGCAGCACAAGAAAGAAAGTAATGAAAGGCATGGAAGAATGTGAGAGCTGTTGCTCTCGTCGTGAAGACAGACACACACACAAATAAAATCCAACACTGTTTAAATGTCAGAAACTAAGCCATCTGTTATTCGGATCAATAGTGTGGCGCAAATCCAGTATCTCTGTCTGTGGAGCCAAATGTACTGCAGATTGCAGTCAGTATTCTCCTGTTCCTCTGTTTCAAAAGAAAGCTGTGTTGATTCAAACATAGTTATATAGAAGAGACTTGCGAATTCATGGGGTCTAGTTTAGATGTAGTCTGACAACCAAAATTATTCCAAATTAAATATTGACATACATCTTGGGTTTAGAACTTGGATACCTTAGAACTGGACACTTTACAATAATATTCACAAAAGCTGTTTGCTAAAAAACTTTGCTTTAATTTCAACATCACAGTTCTGCCGATTGATCAGTAACTTTCTTTTGTCATTGAATGACATTAAAAATAACAGATTAAAAGTTCACTTGTTTCTCTTTGCTTTACCGCGGTGCTTACTTCATTGTTTATTCCATGGGTAGTTTTAACTTCAGTATCACCTCAACATTTGCTGAGGATCTTCTATGGGCAACATCCAATCAAGGTCGAAAAAGGCCTTGATTAATCTCACACTGAGTCACACTGTCTGTGTATCTCTCATTGTGCTTTGTGAATTGAGCTTTGAAGTGATGCGGCTGCTTTATTGGCTTGACAGTAAAGGGATGAAGAAAGGAAGTCTTTTGAGAACACAGTTCACAGTTTGGTTTGTTTGAGAATCACTGGAAAAAAAACAGAAGAACAGAAGAAGAAAGAGAGAGAGCGAAAGAAGGCAGATTTATTCTTATAAGTCCAAATCTTATTAGCAAAGGCATTTTAGTTCTAGCTCAATGAGCTGTCCTGGACTGTTTCTATAACATCTGTTTTACGTTATTCTACATTCTATTATCAGATAATCCTTTGAAAAAAAAACTGGTCCTTCTGATTTACATATGGCCAGTGATTAGTTGTTTTGTGTGTTTATTTTTGTCACCTGAAGATGTGAAGAATTAATGACAGCTCAAGGCCAATTAAAAAATCAGAGAAAAAAAAGTGGGTGAGTGAGAAACAGTTGTCACGCGCCACCTGTAAGCTCAGTGTGCATCAGAGAGAGAGACCGGAGGTGCCAGGGGAGTGCCACACCTTGGGGGATGATGGCTCCAGTCTTTTGGCAGCATGGTATTGGTTGCAGATAGGAGATTTTACTTTAAAATCACAGAAGGTCCCCAGACAGAACAGGTGGCTCGTTTATGTCTGTTGTTTATTATATGATTTCAAAGACGGTGCTTTATGAAAGGGTGATGAAAAGGTACAGCAGTTGTACATTGTATGCAATTTCTGGGCTTCATTTTTTGGCTTGACCTCTGAACACATTAAAAGATACCTTTGATCAGCTACCTTCTGTTTGACATGTTCTCTCTCTCTCTCTCTTTCTCTATCTCTCTCTCTTTCTCGCTCTCTGTCTCTGTCTTCTGAATGTGAAGTCATTACCATGCCACTGTGACACTGGCCCTTGAGCAATGGGGAGACTTTGAAGCAATCCCATTTGGAGGAGCTCAATGGGAGCTGATTGGGCCGCAGTGATGGCTACAGCAGCCTGTGTGGTGCTCTCTCTCCCAGCGGGGCAGTCTCCTTTCATCAAATGAAAAGGACTTGCTCTCTCTCTCTCTCTCTCTCTCTCACACACGCTCACTCTCACACTCAATTTCTCTCCCTCCCCAGCTAATTCTGCATCTCAAGCCAAAAAAAGCAAGAAAAACAGACATAGAGCGTAATCCCTTATTGATGACCTTTTCAAATTTGATCTGGTTTAGATGGATGTCTGGTTTAGATAGATGTCATTAGGGCCACTTATTTCAGAGAGCTGCTTTGAGTTATCTCTTTTTTTTCAGTGACACTGACAGGCATTTTGTCAAGGCATTTTGTTACATCAATCCAGTTTTTATCTTCTTTGATTTTTCCAGCTCCCCTCCTCTGCATTCCAGAGTCAATGTAACTGAAGTCAAACCAGAAGTCAGAAACTGATTCCCCAAATCATTTAAGTAATATGCATGTAATCATTTTATGTGCATCACCCACATGGTGGCCATGTTACTGCCATAGATTTGAACTATGGATCTTCCTGAAGCAATATTGGTTTATTCTCACACTTCCCATCTATGTGCTTTAATGAGTTACTATCCCCTTGGTCATTATGTCATGTTCATAATGAAATGGTCCCCCTTGGTCAGTGTTAATAGGCACCCCTTTTTTAATTGGCCTCTTCCTAACATGTTTAGTGTGTGGTTGCACGTGTGAGGAGAGAGAGAGGGGAAGAGAGAGAGAGAGAAAGAGAGACAGACAGAGAGAGAGGAAGATAGAAAAACAGCTTTAATTTTGATATTAGGAATCTTGCAAGGTCTGCCAGGATCAACTCTTCAAAAACAACAATGGACCGATTAGCATTCAGCCGGGCGAACATGCAGGGTTTGAAAGAAAATGGCTTTAAATAATTACCTCAGAGCGATTAGAATCACAGCCCCTGTTATTGCTCTGGCTGCAGCCAGAAGTACCTACCCACACACACATACACACACACACACGCACACACACACACACACCCCTCCCCCCCCCAAAAAAAGAAATGCTTTGTTGTGCTCTCTTTAACCGGTGCTTCCGACTCGAGGACGTCCGCAAACTCTCCTTCTCCCCTTTCTCAGCTCTCTCCTCGTCAGTTTTAAAGCTGTGTTTACAGAAACCTTTTCTCCTCAAAAGAACGCATCCATTCTCACAAACAACTATAATCTCCCAAACTCCCTTTAACTGCCTTGATGTTTACAATCTTTTGTGTTGTTGTGGTTTTGTTTTGATCCAAAACACTCCTCAATAGAATCAATAAAATTGTCTCCTGCAGTATTTTCAAACAGATTTTGTTTAACTTGAACCCTTTCTGAAATACATATTCAAACGGGCAACAAAGGATGTGCTGAAAGTCACATTTAGTTGTTTATATACACTGAAGTAATGCCATAGACTGTCTCTTTCCAGCTTCAAATATAAAATTTGCCCAGAAATGCATTGTGTTAAATAAATATGCAAAATTCAACCTACACAAGACATCTGGAAGAGTAAAACAATCTGTCATGTAACTTTGTGTTTACTGCATATTTTATATCTTAATGCAAACCAAACGTGATTTCATGAGTGCTCTTTCTACGCTTTCTGTATGGAGGTGGGGGGTTGGTTGATGTTAGTCCATCTGCAGAGCTTGAACATGCACATAGCCTTGAGCAAATACAAACCACCGGGCAGGAAAGGTGCTGAATAGGAAAATGCCCTTTCCACAGCAAACAGTATTGAATGGATTTTTATTGGGTGAAAATTTGGTGTGACAACCAAAAAACTGGCAGCCACCAAAATCACATGGAATTGCATTCTGAAAAGCCGTTTTGGGCTTGACTTGTCTCCCGCTACCTGCCAGGGTGATGTCAGAGAGGGTTGTAGCGAATCTTTAGTGATGTGCTTGGCAGTTGCTATGGAGCTAGCTGTCTATAAAGGAGGGAAACCACGGCAACCCTCTCCGCACCATAGGGAGCAATGATATACTAACCCTCTCCCTCATCTTTGAACTCCATGCAGCCTGCTATGACAGCAGTGCCTGCCCTGGCTCTATCCCACCTCAGTCTCTGTTTAGAGATCCATCACAAGCAAGCTAAAAGAACTAGACACATCGGACAGCGAAAGTGAGCGCAGGAGGTTTTTGAGCCGGCAACATAAAACGAAAGCCTTTGGGTGTCTATTAGAAAGTTTTTTGCCCATGTCTCAAGCACCAGTTTGTTGTTGTTGTTTTTCTTTTCCTGCCTCCTCTCCAGCCGCAGAAGCCCAGCCAACACTGCTGTTGATTGCCCCTTACAACATTTAGTGGAGGAGTCTTTGGGAGAGTGCTTTTACACAGGTGGCTTTAGATTTACCAGCTACTGTCTGGTATCAGATAGAGAAGCCAAATGTTTTTTTTTTTTTTAGTTCAAGGCTGGTGCTGCAGTGAGTGTCTGTGTGGAAATCATGAGTAACATTTCAGTTGGACAGCATTCATGTTATAGACAGCGCTTGTGGAAAGGGAGCTTATGAGCAACCAAGGGCCTGAGAAAGGTGTTAGGATACAGTGGTGTAGTCGTAGTGGTACCATGACAACACATATGGTGTTGTTTTTCAACTGGCCTTAGAGCTTGTTTTGTTTTGTTTGTTTTTTTGTTCTGTTTTGTTTGTCTCTCCTTTGTACCTTCTCCAGCCATGGTGAACTCAACACCTGTGCATCATCCATCTTTGCTCTTTTTTTCCCTGTTTACTGCTTATGGTAATGCAGTGGCACTTGATTTGTTTTTGAACAGCTTACTCATTTATTTGGCCCGCATGGAGAGGTTAGTCTTTCGATGTAATCACATGTCCATTCTGCCAAGAGCCCCTCACTCCAATTCTTTCTCTCTCTCTCTCTCTCTTTCTCTCTCTCACTCTCTTGCTTCCTCTTTTCCACAGGTGAAGTACGGGCGCTTTGCATTTGTGTGGGACGCAGCTGTGCTGGAGTACGTGGCCATCAACGACGAGGACTGTTCTTTCTACACTGTGGGGAGCAACTCACCAGATCGGGGCTATGGCATTGCAATGCAACATGGCAGTCCTTACAGGGACATCTTCTCTCAAAGGTATGGAGGGAAAACATGGCTGCTCTTGCCCAGCTAAAGATGAAAGTACAGGTCACTCCAAACTTCTCACACAGTTACAAGCCGCGTCTTGTGTCATTGGGTCTAGATTATATCAGTTGGTTAGGCCTACTTGTATGTATATGGGCTTGGCCTGCCTGTGTGCTTGTTTGTACACTCTGTGTAAAGGTTGGGTGGATAGGACATTGAGATATCTTGAGTTTAGGGCTTGAAGCTTACGCTGAAGTGGCAGACATGTTGGATGTCATCAAACCTTTACCTTTACCAAACCACACTGTCTTTCCCTCTGTGCACCAGCGGGCCTGTCCTATTCTGGCTTGCCAACGCTTTTTTCATTCGAGAAAACTGGGAGTTTTTTTAAGAGATACTATATATTCTTTAGATCATACCACATCATTAGATTATATGACATTTGGAGCCCCTCTATAATAATCAATAGGCACTACAGTATTGTTGCTTATACAGTACATAAAATACTCTTGGTCTCGGTATAGTCCACACTCACCATACACCATACACAGCCTAATACAGCTGCCTACAGCGATGTATCCGACATGGAACACATACATTGATACAGAGTATCTAAGGATTATCAGAGTATCTAAGGATACATGGGATGCAGAGTATCTAAGGATACTGAAGCAACTCAGCATCAATGTTTACATTATTCCATAGTACAGTGTGTTTATGGATGCTATTTATAACCATATTATGTAAAGCTTATTAGCATAGGCTATGCTTATGCATAAGCATTGCTCATGCTTGCTATATTTATGATGTTTATGGAAAAGTACTAAAAATTACATTAGGACATGAGCATGGTGCTCTCTCTCTAAAAAGAATCCTCACTCTAGTCTCATTTACATAGGCGATTAATTACCCCATGCAGCCACAGAGGTTCCCTAATGTTTTTACGAGTCATGCAGAGTTTGTAAAAAATGTTTGTGTGAGAGTGTGTGTGTGTATGTGCGTGTGTCTGTGTGTGAGTGTGTGTGTGCGTATGCGTGTAAGTGTGAGTGTGTGTATGTGTGTGTGTGTGTGTTTGCTCCATCGGTATCTGTTTACGTCTGTTTTGATGTGCACCACTGGTGAAACGCTGCCAATAATGGCACTCATTAAAGTAAACAATCTATTAATTGACAGTCAGATTTACTTCCTCGTCATTATTTCCGAACAGGGTTGGCCTCTCAGGGAGTCGTCACTGCTTATTTTCACAAAGCAGTTTACACAGAGCTTTCCCATGGCTTCTGAAACAATGCAGAATAAATTAGCCCATGAAGAAATGGTTATGAAAATACACATTCTCCTCTCTTTGTTCACTTTTTGGATGAGAGGAATCAGCGGAGCACAGAGGAAAGGGAAATTGCCTTTCCATCACAGCGGTTAGATAGCGGCAGCGCCTTTGCTCGGTGTGCCTGTGTATTTCCGATCACATCACAGCCAGAAACTTAACTTTGTGTCGTTTCAAAAGAGTGGGGTTGTTTCCAGCCTCTGGTATAAAATGTTTATTGTTGTCAGAGTTGTCTGAAGAGCTGTTTTTCATTTAATATCCTGCTGGTATTTTGAAAAATGTTGCCCAGGTCCACTTAAGGTTCAGAAAAACTGAAAACTTATAACACGCTGTTTGTATCGTACAGATATAAGAAGCCAGTTTAGGAGTCTGAGTTACAAACATATAGCGCAGGGAAACTAACAAAAAGCTGCAAAAATTACAAAAACAACACAACTGCTTATGCAGAGATTTTGACAATTGTGAAAAGAGTTTGATCATCTAAGATTTGGGAAAGTTGATGCTGGTAAAATTATCTGGCATTTGATTTTATTTAGATAGTGCACACACAGGATTGAGGTTATCTAAGGCTTTTAGGTTATCAGTTCTGAGATCTCAGCTAATAATGGTTTGATGCAAAAAAATCTATATGAAGTTATCAGGTAATGTTGTTTTTTGCATATCTGTGCTTCCCTACCCAACTGTATTACAGACATTGATATAATATTTGTCCTGTTCTTATGCAACTGTATGCTTTGATCTCAGCTAGAGGCATCACTGATCTAATACTGTATGCAAAGTCCACAGGTAATTATGATTCTGGTCAGGGTCCCAGCAGGAGAACACTAGAGTTTTTTAGAGTCAAGAGTGAGTGAGTCATTGGTGAGGTTGATTTGAGGTTTTCCATTCACGTTTGACTTCTGTCTACTGAGGTTGGTTATCACATACTGGCCCCTCTGGATAGGGAAAGATGAAAAAGAATTGATCCTGTTTGACACTTTACTGAATCCATCCTTACACACCACATACACAAGTGCACACACACATACAAACACTCCACACAAACAAATACACACTCAGCTCTACTCAAATGTTTTATTTGTTGTGGGGAGTAGGAATGGGCTGTTGAGAATGTGGGAAATGTACAAGACAAGCTTGTAGAAATCTGTATGTAAGATGAGAATCACACAGGCCTATCCCCCATATCTGTGAAGGACTCCAGAAAGTAAATTAGCTGGCTGTGGCAGTTTGGATCCTTGAAATCTTGAATCAAGTTGCTCATCCAGTTACTTATCATATTAATGAAGCTGTGCAATGGAAGTTTAGAAGTGTTGACCTCATATTAATTTTCTTCCATTAATATGTTGAGCAAGGAGCTGGCAGAAAGCAGTGATGGAAATTGAGAGTATCGAAGAGAGACAGAAAGATAAATAGAGAGATATTTTCTCATCAAGCCACCCCACCCCACTAACAGTCACACAGTCGAGTAGGAATGCCGAGCTCAAGTCTCCTCCTCACGTTGCACGGCTGTCTCCTTCTGTGAGACGTTTCATGTGTTCATTGAGGGTCAAAAGCCCTTAGAGAGTCCTTGTGTTTTCTACTCATGCCCTGTGTCTAATCTCCTACTTTGAGACGGAGTCCCCAGGCAAAGGAAATTCCTGATGCAAAAATGCCTCACTTTTGGGATTTATGGGATTCATATGACTGTATGCATGACCAGATTTACACTATGGTAATACTAATCATATTCTTTAGGACATATGGAGTTATTCTAAATTTCTCCATTACACACATAAGAACCCAAGTTACAAAATTACAGTGCAGAATCTTGATAAGCAAGTTTTAATTTGGATGGTGTTGTCCATAGCTATGAATCCATACCTCCAGACAGGTGCAGATAGATAGATAGATAGATAGATAGATAGATAGATAGATAGATAGATAGATAGATAGTCCACAACGTAAATTTGTTTCCACTGTCAGTACAGTGCGTCACAGACATAAATACAGTTATGTGGCAGGCATAGGCATAGCTGAACACACACCACCTCTTGTGGGCTTGTGTGCTTTAGTGGTAGACAAATCAAATGCTGCGTTTCTTGGAAAATGTGTTTAGCATGTTAGCATCCAAGCAAACAGTCATGCAGAGACTGCAGACGGCGTGTGCTATTCATGGATGGCCAGCGTTCCATCACGCCAGTGACAAACACCTCCCCCATCGGATTGACGTGGGCGACGGCTGCGGCGGCATTCAGCAGATCAGGCCTTGGAGGAGTTATGTGTTAAATATTCTTTTTGCCTGAGCACTCAGCGCAATTAATTGGCACTGGTAGCAGGGTCAGAGTCTGTTGTGGGATTTAGTGAGTTTGAATGAAGCCCAGCCGCCACCACCGCGGAGGATTGATACTGTAAACAACGTCTGGAATGATGAGCGACTTGGCATTAGCATACGCGCGCTGCGGGAGTCGCTCTCCGTAGATCCATCACGAGCTGAATGGCTCCTCAGTCCAAACGACGCCTGCCTTCGTCAAAGCAACAGTTTGCATCGATACTAAGCAACTTCTAATCCAGTCGATGCCTTACTCTTCATTGTCACTGTGAGAGACAGAGAAAAAATCTGTGGTCTTGTTAATTTATAGTTTATTGTTGTTGTTGTCAATCTGACCAAACGCTTATCTATGTAGAGTATTTCCCTTGGGTAGGCAGAGTCAATTGGGCTGGCATTTACAATCACAGGAGACGAGCGCTAAATATCATGGGGTTATTTCATACGAGGGATCACATAATATTGGACTGTCAAGTAGTAAACTTTGTTGTGTTGTGATTAAAGGAAGTGAGTGAGCAAAAAACCATCTGACATTTCTGTCAAGCTGTGCGCTAAAAAAGACGGGGCAAAGTGACAAGACCAAGGCTGAAGAAACAAAATTCTTTTTTTTTTTTTTTTGGACTAAGTTGCCACCTCACCGTGAGCCTCCGCTCAGCTCACTGCACCACATTTGCGTACAGTGGATGTTAATGAATGTGTTTAAGCGTTCTGTGCGATTGTGTGAGTTTATGTAGGAAACTTGGCAGGCGGCTGAAGGTATGGTGTTTTAAATCCTCCTTCTCAATCCACCAAGGTAAATTACACCGTAATACAGGGATATTTTGGTGTTTGTTTGTTTGTTTGCTGTGTGTGTATGTGTGTTTTGCAAAAGAGAGCGTTCGACTGAGATACAGCTGTCTCTCTGAATCAGGGTGATGTTTCTGGCTACTCTGATGTTATAATTCGTTTTGTCAGCCGAGAAAACTCCACCGTTTGTTTTGCCCCTCCTGGTCTTTATTTCCTGTTTTTTTTCCACCCTTATCAAGTAGTTTGTCTGCCGCTGTCAGAGACATATAATAACATGGGATCTTTTTTTTCTGCTGCAGCTTGGTTGCTATGGCAACAGCTCCCCAATGCAGCCTGCCGTAGCCGCCACACACATACACATGCATACACACATACACGCACCTCCCTGAAGGCGGACAGACGGACAAATAGACAAGCTGGCAGGTTAGTCAGGCACTGGACAGACAGCCTTCTAGGACTGACAGATTTATTTCAGTCTCGAGCAAAGAGAGAGCAAATATGTGATGTGCTACCAGTATGCCTCATAGCCTTTTGCAAAGATACTGAGCCCTTGGATTTTCTCTCTCTCTCAAAGATACACTCTCTACCTCTCTCTCCCCCCTCTCTCTCTCCCCCTTCCTCTCTCTGTATCTGTGTTTTTCTTTGTTCTGTTTTCCTCTCTTATGACCCTCCACTCCTCTCTCTTGTCCTCTCACTCTTTCTTTGTCTCTCTCTCCCTCACACTCCCCCCCCCCTCCCCATCACTCTTATCTTCTGCCATGAGAGAGCCCGTGCTGAGCTGAAGCAGATACGCTGGTTTGGACTTGGACCCCCACACGTCAGTCAGACCCAAACGGAGATTGGCTCTGCCACTGACCATTGGCCAAGCACTCGTGATTAGCCCCATGGATCTCACCCATGAACCTCAGGCAGCTCGTCTCATGTCCTTCCCTTTCATTTGTGACCTGACCAGGGCTCAGGCTTGTCTAAGAAATGGAAGTCAAAGAAAAAAAGTTATTTTAGTATGCGGTGCCTGCAGTGTATGTATGCTGTACACACAGCAACAGCATTGAGACAGTGTGTGTTCACAACCTTTAAAAAACTGTGTATGTTTATGTATTTCACACACACACACACCACACACACACACACACACACACACACACACACACACACACACACACACACTGTGAAATGTAACAGCGGAAGATGAAGATGAGATGTTTGTGGCGCTTTAAGAGGGTCTTACTTTGCAGTGCTGGTTGAGAAGTTCTTTTGTACAGAGTACAGAGAATAGCAAGGAAAAGAGAGAAAGAAAGAGAGCGATTAAGACATCAAAAATACAGGGCAAGGGAGACACTAAAGCCTTGGTGGAATGAAATATTGAGTAGCATGTGAGTAGAAGACTCTATAGAGGCCATAAGGTCAGCCTTGAACCCCGACCTCTTTGGAAAAAAAAAACATGCCATCTATCGCTGACCCCCTCATCAGTGGTTCAAGTGAGGAGGTGGCACTCTGAGAGAAACACATGGGAGCTCATTCTGACACCTTCCTTTTCTCGCTTGTCTCTTTATTTATGATGACGCGTGTCATTCCCACCACCTCAGCCTTCAGAACTGCACAGGCTGCCTTCCTCAAGGGTGAATCAGGGTGTTGATTCTTTTTCAAGGACACCAGGGTGTTAACTCATGTGGTGCGTAGTAGGCTCAATTTGTCTCGAGCGGCGGGGTGTTAATTCATTAAGCACAAAGGGTGTTAATTTGTCGAAGACCAGCTGTTTGGAGAGACAACTGGCAAGGTCACTCCTATGCCTCTCGATGCAAATATCTTCACACACACTCCCCCCCAAGTGTCAGTGCTTGGTGTCAGTGTCTCAGTGGCCTGCCTGCGCCACATGAACGGCTCTGTCACCAATCTACAGAGTCGTAAAGACGACAACGAGACACAGCCGTCCATTGACGTTAAAGCCCTGTGTGTTATCAGTGCCATCGAAACACCAGTGATCAATAAGCCCTGGCCATCACAGAAGAAAAACTACAAAATGGCCGCAGTGAGTTAACAAGGAGGTATATTTTGTGTGCCGGCTGGCTGCTGAAAAGACTTTCCCCCTGGTGTCTGCCCCCTCACCACCCCACCCTTTTAAATGATTAGTTATCGCCCCTGCTGCAGTTGTATCGAATGGATTTCCACTTTAGAGGTAGGCCTGACAGAGCGCGAGGAGTGGGAGATGTATATAATTTGACAGGGAAGTGTCTCTTTTGTGCTCTGTCTGTGATTTACAACCGCAAGCCTGGGCCGGGACTCAGAGCAAATGGCGGTGCAGGGGAGACAAGCCTGTGTGGCGGCATTCATCTTTGCTGCTGTTATTTGCCTCACCAAGCCCCACCATCCTCCTCCTCCACCACCACCCTATCTCTCTCCCCTGACTTCACCACGTCCATGAAGGCAGAAGCAGTGGGTGGCCCTCTTTTGATGGGACTTGTGGGAAAGGAAAAAGGAAGGGAGGAAAAAAATGGCTACCGATGATGGCTTCCTCCATCTTCCTCTCTATATGAGCTCATTAGGCCACAGCTTAACACGGGACCTGCGGTGGAGGTTGTGAAGCCATCACTCCTGGGGCTTGGGCGCGGTGCCAGGCCAATTTTGTGGGTCATGTCAGCCTAGTCGCTCTGATGGCAGTGCACTATCTAGTGGACAGGTGTCAGAGGAAGTCATTTAGGACAGGGTGTGGAAGTCATTTAGAATGATAGAACATAGCGGGGTAATAATGCACTGCTGTTCTCCTACACAGATTTGATTACGTTTGGTGGTCGAGCTGATAACTGGTAACCAAAGTGACTTGCAAGCAAAGTACATTAGACGCAAAACAGCCAATTTAGGGAAACATTTAGGAAGCTCAGAAACATGCTGGGTGTCCTTGAACTCAGTGGCAGAGTAGCTTTGAGGAAACTTAGGGAAGTGCAGATTAGCAGACAGGAGAGTAAGGTCATGATCAATGCACAAAATGTTTTTTTGAAAATGTTTTACATTACGCAAATTCTGGCATCATTTAGCAGAGAGCAAACTTGTAAGCCTGGCATCGTAGCTGAAACCTACTTAGGCGCTGGTGCAATGTAACACCTTGTGCGTGTTGGGGAGTTGATTGAAACAGCAGAGAGGACCTGAGGTGAGAAGTGACATTGAGAAATGTTGCCGAAAATAGAATCAGAAACTGTCACGATGGCAATTCTGTGTGTTCAGCTTCAACATCAACAGCCCTCAGTGTTGGTGTAGGCATTCACTACTTCCTTAGTCTCTTACCCAAGCAAGGAATAAACCTCTTCTTACAACTTCACATGCACACACTTACAAGTGGTGTACTGCACAGAGATGTTTCCAGGCTCTAGTTGCATCTTCTCTGCCTCGTTTTAGTAGGCTATGACAAGTTGGCAACAGTCTTAATGAGAAAGGTACATGAGGATGAAAATCGAGCAATCACAACAACAAAATGCTTCTTGACAGTCTTATTAGTTTTCCTTATTCAAATGGCGTGTTGGTTACAGATTACACCGAATGTCAATAGTTTCAAAAGTTTCAGTAATTGAGTTTGGTACGCTGTCACATCACTTAATTGTGTTTCGGAAATGATGTACGATTATGAATGTTAAGCCACAGTCTGGTTGTTTTCTTTTTCTGCTTCCATGGCACCCACCGCTTTTAGATCTGAAGAAAGCGCTGTTTGAATCCCCCATTTGCTGAAAATAATGGATACATTTTCTCAGATTTTCTCCTACGGATTTCTTCTCTCTCCCTCACTCGTTTCACACTTATAATTCATTAGCCCTTTTAGTCCCCCGTTATCTGTGTTAACTTCATTTGTTTCTGAGAGAGAAGCACATGCAGCAATGACATCTGGCATCTCTGACAGCTTCATTCGGGCGCTGCAGTAGTGGTGAACAGGCGAATATGGATTGAATTAAAGGTCTGTATTGATGAACACAGAGTTGGAATTCACTGGAATATTAAATGCGAAAGTGTGGCATTGAACCCTCTATAGCAAAGACACATTCTCTCTGCAGAGGTGTGTATTATCGACCACTCTTGTTTCCTCAATTTCTGGCTAAATGATCTTGTTTTGCTCATGGTTAAAACAGGTTTTCAAAGACCCTTTCAGCCATACTATCAGTGAACATCATTTTTTTCTGGAGGTTGAAACTGGCAGCTCACCCAGGTGTCTTATGAATTCTACAGATAGTCGCACAGTTTGGCAATGCTGCTATTTCTATATGAACTACATGAATAATAAATAGTGCTTTGGTTCATCATATATGTCTGGAAGGCATGTGACTGCACATTTTTAAATTATTGACATAGATAACACGCCATATTGAGAGCCAACAGCTGTCAATAACAAACCCTTAACAAGACAGAACTACCCTATGGCTTTTGGGGAATGACCCCACCAGCAAAGAGCAGAGCATACTGATTGGGATAATGAGAACTGAGCCTATTGAACAACTGACAGGTTCTCTCGCTTGATGTCCAACAGAAGTCTGTGAATGTCACACAACAAAGAGCCAATTTGCACTATATTTCTCTGACAAAAAACAGACATGTCAGCCCCATGGATGTGTCTGTACCACTTTACTCATACTACCTATGGTCCACCACTAACTGCTGCTCAAAGAGAGACACAAGAATACCTTATTCCATGTCTGAAAGATGTACAAGATAAACTAATGCGAACATTATCATCAAAGGACATCAGCTCAGCAGCCCCATGGCTAGCTCATCAAAGCCAGTCAGTCTCAGCAGATCTATGCCGTTTTTAAACCTGATGATGCTGTCACTGAAGCATCTTATCACATCCTGCCACATTTGGATCTAATGTTTATGAATGTGTTTCATGAATAATCAGAGCAGTGGAGGTCTCTCACCAGGGACTCAGGAAACACATCAGTTACCAAGACATTCTTTTCCGATGCATTCAGACAACCTATGGTGCATTCCTCCAAAAAGCATTAATGTGTGACAAGCATTGTGAATCATTCTCTCTCTCCATCTCTTTCTCTCTGTTAACATGACTATTTCACATCAACGCTTTGAGTTATTCCTGTCCTCTCCTCATGCTTTTCTCTTCCTCCAATCAGATTGCCAGGCCAGGCGTCCACTTTGTGTGTGTGAATGCGTGTGTGTCTGAGGCTCAGAGCCAGCTAGTTAGTCAGTAAATATTCACATTTGGCCTCCTGATGGTGTGTTCACTCCTTGTTATATTTCACTTTTTTACTGCACAGCCAGCAGGGCCTCCAAATCAATCCGTGCACAGTCAGTCACCGAACGCAGGCCCCATAAACCTTTGATTCTTAATCCTATCATAATTCATTTGCCTTAGATGGGGTCATTACAGCTGTTATAAACGATGTTCTGCACAACAAAAGTGCAGCCTTTTTTTTTCTCCACCCAAAGGCTTGCGTGCCTTTAGTTGGGTAAACAGTGCTCTCTAGTGTTGGGAAGTGGACTTGTTGATACAGCGGTGAGCCAGCATGCAGTAACCCTGACGTTGACATCTTGTGGTGGGGGGTTGGTTGTACCTGACGACCGCTATTCTTCAGCAGTTACTACGGCAGCAAAATACAAAGGCTGATTTCAAGGGGAACATTTGTCCCCTTTCAGGAGTCACAAGGTATGCAGTCTCTTCACTTAGTGTTTTTGGATTGGGTAACTATAGACTGTATGTATGTATGTATGTATGTATGTATGTATGTATGTGTGTATATGTGTAAATATATATATATATATATATACATACACTGTATATATATATATACACTGTATATATATATGTGACATATATATCTAAAGGGTGGCTGTGGTTGCGATTAGATTTTTTTTTTTTTTTTTTTTGAGATCATGAAAACTTCAGTGGCTTGCAGAGGTTTTGATAGCTTCATTAACTGAGTTATTTTAACACTAATAGGATTACCTGAAAGCTGTGGCAGCTCCAATTAAACAGGTATTAGCTGAAGTCCACATAAATAAATCAGTGAACGATTAAATGAGCAAAGCCCTATCTTCCCCCCATGGTGTGAATATCTTCTCTGTCTGTCTGTGTGTCTGTCTCCTCTCCGAATGCTCCCATTAGGATCTTGGAGCTGCAGCAGAACGGGGACATGGACATTCTGAAGCTGAAGTGGTGGCCGCGGGACGGCCCGTGCGACATGAACGCGGCAATGGGGGCGCAGCAGCGGGGGAGCGCGCTGGACATCCACAGCTTTGCCGGCGTCTTCTGTGTGCTGGCCGCCGGCGTGGTGCTCTCCTGCCTCATCGCCATGGTGGAGACCTGGTGGAGCCGGCGCAAGGGCTCCAGGGTGCCCTCCAAGGAGGTGAGTGAGGGGGTGAGGGAGTGGGGTGGGGGGAGTTGTGTGGATGTTGAGTAAGGGGGGAGATAAGTGGGCGGGGGGATGGGGGGTAGATGGATATGTCATAATTGTGGGGGGTGGGGGGGTGAACAGATGGAGGGGGCTGATGGATTGGTCTTGGGAGGTAAGTGAGAGGGGTGCGGGTGGGGGGTGGGAGTGTGATGGTGGTAGGAGGCTGGGAGTGGGTGGGTAAGTGGCAGGGGGTGGATAGGTGGGCAGAGCAGCAGTTGGACTGGAGTGGGAGTAGGTGGATGAGTGCTGGCATAGCAGATGGAGAAGGGCAGCCAGTCTTTGGAAAGCAGTGGGAGGAGATGTGGGTGGTGGTTGGGTGGTGAAGGGGAGTGGGGGGATGGTGGAGAGCCTGGCACTGCTGTGGAAGCCCATGAGAGAAATGAGGGAGAAATGGAAGATGTCAGTGGATGGGCAGTCGTGTGCTGTTTATTACAGGAGAGGGGAGGGGGATAGTGGTCAGGAGGCAACTGATTGACATGAATACAAATGAGGGATTTTTAAAAGAAAGAAATCACATCCAAAGTCTGGGCCCACCCACATGATTAAAATTCTTGCCAAGAGTTCAGTGGGGATATGTGAACATTCAGTCGACAGAGCCATAAATGCGAATGTTAAAGCCTCATATTATGAGCCAGTCATTGCCATAAAATCCATGGCAGAGTGCTGCTGCATGATAAATGTGTTATTATTATGAATACATTATTATTCTGCAAATCAGGACACCTGGAACCATAAACAGTACTGGTACCCAAATATCCTGATGCAGATTTCAGAAGAAACCACAGTGGTTGTATTCCAGTACACTCCCGTTTACTGGCTATGCAGTTCATCAGCTCAGTACCTCATGAAGAATTCACAATATCCACTGAATACACACATTAATGGTGGCATTATATTGCAGTCGATCAAAACTTTAATTCCACATTAAAACATGACTCTAGCCACAGATTTAAGCACTCATACTTTCATTGCGAAATTTCGTCGTCGTCGCAGTTAGATTTATGAGATAGAAAAGGTAGCAAGACCAGAAGGTCAGTCGGCCGTATAATTTATCCCCGAAGTAATTTGTGATAACAGAGTAAATGTCGAGTCATTAGTCAGCCATAATGCCTAAACTCACACCAGAACCACCCCCCCTTTTTGTCTGTATGCGCTTTTGATCAGCGTTGTGCCACTAGATCAGCTGGGAGCACCAGTAGAGCAAATATAATAATATGATATATATCCTCTCCATTCATCCGGAGTGCTCAGACTCAATACTCCTCTCCTCCTGCTCTCTCAGCTGCGCCTGAGTCCCACTGGGCTCTGTGCAGCAGAGCCCCACACTGCAGGTAGCGTGTCGGGGAGAGAAAATGACTTTTCATCCTTAATAGAAAAAAAAACAGGCAGAAAAAAGGGGAAGAGAGAGAGAGAGAGAGAGGGAAAGAGAAACACGACAAGGGCCCAACCTTGAAGTAGCGTTTGATCATGGAGCGAGGCATTGTCTCTGCTCCCTCTCCCACTCTTCTCTCTTTCTCTCTCTCTTTCTCTCTCTCTCTCGTTCTCTCTTTCTCTCTCCCTCCCTCTTTTGCACAAGCCCCCCTGCAATCAGACCAGCTTTCATCTGTCAGTGTGACTGGCTCGCCTGCCGTCAACGACACACGCCTACAAAGCGCCACAGCAGCACCCCCCACCACCCTTGGATACACATGCTCACACACAAACACACACACACACACACACACACACATACATTTTTATTGCCACATGCAGGGCCCTCGCTCCCACACAGAGACAAAAGTGATAGGGAACAGTTGCATTTGCTCTAGCATCACTTAAGGTCCACTCCATTTGGGGGACTTCAAAACACAAACACCTTTGATGGTGTCTCCATTCCATCCCTACCAACAGATTGACCTGCCACAGCCACCCAGTTCATTTATAGATCTGCACATGTAATCAGTGACGTCTGACCTCATGTCATTATCCGACTGTTCCCTCACTAGACAGTAACATGAAAGACTGGCCTTGGCTTATTCAACTAATTCACCAGTGGTGCCACGGTCTTTGAGAATCATCGCTGTAAGATGACTAAAGCTACAGAAAGATACACTTGTATGCCCACACATGCTTTTGCATTCCGGCATCAAACTGTATGGAACCTATAAAAACAGACCTCTGCTCTGATATGGCTAAAGTTCTACCCCCTCATTTCCATCCCCACTCAACCACTGCTCCACATCAAGGCCAACTAAAACCGTGCTAATTTGTTTTAATTTAGTGCTGGCATTTAATTTGGGAGATTTGACTGAAGGGTGCTTGTCATGTCGTTTTATCACCCCCTCATCTCACCAAGTGAAAGGGTGTTTTTGCATGGGTCAGTGCAGTGCATGCTTTTGGCTGGCCAGTCTCAGACCTCCTGCTTCTTCTGGAGAGGCTCTAGCTAACACACGTCGGGACCAGGACAGCCTGACCAAAGACCTCAGGCTTGGTCCAAGTTAGGTGGAGAAACAAACACACCAGCATATGCATACACAAACAAACATACACACATAAGCATATTCACACACATATAAACACGCACATACACAAAAAGCATATGCACACAATCACACACACACACACACACACACACACACACACACACACTTATCCACACACAAGCACACACACACACATACACACACTTATCCACACACAAGCACATATCCACACACAAACAGTCAGTCACCAACACACGCATAAACTGAGAGTAACTGTAGCGAAGAGGGGAAATAAAATCGTTGTGAGTCCAGTCTTATAAAGGACTCGTCTGAAGTCTCCCAGCGTGTGTGAAGGGTGCCGGAGGTGCTATCGCCTCCGTTTGCCCATGCCTCTCAAACATTCCCGCCAGCAGGCCAGAGCTGAGACTGTGCTTTTCTATTCCCTCTTTTTTTTTCGCCCGACGTCTCTCCTGTTTTTCTGTTTATCTGCTTTGCATTTCTTTCCCCCTTTATGTTTCTCTTTCAGAGCTTCTCAAATATTTGCTTTCTGCTCACACTCCAGTAGCATGGCACAGCTTGTTCTCGGCATTCTCTGGAAAAAAAAAAAAAAATCCTCCACTTCGTATCTTCCCCGTGCATCGCCCCCACCTGCCCTCCCCCGCTGCCTCCTGCCTCGTGCTATCAAAGAAACTTCTAACTTTTGAAAACATCCAACCCTAACAATGGAAATGAATGACCTGTGTTTGTGTCTCTGTCACCCTAATGTACACAGTACACAGTTGTGCGCACACACTCTCTTTCTCTCTCTCTCTCTCACTTTCCCTCTCTCTCTCTCTCTTACACACACACACATACACAGATACATGCACATTAGTGTTTCTCACCATGTTAGCTTGTGTATGTTGTCTTTGTGACACCCTGTGCATATGTTGTCACTGTTGGCTAGTCCCTGTGTGATCTCACCGTTGCTGCTTTTCCTGTTGTTGTTGTTGTTGTTGCTTATGCTGTGTGGTGTTCGCTTTTGGGTTTTTTTTTTGTTGTTGTTGTTTTGTTAAAAAAAAAAAAAGGAAAGGTGTGGAATGATGCGATATGACAGGGCGTCATAGCGAGTTCCTCCGCACATCAGCCAGTTTGGGCGTCCCACCCAACCACCCACCTCCTCGGCAGAGCTCAAACTGTGGTGTGACCTCGCCACCTGCCAAGGCCCCGGTCATGTCCCTGTAGCCTGTCACTGTGCGCCAAGAGAGTGAGACAGAGATAAAGAGAGAGGGAGAGAAAGAGAGACACAGAGAGAGAGGGAGAGAGAGAGAGAGAGAGGGAGAGAGAAAGATAGCACGTGCTGTTCAGACACTGTGCCATGGGGCATGGAGTAAATTGTCACTCTAGTTCCTGCTCCTCAAGAATGGGAACAGACCAGATAAACAAACAATGACAAAGAATGATTTTTTGTCCCTCCACGTTCCTGATCGTATGTTGTGTCATTTGCTACTGAGATTGTTTGGAGACCAGTTGGTCCTCTGATGACTAACACACCTAACACGTATGTGTGTGTGTGTGTGTGTGTGTGTGTGTGTGTGTGTGCACATGTTTGAACATATGAGAGTGTTTGTGTGTGTGTGTGTGTGTGTGTGTGTGAGAGAGAGAAAGAGAGAGAGAGAGAGAGATAGCACGCCTGTTTCTTAAAAAGGAGAGACCACTGAGCTCCACACAATGTCCATGTGTGATCATTGCTCTGACCTCAAACTTGTTTGATTCCTGTCAAAAGTCATGTCTGATTTCCCTGTCACTGGCTGAACAAACTTTTTTCGTTTCTTTTTTTGTTTGTTTTGTTTTTATTTTATTTTGTTTTGTTTTGTAGATAAGTACTCTGTGTTGAGGGTTAAGCAGGCGTGGGAGAACAATGCAAATGCCATTTTTACATCTCACCCTTCCAGGTATCTGGCTCCTCGGATTAAAAAAAAAAAAAAAAACCTCTGTGTGCTGACTGTTGTCTTTTCTATTCATCCTTGCCTTTCCACACCTCCCCCTCCTTTTCTTTCATCTTCCTCTCGTCTGCCTGCTTCATCTCTCTGTCTGTCCAACTGTCTGCCTTCCCCTCCCTCCCTCTCTATCACTCTCTTTCTCCCTCTCTCTCACACTTTTCTTGTATCTTTCTCTCTCCCTCTTGCTCTCTCTCTCTTTCTCTTTCTCTTTCTCTCTCTCTCTCTCTCTCTCTCTAATGGACACACTAACACTAACGCATTCATCCGCCGCGTTTTTTGATCATCGTCCAATGTGCATCGTGCAACAGACGCAGTCTGAAGGCCCGCCCGTTAGGCAGGAGGAGACATGTCTCCACGAGAAGCCGAGCGACATCACGCTGGCGCTCCGCAGCGCCCCCAACCACCACCACCACCACCACCACCACCACCAGCACCTCCAGCACCACCAGCACCACCTCTCCCCCGCATGCTGCTCCGGCCCGCTGGACTCCACCCTCCGACACACGTTCGCTCTTCCCCCTCGGTCTATCTTCTGCCAACAATGATTTTTTTTACATCTTCCATATCCTCCTCTTCCTCCTCTTCTCCCTTTCCAATATCTCCCCCCATCCCCACCCCCCCACCCATCCCTCCCTTCCCCTCCCCTCCCCTCCGCCACGACCACCACAAAATCAAAAAAATAAACACCCCCCCACTACTACAAGCAGCTCCACCCGCCATCACCGCCATCACCGCCACCCCCTCTTCCGCCCCCCCCTCACCAGCCTCCGATCCACCGCAGGCAACAGCCACTCAACAAAGTCACTGCCCAAGACTTACAAATTACAGTTGGCACGAGAACAAGTGGCCTTTTACCTTAGCAGTAGGAGTAGCAGTAATAGCAGGGGCACTCCCAACTCTCCTCCGGTCCAACTGTTAGTCGGCCGAATGAGACCAGAGCTTGGAACCGGCTCCATAGCCGAGTCCGACGTCCAAGCCCCGCAAGCCTTAGGCAGGAGAACAGGAGCTTGGAGAGCTCGAGCCCGAGCTTTGGCTAGCGTCGGAGCTAATGGAGACACTATCAGGGGACAGCTGGAGTGTGTTTGAGTGTCAGCGCTAGCCAATTACAGCAGCTCAGTCAGCCAAAAAAAACCCCCACTGATGAGACAGACTAGCGATGGTTAGGGAGCTCCTTTAAAAAAAAGAAAAAAAAGAAAAAAGAAATCAAGGCGAGCGGAATCCAGTTGTACTCACTGTGACAGTTACATCCTTAAAGCAAAAGGGATGTGATCAGATTCAATAATAGACAGCTCAGAAGGATAAAGAAGTGCACACACACACACACACACACACACACACACACACTCTAATGGTCTGTGGGTGTATATAAGTTCATTTATCTGGCCTCGTGTTATTGATGTGGCTGTGTTTCACGTGTGGTTTTGCAGTGAGGCTCCTCAGAGGATGGATCTTTACAGAGGACTGCGAAGTGCCTAATATGCTGTTTACAACTCTTATCAGGGCAAAGTAGCAAAATGGCTTCTTAGTGACTCAGACGGTGCTTCGGGAAAGACTCTTTTCCCCCATTTTGCTCATGGCTTGAACCTTCCCACTCAGCCTCAAGACAACGATCACCACTGTACATTCCCATTAGCATTCATTGCCAATTGTTTGTTGTTGTTATGTTGGTGGGTTGGTTTTGACGGCTGCTCACGGCTAGCGCTCTCTGCATCTCACTCTCTGACATGGGGAAATGGAAGCGAAAAACCAGCTGGTCCTGATGTCTGATGTCATTTTAACAGCATTGTCCACCACAGCCGAGCGGCTCGCCTCATGTGCAATGAACTCTGTGCTGCTCGCTGACTGTCTCTCTTGCTTCTCCTCTACCCCCCCAACCCTTCGCCCCGTGCACCTCCTCTCTTGTCTTTCTCCCCATCTGCCTCCCTCCGACCCCCCCCCATCCACCTCTCTTCCGGCCCTCTCAATGCCCAAATCTGCCAACCCCCAACCCCATCCCAATCCCCCTTATTCACATCCTCCGCACACACATATGCACGCACACACACACACACTTCTCACACATACTCACGTGGCGTTCACGCCGAGCCAGGTCTCCGCCAACACCACCAACACCAACAGCATGCCCCACCAGCTCCCCCTCCCTTCAGCGGTCAACCCCCTGCTCTCGGAGAGGGAGCGGGTGACCGTGGACCCCACCTCTGCCCCGCACTGCTGGCACGGTTCGGGACCTTCCCCGCTGGTCGTGGTGGCGCTGCACCCGGTCAATGCCAACTCCACTCAGGGGATGGAGAACGCAGTTTAACCCCTACACAACCAACTGTCCACCCACCCCAAACCCCCCTCCCTGACCCCAGTCCTCCAGCAACCACCCTTTACCCCTCTTCTTTGTTCTTTTCCACCAATGGAACACCAGTGCACTTACTGAGCTGAGCTCCCCCTTGGCACAAGCATTCCGCAACCCTCTGTGAGTGTAAATGTATAAGTGCATATAAATATATACATCCAGTATGTATAGTATAGATGTATAGATCATTTTAATTGTACAGAGTGGCCAGCAAGTGATATGCGTCCCCACAGCACTGAACACATAATCATTTTGACCACAGTAAAAAAAAAAAAAAAAAAATCTGGTCTGAATAATTTAAAGGGACATTAAGGTCACCTCATTTGTCCCAAACAAAATTAGGATCTTTAATTTTTCATACGCCAATATTGGTATTCATTTTTCAGTACTTATATCAGTTAGATTAATGAAAAAAGAAGGGCATTGGGTTCCTAGACTGATCAAAAACTTCCAAATTGCAATTTTCAAATTGCACTTTAGTTCTATATTCAGTCACTGTTTAGGAAAACATTGGATATAGACCTATTCCATGAAAAATGCCTGGTCAGCATTTTTGCTTATGTGCATTGCTACCCGCCAGCACACAAAGCCCTTATTACTCTCCCCACTGTCCAGCCTTTGGAATAATAAGATGCAGTGCCTCACTTGAGGTTTAGTCAGTCTCCATTGCTGTGTACTCAGTCTTAGCTTCTCAGCAGACAGCACAGGGGAGACACCGAGTTATAATTACCTAGACTGCACCATCCCAGTCTCAAACAGTGGCTCCCTGAAACATGTTCCTGTAGCCATCTCCCTGAGAGAACTGTGTCTGTTTGTGTGTTCACCTTCACTACAGCTTAGTGTGTTGCTCTTTGTGCCCCCCTATCACCCACCCCCCCTCCACCCTTTCCTGCTTCCTCCGTCCTTCTCTTCCTCTTCCTTTTGGTCCCCTCTGGACATCCACACACACACACACACTCACGCACACGCACACACACACACACATGTACGGCACTTAACACTCTCACCCGCTTCACTCTGAAATATCACTCACTCTCCCATCTCGCCCGCTCCTTGTTCACCGGGGTCATCTCTACTGTGCTCCGAACTCTCGTTCTCTCACCCGGCCACCCACTCACCCATCCGGTCACCCACGCATCCATCCATCGGCTCTCCTTCTTTTTCTCCTCCATCTTGCCCTTTGCTGTCATTCCTTCCCCACGTGTGCTTTGGTCATTCACTGTCTCCATGCACTGGTGCTGCCGTGTGTGGTGTTGTCGTTGTCTCCTCATCGTTGCTGTTGTTGTGACAACCTGCACTCCATTTTTTCACACCCCTCCCTGAATGTCTGACTCATTGTGTAAACGCCACGCTCTCACCTGTCACCCGTGCGCCTTGTCCCCCTGTGTTAACCTCATGCGCATACACACGCACACACACACCACACACACCCTCTCACCTCACTTTATATCCCGACCTTTTGACCCTTTTACTCCTCTAACAACCCTCACTCCCTCCTTCTTCTTCTCTCCACTCCTCTCTTGTTTTTTTCCTTTTCTCTGTCTCTTTTTTCCCTATTTTCCCTCCTTCCCTCCTTTCTTCTGCTTCTCTCTTCTTCTGTCTTTCTTCCCTCCTCCCACACCACCTCTTCTCTCCCTCTCTATTTCCTTTCTCGCAGGACGACAAAGAGATCGACCTGGAGCACCTTCACCACAGGGTTAACAGCCTGTGCACGGAGGACGACAGCCCCCACAAGCAGTTCTCCACCTCCTCTATCGACCTGACGCCACTGGATATGGACTCCATGCCCGCCGCACGCCAGGCCCTCGAGCAGATCAGCGACTTCCGCAACACGCACATCACCACCACCACTTTCATCCCCGAACAGATCCAGACCCTCAGCCGCAGCCTCTCGGCCAAGGCCGGCGGCGGCGGCTTCGCCTACGGCTCCGTGCAGGACCACCGGACTGGAACCTTCCGGCAGCGCGCCCCCAACGGAGGCTTCTTCCGCAGCCCCATAAAGACCATGTCGGCCATCCCATACCAGCCCACCCCGGCTCCCAACTTCAGCTACGGCAACGACCCGGACAGGGGCACGTCCATATGAGCTTGGCCACAGAGAAGGGGAGAGCAGCAAAACCTTAAAAAAAATCAAATTCGCAAGAAAAAAAAGAAAAAAAAAGATTATGTGTACATACCGAATCTTTTTATGTTGTTTCGGTTTTAAAAAGTTTGGCTTTTGTTTTTCGTTCGTTTTTTGGCCTTGAACAAGTTGCCAACGTGGAAGAGAGCGAGTCCTGCCTGAACTCAACAAACTCCACTAGAGGAAGGTGTTCAGTGTTGTTGTCGTTTGTTTGTGGTCGTCGGGAAGATCTCTGCTGTGATAGAGATTGATTGACCTTTCTTTGTTTTTGTTACCAAGCATTTCAAGAAAGCATTTTTTGTGAGGATGAAAAACATGACACTAAAGATTATGAAAGACACAAACAGAATTACCCAGGATCAGAACCATTGTGGCAAACAAAGAGAGTGGGAACTTGGTTTTGTTGTTGTTTTTTCAAACAACATATAAGCCCCACAGATTGAAAAAAAAATAGTAGAAAACAAAAAAAAAAAACACTTGAGGCTCCCTTTCAAAGATCTCTCATTTCTGTTTCAGTGTGCTATGATTAGTGCCATGCTCTGTTACGTTCAACTAATACCTCCAGACCAGAGGTGTCGATTCAACTCTGTGTGGCGTCCCTTTGACCCCGCTGCCCTCTTGACCTCTAGGCAGGGTCCCGTCTTGAAGCCTGTGAGACTCCATTGATTACCAATGCACTGCACCAATGCTCACAGACTGGAGGAGGACTGTGGTCCTGGAGCGCTCTCACCTACGCTGTGACATCGAGCCAAACACAAGACGCTGTGATTTAAAAAAAAAAAAATTAAAAAAAGTAAAGGAAAAACAAAACTATTTGAGACAAAGACTCTCATCTATAGAAATATATATATTAAAAAAACAATTCAAGTGACATCTAACAGAGAATACAGTTTAAGGCTGTTATGTGTCTTTTATTGACTTTGTTTTTAAGTATAACAAATCTTAAAGCGTGGAATGTGTTTTTTTTGTTTTTTTTGGTCAGAGAGATAAAACTATGATGAAAAAAGATGAAATTAATAATAATTGTTCTGAGCTGTCTATTTTTGATTTTTTTTCCTCCACTTTGGAAAACTGCTTGAGTGCCATTGTCTTTCTTCAGTTTGCATCATAAAGTCACCCTAAGGTTGTTTTCCTGTGTCTTTACTATTTTTTTTTCTAGTCATACCAGGGCTCGACAAAAACTAGCATTTTGTACAATAGTGGGTTTTTTTTTCATATTTTGTTGTTGTTTTTTTGTTTGAATTATTTTAAGTGCCATCAGCTTACTGCTGTGTTCAGATTGATGTGTTGAGTTTGCTTCATGGCGAGACTTTTCCAACACATCTGTCAGACTAGGCCTTACAGAGGGAGGGCTCTACCTATCCAGCACCGGTCCTCATCCCAGTCTCGTTGCCACCTGAGATCAAGAGAGAACATCGCAAATCCTTTTTCGGAGGTCAAGTGAAGTCTTTTCTCTGACTCATTTCGTACATTGCTAAGGGATTATACTATTTGTCAAACTTTTTAAAAGTGCTAATTATCTTGACAAGTTCATCCAGCGGTGGTGATGGGGGGGAATAAAACTTTTTTTGCGGAAATGGAAAGATCCCACCTTTTCACTAACACTGTATTAATATTTACTAATGTTAGTTGTTTAGACAGAGCTTTGAGTTCATTATCTTCGGACTAAATTGCAGATGTTGTACGTAGAGAACAGCAGCAGTGTTTGATGCAAGCCTTCTAGATGTAATTTTCTCAAGCTATGGCTATCGAATGACAATAGGAATCAAAGTTTATTTAGTATAAATTTAAAATTTTTATTTAGTATAAATAAAGAACCATTTTAAAAATGTATATTTTACATGCGGATGATTTTTTTATGGATAAAAGAGATGTATATCATAAGAGCCTAGCATTCAATTAGCTCTCATCTCACATTCTCATTTCTCAACATATCCCTCTGACCCTTCCTCATCCTGACTGCAACCCATTTTATTTGCTTCGTTTAAAAATAAGGAGGCAAGTTCTTTCCAGTAAAAGAAGCATGCAGCACTTGCCATGCCTGTAACATTTTTAATTTCATACATAGTATGTACAGGATTACTTGATCATTTTCAACTGATTATAATGTACAGTATTTAATATAGGCCTATTTTGTTGTATGTGTTGCATATTATTCAAACGGAACAAACTGAGGCCTCTGTTACAAGTGGCAAAGCTTTCTGTGTATAATTTGTCTAATAAACATGTTTTCTACAGTGGTATGTATTCCTGAGCTTTGATTTCATTTGTTTTGTTTTGCGCTCAAGTATAAATCAGCAAGTTCTTATAGGTTGAATCCCAGCTCACCCCCCTCTTCATTGGGATTCAGCCCTAGTGTTTCCTCTCAGCTTGACTGTATGGTGGCCTGACATTTCTTGTGCATCGTGGTGACCACTAGAGGCGCTGAAATAGCTCCTAGGGCACCAGGGTTTTCTCAGTCAGTTGGATAAAATGGGTCAGTAAAGTCCTCAGCACTGTTGTACTATCCTGCACCCCTAATATCGGACGTGGGGCCTGAGCCCACCGGGTAACTGGGTGACCCTTTCTGCAGTGCCAAAGAGCCAGGTTAATTTGTATGGGCAGTCAGATCACATACACAATACAACTTTTATTGTTGTTTATCATTTGCTTATGATGACTCATAAATGCTCATTACCGTAACTAGCTGAGAAAGAAAGTGGTGGTGGGTGTTGGATGTGGGGGTACAGAGTCCCCCCACTTAGAACAGCTCATTTTTGCAGGCTATTTCTCACTATTTAAATGTTGGCATTCATGTATAACATTATATCGTGTACCCTTTCTAAAAAAATACCCATTACACCTCTGCTCTTTACACTTTCAATTGAGTTGTTTTTAAAACCATTATTTGCTCTTTGAATTGTATTCGCCATGAAGCTAATAGTCCTTTTTCTGGACATCTGAAGTCAAAATACATTACCATATAAATGAATATTGTGGTAGTAAAACACACACACTTATGTGTGCATACCTGCTTTCTTTGAATGAAGATCCATACAATAATTTGTATATCTCTATTTCTCAGCCCTGGGGGTTTTGCAATGTTGCTGTGTTCAGTAAGTGTAATGACAGTAAATGGTCAGTAGGTGGCAACAACAAACACAGCATTGAAGCAAGTTTCACCTCAGAAAACCTCACCATCCTTAGTGAATCAGCTTCTCAAATATCCTGCAGTGTCATCCTCAAACAGTGGCTGAGTAGGAGTAAGAGTTAAGATAAGCACACTAAATTAAACAGCACTCTGCTTCCAGTCAGCAAAGATCAACAGAGCGACTAGTCAGCTATGCTCTCTGTGACAGGAGAGACTAATTTTTGAGATACTGCAAAACCTGAATATTTACAGTTTTGGTAGGCATTCTAACATTTTTAATAAATCCTTATAACCACTACCCATAACAATGTGGTGTAAGACCATTTCAAAGTTATGGTTCAGTTAAGTTTAGCCAAATGCTGAAAATGTGTAGTCTGCCTCAGGCTTCATATCACACAAAGTCATCCCCTTTAACAATTTGGAAGTACATGTAAATGTTTTAACATTCGTTAGTAATACTTCAAACCTAGAGGTAACAGTGCATAGAAAGTATACTGTGTTTTCCAATTACACTCAATGGCTCTGAATTGGACACTGGCTTGTGTGATTACATCTCCTACACTTACTGGCCCATCTGGTTTGGCAGACGCACCATAATGCTTTCAATAGACTGTATTGAGGGATTCTCCCTCCTCTTTCTTATTCAGTGGAAATAGACTGCTTACAAGTCTAACTAGATTCAAGTCATTTACAATTTATATCATATGGTTGATAAAATCTCCATTGTCAAATAAATTTAAAGTTAATGCTCATTTGTAGTCATAAATATACGGAAATCATGAAACAGAACAAAAATAAATAAATAACATTTTCTTTTTCCTGGTAACTGAGGATTTAGCATGTTCAGCTTTAACATTATTTTGTATTGATCTGATGAGTTTATCCACAAGAAAAAAGCCTAGAAAGAGATGGGGAGAATAAGTAAGTGTGCACCTCTGAAAGCATGGCCCATGACCTTGGCATTCCCACAGTTGTGCGACTGAAGTTCAGACAGGATCAAATATTAAAATACACTCTATCTAATGACACCATACATCAGTCAGTAGGCTATATGGAACTAGTTTGAACACATAACTTCTACAAACATTAGACTTTTTGTAAAAACAGAAGGGTACTTTTTCCTAACATAAACAATTTCCACAAAAAAACATAAATATATGTATATCTATAAACCTGATCCTATTTCTATTAGATGTATGTACATTTTTTCTCATATATAAACTTTTTATTTTATTTTTTTACCTAATGAAATCTTGCACAGTAATCAGACTCGTGTGTCCAAACAGGAATGAAAATTGTATTATAAATTCCATACAATCCACAAAGTTCATTTTAGGTCCACTTTTCCACTTTTGAGGAAAAAAACATAATTAATTGAGTTAACTCAGATTACTTTACTCCCTGTAAAGATATATTTAGGCTATAATTTCTTTCAGATCCACGTTTTAAAAAGTATGGGCTATAACTCAAATAAATTCAAATGTGTAAAAGTTGTACACACTTTATTTCTAGTTATTTCTAGCACCACTATCATTCTAATTAATTGTATTAGTAGTAGTAGGCTACTGGCAGAAGTAGTAGGCCTAGCAATAGCAGTAGACCTAGTAGCCTAGTCGTGGTAGTAGTGATATTTACGTGTCTACATGGTAAAAATACGCTCTCTCCCTGTTTCCCCGGAGACTGGAATGAAGAAAGCAGCATGCAGACTCGCTCACGTTGGGAGCCCCTATCGAGACACATTTTGTGCACATTTTCCAAAGGGTTCCCCGAGCGTGTCGAATGGAACATAGAGTCTCCATTGTGCCTGAGACACTTTAATAATCGACCGCTACAATATCCAACCTGTTGTTTGCTTTAGGAGCCTTTCCAAGGCTCACAGGGCAGCGGGACGGGGGCACACACTGGGACAGAGTCAGGCGCCAGTCCCCGAGCCTCAGCGCACTATGAATTCATGAATAAATGCAAAAAGATTAATGCTATTTTCCTCAGAAATGAGGAATTTATATAAAGCATTATTCATTCGAATGCTGATTTATGAACTAAAGTGCAAGTAGCCTAAAGCAATTCATTTATTACTAGTCGAATATGTATTGTATTACAATAATACATGGCCGACACTCAACACTCACCAAGTTGATTTTTAACAAGTTAGCATTAGCCTATACATATAGTCTGTATTTCCAATAAATCTGACAAACAAATCTTACAGTCTAGGTTATCTCCATCTGCCTGTCCATCTAAAGAGCCCAAATATAGTTTATTTTGCCTTTTATAGTCTTCTTGTGTATGACAGTAGTCAAAAGTTTGAAACTATGATTTTGAATAAAGAGATTGTTGTCAAAGATCTTAATGGTCCCCACACGTTCCGAGTCTATAATGTCCTATCCTCACTATTGCTTTGGACAGTAAAACGCTCCCTGATCATGTTTCTCATCCTGCTGCAGCCCTTTTACCAGCAGGGCGTTCCTTAAGTCGGATCAAAAGGTTTTGAACTTGTTCAAAAGGAAATGAAATTTAAGATGGCATTAACTTCCACAGCGTAGACGTGTGCTGAATGGTCATTGACCAAAATAGGAGGTCTATTCTTTTTCCAGCTTTTTTTCTGGCCCACATCTTAAGTGAATAAAATAATATTGGCTGACTAAATTTGTGTCAGAGATCGATTAATGAACTAAGGCTACAGACCTCCCGACCGCCACGTTTGACACTTGCATTAAATTTTCATAACTATTCATGACTGACCATGCACCATTCCAAAGACTATTTTTTTTTTCTTAAAAAAATCTTTGCAATTAAATTGACGTTAACTGATGACATATACGTTTATTGCCATGTCTGTATTGTTATTGTGTGAGGAAATTATAGATATACGCCAGTGTTAAAGTAGACCTAGTGTTTATTAAATGTTTTATGTTGCAACTGATCGGCAGTTACCTTTATTGGCTTTAGGCCAAAAGGGTAAATGCACCGAAGCTTATGTCAAAGATGCTGTTTCACGCAGGTTATGTCCTAAGGTACCTGGTATGTGGGCATCATGGTGTCTTTTATCAGAAGCTCGCGCTATCCACGCTTACTGACCAGCATCTCCACGTGTGTCCGGTGGGACAACTCATTGTGGTAATAACACCCCAGTTAAACAACCCTAAACTGCGGCATTATCAAAAACAGTTTGGGCGTAATAACCTCTCTCGGGTTTACCGCGCATTTTCATTGGTTGTCCACACGCGCCTACCCCAAGTGCTCTTATTGGTCAAAGCGCCACGCGACCATAAGAGAAGGGGGGCTCCCAGGCGCGTGCCGCTTTTTAAAGCCACGCAGTGCCCTGAGACATCAGTAAAGCATCAACCACGCGACTAAGTGCGCGCAACAGGTGCAAAGAGGACAACGCGACTATAGGTAGCTTTTATATTTTTTCTCCTCCTTGCCACGGTTTCGTGATTATCCCTACCTGAAATGGATGGACTGCGTCTGGAAGTTCTGAACAAAGACGGAAAAGAGATGAGTGAACTCGATGTCCAAGAGTCTGGTTTGGGGAGGGGGGAGCGGCGCGAGTACCCACCGAGTCTGGCACTCATGGACAGCAGTGACCCACGCGCCTGGCTCGCTCCCGTGCAGCCTGGCACCTGTGCGCCACACGCCGACTACCTGCTGCACTCGCCCGGCTCAAGTGTGGAAGGCGTGTCTCCATCAGCAGGTCACCTCTCCAACTTTAGGAAGAGCTCCAAAAGTCCCGTCAAAGTGCGTGAGTTGTGTCGACTCAAGGGCTCGCTGACAACAGACGACGGAAGGCAAAGAGCTCCGTCCAGCAAAGCCACCAACGTGGTGCAAAAACAGAGGCGCATGGCTGCTAATGCACGGGAACGGCGGCGAATGCACGGACTGAACCATGCTTTTGACGAGCTCCGGAGTGTCATCCCGGCGTTCGACAACGACAAGAAGCTCTCCAAATACGAGACTCTGCAGATGGCACAGATCTACATAAACGCTCTCTCTGATCTGCTGCAGGGTCCAGGTGCTAAAGTAGATTCGCCAAACTGCAGCCTGTCTGCTACTGTCTATGAGGAGGGCAACACTCCAAGCGGATCGCCGACAGCCAGAGTTTTCCCTGCTCAGCTAACCGGAATGCCATTCCCCTTTGAGGATGCGTCGTTCGCCTCTTTTATGGAACAAAATATGCAGTCTCCTACGGAGACCTTGAAGTCCGAATCCGAGAACAGCAAAGACTCACCCCGGTCCAACCGAAGCGATGGAGAATTTTCTCCCCACTCTCATTTTAGCGACTCGGATGAAGCTCACTTAGAGCTCCAGAGCGAAGACGAGCTGTCAGAACTCAAACTTCCAAGCCACCAAGCATACTGACTCGTTAACAGACTGTACTTAAGTTGTGTCAATCAATTGTGGAGTTGGCATATAAATCCCCATAGTTTGCTTTATGACAGCTGATATGATGGTATATCGGATTTATATTATATGCCCTTGAGATAAATGTTATTTTTCATAGTTATTGTTCCGCCAACAGAATTTACGCGCCTCTTGGTGACATTGATAAGACCCCTTTGCCATGTCGATTGCCATGGGCTCTCAAATGTCATACAAAAACATGTCTTCCAAGAAAAAAAAAAAACAAAAGCCTGATTTTGCCTTTGTATACTTGTAATTATGTTTAGAATACTGAATTCATTAAGATGATTATGTCTTGATTTTGTCCCTGTAAGAATTTGCTTGCAACTTCTAAAGGTTATGTGCACTTTAAATACGAGCCAGAGGCTTGAGAGACATGCTTTTGTCATGGAACAAATAGCGTCTTAATGTAAGTAGTAGACTACTGCCAATTTGATAAACATATTTAAAATAGCCATTAGTCTTTTTGTACATTTGTTTGTTTTTGAACATTCCATTTCGAGGCGAAATTGTATTTTGCTTTGATCGGAAGAAGTTGATTTAAGTATTTATTTTCGATTGTCTTGTTTGTCTTGCTTTTTCTAACGAGATGTTACACTGCTGAAATCTAGAAATTTGCCATTTGGTAACGTTTTCATTGATTTTGAAAATAAAATAATTCAACATAATTATTTTATGACTAATGCCTTTTTCACTTATTCAGAACTTTTTTTATCTATTTGCTCTGCTTGTATGCTTACCAATTTACTTCCACATCAGTTTGTATCTAAAGCGATAAATACTACTTTGAAGAGAGACATTAGCCACAGGGCACTTATTGTTATTGTTATTATTATTATTGTTGTTATTATTATTAGCAACAACACTGTTACTACACATTTTAAGTAATAACTCCATCTTCATCAATAGCTGCAGCAGCAACCACAACAACAACAACAACAATTATAATAATAACAACAACAACAACACGCTTCTCCAAAATGATTGCTTGTCTTTTAAGAGAGTATGGGGTTATGCTCTACCCTCTCAACCTACTCCAGATTTGGTTTGCTTTTAATTTTCTTAAGAAGCATATCTTTCCAACTTGCAAACCTCTCACAAAGTGAAACCATGTTCACCATTATTATTACTAGTAGGCATTATCTATTATTTATCATAATTTGAGAGGAGATTTTAAGACTATTTCAGATAATTTGAGATTCAGAGATACAGGTTTAGATAAAGACAAATTAAATCCTAATGTTAAAAGGAATCATTAAGAATATAACTGCCATGACTGGAAAGTCGACAGAAGTAATATTTCGTCAGGCTGACCACTTCAAGATTAATTTCATCAGAAAAAGTTTGATTCAGCTATATAAATTCTTTGGTGTTTCTTCAGTGGTTGCCTCCGCCCTCCGTATGGTGCCGAGTGAGGTCAAATCTTTTTATCAACCATTGTTAAAAGTAGGCCTACAGTTTTGGCATATTGATATTGCCTATTTGTGAGATTTGTAAACTTTTCTTGTACTTACAAACACTATCCGCCGATAGTTTATGAAAAGCTTGAGTAGTTGGTGTTTGTGTGTGTGCGTGTGTGATGGTAATCGGAGTGTTTATTAATTTGCGTGCTATTGTTGGCAGACCCGTGGCAAGGGGTGTTGGATATCCTCATTGAAACACGCGCTGTCAGCTGGTGAGCGCGCAGGTTCTCCTACACACAGAGCGCGAGGTCCCTCAGGACGAGACTCCAGAAAGAACACTTGCTAAGGAAGCCTGCCACGCACACGCTCACGCGTACGGCGACACACAACCGCAGGGCATTGACGCTGGCGAGCGCGCGCTTACACACACACACACACACACACACATACACCGCAAGAGGAGGATGAGGGAGCACAGTAAGTATAATTGAAGCAACATTTAACGTCGTGCACCCACCCACGGAGTTTCTCATCAAATTGTGCAAACTATAATCTATAGTGTAGATGTACCGCGTGGACGGTTTGTTTGGTTTTACCATCAGTTTCGAACGTTACTGATGGATTCACAAATTATTGATGAAAGTGCTACTACACCTGCGTCCCACCCGCGCCCTTAACCAATCATGCGCCATGTCCTCGCGATCGCCTCCGCAGATTAACATAGAGAATAATAGGCAATATCATGTACACGCGCTCTGTGTTCAATTATTTACAGCGTTTATCCCTCCATACCTTTATCTTTCTATGAACAACCAGCCACCTGGTGACACATGCGACCCTCCCAAACGACCACGATCTCAGATTTCAGTAACTTGCGCCCTCAATAGGCTATTGCGCATGCATTCTGACACCCACCCATGTGACTGAGTATTTAGAAATTTTCAGTATAATTTGGAGCAACACAAGTTTTTTAAAGTATGGTTTTTGAAAGTCTTCAATGTAACAGTAAGTTTTTTATGCTTCTGAGAAGTTTCATCGTATATTCCTCATTGGCTATTACAGTAGGCTATATTCGATTTTTTTTAAATGTGCCAAATAAATCAGATTTAAGTTTTCCATGAGCTACTTGGCTGTAAAACTGTAGAACACCAAAATGATAGGCTTATCTAAAGATCTGAACTGGCATTAGGGCCGTGTCATATAAAAGGAATTCTATCCTCATTCTCCATTCATCCGCTCATTCCTTAATCCCCAAGGACTGTAACAATCTAACAACTCTAACAAATAAGTTCATTTAAGTTTTCGTCTTGCGAGTGTAGGCAATTTCCCCCTCTCTAACCTTGCAACTTCCCTTTTTAAAAACGAAGCTATCGACCACAAAGCAACTGATGGTATCAGGAGATTGTACCTATCTGCCCACATCATAAAACCGCGTACACCTTTCATCTCATTCTCCACTTAAACAGCTGTGAGACTATCCGTGTGGAGGACTCGTTTCACATTAAATATTAATATTGTGCGTTGAGGAAAATAAAAATAACTTCTCTTGCTCCTGGGGCAAGTTAACGGATGAACAGGCTGTGGCCTCTCTTTATAATTGCATGAAAAAGTTACTTGTCCTTCAATGTAACAATAGTAAGAAAGTAATTCATGGGGACTCGGAATAATCTGAAAATTATTATAAGAAAAAAATATATTTTCTGATTTTTAATGGCATTAGGGGACAACACGAGTTTTACATCAGTTAAAAAACAATGAAGGGCCAATCCTAAAAGTCTAGAATTTAGTTTACAATTGCTGCTGTTTTCTTTTTCCAGATTTATTTCATTTGGACTTAATCCGATGTCCATTTTGTACATTTGTGCATTTTGCACATTTCCTCATTCAGACACAGGATGGAGAATGTTATCCATTCTGTTAAGTTATGATTCAAGTTTTGTTTTGTGTCCTCATAATTAACTCAAATTTTTTATTTGTAATGATTTGTTTTGAATTGTGCATTGACACGTGTTGCATGCAGCCAAGTTTTTTGCTATTATTAGGAATAAATAAAAACCTGTGCAGTTTGATGAATCACTTGTTTAACCTAGTAACAGAACCGCGCTCTAACTCTCAAAACAAGTTCAAAAAGTATTATAAAAATCATTCTAAATTATGCAGAAATGCTCAGGTTCTATTCAGACCCATGCTAATTTTGACACTTCTCAACCTCAGGGAGCTCGCTGAATTTCTGTAAAAAGATAACACAAGTCGTAGGAACCTAATAAAAGAGCTGGAGCTCTCTGGGGACTTCTGAACAAAAGATAAAACTCGGCCGTACTTCCCATCTGCTCCAGGACAGGGCAGCAAGCAGAGAGAGAGAGGGAGGGAGGGAGAGGGAGAGAGAGAGAGAGAGAGAGAGAGAGAGGGCACAGGGGAGAGGTGGAGGCAAAGGGGAAGGGGGGGGGGGGTGTACCAAGGGGAGAGAGTTCCACACTGAGCACAGAGAGGTAAAGAGGGGACACTCTCCAGGAGAGGAAAAAAGGCTCATCGGGGTTTAACAGGTTCTTTGGTTTGTTTGTCCAACACTAACATGTAGGCTACTCCTTTCAGACAGGGCTTTTCTTTTCTTTTTGTTTTAAATTCAGCTTAGTTGTTTCTCTCTCTTTCTTTAAATTCAGTCATGTTTCTTTAAACATGTAAGTGTTTGTGTAAATAATGTGGTCGATTGAGCTTTTTCATATCATGTCTTGTTTTTTCACTTGTGCATCTTTGCTGAAATCCAGATTCAGGCTTTTCATAAATATCTGTAAGCAACAGTTTGGACTCACAGCTCTGACTCCTTAGCATTACAATAAGCCACATAATAATGTCACAGTTGTACACATTAAATGTATTGCTGTTGTTGTTGTTGTTGTTGTTGCTGCTGCTGCTATTGTTCTTTTTGTTGTTAATGCACAAAGATGCTCCTTAACTGCTGCTCCCCCATGCATGGTTAGTGAGTGTGTAGATCCTGACTGAGGGTCCATCCCGCAGCTGTGTCCCATATAGCACCTGTCATATAGCGCCTCTTGGAGCTTCAATTAAAAAGAGCCGCTCTAAAATATTAATGGCTGCTACGGTATGTGTGAAGTGCTCATGCAGAGACACACTGCACACACCTGTGGCTGCACAGAGGAATGGGTTTGTGAGCCTTGTTTCTTTTTGAAAAGATTGTTATCTAAGCAGGCGTGGAAAATAATAGAAAATGTCACATGAGCCAGTGAATAAGAGCAATGAATAATGTATTAGCTTCCTATGAACACTGGGGTTTGTTGATGCTCATGATAAATCGATGTATCCCGTATGTCTTATCTTGTTTATCGCGCTAGGTTGTTGTTAAAAGATCATGGGTGTATCTACGAGCCTTTTATAGGCAGGTTCTCAGGTTCCTGCTCTTAAATAGTGTAAGCAGCAAAGAGGATAGGCCCATGCAGTCTTATGATTGTTTATTACTGTGCTACAGTTAGAAACAATCAGAAAAGGACAAGGAAGAGCATTGAGTAAATAAGAAGAGAAACATAAATCTAGTTATGCCTTTGCTGCCACCACCCCCCCCCCCCCCCAGACAGATATCCACTTGTTTGACAGTGTTGTCCATTTGTCTTTCTGCACAACCATGAAAGATTAGTTCTGAGGGCAAGGAAGCCCTCTAGGCTTTGTTCGTCTGTTGGCCGCCCTTTTGTGTCCACCACTGTTCAAAGTGAATGTACATAGACTAACACGAGGCTTCTTGGGTAACCGCCCCATAGAAAACCGCACAATGGCTGGGCCAATTACGGTGACGTTCAGTGCTCTCCGTGCCTCAGTTTTGGCTTTTGTGAGCATGCGTGTGTATGTATACATATAGGAAACACCTCTATGGCTATTTACTTCCTTTTGACTTCCCTCCAGATTAGGTTACGCCCAGCATGCTGCCCCCAATCTGAGGTGTGAAGGGTCTGAAGCTGGGGCTTGCCCTGAATGGAACTGGGGCCATAAATAAGCAGGTGCTTCTGCCTCTGGCAGTTTTCACAGCTCTCGCCTCCCAAGGTGAGATTTCCCTCAATTTTTGTCAAAAGGGAAGTCAACTGTCTACCTTGGAGACTGGATTACAAAGAGAGATGGAGATTGATAGGACTTGTCTTGAGGGAAAAATTCTAGAGAGCTGTTCCTTTTCCCTCCAGAAATGTCACAGATGTTTATTGTGAGTCCACTGTCACTTGTGATGGACACTATTTATAGATATATAGCTGTAACACATTCTTATAATAGGGCGAGAAATTTCTATTATTAGTCTTAGAGCTAGGCTACACTGTTAACTTTTTGTGAAATAAGGAACTCAGAATGTAGCCTTTCAATTTTATTTGATGCACCAAGAATGGAGAGTGCAAGAAAATAATAACAGATGCTTTAAATGTGTTGTCAGAGTACAATCGCACGGAGACGCGTGCATAAGCAGGAGTCACTGATTAGCATAAAACCTGAGGAAGGAACTACACATCACTCAGTCATTGTGGGATGTCCAGGCAAAGAGTATTTATTGTTGTGCACACACAGTTTTATTCCTGCACATCACGTGTCCTTAAGAATGCACATTGTTGGCCATCACTTAGCTCTCTCTAATGCAAAATAAAAGTTCTCTATGTCCAAGTGAGGGCATACTATTTCCTTACATGTTAACATCCCTGCTTGCACTCACATTGTTAACTTCAGAACTCAAAACCTTGTTTCACCACCATGTGCTATATGACTCATACAGTTACTCTCCAAACATAAATCTTCCAAATTTCAACAACTTGAACTTGGTTGCAGGCTTTGTCATAATATATGCTATCATCTCATCAGGTGGGCAACCAGTTGATCTCACAAAATGGTATTTTATGTCAACATGCTTACACTGCTGTCCGCTTACAATTGCTTGTGCAATTGCACCTTGATTATCCTCAAACACCTTTGATGGTGCCCATTGATATCCAGCAACACTTTCCAACGATTGTACCAGATTTATGCTTTCTTGTACAATTGCAGCCAATGCCAAGTATTGTTTCACAAGTGGACAGTGCAACAGTGGGGTTGCTTTTTAGTTTTCCATGATATCAGATGCCCACTGTCGCACTGTCGTGCTCGTACGTTTCACAGTTGCCCACTGCTCTTCTGTCAGCATACTGAAGTACTGTGACAGTTTGCTAAATGTAAAACTCAGATCTGGTCTTGTGCATGTAGTCAGATAGATTCAATTACCCACCACTTCTCTGTATTTCTTAGCATTGGTCATTTTCTCTGCATCATCAGTGTAATTTAGCTCTTGTTCATAGGGTGTGGCTCTAGGTTTTTAATCTTGCATATTAAACCTTTCCAACATTTTCTGAACATATCTCTTCTGTGACATTTTCACGTATCCATTACACTGGTCAAAGACAATGCCAAGAAAGTGTTTCAATTGACCCAAATCTTTCATTTTGAATTTTACTGTGAGCTTTTCCTTCACAACTTTCAGTACATTCTCACCACAGCATCATCATCATTTGCTGACAGCAATGATAATATCATCCACCCATATTCATCCACCCACTCGATCATGATCACTTTTTCATTTTCTCTCTCTCGTGTACCACAGTGTTCTGTTTGAGCCCATTCTCAATTAGATATTCATCAAACATCTTATTCCAATTCCTACCTAACTGTTTTAATCCATATAGTGACTTATTCAGATTGTACACCAATTTCTTTTTGGTTTTGCCCTCGTAACCCTCAGGCTGTTCCCGGAAAATCTCACTATCGGTGCATGTAGATAGGGCGTTTTGACATCCATGCAATGCAAAATCAGATTTTCCTGTGCTGCTTTTTGCATCAACACTGATACTAGTCCAGTTTGCAGTAGGAGAAACCGTCTTCTCACACCCATCTTTTGACTGTATCCTTTGGCTCCATAATATGCCTTGTATCTGTTTGATCCAAACACCACTCTTAATTTCACACAACCATTTATCCACCACTGCATCTTTTCCCTAGGATGAGCTGGTCAGGGTAAATGTGTCATTCTCTCTTAGTGACTGGATCTCTTTGTCTATTGCAGTAATTCATTCTTTGGACTCTACTGCTTCCCAAAAAGTAAGGGGTATGTTACACATCAGTCTGTATCAGTAATCTATGTTTGTCAATAGCTGGTCTCTTACCGTCAGTAACATATTCTCTCATATATTGACATCAGTTACCGTCAGTAACATATATTCTCTCTCTTTAGGAGGGTATCACTTCTCTTCGGTCTGAACTGGCCACTCACTCCAGGCTCTGCCACTGGACCATGGGTCCCAGTCCATTTAACTCTCCCATCAGAACCCTGTTTGGTTCTGTTAATCCTACTCTGCACCTTAAAATCATCATCATCAACATCAACATCATCTTGTCTGAAAGCACAACACTGATGTCACATGCCTAATTCCGTTCTTGCTCAGTAGCGCCTGATAATCTTTCCCATGAACGTTGAACCACTGTCAGATCTGTGAGACATTTAACTTCATGTCGGGCTGTGTCAGCTAGATATTTCCCAGTTCCTTGTACTGTGTCACTCTTATTTCTTAGAAAGTACACAGACACTGCAGCAGAATAATCATCAGTGAATGACACGGCCCACCTATATCCATCAAGGTCCTCCAGGCCTCCTTTCTCTTTCACACCATGGTCTAGCTGGTAGGCCTTCCCTGGTTCGACTTCTACAGTGACGGCACCACTGTTTGCATGAACAGGCTCTTGCTTTGTGTCCTTTCTGCCCTGCACTTGAGGCACACTATACGCACATTCACTTCAGGTCCCTGGTCACTTGCTTTTGCTGTGCTGGGTCTCACGCCTGGCTGTATTAGCACCTTCATAACATTGTCGTTGGTGACTGTAATGCACATTTTCTCTGTGTCCTCGTAGCTCCTTAACTTTGTTTTAAACTTGGCAAAAGACATGGTTTCATCACTCTGGGTTGTGTGAATGGAAAATGGCCTGAATGATTCAGACAGTCTTTTCAAGACCATAACTACAAGCAGTCCATCACTCAGTGTTTCATCAGCATTTCTCAAAGCTGTTATCACAGTCTCCACGCATATAACATATTCAGTGGCACTTTTGCTACTTAGCTTCTGTGATGAAGTCAACTCTGTCTAAAGGCTAATTATTTGTGGCTTTCCTTACCAGCATAATAGTCCCTTAAATCTGCATTGCTTTCTGAGAAGAAAGAAAGAATTTATTATTGCGCACAAACGGTTTTATACCTGCACATTAACTGCCCTTAAGAATTCATATTATTGGCCATCACTTGGCTCTCTCTGTAATGCAAAATAAAAGTTCTCTCTGTACAATTGAGAGCATACTGTTTCCTTACATGTTAACAAAATGAAACAATTTTTATAGCAATATACTTAAGTGTTTTTGGCATGCAGAACTTGCCAAACAAACCCCATAGCCGCATTGGCACTGCTAGACCATGCTAACAGGTGTCAGCATGGTTTAGCGGAGGACTAGCAGTCCTCTCAATTCAGTGCTGCTCTGGAACACAGAGGGGTACAGTGTGCAGTATATCCTAGATGCCTGGTGGAAATTGATGATCTGTCCTGCTGCATATGGTCATATGCTATGAAAATTAATTTGGAAATGATACCAGAACTACTAGGTTCATGACAGGATATTCTACATCGTTTCCCAGTGTTGCTTTAGGTTAAGATTAAAACAGGTTTAGTGCATAAAACTACAGAATATATAGTTTTCCTCCAGATTGAATTTTTCCTTCCCAAATCATACTTTCATACATGAAGTGCTGTGCAAAGAAAAGAAACGTAGGAAAGGAAAGGAAATTGCCTGAGGCTGTGCAAAGCCCCATCTCATTCCACCATTCATTCATTTTCATAATCCTGCATAAAGCATCAGTGTTGAGAGCGCTGCCCGTCCCACCCACTCACCTGTGAAGCGCTGCATCTATTAAGGACTCTGGCCCATTGTACAGTGGCCACACAGATAATATTTCAGCTGGTCGTCGGGCTCTGGAGAGGGATACTGTATATTGTAGGAGTTTTCTTGTATTTTATTCCGCTCCCTTTCAAGCCTGTTGAAAGCCTCCCCTGGTCCTTTTCCCTGGAGACCCCCTACTCTCAGGTATCGTGTGGGTGGAGCAGGGGGGGCAGGTAGGAACAGACAAGGATATCGCTTTCAGCTGCGCACACAGACAAACCAGCCCCCGCCCCCCCTACCCACCACCACCTTCCCACCCCACACTCCCCCCTTCCCCGCTCCATCCCCACCTTACCTTGCCTCCGCTCCACCCCGTCATCTTTCCTCCAATTCCCAATTAGAGATACACGTCCTGGCCTTCTCTGTTCCTTGCGAGATGCACTATTCATTGTGCCCCTCCCTGCACCACCCCCCACCCCCACTCACCTGCACCCCCCAACACACACACACACACACACACACACACACACACACACACCACTCCTTACAATGCTGAGTTGTGGAAGGCGATTCAGTAAATTGAAGAGCGTCAGGGGCAGAGTTGCGAGACAGCGTCCCCAAATCACATGGGTGATGAAATGCAGGCCCGCGGCCAGTTGCATAAACCCCCTGAAGTATTGAATGGTTGCAGTGTTGTGCCGTTGCTGCAAACTGGGTCTTCTTAATCGCTGGGCCCATCCTGTTTTAAACTGCATTATGCAAGCTCGACTAGCTTGAGGGGACAGAGGGAGCTTCTATGTTGTCATTGCCATACAGGGGAGAATCAAGGATACCCTTGTGAGTAACCAAGCTGAGTCACACAAGTAGGATTTTAAAGGCACACCAGGGAACATATTTTGCTGTTTTTAGGTTAATTTACCAGATTCGTGGTCACAAAGATGTTAAATGGCTCATTCATTGTGTTGTAGCTTGAATGTTATTCTCTTTTGTAAGTCGCTTTGGATAAAAGCATCTGCTAAATGCATAAATGTAAACGTAAATGAATGAGGGCTCTTGCAGTTCCATCTATCACCTTGTTGCGTAGTTTCAACACTTGCAGTTTGACAATGGCATCCCAATGTTATTTATTAACTTGCCAGTCAACATAACTCCTATGTTTGGTGTGCAGACAAATCCATTGGTGAGAATGTATGACGTTGTTGAAACAAATCCATGACAGTAGCGGGAGCCTCATAGGTCAAAAATAGAAGACCTGCCTGGTATGCCTTTAATTGTCTCACAAACTTACTTTCAGATTTCCAGTTTTCATTTCCGAGGGAGAATTAGTGATATCTCATCAACACTTGTTGTGTGTTTATCCCTCATACATAGAAACACCAGCCTGCAAAAAACAAACAAACAGTGAAATGGGAAATAAGACTGTGTCTTCAGTGCCTTAAGGGCATGCTAAAAGTACATGCCCCCCCCCAACTAAAGCAGTGTATATCAAAACATTCCAACAGAGCCACTTCCTCATTGCATTATCTTAGCCAGGCCCCATTGGGGATACAAAGAAAAGAGAGTAATTAGTTAACCAGGCAGTAGCTGTACTCTGAAACCAATACTTCCCATTTTCTTCTGGACTCTACAGGTCACTTCTATCCCAGGTTTTTTTTTTTTGTAGCCAGCTAAATTAGGCAATGAGGAAGTAATCCAATAGTTGCTCGTCAATTTGATCTGATAAAATGTACAACTTTCCTGGTATGCTTCTTAATTATTCCATTCCCTTCAGGATGCAAAGATGAAATCTTAAAGGTATTAGTGCAAGCATCCGGGCAGATCTGTCCGCATGTGTAGTGGACCACTTGAAATGTCTTGGATCCCCGCATTTTTTTTTTGTCGTGGGACAATCGTGGGAAAGTTTACCTCAACTCTCCTCCTCCACCTCCGCCTCTCCTATGCTCTCCTTTCCTCTCCTCTCCATCTCTTATCTCCCGCTCCTTCCAGATTAGTCCTTACATCTCATGTTTTCACACCATCGGCCCCAATCCACATCCCTCATCTCCTGAGGGGGCCACCATAGAGATAAGTGCTGCCTCGGCGCACACGTCAATCAATCGGGGAACATTCCCTCTCTCTCTCTCCCCCCTCTCTTTTCCCCTTCTCCCCCCACCCCCCTGCTTTTCCCTGCTTTCTTTCCACATGCCTCTGGATCTCCTCCTGTGACCATGGTCTTTCTCACTTGCTGGCATTAATCTACTTTATGTTCAGATTATGTGTGCCAGATCCTTTGTTGTTTGCTTTAAAAAAAGATGACCAAAATTGAATTGCTAGTTGAATAAAGTTGAATGAAATAACACACCACAGTAATCTAGGTTCATCTTGGTTTCCAGATGAAAACAGTCTAATTCTCAAAATGTCAGCAGCATATCCAGCACAACATAAAACCAAAGCCACTTAAAGGGACACCAGGCAACATTTTATACAGTTTTTTGGTTAATTTTATAGTCACTGCTTTGTAGTCACTTTGATGGTTAAATGGCTCATTAGGTGGGGAATGAAGACTCTCTCGGCAGCCCCCAGTGCTGTTAAGCATAGTTAAATGTGCGTGCTGTGCAAAAACGCGAGCAGCTGAAAACAAGAATGAAACTGAATGAAACCAAAATCACATTTATTATCTTGTCAGTCAACGTAATTCCTCAAAAAATTATCATTGCTGGTTCCTATTCTTTGGTTTGCAAACAAATCCACATGAATTGGTGAGAATGTGCAATATTGTTGCTATTTTTTTATTTTATTTTAAATCAGCACCTGTAGAGGAGCTCCGGAGGTAAACATTTGCAGGTTTGCCTTGTACTGCTTTAAATATGAGACAAATGCTTTCAGAACCATTAAATACCATTCAGTCGACCATGAAGAAAGAATTGTTGCTAGCCATTTGTATTGTCAGTGTATATAAACTGCTTCCTTAACAACACAGCACAGCAGTGCATATCAGACAAGATAGTGTATATTAAACAGACATGATACTGATACAAAGTAGATGAAATGAGCTTGACTGTTTTCTTTGTATCAGTGCATATTGTCATGCACATTATCAGTGTATGCGATTGTGTGTGTGTGTCTGTGTGCATATTTGCGATGCATTTTGTGCATAAATAGTAGCAGATACAGCTCCAAATGACGCAGATCTCATCTTTTAAGATACAGAAGACATTTCTCATGTGTTGGCTGAGACTTCCTCTCCCGTGTCATGACAGCCAGAGAAAATCCATCAGCTATATCAGATGCATCAAAACCTACTGGCACACCTAGCAGGCCCACCTGAACCCACCTGTGTATGAATACTGGGAGGTTTAGGAGGGAAAGATAAAGGACTATTGGCCACTGCCATTGATCCGGGTGGGGTCTTTAGGGACAGAACCCCAGGGAGGCAAAGGTGAGGTCCACACACACACACACACACACACACACACACACACACACACACACAAAGAGGCTTTGATCTTGTCAGCCTGAGCTCCACTAAGAGCTCAAAACAAAAGGCCTTCTTCCCTCTCCTCCCACTGTCCTTTTCAGCTGGGCGTCCTCTTCCTAGCCCAGAGAGGGGCTCTTGCTGTCAAAACTGCTCTGACAACCTTCATAGGCAGCCCAGGTGAAAACTATACCATGTGACAGTGTGTCAACACCAGGGTCATGGGCCATTGTTGCCCATTCACTTGATGTGCATCTGAGTAGGTAAAAGTGACTTCTTAAAAGGGTTTGTCTTATATTATGGCAACTGCATGGCTTTTTCCCTCATAATGGTGTCGGCCCAGTCAAAACGAACAAAACTCTGCTGTGTGCGGTCTTGGCACTGCCCTTGTTTGACTATGTTTTGAACAGTCAGGCAAAATATACTTGAATTTCAACGATTCCCTTGGACTTGGGTTATTTTTATCTGCAGAATCAGCCGTTTGCTTTCAGCTTGAAAAGCGAGCCTGGCACAGCGAGCTCGCCAGCGAGACTCTCTCCCCCCCACCGTCTCTCCTGAACAGAATCGAGCAACTGAAACGAAATAGCAAAGGGTTAGGGAGGAAAAAAAGAAACGAGACGCAAGAAAGAAAAGAAAAGTAGATTACAAAACAAGCAGCGAATTTGCTTTTGTGTCTAAAGTTCAAACTGCCACTGGGTTTGCTCCTTTGGGTGGGTAGGGGTGGACAGGCGGGCGTTTGTGAGAGAGAGAGGAGGGGGTAAGGCGAGTGGAGAGCTTTGTCCCTGGCACACAGACACTCACTCAGGTCCTCTCTCTCTCTCTCTCTCTCCCTGTCTCTCCTGACTTTACCCCCTGTGCCACCGGTGAGTAAGTGTTCACTTTGGGGACGAGCATGTGATGGTAGGGGTTCGGGCTGCCAGAGAGACAGGGCAACAAATGGCACAAATAACAAAAGGGGCTGTATCCAGGCCGGGGCCGGCCATTGTCCCGCCGAGGGCCTGCCGCCGAACGTGAGACGCCCGGGTCCCCCCTCCGCCACAGGAACCTAATAGGAAATCAAAGTTGTGCGGGAGAATGGCCCAGGCGCAGTGTTACCCTCCCATGGGTCCCGCTGAAAGAGGAGTGCAGAAAGGCTCTGGCAGTGCCGGGGAAGGTTAATGTAGCGGATAGTCTTTCTGGGCCTGCCTGCCTGCCTGCCTGCCTGCCTACCTGCCTGCCTGCACTGTGGCCCCCCGTGCCTCCCTGTGTGTCTCCGTGTGCTGAGGGCCCCATGGGGCCCCTGGTGGCTGGTGGCGGTGACGCGCACACACACACACACTCTCTTCTGCCCGTCCCTCTCCTCCACCACAGGCTCCAACGTCTGTGTGCATTTGACATCGCTGGCCCTGGAACGCGTAGAGAGGTGACCTTCGGTGGATGATCTTATGACGTGTTGTGCCCCACTGACCTTGCAGTGAATGAGAGAGAAAGAGAATAGGTAACAGAGCTTCTGTCTTGTGCCTGTTATGGGCATTTGTGTGTGCATGTTTACATGAACATGTTAAACTATGTATGTGTGTGTGTGTGTGTGTGTGTGTGTGCGTGCTTGCGTGTGTGTGTGTTTGTGTTTCTTTGCATCTCTGCAGTTTACTTAGTTTGGTTAAGTATATGAAAGCAATTACACAAGCTCTCTCTCTCTATCTCTTTTTCTACACACACACACACACACACACACACACACACAAACACATCTCCCCATCTGTGTGCCCTCTTCAATGGGTGCGCTGCATGTGTGCTCACTTTAAGAGTATAACATCCTCTTATGTCAAAGGTCAATAGGCTGACTGAGTGGAACAGGCCAAAGCATCGGGTAAGTAGAGTATTAATCGGCACTAAGGCTGTTGATCCTGCCAGGGCTAAGCAGCTTAGGAGCTGCAGGCAGGAAGAGAGAGAGAGAGAGAGCCCTACAGGGAGAGGCAGGAGACCCAGGGACCAGGGAAGGAGGAGGGGGTGGGAGAGACAGGTCCACCACAGCAACAACCTCCCCAGCTCCCCCTCACGGCTCTCCCCTTCTAGGCCCTCCCGTTTCTGGGTTACCTGTGCGAGAACAAGAGCTTTTTACTGTTCAGATTCTTGGAAGGTGTTGGATGTCTGCAGTGTCACAACTAACAAAACCATTTGAAAACAAAGTGGCCCGGTGAATGCACCAGCGCAACCCAATCCTGGGGCCTTTGTGGCGGCGGAGGGGGAAAAAACGCTTCTACGAATCAAGAGGAGAGACACCATTTAATTCCTCAGATTTACCCCCTTTTATGTGTGTTCTTCAAAGGTGAACACGTGAAAAAAGAGCCATGTTACCTCTCAGGACAGGCGAGATCCTTCTCTTCAAACATGCATTCAGATAGAGATTAACGGCATGTAGGATCTAGATCTTTCCGGCAGGTGAGCTGCTTATCAAAATGCTAGAAGCAGACTCTACAGCAGACTGGCAAGAGAGGAGAGAGAGAGAAAAAAAGTGAGAGAAATTTAGCAAGCAAAACAAAGTAACACATACAAACAGATGATGAACAAAATAAAGATAAAAATAATCTGGAAAACGAATCTAATCTGTGTTAACTGATCTTATTTTTCCATGCATGGACCGCCACAGTGTCAGTGTTAGTGAAGCCTTTCAAATTCCGCTAGGCTTTATTGGTAGCAAATGGTATCAGACTGTCAACATCACCATGTGAGCGCGTAATAAATCAGGACAGGGAGCGCGGGGCGCGCGGCAGCAGTCCGGTCCTGTCACCGAGACACCACTGATGGGAAAGACCTGCCCTTTCCTCCATCTGGCCCTGTGAATATGACATGGGACAGACAGCTCACTCCCCTCTGCCTGACTCCATGAAATCCCTGTCAATCAGCCAGTTAATTACCACCCTGGTCCACTCCCTGAATGGCCGTGTCGGGATCTTTGACCCGCCGGGGCTGTCCCTCATTCCGTCTCCAGGGGAGAGGCCGTGCCAGTCGAACACGGCCCATTGGCCACCTGACAGGCCGCGCTCGCTCACTCCGTGCCCACCTTCTGTGGTGGTTTGACCGATGGTGTTTGCAGTCTCCCCTTTAAGCTCTGCGTTTGACTGGGGGGATGCAGTGTTGGAATCAGCATCCTCGAGCAGGCAGGGTCAAGCAAGTGCATGAGGTGTGTAGGTATTTGGGTTTCTCTGTGAGTTTGCACGTGGGTTTAATTATGCATTTGTTTGTTTCTTTGTTTATGTGTGTGTTTATGTGAGTATGTGTGTGGATGTCTGTGTCGGTTTGTGTGGGTGCATGTTTGTGCATGTAATTGTATGTGAGTGCGATTTGTATACAAGTGATTATGTGTTTGTGGGTTTGTGTGTGTGTGTGTATGTGTGTGTGTGAGAGAAAGAGAGAGAGAGAGAGACTGTGTGTGTGTTCAGGAGCACAGGAGTGGGGGAGTGTACTCACCGGCGACAGTGACGGATGGAGACGGAGTGAAGCAGGACCCCTGGGACTTCTACTAATCCAGGGGTTCAACAATGGCCGCCCCCAGCAGGAGGCCTTTCACTGGGCCCGGCTGAGGCAGGGGGCGGAAAATGACACACTGACATATCTCATTAGCTTGTTAAGGCCGTCTCTGCCCTTGTCTCCTTCCCAACTTACTCTCTCCCTCTCCCAGTCTGCTCTCTCTATCTATCTCTCCCTCTCCTTCTCTCTCTCTCTCTCTCTGTCTGTTGCACTATTCCAGTATGTTCCATCCCTCTTGCTCCCTCTTTTCCTGACTCCCTTCCTCTCAGTCTGTTACCTTTCTCCCTCTCTCTCTCTCAATGATCCTCCCTCCCTCTCTTTTACTCTTTCTCTCTCCCAGTCTCTCTGGCTCCCTCACTCCCACCCAGTTTGCTCCCATATACTTTGTCCTGTCACGACTAGGAATGGCTGTACATGCCATTCATCTCCCTCACTGCTGCCCTGCCATCGCTTATGACCCTGTGACAATGACAATACGTCATGGCACCGACGTCTTGTGATGAGGAAAGTTTCTCAGGACAGAAGACACAGTCGGGGAGGTGAAGAGGGTCACACAGACTTATGAGCCATATCAGCGGGGGAAGAAACATTTTTGTTTTTTTTTTTTCGGAAAAAGACAACCCAACACAACACAACCCCACAAAACACAACAACTGGACCAGAGGGCAAAACTCACTCTTTGCTCTCATTAACAAGTCACTTAATGCAGTGAGTGAGTTAATACAGTTCTTTCTTTCTTTCTTTTGTTATATTCCTGCTACCAACCAAACCTTGATATTGTCTGGAATATTATTTTTGCACTCATAAATCTTTAAAAAAAAATCATGATATACTAATCATTTTACATTATATTTATACCTTAAGCATCAGTGAAGTAATCTGTGACTATTTATACTGAACAGTGTGAGTCATGATAGATCTCACTAACTCATCTTATTCTGCCTGAATGTTTTGAATGCATCATCATTATCATGGGCAAACCAAAGATCTAAATCTTAGGCTAAGTTTTGGTATTAATTGTTTTGTTATGTTGTGTTTTAAAGTAAAATTATTATGCACTGCTCTCACTTAAGTGTTTGATTACGTATAATATGATCACATAATTGTCATGTTACATCCCAAACTGAAGCCAACACATCAGATCAGATCACATTAGATCACATCAGCAATCTTTCATTTAGTAGAGGTGCCAAATCATGTCTGTGAGAAAAGGATAGATGACATTCCCAGACAGACTTATAGTCTGCCAACAATACACTCAATTCTAGCCAAGAATAGCCTCTCCTGAGGCTGCCTCCATGCTACATGTAACACGTGTAGCCCAGCTCCTCCAGCAGGTTGTTTGAACATACTGTAGTTTCACACAGACAAGGCATAGACACTAGATTTCATCTGATAATGAGTCGTATTGACTGTAATGTGGTGATAAATATAAGAGAAAGCCTTAGCCCTCATGCTAGCCCTAACGCTACCCTATAACCAACTCTCCTTTATAATGTTAACATCACATTACGTAATACATAGAGTACACTTTGGGCACATACTCATTGTCCAGTTTGATCCTTATTGTGGGAGGCTTCTTAATGGCTTTTAACCATATGTAAAATCATTCTTAAATGGTTTATATAATATATATATAATTGCTTGATGTTTTTCTTCAATGTGAAAATATGCGTCTATGCTGTGCTAATTTAAACAGCCCTCATAAAAACCTATAGAGCAGTGAGCGAACAAGTAAAGCAAGCAAATATTCTCTTGATCAAAACAGAGTCTTGTGATGGTGCTGCCCATGTCTCATGCAGTAAGCAGTAGAGCAGTACGCCATTTCAGAAATAGCAATTGTCTCTCATTTAGCCCAGTACCTCACAGCTTCAATCAAGAGTGTCAAGATCCTCTGGCCCTATTAACTGACTCATGCACAGGAATATATTTAATTTATATATTAAAATATTCCCCCATATATCATGTGCAAACACTCAGATTATGCACAAGCACATCTAACCTGCTATTTATCGTTATCGTTACAGTTAGGGGGTTGCATTGTGAACCCCAATGCACGTTTGCACTGTAACAGCTGATACAACTGAGCTTGCATTTCAACAAAGCATCTATGAAGTGTCGGGAGTCAAACTATCCAGATGAAGTGTTTTCCCCATCACAAGCACTTATTCTCTGTGTATGAACCACAGCATGTTTGCTTTTAACTAGATCTGAGGCACGGACTCAGTCCATACAATTCCTCTGAGATCAATAACAGAATTGTCAATGACCAATACGACTATAATCTGGGTTCAAGCTAGCAGGAATCGGTCAGCTAAATAAATAAAGCATAATGCAGGAATGAGAATTAAAATGCCATCGCTTTGTCGTAAAATGAAAGACACAAAATGAAAGAGAGTCTTTGGCAACCTATTGGGTTATGGCAAGCCTAATCGCATCACTAAAGACTTGGCTCCTCTCTGCAAATTTGATCCCAGGCAATAACCGTCGATTAAGAGCTCAGCTCAGCGGACAGAGTGAAATTCAAAAGTCCTCGGCGACTGTGTGGACGCACTGGGATTGGATTAGAGCTTGTGCAAGTACGAGGAACACCGCTGGGGCCGCATACTGATTGGGGACCAGTGCTGGGCAAGGAGCAATTCACCATCACAGCCTCCCTGGATTAAAGTGGATTAAGCCACAGGCTGTGGAGGTAAGGCTGGACCCCAGGCAAGTCGATGGAGTGCAAATGCAGTTTGTCGACATTTTGCTCATATACAATATATGAAAGACTGGACCATTGGTAAAAACATTGTTTTTGTGTGTGTGTGTGTGTACAATGATTGTTTGCCACAATGTAAGGTGCAAACTGTACTAGACATAAAACTTAGACATAAAGTCTAACTAAAATGTCCTCTTAAAACACTTCAATTCAGTTATTTTGTTTGTGAAGTAACTCACTCAGAAACTACTTTGAAAGTGTCACTAAAGCAGGAGTAAAGGCAGGATTTGAGAATAAGTTCTGGAATGAATCACAAACCCTGGGTGGCTTTGAAGAAAAAAAACGTCCCAGCCACTAAACTCCACTCCATTTAACTCTAAGTGGTTCCTGTATGCCTGCGGGGAAGGATTGGGAATAGGCTTCTGGGGAGAGAGAGTGAGCAGAGGGCCAGGGCCCCCAAAAGAACTCCTCTCAGCAAACACACTCAGGTTCTCTCTCCAAACCTCCCCCAGGTTTCCATGTCCAGGAACACACAGAGGGAACCCTAATGGCCACAGTCATCTCTGATTTCTCCTGACAAATTGTCTTATCAGACTGCGGCCGATTGGGCGAATAAAAACATGACCCTTGCCTAGATTCCCCCCACATCTTGGGTACACTGATGAGGAGATAAGGGGGGATCACTGCGGCCACTGGAGTGGCTAACAAGGACCATTAGAGTTTCTTTCATGCATGGTGCTTGATGCTGTGGGGTGGAGGGGTGGATGGAGTGGGGGTGGCGATGTTGGGGAGGTGGAGGTGGTGGTGGGTTGCTGTGGGGAGGTGGTGGTGGGGGCGGGGGGGGGGGGGGCGGTGGGTTTGCTTGCACAGGGCCTGGTAGTCTCTCAGATCGGCATCATTGTCCGACATTAGGAGCCATAGCCATTGTGTTGTGTGCAGGCATGGGGTGGGTGGGGGTGGGGGTGGGGGAGGGGTGAAGGAGGAGGTCGGTGACCAGGGAGATAAGTGGCTCCTCCCTCCCCGATTCACGCTCTGCTACTCCTGAAGGAGCCAAGGACAGGGCTGGGGACACAGTGGGGGCTTTGTGGCAGGTTAGCTGCAGGGACGGCCAGGCAGAGGGTGGAGTGCGAAAAAAGGAGTTGAGATCGTGGGGGGGGGGGGGGGGGGGGGTTTGGGGGGTTAAGAAAGCTCAGCAAAATGAGTGGATGGATGGACGGAGTGGAAAGGGTGCAAAGGAGAGAGAGAAGGGGAGAGACAGAGAGAGAGAGAGAGAGAGAGAGAGAGGCCTTTGCGATGAGATGGACATGTAATGCATGCAATGCTATGGACAGAATAGTCCTGGGTCACATTCCTCAACTGAGTGCACAGTCATGGAAGAAAAAGGGAGGGAGAGAGAGAGGAGAGAAAGAAAAAGAGAGAGTGAGAGAGAGAAGGAGGTGGAGAGAAAGGAGGGTGGGAGAGCAGAGAGAGCGAGTGAGAGAGAGGAGGGAGAGACAGAGAGCGAGAGAGAAAGGAGGGTGGGAGAGCAGAGGGAGCAAGCCTAAAGAAAGGGAGAGGGAGAAGGTCAGCCTCAGAGACTTCATGTCTACAGGGGGTGTTGACTCGGAGGCTTCAGTTACACAAGAGCACTCCTGTCATGTCCATCAAGGCTCGCCGAGTCTCAGGCGCAGAGAATAGAGAAGAAAGTGTCTGAGGAACTTCCTGTCTGTGGTCCGACCACAGGAGTCTCACACAATCGCTGCGCCAACCTCCACACCACACCAGCTCACAAGTTCACACAGAGTGCTGGGAAATGCTCCCACCGACACGACCTTTTGTCATAATGTTATGATACGAAGATATGGGTGAGGTCTGGCAGAGCTTACATGCTATGTTTTGAGGGCTTTTAGAAACAGGTCATTCAACAAGATGCGTACATGTGACAGTAATTGGTGATTAGAGCAATGTATGAGTCATGGAGGAGAATAGGGTTAAGTTTATGATTCTTTTAGTTTCATTGTGCCACAATGTGAAGGTGACATGAGTCATATGCTTCAAAGGCAGGACATGTGACAAATATTCAAAGGACTGCTGCATTAGATGGTAAACCTAAATATTCTCAGTTGACGCACTCAGGTCTCTTTTGACAGATACTTAAATTTCATGGTGAAGGGGCATAAAGAGACATTGTGACAAGAGTATACTATGTACTACCAGCTATGTCAAAAAGACCCGATGAGAGCAGTTTTTATTTAGTTTTAATTTCATTTATTTACTTTATTCCAGAAACAATGCAGAAGTTAACAAGTCAATAATGTTTGTCTTTTCCTGAGGCTTTAATAAATATCTGAAGATGATGATGATGACAAATTGCACAGTAATTTATTATTTGGTCATCGAATTGTGCTTCATTTGTTATATCACAAACTAGGTCTAATATTCCATCTCAGTCAAGCATAATTTTCATTCAAAGCTGAAGCTGCACAGGCCAAGGATTTTATTCTGCAATTATGGTGAAATAAATCATTTTCCTTGTCAAACAATGACACAGTCTAAAGAGCTCTTAATAGTCTCCTAGTTAATCATTATGGGAATCTATTAGTGCAAATGGACGACAAGATTTATGGAGCACACAAGAGGAACTACTCATAACTCATAATGAACATTTCACCCAGACAAGTCTTCCAAGTCTAAAATTGGCGCTTGATGAATCCAAAGGGATGGATAGAAATAGAATGCATAGTACTATTTCACAAACCTGTGCATCCATAAACAGTATGTAATAGTATAGTTCCCTCTGTTGGGGCTTGGATATGTGTAGGTAGCTTTACTTTTGTTGTACCAACAGGTTCAGTTTAAAGAATCCAACTGACAGAGGTGGAATGTCGGCCACAGGGAAACCATGGCAACCGCCCCAGCCTCGCTCTGGCGATAGGCTCCCTACTTCCCTGCCGGGTCCATGCTGGGCGGGGTCATGTCAGACATCGGCCCCCATTGCGTCGCTCCGTCTCCTGCCTCTCCTCCTCCAGAGCTGTCACCACCCCCCTGCTGACTTGTCCCAACACAGACTCAACCCCACCAGTCCCAGGCCACAGGGGGGCCTGCTCCCGCCATTATGCTCCCCCAGCCCTGGGCCATCTCAGAGAATCTGCCATCCATAAATGCCCTGGAGAAAGAGAGAGAGAGACAGGGAGAGAGAGAGGGGGAAAAAGGGAAAGCGGGAACTGATGAGAGCCCATCTCTCATCCGCCTCGTCCCTGTCGGAGAGGCCCTAACCTCGCAGCCCCCGCATGTGTCCGTCCGTCTGTCTGTCGGTCCGTCTCGGCCGCCGCTTTCTCTCACTCACTGTGTGGGATGATTAAAAGAGGGCACCCTGCGAGCCCAATGACTTCCTCTCCTCACACTCTCTTTGTGGCCGTGATGGAAAGGGGACACGTCGGTAATTTGTTTCTGACAAAGAAGACTTAGCTGTTTTTATTTTCCATCACTATTTTCAAACTGAAGTCACTCACAAAGGCCACGTCTTTAGGATTTCAGAGTTTCATCACAAATGGATTGGACATTTCACTAAACCAACATTAAACTACCGAGCTGCGCTAAAATGTCACCTGTATTGGTCACACCACCTCAAGGCACTGCAAAGGCAATAGACTCCTTTTGTATTGGCTCAGTAATAAAGCATTGGCCTAATGCTAAATGCTTTTTTTAGTGTGACCTTTAAGAGCAATGGAGTTGCAACAAATACCTTCAAAGTTCGGAATTGCAAGTCAGCAATACATTTGTGTTGTAAATAAGTCAAATTAATTGTCACAAAATCAATAAAATTTACCTCAGTGTACAATGACTAAGCCACAAATGATAGCGTTCTTAGCAATCTCACTGTCCAGTCGTAAGATTTGCCAGCATCATTAAATGCATGAGTGATAAGGCACTAAATGCTCGGAACATACTCATGAGTGGATGGGAGTAATTGAATCCTGACCAGTGGTCCAGTTTACTCTGTGGTGAGACAATGTAGGCAGCTGTTTTTTAACAACAAGCATTCTGAGTCAGCAATGGCATATAGTATGGCCTGGTGTTAGTTCAAGGATAGGCTGACATGGCTCATGTAACAAACAGCCCCACCCAAACTAATTGTGCACTCTGCATTTCCCTGGTCTCACATAAACAGTGAGTAATTAGTAATTATATGACACCCAATAGCATCCCCAAATGGATACTTTATATCAGGCGATAATGATGAGAGCTGGGGCCTGGTAACCACCATGAAGGCATTACACGGGTGATAACAGCTACATAATTACCAGTGCCCGCAGCCTTAAACAAAATCTACCCGCATGGTGCCGTTGAACCACCGCTCCAATACGCTGGCGGCAATATGACAACTCAAGTCGTAGTGAACCCTGTGCGTCTGCCTCTCACCTCCGTTCCCCCTGGGAATCCCCACAGGACGAAGGGAGCGACGCGGCGTGACAACAATGACGAGACAGAGGCAGGAGCTTCACATTCTCTTCCCACACTGGCTTTGCCCTGGAGATGATTGGACCCCCCCCACCCCCCTCACATACACACACACACACACCCGCCCACCAACACACACCCTTACTGCCGCCGCCGCCATCAGGGTCCTTACGACCCCCACCCTCTCCTCCTCCATACCTTCCTCATTGTGGTGTGCTTTAATTAAAGTCTCCGTCACCTCCACCACCCCGGGTTTAGGCTCGCCAGGGTACGGCTCCTCGCCGGGGCACAGGGAGACTGCGTGTCATCCACAGTAGACCCTCCCCCCTATACACACACACATTCACACACACACACACACACACACACACACACACACCACGCTGGGAACAAGCAGAGAGTGATGTACTCATGATGGCCACTGTTGTGCCGACCTGTCGCCATCTTCTCAACACACACAAAAACTCTCGCCCTTAGATTAGACACTCATTATGGGCTCCTCAACCCTTTCACATCAGATATAGAGATTACACAACAGCTATACATACTTCTTTTTTCATGCACCACAACCCTGCAGAACAAATATCTGTGACCTTCAAAAACTCTACAAAACCGTTAAAGTCTCTACAATCTCTTCAAGTAAAGTCCTATAAAAATATAACATAAAAATAATTGAATGGTCTTTCTTCAGGTAAAACTGGGCACACATTTCAGACTTTGTAAATGTTGATACAATTGTAAATGCAAACACAAGTCTTGAAGAAATCTGTCATATCAAAATTATCATCCAATCTCTCTATGATAAATATGATGCCATCTAAGTGAGACAATGGCAATTAATTTTGTCTTGCTCTTGCCTGCTGAAAGGGTGAAAGAAGGAGGGGCTAATGTGCATTTATGGAATGGGGGTGGGTCAAATCCCAGACACGTTGCCACGGTGATAAGGTACTCCCTGCCGCCGTCGGGTCTCGCACATGTGGGGAGTCATGGCGACCGAATTGTGACAGACATAGTGACAAGTCTGTCGAGATATTGGGAGAACCTTGAGGAGTGACTCTCGAACTTTCCTGTGCTACTAATAATGACTTAATATTGCAGTGTCTTCCTGGCTTCTGTTGACCATAGTCATTTGCTCAAACCTCAGAGTGAGGGCACCATAATTCTTAAGTTTTTCACTCCTCTCGTCTGTGTCCTGAAGACATAAGAGGCACACAATCACACTAGATCACACTAGGCCTGACTCCATTCTCCAATTTATTAGGCTCCTTGGCTGACTGCATAGTATTTCAAGTTAACAAAATAAATAAATAAGTGAAAAGCCAGTGGGCTCACTTTGGGAAGGACATAAATGTCAGATCCTCCTAATTTACTGAAGCATCTACCATCACATAGGGCACTCGGCAATCAATTTATATGTGGAGTTAAACTGCAGGAAAAGTTGAGCAGGAGCCTCGTGGTGGCATCCTGCTGCCTGGAGGTCAGGACTCTGATCAAGCTCAATGTCAGTGTGGCCCATTGTCCCCCCCTTTAAAACCATCACCACCACCCGCCGCACTAGTGTAACTTATAGAGGTCTCCATAGTGATGGCCAGGGGGAGACAGAGTGGCGACACAGAGAGAGCGGGCGAGACGGCTGACACGAGTCAGGACTGTACATTACTGTATCTAAGCCCACCTCTGCACCATCTCCCGCAGCGCTGAGGGACACAGACATTTATATGTCTGGAGCTGGGGGTGGGGGCACAGTTGGGCACTTGACTACAAACACTTCAGGAGGAGTGAATTCAAGTCTGTCTTTTTAACCCCAGTACAGAAAATGAATCTGTTCAAAGGCATTAATGGAAAGTTTGACAGGAGTTGCATTTAACACAAATGTTGAAACCCTGAGCTGAACTTTGTCATATTGCCCTCCTTTGGCACCATCTTGGAATACGAACAATGTAAAACAAAGGGTATGATGTGTGTTATGTGTAATTTGGCCAGTCTGAACTGTTGAGGTAATAATCCATACTCTTTTGATCCCGTGAGGGATTCTTATGAACTTTAGCTATGAATAGATTCACTTCTTAAACAACATCCATAGAAAAAAAAAACAAATTTCATCTTCTTTGGGCAAACTTCCCTAAGTGCCAAAAATAACGATAAATTGCCCCATGATAATATAAAAAAAGCTCATTTTAATCAGGACTACTTCTGATGTATTGCAGTAGCACTGGTACTCAAGAACCCTGAAGATCATAAACAGTGACAATACTGACCTTGTGCAGTGAATCCTATCGCTTGGAAATCGCATCTGTCTCTTGGAGTAGACCACAGATACACTGCCCCCTGCAGGACACTAAACTTGGAACAACTCCACTCACTGCTGGCTTTGTGGCCCAAGCCTGTCACCTTGTGGGCACTCTGCTTTTACTCACTCTGTTGCTGGTTGGTAGTATAAGACAGGCATGCTTTTGAATCAGACTGACACGAGTGCTATGTGATATGAAGAACATGAGCTTTATGTTATTTTAAAAAGCAACATTGTATTCTTGTGAAAATGCCTAAAATTAGAATCACCGGACAAACACTCACCAGAAAGCTAATCAATCTATTGTAGGTTACAGCTATGCTATTGGTCATTCATCTCACAAGTGCAGCTATATCACTGGGAGCTGATGAGTTTTGTTCTGACAAAATGAGTTTGGTTCTGAGTCACAATTACAGAAATGTTAGTGTTTACTTGGTCCATGTAGCCCACATTAACTTGACAGGATAACTAATTCTGATTTCTATGGCCCTAGGCCCCACTAAAATGACTCTCCATGCTACAGCCATTTTAAACCAAGCTGTATCAAGCCTTTTTTCTTTCCAGTTGTCTCATGTTCTCTTAAATGAAAAAAATGATTTGGTATTCTGACCCAAAAGTCTATCATTTTAGATCTATGGGCACACTTTAGATAAAAGGCAAAGTTATTTTGTTTCATGTTGGCATGCTCTTGTGGTACAGATGATGACAAATGTACACGCCCCATTTTCAGCTTTGCGCGTATCCTGCATTTCTATTGGTTTGTGTGTCTGAGGATGCTACGTTCTGTCGAATAGAATAGGAAACCGCTCTCACCATGTGGCGGGAAAGGCCGTCAACCCGCCCACTGTAATGACCTGTGCTGTGTTGCGCTGAAGTTGTGATGTTTGTCTGCTTTAGATGTGCAAGCATCGCTATGTCTTGAATTTATGTACCGACACCAAGATAACGAATTTGCTAATGTGAGATTGCGTGGACCATTTGTAATTCCTGTTACGTTTCAGACTGAAACAAATTGGCAATCTCAAGGGAACAAAGGGAGCTAGCTAGCAAGCTACATTAACCTGAACAACCGGGGCTAGTCAGTCAATCCAGCTGCGCAAGAATGAGTTTATTTAACTTGGACAAGTTCCGTTTCCAACGGGGTGAAGGGACAAGTTCTGCACTTAAGTTAAAGAAATCCGACGCATCAAGTGACTCCGCGAGCCCAAATTCTGATAAAGAGAACAAACCAGGTAAGACTGGCTGCCCTGCTTTTAACAGGACCGAACCAAAAGCTACTTAGCACTTCAGTTAACTGGACAGACATGCTATGTTCATTCATACATCAGCAGAAATTACCTTGCTAGGAGTAGCTGTTGTAAGTTGGCTTGAGAAGTGGATTCTCAAGTAGTAAGTTTAACGTCAGTTTAAACCATTAACGTCTACATTAAACTGGCTTGTTGATAAGTTATCACAGCACAATTTGGGTTTGTACCGTTAGCTGTAATAATTTTAAGGGTCTGGTTCAGGTTGCTAACTTTAGGCTACTTTGTAGCAAGCTAACATCAACAGTAACGTTATGTGCTACAGCGTAGCTAACAGCTCCATGAAGTGATACACCAACGTCAGTAACGTTAACAGTGTTTCGTCCATTGTGTTGCGGATGACATGGGAAAAACATGAATTTTGCTAGCCATTCTGCAGTGGTGAAAGTACATAGGAAGCATTGCTGATGGATGGTTAGTTTATTGTAACGTTAGCTGGCTAACCATGATTGGTTTTTGCCTCAAGACCCTGAAAATTGTCAGGCCAAGGTATTGTAAATTCATGTTCCGAAATCCTCTCCGTCACTCAGACACAACCAAACAAGACATCAAACTTGCCTCTAAGAAATCACTCAAGAAGAAAGTCGGAGGTGGTGGTCCTGATGATGACACCCTTCAAAGCGGAGAGTAAGAAAGCAATTTTCTGTACCGATGTTGGCCTGGTATCCTGTTTGTGACAGGCCTTATGAAACTGTAAATGCATTGAAGAAGATGTAAAGTGAATTTCTGAAAGATATGCCTTTGAAATGCTTTTTGTGTGTGTGTGTGTGTGTGTGTGCACTGACAGATTGCCTCAGGGAAAAACAGCATCTCACAAGAAAGAAAAGATTGAATGTTCTGATGATGATGATGGTGATGGTGATGATGAGCACCAGAAACTTGAAACACTTCAAGAGATGTTTCCTCAGAGAACCCACTTTCAGTTATTAGAGGTAGTTAAAGTAACTATATTTAGTTATTTCATCTTTAAGGAATATTCTGGGGCATTTTAACCAGTAGCTCTGTTCAAGGTCACAGAGGTCACAATTGGAAAAAGATTGGTCATATTTATTTGGTATGTTATAGACTAAATAGCTAACCTACAGCTAACTGAATGGGGCACCTTTCACTACTCAGTCTATGTTGTGCCAGAGTTTTCCTTTGCCATAAAAGCTTTGGTTGCACATAAATACTTCTCTCCCTTTTCCTGCAGCCATTTAACCATCACATGCTTTTGCCCTCTCACAGTTAATCAGATGCACAGGCACTTTAGAGGGAGCTGTGGCACTTTGTCTGATGCAATATGGAGACAGAGGTATGGCCTGGCGTATCGTCTTTTTACTTTCTTAGTCTTCAAGAATTTCATGCTTGTTTTCATACTACCTCCTGTTTTTAACGCTACAGTCTGTTTATGACACTATAGCCTGTTGTACACTCTTACACACTTGTGAAATACTTCTCTCTTACAAGGTGTACCTAGGCAAAGAAAGAGGGATGTCCTCAGTGAGGATGATGATGATAAGGAGAAGGATGAAGATGATTTGTCAAACCCAACAAAGAAGAGACGTGCTGAAGTGGTAAGAGACCACAACTGGATCATCTGCTGATCTGTATTTAGTACTTGGTAACTCAGTGGTGAACGCAGTTGACTCCTGTTATGAAAAGGAGCAAAAATAATGCAAACCATATGTTTCTGTTGTTGTTATTTTGACTAAAAATTCTTAACTGGCTTCCTGAGAGATACTTAAAGGAAATGGACAAAAAAAAGTGATAGGAAGTCCCTGAAGCTATGAAGAAATTTATATAATTAGCCCCAGATGCCTTACAGGTCTTGGGGTTGCCAAAACCAAAGCATTTTTCTCAGTGTCATTTGATTATTGTTTATATCCATTTGAGTTTGTGTCAATCCTACGTTGTCTTCACTCGCAGCCTGAGGATTCCCATGAATCTGAGCAGTCAGAATCAGAGGAATCGGTTGATTCGGATGATGACTCGTTTGAGCCAAGCCGGGAGAAGCAGGAGCAGCTAGTGGAGAGGCTGAAGAGGAGGCTCCCAGACCTGGACAAGGATGTAAGGTCTAGAGACACACTACACCCTGTGCCATGGTAGGGATGATGGCCGCCGAGGTGTCCTGTTATCGGGGAATAACGAACACCCTGTCAGCCAATCAGAAAACAGTGCTTCATTTCTTCAAGTCATCATAACCAATTTTAATTTAAATCTAAATATATTTATAGTGTATACACTCTATTGATCCCACTGGGGAAATTTTATAGTATGGTTTGATTTTACTTCAGTTGCATATCAGGACTCTTACAGTAGAGTGAATCTACAAACTTGTGGTTTTCAGGCTCAGTTTAATTAGGGGTGCAGTGGAGATTGCACAGCTTCAGTCTGCTGAACACCATTTTGAATGAATTGTGGAAGTTAAATATCAGTTCCTTTGCAGGTGCTCAGGGATGTTCTGCAGGATCACGACTGGCACTATGAGAACGCTCTAGGAGCACTGCGCATGTTTGCTGATGCAGGTGAGGGAACAAGACATACTGTGTATGCATGCATGCTGACATGTATGCTTCCAGTCACACAAGCTCTCTCTATCAACTATGCATGTGCACACTCTTACACTGAACCACGCATTAACACACACACACACACACACAAACACACACTCACTCTTTGTTGCTGCTTATGGCCAGGTACACAGCTGGTTTACTCTGGTCTTATCTTGTGCATTGCTAATGGTCTGTTGGCTGCTGTAACAAGCACCCATTTCAATTTTAGAATAAAATAAATTGGTGACTAGAGTTGCCAGACTGTTTTCAGGTAATTGAGAAGTTATTCTGCTTTGTCTGAAGTCAAGCAACTGTTGTCATGGAAACTGAAGCGAAAGAGAACGGTTGTCTTCATCTGTTGGTTTGGTTTCGGATCACTAATGATTCCTGGGTTCCCTTTTAGACAAGCCGTCTGCACAGTCACTGACACCACACACAATAATTGCACTCTCAGTGTTCACAAATATCGTTTTGTGGTTGCTTGTGTCTTTCATGTCAGTAGAACACTCCGGCTCCTCCAAAAAGAAGTCAAGCAAACCAAAGACCTCCAGCTCTGCAAAGGGAAAGAAAGGCAGCAGTGAAGCGAAAAAATCTTGTCCCACGAATAGCAGCAGCAAGCAGGCCAGTGCAGCTTCCCTCTCCCAGTGGCTGTGGAAGGCCCCCAGTTCCTCTACAGCCACCAAAGCCAAGCAGGGGGGAAGCAGCAAGGCCAAAGAGAGCAAGCTGGACGAGAAGAAAAAGCCAGCCAAGATGCCCCCGGCGAAGAGGAAAGGTGGAGATTCGGACGATGAGGAGGAGCGTGCGTTCAGCAGTGGGGGCGAGGAGGAGGAGGAACTCATGGATGAGTACAACTCGGACGACGAGACGCCTGTCAACTCAGAGCAGCAGCAAGAGATCCTGAAGTTCTTCCGGGAGGCGGCGGTGCACGAGCTGACGCTCATCTCTGGCTGCTCAGCCAAGAGGGCCAACAAGATTGTCTCGCTCAGGCCCTTCAAGTCCTGGGAAGAACTGGTGGGTTCAAAATCACTGTGTGTCTGAATTAAGACTGTATAAGAATGAACTTCAGATGACTTGTTAGGCCACACCAACTTAATTAGTTGGTTCTCGGAATCCCCGCTTCAAGAAATAATAAATAAATAAATGTAATCAAACTCCATGATGCGGAATTCAGACGTGCAAACTGAATTTTCCTATAAACGTGGAATCGCACAGAGTTGGCAATTTTTAGTCTGTCAACATTTAAATCTACGTTTTAAAAACAATCTTATTCAGATTTTCATTTCTAAAACCCCATGCAACAAGCCACTGATTTGCAGAATCTGTCCAAATTACACGTGCAGCATGTGAGTTTGTTTATACCTGGTATGTGCTGTATCTCTTAAAGAGTAGCCTACCTTGTGGTAAGACATTGTTTCTCAATGTTTCTCAGTGTCTAGATGCATAGTTCAGTGCAGTGGGAGCCCTCAGACTCACTGAGAGAGTAGGCTCATCTGCGTGTGAGAAAGTGAAACCACTGTAGCTGCCTATTGCTGTAGGTGGGCTAAGTAATGATGGCCTCTTTAAACAACATTTAAACATCAACAAGGGTTCCTACAACTGTTTATGGAAACAGCATTGAAACATTTAAGAGGCAGTGGTGCACGGATCCATGCACCGATCCATTTTCCAGTGTGGCTGTCAGAATGAACGTTTTTCACTTGTTAAAAATGAGTAGGGCATTTAATCGCAGGTGATGTGATTTTGCTGTACTGTCTTTCAGAAGCTGTGGTATAGGCATAATTGCTCTTAGGATTGATGTACTGGTATTCAATGAAACCAGGCCTTTCCTAATCACATATGTAGGGTTAGACATATAGCCAATTTAAGATGCTCATAATTTTATATCCATATATATATATAGATAGATAGATAGGTAGATAGACAGGCTAGACTATATCGGGCACGGGCTGAGAGTAGGCAAGGTATAGGCATGTGAGTGTGGGAGAGCATATGGATTGGGAACTTCTGACATCCATAACATCTGACATGATTAGGCCTCAAGGCAAAGAAGTTGAGAGGTTAAAAAGCCCAATATCTGAAACGGCAAAAAATGAATCGAAAAAAAAAAAACAGAATTTGTGGAAAAATAAAATAGATTTTTTAGGACCCTTTATTTTCAGTTGTATTTATGTAACCAGGATGGTACATATGGTATAAAACAAGAGATTTAGTACAAATTAATTATCCTTAATGCATAGGTGGAAATAAATAGCCTGGTGAACCAGACTCCTCACGTTTGTACAAAGAGTCTGGAACCTCTCAATAGGCATACGTGAGGTTCCTGGTATGCAGATACTTTCTGTGAACTTTAAAACTATTGGCATGCCGACCAACCATTCATTCGTTTAGTTGTGACATCATTTTTACCCCTCCCACCAAAGACATAGCCCTCTCTCTGTCCGCCAAAATAAGATATTGAGCAGAAGCACCAGGTGGCGCTAGTCTGGGTAGGAAATAAGATCATAAGCTATTAAAAGAGCAGTGTGAAATACGCATCCTTAATGTATTGTGTCTGTTTTGTTTCCCCGCATTTCTACCCCTGACAGAACAGGTTTATTTATTTATTTATTGCCCGGTTGCTTTATATTTTTCCTGAAAAAACCCGACAACCAACAATTTAAATTGGTATGACCTTATCTACATAAGCTTGCATTGTTAAAGACTGCACTTTATGCGCTCAATTTTAAGACTATGCCCACTTGTAGAGAACTTGGTCTGTGGAGAACTTGTCTGTTAGTCTGTGTGTATTCCTCACCATCCATGCATTAGTCTTGTATTGTGTCAATTGGCACATTGTGCCAAATTCCCTTCATATCCCTTTTGATTATAAGCACAACCTGGCTCATTGTGCTGCTCTGTATCTGTAGGGACAGACAGTCGGTTTTGGCCCCGTGCATGTCTTTTTTTTTTTAATGTGCACACACTAGGCCGACGGTCAGATGTCTTAATCGCGTCAGGCCCGTCAACGAGCATCTGTGGCCCTATCGGTTAGCAACTTAGTGGTTGGCAATGAGCAATTGCATTGCAAGCAACAAAGTTGCTAACTTAGTAACTATGGTTTTGAAAAACAGGCCCCTGAACAGGACAGAATCAGTCAGTTATGTCCTGCCACATACCGTTCAGTCAGGAGAAAATAAGCAGTCGGGTCTGTACATGGGCCCATGTTGTGTTAGGAGCTGTGTGATGAAGTACTATTGTGAATATGCACACAAAGAATATGTTTTGGTTTTTTTTTGGTGGTGTTTTTATTTTTGTGTTTTCTTTCTGGTAGCATCTCAGTTTTTGCTCTGCTGGATGGCTTTGATAGGGAAGAGTGGAAAAGCCGTCTCCCTCTCTGCTCTGCTTCAGTGTGCTGGCAAACAGATTGCGCTGTGATGTCTGCCCCCAACCCAAAGCTCCTTCATCTGTTCGCTGCGTTGGAGTGGTCCACATCTTTTATCCTACTTGTATTTGCTCTACCTGATGGTTCCAGAAGGATTTACCTAGAGAGAGGGAAGAAAGGAGTGTAGTCAGACTGCTGTTGGTCAGAGTGTCATCAGACAGCTGTTTGAGTTTCCCCTGCTGGCCCTCTAGTCAAACAGTAATCACCCCCCTCATTTTCTTCTGTTTCAACAGCAGAGCAGCACAGGTGTGTCAGTGTGGCCCGTCAAGAAGATCTGACTGCTGCTGTTGTCTTTTTCATCACTCTGGTGTACTTCATCTGTGTGTGCGGTTGTTCCTTTGAACAGCATTCCTTTTGCTCAAAAGGAAAGTGTTTGTTCTGTGACATATCTTCGTTCTGTCTCGCTTCTCTAAAAGAGCATGTGGAAATTGGACAGATTTCAAGCTTTTTGATTCAGTGTATTTTGCCACTGGGCTGGAATTGCACAAAGAATAGGGTGGCGTGTTTACATGACTTTTCAACCTGCTTTTATCCCTGTTATCACTTTGACACCGTTTTGATGTGTTGTTGAAATTACTTTAGTTTGTGCCAGCGTGTATTCACACATTTGGGTGTGCGTAGATGAAGGATTAGAAAATGGAAAATGTCAGGTTCCTCTATTTCAGTGGTTCCTGAACTTTTGACTGCGCTGTGCACCCTGAGACATTCTGTTTCCTCCCGAGTGCCCCCCTGCTTCACTGATGGCTTGCTACAACAGAATTTCTGCATAATTATTGCTGCATAAACAAAGTGTGAACACTTATTGGTACATAACCATTTAGTGGGATTAGTCTGCACCTGAACTTTAAGCTGGTGAGAGCTGAAAACCTATTCACGGATTTCTTTTGAGTACCCCTGAGATGTAATCCCAGAATCCCGAGGGGTGCTCATACCCCAGTTTGACAACCACTTCTCTATTTGAAGTGTGCAATTCTATTGATGGGCAGGAGCTATACGTAAGGTCACATGTTCACAGTGTGCGCCCATGCTGTGTCTGTGGTGGAAGTGGGTGTGATGGTGGGTGTGTGTGTCTGTGTGTGTGTGTGATGGTGCATGAATGTTCATTCAAATGTGTTTAGTTTTAAGGAAGATCAGTCAAATGCATTGTCGTCAGTCCTGTAATGAAACCCAGTGGTATACAGGCATAGACTGAATTGTGGTGTAAATGGACTCTCCCGAAGCTGTCACCAGATTATGGGGTTATGAAGGACTGGAGTCTTTTTTTGTTAGGTTTTCACAGCGGGAACACTTGCTTTTAAGAGTCAGTAAATAGTTTTAGAGGTCATGGAATAGGCCTGTACAGAGGGACAAACCGACAGCCCTATTTATGTTGCACAAGTAGTTCTATTTGTATTTCTATACGTTCACTCTAAATTTTTTGTTTTTTTTTGTTTTTTTGTTTTTAAATTGCCTGAGCTTTGCTTTAGCGTCTACTGTGTCTTTTTAAATGTGTGGTGTGTGTCAAAGTTTACCTTTGTCTTCAGCAGGCCCTGTTTTTTACTTGTGTGTCACCAGTCTTCAGTGTTAAGTTTTACTTGGGCATTGCCTTAGCTGTGTGTATTCTTTGTTTTAATAAGTGTGTGTGTATATGTATTCATGTGCATGTGTGTCCTCCAGGAGGCTCTGTTTGACCGGACAACGGCCTGTCCGCGGAGCTGCTGGAGGGCTGCCGCGTGGTGCTGCGTGAGAGGCAGGTGGTGAAGCAGCTCATGGGCAAGTGCGAGGACATCTCCCGCAAGATGCTCAAGGACGTGACCGCCCTCATCGAGCAGGGCACCGGCTTCACCAAGCAGCCCACCATCCTCAACAGCAGGTGAGCCCCCGCAGCCCCCTCGCCCCTCCCCCTCCCTCCCCCTCTCTCCTTCACGCAACCTGAGCACAGAGGGGCTAGGGACTTTGGGCTAGAGAGGGAGAGAGAAATACCATGGGATGAAGAGAGGGAGGGATGGAGAAAGAGTAGAACGGTGGGGGAATGAGTGACAGAGAAAAGGAGGTAGTGAGTGAAAGGGGGCGGCGGGGTGGAAAGAGAGAAAGCAAGAGAGAGATGGTGGATGGGAGAGAGAGCGAGAAGCAGAGAGAAGGTGTGTGGGTGGGAGAGAGTGAGAGTGCTGATCTGCTTCAAGGAGCAGGAAACCAAGGAGCATGCAATGGCCTTTTGAAATGAGACTTTGAGGAATTGAAAAGATGGGGGACCTTGGCAGTCCTGGAGAAGGATGATAAGTTGATCCCGAGAAGTACGGATTTCATACTGGAAATGACAGATGACAAATGTGTCTCGCGAGACCCTCAACAAATACAAATGCACACACTCTAAAATTCACTGTAAAATATATGTATTTCTTCAAGTTCATAACAAATGACTAAAACCGTATTCATACCTTTACAAAGAAAGAAAAGGGAAGATATAAAAACGCAGGTGAGCGTTGGTGCTCGGTGTTGGTCCATGGTGAACACTTGAACCCTAGAGGAATAAGAAGCTCTGCTCAGGGCCAGCAACTGACCTGGAAGGTCTACTATGAACTGCGAGGCATAGGCCAAATGCTGGTTATACATGGGTTTGAAAGATTGTAAAACTGTTAATATTTCATATAGTCATACTGTTCGTAAGCTAATAGTGGGTTTTTATGAATGCAGTGCATGCAGTGTGTGTTAGTGTGTGTGAGTCCTGCTAAATGCTTGATCTTTCTGTTGTAACACTCCAGTGTAACTTCAAGGAGAAATTCAGTGTGAATCGATGAATAGTCCTGTTGTTTGACGTTCATGAGAGCCGTCAGTAGGTATGAGAATGAGAGAATTTTGGTGCGACATCGACCAAATTTGCAAAACAGCAGCTTCCACTAACTAACTCCTGGGGGCACAGGAAAACGAACCTGAAACAAAGACTCCTACACACTTATGTTATCGCTTAATATTCTAGCACGTATTAAGCAATGTATAATATTGTTTCAAAGATTCTATGAATTGTTAACAAATAAATTGAGTAGTGTTTTTTACACGGACATTTCAAAATAACACTTTTTTTTTTTTTTTTAGAGCAGTAATTGCATTTCTGTAATGCCATAAATCTATGATGGTTTTGCTCAAGGTCATCATGTTATCAGGATCTCATACAGGCCCATGCCAAACTGCTAGATTGACTTCAGAGAGTCACATTTCTCTTATCTGATTGTGCTTCTCCCACTTTTTTTTCTCCTTTTTAATATGTGTGTGATGGTTCCATTGGGTCACATCAGCTTAAAGTTACAATCCTATCAGCTCATTGGACTGAAGTGGCTGACGCTGCTGAACCAACACAAGCTGAGTGGCATCCTTGCGGATGAGATGGTGAGTGCTGAAAAAGAGACCTTCATCCCATCTGTCCATCTGTCTCACCATCTCCTCTTTCATCCATCCATCTCTAGCTGCCTCTCTTGCTCTGTCGCTCTCTCTTTCTTTCCCCCTCCTCCTCTGCTGCTTTCTTTCTATTTCCCTGTCATCCTTACATTTCATTTAGTGTCATGACAAACCAGTTGTACGTCAGTGATGATACAATAGCAATAGTCCTTGAACCTTACACAAAGTGTTTGGTATAACAGACTCTCTCTCTCTTTCTCTTTCCCTCTCTCTCTCTCTCTCTCTCTCTCTCTCTCTCTCTCTCCTCTCTCTCTCGCTCTCGCTCTCTCTTTCTCTCTCTCTCTCTAGGGCCTGGGAAAAACAGTCCAGGCTATAGCGTTTCTGGCCCACCTCCACATGCGGGGCATAACAGGCCCTCATCTCATCACCGTGCCCTCCTCCACGCTGGGTAAGAGAGACCCCCCCCATACCCACAGCCCCCAGAACAACAGAGCACTTTGACATTTACCTTTATTAAATTGGCACACACATGTACGTCCAGACTGAGTCGTGTGAACAAAAAGTGTGTGTGTGTGTGTGTGTGTATATGTATGAGAGAAAAAGAAAGAGAGAGAGATGGATAAAAACCCTGTATGAGAGCTGCCAGAGAGCTGGCATGAATACCTTATGCGAACGATCTGGCAGTGAATCAGGAAGTACATTTTAAGTATGTGAGATGAGTGTAGCAATAGAAGTTTGTTAAACTGTGTATTAATATGAGGGCTTGTGCTAGTGGATATGTGATAAAGCTTAAGCCTTCCCCTTGGGTTGTGGAGGCAATGCTAGTTTTGATGCTTTTTATGTTTCTGTCAGACAACTGGGTCCGTGAGCTGAAATTGTGGTGCCCCACTCTGAAAGTGCTGGTGTATTATGGTGAGTTTGGACGCTCAGTCTGCAGTTAATAGCATGTATGTTTTTAAATACCGAAAACATATTTTGATTGGGAGTGGTGGTTTATTGTCCTCAACAGAGTAAGGTCATATTTTGTGTGCATGTGTGTATCTGTTTCAGGCTCAATAGACGACCGTAAATACCTGCGCCGTGACATTCTCGACAAGCAGGTGGACTTCAATGTCATTGTGTGCACGTGAGTACTAATCATCCTTCAGGCTTTACACGCACACACGCACGCACGCACACACACACACACACACTCTTTCTGTGCCTCCCACCCTCCACGACTCTATTTCTGTTCTTCAGCTCTCCGTCCTCCCTTCCTCTTTCTCTCCTCCACCATTGCGCCGTTTCTCCCCATCTCTCTGCCAAAGTGTCACAGTGCCACCTAGTGCCCAGAAATGGAACTGCAGCTCTCAACATAGCCTTGCACAGCCTCTCAGAGGGCGCTCTGAAGTCCCAGTGGCAGCTTGAGCTCCTGAAAAGCACTCGACAGAATGCGCAGATTAATCATCACCTAATGATAATTGATTGCTACATGCTGTCAATCACGGAGCAATCAGCGCCTGGCATCTGTCGCTATTCATCTCCCCCCCATGTGATTGGCTCCCAGAACGACATACTGCTGAATAGGCTTTCCTGGAGGATTTAAGTTCTGTACCTGTATGTTGCATTTGTGCAGGTGTATATACAGAGCATGCAGAATACTGTCTATAGACTCACACACATCTGCAGTCAACAAAATTTGGTGGCGTGCGTGCGTGTGTGTCTGTGTGTACGTGTATACCTGCTTGATGGTCATTGTGCCCTCTACCCTCACTCAGGTATAACTCTACACTGGGGAACGAGTTTGACCGTAGCCTGTTCCGTAAGCTTCGGTTGAAGTACGCCATCTTTGACGAAGGTCACATGTTGAAAAACATGAACTCCCAACGCTATCGCTACCTCATGGCCATCAACGTAAGTGCTACACCACTGATGATGATGATGATGATAAAAGCATGTTGAAAATTAAATCTGCATAAGCTATGTATATTTCACCAAAGAATCACAGCAGGGTCACACCACTCCAAGCAAAAGCTGATTTGCTTTCTCATAAGAAGTGTGTGTCTGTGTCTGTGTCTGTGTCTGTGTGTGAGTGTGAGTGTGTGAGTGATGATGGCTCAGTAACACATTGCAAGTACAGCATGGTTAATCTGACAGATGAATGTAAACCCACTTCACTCCATTCTGTCTCCAGGCCGAGCACAGACTGCTGCTAACGGGCACGCCACTGCAGAACAACCTGCTGGAGCTCATGTCCCTCCTCAACTTCATCATGCCCTCCATGTTCTCCAGCAGCACCTCTCAGATCGCCAGGATGTTCTCTACCGTGAGTGCACACCGTGGGGGCAGGTGGAGGCGGCAAGCTCTCGGCTGACGAGGGGGAAGGGGGCTGTGTGTTATGGCCAAAGAGGCCAAAAAGTGTTTTGCGTGCAGAGTCAGAAGATCACCTGTAATCCGTTTTGGGCCGATTTCCCTGTAGCCCTGGATGGAAAAAGAATTTCATTGGTGATCTCCGCTAGGAAAAAGTCTTGGATTTGTCATAAGCCATACAAAGGAAACCAGCCCTTTATGTAATTCCGAGAGAGAGGTCTTTACTCAGAGTAAGGAGCAGACGTTTCCAAAAGGTCTCTGACTGTGTTTTGCTAGCACAGTGAAACCATGGGAAATTCTGTTGCAAGTTTTACCACTTATTCCAGTGAAGTCACAAAGCCATGCACCTGGAATAACCTCCAGGTCACTACTTTTAATTCATGTCTGCTTTGTCTCTTGTGCTTACTACCTTTCATCTCCTTCACTGTCTCCTTCACTCCTTTGTTACTCAGGGCAAGTAATAACCTGGGGAGCCAAGATCAAACAAGCCGAGCCTTCCCAAAATCCTGTTTGCTCATTTCCTGTCTGGACATTCTACTCACGCACTACCTTTCTCTGTCATTCTCAGTTGTTCACCGTTCACTCTGTGTGTGTGTGTGTGTGTGTGTGTGTGTGTGTGTGTGTGTGTGTGTGTGTGTGTGTGTGTGTGTGTGTCTCTATTTTATTGTATTCTATTTCATTCAGAAATCTGACGAGGAGAGCAGTTTCCATAAGGACAGGATCGATCAGGCCAAACTCATCATGAAGCCCTTCATTCTGAGAAGGGTAAAAAGCGAGGTGAGCTATGACCCCTACTGATAGCACTGTCCTGTCCTGCCCTGCCCCACCCATTGAAGGAAGCCACTGCCCACATCTGCACTGCTTGCATCCCACTTCCCCACGCATCCCTGTCTGTGTGTGTGACAGTCTTTCTATATAACACCTTTCTCTGTTTTGTGCTTGTGTGTCTCTCTCTTAAGTTAATGCAGTCCTTCCCAAATAGAGGGAAGCGCCCCCCCCCCTGGGTCCATCGCAGTGCGGTACGATGCCAGGGGGGACGCGTGTGACCATGGGGAACATGCTTTCTTTTGCCATACTAGTGTAACAAAAATAGTATTTATAGTCGCGGCAGAGAGTGGAGGGCGTGAAATGTTTTCTTTTTCCCAGGGGGGTGTAACAGAAAATAATAGAGAAGTACTTGAGTGATGTCATGCAGCTAAGCTACCTTGACATAAAGGCTTCAAACATATTCTGACGCTACATCGACTTCTGATATGGAGAAAGTGTCTGACATTGGCAGCACACACCCAGAATGCTTGATATTGCACTATGAAACACTGATGGGATGGAACCATGACTCTTAGGTTTTTGTTTTTTTGTTTTTTTTGAGTAACTGGATGCCGTTTTAGCACTCGAAGGTGTTGAATATTGACATTATTGGGCAAAAGTATCAGTTCCTCTTGGGTGTTACACTTTCACTCTTCCGCACCCATCCTCTTCTGCTCTGCCTCTTCTGCTTTGGCACTCATAGAGTTTTCTCTTTCTATCTATTTATTTAACTCTCACTCTCTTCAACTTCCCTTCTCCTTCAGGTGCTCAAAGAGTTGCCCCCTAAGATGGAGCAGGTGGAGAAGTGCCCCATGTCTGCCAAGCAGAAGGACCTCTACAAGGCCCTGTTCAACAAGCTCAAACGCAACATCGCTGGAGAAAGTAGGTCCCCTGCCTCTTCCAGCTCATTCAGTCTCACAGGGCTACATTCCAACACCAGATGTACATCTCCTGCTGGACTGTATCCAAAGTGTGTGTGTGTGTGTGTGTGTGTGTGTGTGTGTGTGTGTGTGTGTGGTTGTGTGTGCGCGTGTCTGATAAATGACACCTTTCCCCTCCGTTGCTAAGTACTATCTTAACCGCGGTGTGACCCTGTGTTTGTCTCCTCCTCAGAGAAGGAGTTGTGTAACGTGATGATGCAGCTGCGGAAGATGGCCAACCACCCACTGCTGCACCGGCAATACTACACCACCGAGAAGCTGGCAGCTATGAGCAGGGCCATGCTGAAGGTCAGTCTCAGTCTTGACTGAGTCCAAGTATACACTCACAGGGCTCAGGTTCAATTGAAGGTTGTAGGGCAAAGTGTTTTTAAATGAAGCTAAAGATGATTTAATTACTAGACCAAATTAATGTGCAAACTTAAAGGAGGAATCCGTTGTGAATCAGTCCATGGTTCAGGTCACCGGTTGTTGTCTGTAAGAAAAAGAATGCAAAAACTGTATTCAACATAAACCAAATAATGAACGCAGTTGGCATTAACTGAATTGGACGTAGGAAAATGAAACTGAAAGTAAGTTACTGTGCCCCATTCAGTGTTAGCGGCCGGTTCGCTATTCCACCTGTGTTTTATTAACATTTATGCATTCTATTTCCTACCGACAGCACTTTGTGACAACAGGGCTATGGATTTATTCACACCGGATTTCTCCTTTAACACCTTAGGCAAGACCTCAAAGGAACACACCCACTTTTGGGGGGAATGAGTTTCCAGTTGTTATGCTAACTTAGAAGAAGAGTATCTATCCTCTTATGTAACTCTAGCAAGTAAGCTAATCTCCCAAACGTGTGTTCCTCGAAGCGTAAACATGGGTGATGCATGCTTTTATAAGTTACATGATGGCTATAGCTCCTGACTCTTGCACAAGAACTTTGCTTGCTGACAGCTGTCACACTGTGATACCCAGAATGCGTATTCCGAGTTAATTTGATAACACACACATTCAGTCATGTCTTGTCATGGCACATTCTGCAAACATTTCATCTAATTGGATGTATAAATTAGATTTAACAGAATTGTGGTAATTTAAAATTGGCAAGTGACACAGAAAATTCCTAGATGCTATAGTTCATTGGGCCATAAACAAAGGTGACCTCACATGGCCAGGACCCAGTAGCCTGAAGTGGCCTGTATGGCCTAATCTCATCATAGGTCACACCCTGCTATGCCATGCCACAGACTAATCAGTTTAAGGGGTCCTGGGGTGGGGAGTGGAGTGACCTCTCACAAGCGGGCGTGAACTGATAGTCGTAGATATTGCTTCCTCATGTTGTTTGTCTAAGGATAATGAATTTCTGTGGTGTTCAGGAGCCGACACACTTTGATGCCGACCCTGCTTTGATCCAAGAGGACATGGAGGTGATGTCGGACTTTGAGCTGCACAACCTGTGTCTGCAGTACCCGAACCTCCAAAGCCACAAGCTCAAAAGTGACCTGCTGCTCGACTCGGGCAAATTCAGTGTGCTCACGCGGCTACTGGCCTCCCTCAAAGAAAAGGTACCTCCTTCCAATCCACTCCACTGATCTGTTACACAGGCTTTCGTCCTTTTAATGTTTAATATTGTATCTGCACAATGTCTAGATTTGTTTTGGTTTATTTTGTTTGTCCTTGGTGAATATATCACCTTCACTTATTTTACTTTTATTCTTTAGATTTGTAATATCTCTTGCTGTCATGTCGTGGTGTGTTTGTAACTGGATGTCTGTTATCACCAGGGAGACAGAGTGGTGCTCTTCAGCCAGTTCACCATGGTGCTGGACATTGTGGAGGTTCTGCTGAAGCACCTTGACCATTGCTACATCCGGTTGGATGGGTCCACACCCATTTCAGAGAGGTAAGGGGTGCTGAGTTTGACACACGTACACAGATTTGCGTACACACACACACACACACACACACACACACACTCACTCACACTCTTGCAAGACAGTCGTCTTATTTCTGTTTTATTCCCTCTGCTGTAGGATTTGCCTCATTGATAACTTCAACAATGACCCTGAAATCTTTGTGTTCCTGCTGTCCACCCGTGCCGGGGGTCAGGGCATCAACCTCACATCCGCTAACGTGGTTGTCCTCCACGACATCGATTGCAACCCTTACAACGACAAGCAGGCAGAAGACCGCTGCCATCGCATGGGTCAAACCAGGTAAGTATCTCTGACCTAGCTGACAGGTCTACAGTCAAAATACCTCTGAGACAGATGTGTGGTTCTGCGCCTACTTCGAACAGATTAATGAAAGGAAATCAACTAGCATAGTTATATATAAATGTATGTTGAGCAAATATATAAATACATTGTATGTTGAGAAAAACCTGGAAGGTTCCATCCTACAGACTGGCTTTTGTTCTCTGGCAACCTCAGGTTTATTTTTGTGGTGTGAAGGTAATGTTTGTTTAATGAGGAGTGAAACTGAAGTGCAGAAGTGTGTTTCTCATTCTCTTCTCTGTCTGCTCCATAGGCCTGTGACGGTCATTAAGCTGGTCAGTGAGGGCTCCATTGAGGATGTCATGCTGCGCGTGGGCCAGGAGAAACTGAAACTTGAAGAGTGCATGACCACTTCAGACATGGGTGAGCACAGCTCTGGGATTGCTTGTTTACTTCTCAAGGTTACTGAGCCAGGATAATGAAGAAAGCAGTGTCATCATGCAGAATAACTAATGAGCTCCGAATGCATAACCTAGGATGTCTAATGCATGTGTAATTATCTTTTCAGTTGACTGAACTTTGACTTTTTCTCCTCCAGGGGACGAGAACTCCATGCCAGAAGATATGGCCTTGCTTTTGAAGGTCTCACTAGGCCTTTGAAAGCAAAAATAGTACTGTTACCTCTCCAGATAGGGCTATTTTTTACTGTTTTTAATTGTTGTCTGTATTGTTCTTGTACATCTTTGTGGAATTAAATATAACTTGTTAACTCAAGCTTGTTTTTACTGCCAGTTCACACTAATCCTTGCTGCTTGATATCTCACACATGTATATCACACGTTATGTCACATCAGAAAAGATTATACTTTTCGAATGAGGCATCAACATTGAACAACCGCTTCGTTTTCGTTCATTTTTCATGTAATATTCTCCAGTACTAATGTCAGGTGGTTTCCAAGGAGATGCTTTTTCTTTCAAATTGAAAGTACTTAATATAGTAGTGCTGAAAACTTAAAGTACTGCCAGTCACTGACACTCAATGCAGGATTTTCACAACTGGTGCTCTATGCCACACTGGGGTAAAATTCTGTAATGCTGGAGGAGACTGATTCAACCAGGGCAGAATATCAGGCAGGTCTCTTCATTGATGTATCTGACCTCCTCACTGCCACTAAGTGGGCTTGGCTTCACCCTGTAATTGTGTAACTGGCGTCTCTCATACATTGTATATTCAATAGAGTTTCTCAGTAAATCTAAGCCTTTAACAAATCAGATACTAGAAGTGCAGGAGTTAAGTTTCTAGGATGGAATGTGAGGTATAGAGTGTGCAACCTTCTGCAAACTTGTTTTGCTTACATAAGCATCTCTGAAAATAGCCAGAGCAGTAGGTATTGGGTTATACTTCCTGCCCACACACACGCTACCAGGCACATGACTGGATCTGTTCATGCTGTCTGTGCTTTCATGGTCTTAACCCTGAATGAATGTTTGCCTTCAGTGATCGCAAATAAAGTCCATAGTGGTGATTTTCAGAAAATTACGGGACCATTTATTTGAACATCTTATTTAAAACCTAAAAAAATTGACCAAGTCAAACATTTAGCTATGTTGCAAAAATATCACAAACGTCCTGCTACAGCAACATTATGCAGCCTTTGTGGGAGACCTAATATCCCCCCAAAAAAACATTTACAACAACAAAAAAAGGTACTATGAAAAACGATTCCTATGCTGTGACCTTGCACAGTTACAGCAGTTACAAAGACTTAATAAACAGTCAGTAACAATTAACTGAGAGGTTATCGCTTGGGGGAATACCTCTCGCACCTGAAACCTGTCAGGTGAGCATCACACAGAACGGCATAGGAAAAGTACAGAACCCCTTTGCTCAGCTTGCAACCATGTGAGTGGACCCCACGTTCTGGGATCAGGACACACCGCCCAGGCATGTCGTTGTACAGCACATCACTGTCCCACACCTCAAGAATGAGCTGGTGGCCCACCTCGATGGAGCCGAAGTTGTAGGTGATGTTCCACCACGGGTTGTTGTCGTCTGGAACGACGTCGGTCTCTCGATACTTTTCGTTGTAAAAGATCTTGACGAAGGCGTCTGTCTTGGTGAATGTGTCCGCCTTCAGGCCCGATGCCCTCTGGATCTCCACCAGGAGTCTGCCCCGGGCAGCTCTCAGCGGGCAGCAGTTGTGGTCCAGATTTTCAGTGGGGGCACACTGGTCATTTTTTTGGTCCACAGGTGCCATATTCTCTTCTATGTACTCAGAAACAGCGCTCTTGAGATTGTCCCTGATGCCTGCGTCACTGACCAGGTGATGCAGGGGGTAGATGGCATAGGAGACCACGTCTGGGTTCTCCTGCAGACTACTCATCCAGCTGGTGTAGGCCTCACTCGGGCTCTGTTGGAACAGGACATCTGGGAAGTACTTCTCCCCACCCAGCACTTCAATCTTGTGTGTCATGAAGCCCTGATAGAAGCCCATGCTCATGTTGTCTTTCAGGATGTCCACGCACTTGTTGGAGAGCGATGCATTGGCGGGAAGAAAGCCCAGAGCCATCTTGAGCTCGAGGTTTAAGCAGTTCTTGATCTCGGTCTCAGAGAAGCCCTTCAGTGTTGCTAGACACGTCCGGAAGGCCGTGACCCTTCGCACGCGGCCGCCCAGATGTACGTGGCGGATGTAGTGGGTGCCATAGGTGTCAATGGTCCTGCGGTACACTGCTTTGGTCTGGTCGTCGTACTGCTTGGGCAGTCGCTTAAGATGCTTGCTGAACTCGCTGCTGAGCTCAGGGTGATCAGTCACTCTGTAACTGCAACAGAGCAAGAAGAGGATTTATGACTGATAAGCAGAGATGATATCACACTCCTTCACCAGATAAACATGCCACTGATACAGTGGTGAAATGCATTGTTTTGAGGCTATTTTTCCTAGAATCACAAAGATGGTGACATGACTACTGTGGAAAACAATTGTCTACCATTTCAGGTCACAGCTTATCTGTGCTTTTCAGACATGGGGGTGGGAAAGGGTTTTGAGGTTGGAGACCTGCTTTTGTGAACTGCAATCCCACTCAGTGCTGAAACACCATGTTCACAGTGAGATAAGGACCCCTTTGAATAGGGAATGGCCACTTATAAGGCCACTGTTATGACCTGGTGTATATGCCAGATAGTATGGAGCTATGAAAATGTATAGTTGTTAAACTACAGGAAATATGGATTGCTCTGATATATTTATATTGTTCATGTGGTAAATATTGCATGTGTAATTGTGAGCTGTGCTAATTTAATTTTGGCCTAATTCTAGCTCTGCAGGGCAGCCACATTCAACTATATAGGACACTTGCACATCCGGGTAGGCTGAGATACAAGTGAAGGTGCATTTGATGTTTTAGCACATCCTCTATTCGGCTAATAAGCCTATATGAGACCCATGTCAAAATCCCACTCTGTGTGTGTGTTATTTTACCTGTAGTATGTACATGTGATTTCATGGAGGGCAAAGGTGGCTTTGTCCACACTGTGCTGAGTTCTTGCGAACTTTGCAATGTCTGAGCGGCTACCCCCCAGAAGCACCTTTCCGTAGGTGTCCAGGTTTAGGTCTATGCCCCAGTTGTTGTTGATGAGCGCGGTTGAGCTCTTGACGAGGGAGTCTACGGTGTGATGGAGTGCGCTGGACAACTGCTTACTACAGCGACTGAACGGTCTCCAGTCTAGCACCATGGCTGGAAGTTTCTGCACCTGCCCACCTTGGAAGCGGTTCTCACACAAGGTGCAAGTGCCGTTATCGGTGACGTGGGTTTTGACATTGATCAAGTAAGCGCCTTTACGACGCATTTTAACAACATCGAAGCCCTCTCCTGCTAGGTTGTAACCAGGCACAAACGGCGCCTTCTCGCACTCTGATGGAGAACCACTCCGACAGGCAGCCGCGCTGCCCACAAGTGAAAGAAGAGGCAATATCAGCGGAAACATAGAGCATTTTAGTCTGGCCATTTTTCCTTCAGTGCACGTGGCAGATCTGAAACAAGAGAAAAGAACAAAAAGAGCAAACGGTCAGTGGTGCTGTTTTGCAGCAAAACGTCCCATCTGAACGATTTCTTTTATTTGTTCCTTTTGCAAACATTGCACCGAGGGCACCGAGGTCTTGTCGTCGGTCTTTTTTCTAGAGTTGGTTAGATTTATAATCCCAGTATCAAAACTGCGATCTTTCAGATACAGCCAATTTATCAAAACGAGAATGGTAGACTAAAATTGCGGAGTGAGCACTTGTCTACATCCCAAAACAACAGCATACCTTGGCAAAAATAAATCAGGGATTATGTGCTATTTATAGAAAGAGCGCCACGAACGCGCGATGTATCACCGCTCGCATGAATTTCAATACGCTCAAACTCAGTCACAAACAAATGAGCTCCTGGCATGCTAGAATGAGATGGTAAACTCTACAAAGATAGCCTAGACACTTCTTAACTTCAACTGTTAAAACCGCAGATCCTTTAAAAAAATATTTTACGAGTGGGAGAGCCACAGACGCAGCGCGAGAGAGAATGGCAGGGAGAGCAATATTCATTGGGCTTTTTTGGTATTTTGTGCAGACGTACTTTTACAGTCGACCTTAATCTCTCTCTCACTAAGCTATTAATCAGTCATAATAAAAGTGGCTTGCAACTCACATAGTCTTTTAAAAAGTAATGTACTATGGCCGCTGCACAGTGTAGCCTATGTAAGTAGGCTAAACATCTACCCTACATTTCCTCTGCCTTATTTTGTCAAATAACTGCTACAGGGGATGAGTTAACCCCTTTGGCCATTACAAAATAATAAACAGGTGAAAGAAACAGTCAGTTGAGAGTAGTCAGGAGAAGAGAGGGAGATTACAAAGATAACCTTTACAAGTGAGTGATGGTCAAGAAGTGACCCCCTGCCAACACAAACACATGCACACACATCAAAACACGCAAATGGAAATTGGCACCAGCCATGTAGATTTCAAACTCAAAGTCATGATCTACAATTGAGTGGCTTATGGAAATGACCATGTTTGTATCTGGTAGCCAGTGGCCTGATACACACTGACACAAACACATTCAGGGGGGCTATAGGTTTCCAACCCCACAGACTAGGTTACAGGTTTCATACCCCATAAACTCTGCCATGGCACAATTTGCGTGTCATTGCGTGTCAAATTTTCCCAGTGGGTGAGCATTGTTGGCCATTTTCAACTGCAGTATTTGAAAAATCCCTTTCTACGACCCTGTTTGCAAACATGTACTGGACCTCACCACAGTCTATTAAAGTCTATACTCTAGAAAAACACTCCCTGCTGCAAAAAACAGCCTGACCGGCTTATGATGGTTTGCTGGTTAACGCTATGTTTTCGCGAGAGCTTTGCTGGTTTAGCTGATTGACCCATCTTATGATGGTTGACCATCTGAAGCGTTGTTTCCATGCGAGTTTCACTGGTTTAGCTGGTTGACCCAGCTTATGATGGTAGAATCATGATGGTTTTGTTAGTCAAACCAGCTTAGGCTGGTCATTTTAGCTGGAGATTGACTTGTCAGTCCAGCAATGTCCAGCTTTATGACTTGTCAAACCAGTATGACCATCTTAAACCATCAATGTAAGCTTGATAGGCTCATCACCAGCATGGTCAAACATAAACTAGCACACTTACAGCATGACCAGCTGGTCATGGTCACACCTGCAAGCCCAAGTGGCGGCCCAACCAGCAAGACCAGCAAAGACCAGTTAGAGCTGGTAAAAAACAACTAATCTAAAACAGTTAAGACGAGCCAAAACCACTAGCCTATGCTGTCTTTATAGCCTAGGCTGTCTTTTTATAGCAGGGCTGTTATGGTAGTATATTGGCATCTATCTCTCATGAGCTGAAGAACAAAATATACACTATATGCCAGTATCAGTAATCATGGATGTTAGATGGTATAGAGGACACATATTTGAACCAGATCACCAAATCAACATTTCTGCAGACAAAGGCCAAATATAAACATGACAGAAAACAAAATCTTTACACTTTTAATGTGTGATGTCCTACCTTAGATTCAGTCGTTTCTGGATTTGAAGATGTCCACTCAATGAGTTTTGTGCCTCAAAGAGACTAGCTCCCTCAAGGTCAAGTTTCCAAGACAATTACAGCCTTGAATTGGTCTCTGTTTAATTTCCTTCCTTCTCAAAAACCCAGATTCTCTGCTTGTTGCTCATGCATGCCTCTCCTTTTTGAAAAGCCCTTGTGTTGGAGCTGTGGACTCTCTTGTGTCTGTAGCAGGGCAGGGAGTTTCCCTCAGCCAGGCCTCCTTTTTCCTGCGGTCAGACTGTGTTCATCAGGCAAACTGTTTTGTTTTGATGAGAGCCCGACCGGACGGCTGCCTCAACCCCAGCTGTGCTGTGGGGGAGGATCTCACGAGACCACAAATGTGTGTGTGCGTGTGTGTGTGTGCACGTGTTGGTGTGTATTTGACCAAATATGACTAAGCCGGGAGAGAGGAGAGAAAAAACATTATCATTGTCTATGCATCCTTTAATCCCCTGTCTGCAAATGAGTGGAGGATCATAGGCAGATTTGTAGAGCTGGGTTCACAGTCCTAGATAGCACAGTATCATGCAAACAAATGGGTTTTGAAAATGTAACTCATCCCTTAATATTTCCCAGTGTGGATTCAAGATTATTTGCATATAAAACTATTTTTACCCAAAAGTGCTGGTTGGCATTTAATTTCAGAACAGTTTGTATACTTGCAGGTACAGAGGGCACTAAAACAGTTCCCTGAAAAAGTGCCACAACTGCTGTGTAATTGAACATATGCAAATATGCATTAACCTTAATGGTATTTACCTCTCAGGTCATACAAGGTAATTCAAAATGAGCAACCCCATCCTCTCACCCCTGTCCCCACTCAACCACTGAAATAAAATCATATTATAGTAGGTACTTTGAATGTCTACAGAATTTAGAAATATAGATATCATTCATATTCAACAGAATATTTGTGTGACGGGGAGAATCTAATCACCTCAATGGGAGGCTCACAATTTAGGTCAGCGATGTTATAGTATTGCACGGCAACTCATGAAACCTCAGGAGAGGAAATAATTTGAGAAGCATGCAAGCAGAGGAAAGTCCAAAAACAGCTGAAACATAGTACAGGAATCACACGTCTGTAAACAATACCTCTCACAACCCTCAAGTCACACACTACTGGCTCTGTCAAAAAATTGTTTGCGCATCTCAAAATGGCCCGATATGCTCATTGCTGGCCCCTCTCTCCTGGTGCTTGTGGACTACTTTTGCAGTCTCACTGACAAGCTCTCAGCCTCTTCCTCCACACCATCACTAATCTGACCATTGTTGGCAAATTGTTCACACTCTCTGCTCTATGGTAATTCAGGTCTCCTTCTTTGCTTGTTTCCCCTTCTCACCAGAAGCACAACTCCTGTAAATATAAAGACAAGCACGATGCAAGCCATAGTGATCCCAAGTATCTGCCACACTACTATGTTATTAGTGGGTGACATGGAGTAACCTTTTGCTGATGGGTCCAGTTCCTCAGAGAGCCTTCTGATGTCCTCAGGCTTGGCTAGTCTCCATGTCCAGGTGCCTCCTACTCTGACCCAGGACTTGCATCCCTACAGTGTTGTAGCTCATGTTAACCAGTGGAGTTCTTGTGTCGGGGGGTAAGTTGATGGGCAGCAGTTTCTCTGATACGAAAGCATCCAACAGCACACAGTAGAGAACCAGGCAACCATCACTGATGACTGCGAGATGCTAGCTGAGCTGTGGGGGGCAGCGGTGAGGACCTCCAGCCAGAGGGTTGCCAGATTTGCAGCTAAAGAATCCTCCAAAAGGCACAGAGTATTTGGCACCTTCTTCATACTCATTACTTAAACAAACCATGAGTCCAACAGTCAACAGTTTCTGGGGAAAAAAGTTTGGAGGACAGCTCTTGGATTTGGTCAGAGGGTTCCATCTTGATTGGCTATACAGCCCCCCAAAGAAGTAACCCGAAAACTCCACAGTGTCATTAGCAGTCGTACACCAGAAAGTATCAATGCGAGCACGTCTGACACAATAACTATTTCCACAAACCATCCAAGAACTGCATGAGGCAATAATCCAGCATCGGAGGCTTTCTTCATGACATTCATATTCACTGTAACCTTGCTCTTGCAACTCTGACAGCAAAAGAATGGACTTGAATGGCTCTCGACATGAGTAAGCTCCAGTGTCTGGATTTGCCTGTGCGTGGTTGTTACATATCAGATCAGCATCTGATGTGAGTTTAGTACTCTCCTGGTAAACCCCCCCCCCCCATTGCCACATTGCCAATGCCACCGTTGGTTCCAGGAATTGAGGAAATGCTGCTCTGTTCAAGAAGAAGTAGACTGGCATCGATCTGGCACGATCAATACCAACCAGATTATTAAGAGTGCTCTCCTGCCATTTTTGCAGTGTAATCCCTGGGTAGAACAAGGACCCTCCATGGCCCTGGGTAAAGGAGTATGTGATGTTGCCCTCATACATACGTTCTGTTAGATTTTAGTGTTTTTTTCCCAGTTTGACTTTTCACCTGAAGTCACTGTTCACCTTAAAGTTGTGTTGTGTTTTCCTTCCAGCAGAATAGAAGATTGGACGTCTCAGTTGCGTTGGATCAGGATCAATGATTTATTACAAATTGGATTACAATTGTTGATTGGATGGAATAATAGATGAAATAACCGCAACAAAAAGCTGAAGTAACAGAGTGAAGTCTAAAGACTATCAGACTAAGTTGCTCTTCTGTCTCGCCTGCGAGGTTGAGACAGGATAACCAAGATGTTGTAGCGTAGCTCTTCTGGATCCTTCTAATCGGGCCAAAGGAAAACGGGCTCTACATGTACTCAAAAGTCTAATCATAAATCTGTCCTAAACAGTGGAAAATAACTTTTTAAATCAGGACAGAACTTCATATAAGTACATAACTCAGGGACACACTCACTGGTCAAGGCGACCTCTAAGGTCCCCACCATGCTACACAAGTTGTTGACTGAAGATTTTGTACAGACTTAGCTAGATGGATAACTTGGAGCAGTACACAGATGAGGATTATTCATTTGACAGTCAGAAAGGAGTAACAAGAAATCATATAATACTATATAAAATTCTTACAGTTCTTTTGCAATTGGAATTAATTTTGCTGGAAGCTTGTTGACCTCTCTGTGCCACTACTGGCAACAGGAGGTTCTCAGGTAGTCCTCGTGCACCAGAGACTCACCAGCTTCAGTGGTTGTTATGACATGAATGCCATAGTTCAGCACCAGCCTCTCTGACAGATAGATGGCTTGCCAGCTTTAGTTGTTTACCAACGCATCTGCTATTTCCTCTGCCTGGCGGGGCAAAACGAGAGTCCAAAGCAAAGTTAGGGCAAGCCTTGACTGTGTAGATGTGATTGCGCAGGAAATAGATGTACAGTAGATGTTTATTAACAAAGCAAATGTCAAAAACAACTGGAAGTGGTCTGTAATGAAACTAAAAGAATAAATAATTAACTTACATTATTATTATCACCATTACAGTTTATATTGTCAGACAATGATTATCACATATTTAATTCCACAGATATAGTATGGGTGTAGTATGAAAGTATGAGGTTTACATTCAAATAGTGTGACAGATTGACATGCAGTATTTATAGACTGTACCTGATCCACCTCCATTTCAAGTTTCGATTTGTTGAAACCGAGGAGGCTGTATGGGCTTTTCTTCTCTGCCATTGCTATATTTAACTGGCACATGGAGATGTGAATTCAGAATTGTTTAAAATGTGATATTATTGCCCTGGTTTGGAGGAAGCAGGTGTACACATATTAAGAGATTGGACAAGAGTACTGAAATAGTGGCCTTACTTAAGTAAAAAAAAAACATAATGCAATTAAACCAAAAGAAGCATTCCTTCAAAAATCATTTTATTGTTGCATGCGTACAAATGGGAGAGTGCCATCTCTGTCCTTGTCACAGCATGCCCTGACGTGCAGATGTAACTTTGGAAGACAGGGCCCCCTACTGAGTCTTTTCATTGTGTTCAGACCCTTTATTATAGCCCTTTAGCATCATAGAATACTAGACACATTCTGCATCCTGGACATAATGGTACAGTATATTGAAAAGTACCAATTGTGTCACATTAAGGCTGTTGGCTTGAGTTCTCTGGGGACAAAAACATGCTGTTTTTACCAAAAACTATGTCTTTACAAAAGGATTTTCAATTTAAATACAGATTAATTTCTCAAAAAACAATGTTTCTTCTCAATCTGGTCTAATCTTGCCTAATCTGTCCTATGGATTCCTTAGGTAGATCTCCTTTTAAATTTAGTTTACCTATGGGACTGTTTATTGTGGAACTAGAAGTTTCCATAGCTGCTTTTTGCAGATGAGTTGTGTTCAGAATGGGTCAGTGACAGCAGAAGTAGGTCATTTGGGAGAGGCTGCATGTGCACTGACTGCTGATGTCCAACAGGGCTTCTGCTTTTTCCTTTGGGAAAAAATGACTCTGAATGCTTATTGTACCAGCTCTTAGCCACTAGGTGGCATAATGTAGCACAGAGAGGAGATACCATCACAAAACACTGATGCAAAGTATTTGGAAAGTTGGAAAGATGTTTTTTTCTGAACCATATAGCTGAAATGTTTGTCTTTCCATAAGTTGTAGCATATATCAAATTGATGGTTATTAAAAAGCCCAACTAAAATATTGACTTTTATTTTGGGCACAAACAACAGAATTTTCCTTTTGTTTTTCCTTGTCCCAAGTTAAGTCCTGTGTGAAGTGAGCATCATGCATGTCTTTAAAGGAAAACCAAGTAAGACTGTAATTTTGTAAAAGAAAAAAGTATCTCAATGTCCTTTTTCTTGAATATAAACAACATATCCAGGAATTTGAGCCACCCGTGGATCAACCTTAAAATAATCCACAGATGTTATACCACGCCTTATAGATAATACTGAATGGGTTTGCTTTCTAGCCCTGATTGTACTTTGTGTTCAGACTCTGTGTTGGGAACAGTATTACACATGTTCTGGGAATATGACAAATTTAAAACTTTATGAACTCTTGTGTGTGATACCATGGGTAAAATACTTTGGTTTACAGTAAGCCCAGATCCATGTCTTTGTTTGTTAAATGATGGCACGGTCTTGAGCTTAAAAATGATTTACAGAGGAATCCTTTTCTGTGCCTTTACTGCAGCTAAAAAAACAATTTTGGAATACTGGTATAATAAAAACAGGTTTAGTTAGAAACTGGTTGATCAATGGTAAATATATGGCTACATGTGGAGGACAGTTTGGCTTAGCCAGGCACAACCAGAAACTGTGGCTACCTAGACAGATTTAGTGGTTGAGCTGACTGCACTTCTTAAAGGCCAGTAATGTATGTTTGTAATTGTCTTTCACCATTTTCCTGTTTTACTTTAATACTTGTCGGTGTCCCTCCTCTTTTCTTTTTGCTTTTAGCTAACATGGTGTACAGCTATTTTGCCCTGGTTTTGACTTGTTTGTTGATGTGATGACAGTCACGTTTGTTTTATTCTGTTTCCTTTTTTTTGTTTACATCCAAAACTCAATAAAAACTGAATAAATAATATCAATATCCTATTTCTCACATGTGGATTTGTTTGCAAACCAATAAATAGGAACCAGCAATGATCATTTTTGAAGAGTTATGTTAACTGAAAGTAATCCTCATGATTACATGAGGCTCATGTTTGACTTTCAGTTTCATTCTGAGACACAGGCATTTTACAAGTGCTGTAAACCTGCAGAGAGTTTCACTCTCTGTAATGAGAGTTCTGTAATGAGTCATGTCGCCATTTAACTAAAGTGACTACAACCTAACCTAAAAAAACATGACATCTTGCCTTTTGATTTGCATACATTTTAAGTCTCAATTCTCTGTATTGGAGAGAGTCAATCATAGGATATTTCTTTTCTCATAATTATATGTAAATAATTACTGCACCAGACATTTTTTTCACTCATTATGCCCTAAATATACCAAGATAATATATAAACCAATAAGACCATAGCATATACACAAATTCTGGACAAGTGTACTTTCATGTATTTCAGCTCATCAAACTTTCATATTTGAAAGTTAAGTCATTGAGAACTATCAGCAATACATGAGTAAGAACCATTTAATTTGAGAAAGAACATGAAAGAGCATCAGTGTTATTTGTCTTTAGCTTCTGATAGCTTTTCTTTGGTTGCCAATCTTGTGCATCCTTTCAACAATCAACATATATAATTAAATAAAAAAACACTGTATACTACTCTTGTGAAATGCATGTTTATTTTATTGTCTGATTGATGTGTGATGATCAGCAAAACATCTTGAGGCCCCACCGTGACATTTGGTATTGATGCAGGCCGTTTCAAAGAAAGTATTAAGTATGAGACAATTACAATATATCATGACATTAAAATCACATCTTACTCTCTTAACTGTGATATTTCAGAGGACAGCTCATATATATAGGCTGATATTCTATGTTACTAGACCAGGGGCTGTGTTAGGCTGTCATTCTCTTCCTCTGACTGCAACTCAGCCTGGGTCTCTGTGTCTCTCTCTGTTTGCCTCTTATATCTAATTGCCTCATACCAACTGCCAGTCATCCTCCTCCTCATGACAACAACCACGCCTCCAATTACCAGGGCAACCAGCACGAGAACACCAACAGCAATACCAGACTTTCCCCCTGCTGACATCTCAAAGTTGCTGAACTGCTTTAATGTCTCCTCGATTTCATCTGGCTTGACTGGTTTCCACGTCTTCATGTCTCCAACTCGGACCCAGGCCATGTCTCCCTCTCTCATTATCACAACTGTGTCGTTAGGCAGAGTGTATGTGATGGAGGGTAGGGTGAATGGCGGAAGCTGGATGGGCAGCAGCTGACCTCCAGTGAAGATGCCTGATTGAACGCAGTAAAGCACCTCACACCCGTCACTCACGGTGGCCAGGTGCTGGCTGAATGTCGGCGGGCAGCTACGATGACCACCCGTGAGTGGGTTGCCAGACTTGCAGCTAAAGAATCCCCCAAAAGGCACGGCGAATCGAGTGCCTGCCTCGTAGTCATTACTCAGGCACACTGTCAGTCCATTGGTAAGCAGTTTCACAGGGAGGTAGTTGGAAGGACAGCTTTTAGATTTGGTTACAGGGTTTAGTAGTGATGAGCTGTACAGACCCCCGAAAAGATAGCCAGAATATTGTGTATTGTTGTTTCTAGAGCACCAATACGTATCAACCCTGGCCTTTCTGACATAATAGACATCACTACACACCGTTTTGCAGCAGGTGGATACTAACCAACAGCGATGGCACTCTCGATGGCATTCAGTATTCTTATATCCTTCCTCCACTACCTGAGATTGTAAAAGTGTTGGTGTGAAAGGTTCGCGACAGGTGTAATCACCTGTGTCTAAATTTTTCTGAGCTTGTGCATCACAAATGGGATCTGCGTCTTGTGTAAGCTTAGCGCATTGTTGGTAAACACCACCAAAAGTCAGGTTAGTTGCCGGGCCTTCACAGCTACCATCGTCTACATTAGCTTGAAAATTGAAATTCTGAGAGTCTTGTTTGACACACCCTGGGCGGGTGTTGATGGTGTAGTAGCGCTCTATAGCTTGATATACAGATATTGCCAGTTTACGCACTATTGGTTCAGGAATTTTGGGAAAAGCTGCCTTAGAGAGAAAGTAATGCAGTGGCAGTCCTGCACGATCTATAGCTACCAGGTTGTTGAGGGTACTTTCCTGCCATTTTTGCAAAGTTATGCCAGGGTAGAACAAAGCCCCACCATGGCTCAGGGTCAGAGAGTATGTCACATTGCCCTCATAACTGCGAGTTTCTGAGGTTTCGTAGGAGAGGTTGGTGCCAATGTTAAAGTTAACTTTATTGAAAAAGTTAAACCCAGCCGAAGCTGTTATGGAGGTCCGTGAATATTGACTGTCACTAACATAAGAGGCCTTGAGATAGTCTTCCTGTACCAAAGAGGCACCAGCTTCAACTGTGGTTATCACGTGAGTGCCGTAGTCAAGGACGAGCCTCTCTGACAGGTAAGCTGCTTGCCGAGTTTGATTGTTCTCTATAGCATCTGCAATTTCCTCTGCCTGATGGGCGAATCGGGAGTCCAGGGTGAAGTCTGGATATGCCTTCACAGTATAAAGATGGTTCCGCACCTAGAAAAAGATGATGTTCAAGCAGTTTACTTAATGCTTTGAATATTTGTGTCAATAATCAGGGAATTTTCAATTTGACAACAAATCATCATATCAAGATGCTACCATGATGCTTATACATAATTAATCAATAAAGGCCACATCAGTAGGCCTACACTTAGAATTACAGCTAAACAGCTCTCCCTCTCTCTCTCTTTCTGTGTGTGTGTGAGTATGTGTGTGTATGTGTGTTTTAAGCTAACTGATGAGTATAATTAAACAAAAGATGCAATAACAAACTTACTTCTTGTGTAATAACATTTATCAAAACAAAATGAATAGTAGACCAACCAAACCCAAAGAAGTAATTTAACTTGTTCATTTTTAGTACTTGCTGATTTTAGGAGTCATGGTACAACTTTTTAGAGAGTGTATGATTTCTTTCTGGACTTTTTTGTAATTATTATATTTATTAGAGACTGGATGAGAGGGAGACAGGGCAACTACCCCATTTTTGTTCAGTTTGACCTTTAAATTGACTTTGAATGTTAAAAATCCAGGGTGGCATTCACCCCCATTTTTTTCACCACTGGAGTCATGGATGCCTGTTATTAGAAGGCAAAGCAGAGGAGTGCGAAAAGTAACTTACACCCACCCCAGGCATCACCTGTGCCCATCCTCAGAACCCACCCACCCAGTTACAGCCAGTAACTATATACATGTGACTATGAACTTTCCTTGTATCCTTGTATGTATACCACTAATATTTATGATGTAATATTCTTATCATTATATGCATTACTTGCATTGCAGTGGAGTAGACCATAACACACACTTACCTGTACATGGGCTGTTACAGCAGTGTCTCTGACCTGATGGGTCTTCATTCGTTGATTCTCGATAGAAAACCTTGCATTGAGATAGGGGTAGTAAGATACATCTGCGTTGATTGAGAAGGAGGTGGTACTCCTCTGGTCCAGCCATGAGGAGATGATATCAGAATTGGTCTCCACTCCACTCTCTTTCTGGGGAATAACGAACACTTCATCGGGGATGAGATAGACTCCGTCCTCTGTAGTCTGGCACAGGGAATAACTGTAGTTCATCACTCTTCCCATGTCCAAATTGCGGAGGTTGTCCCATCCTCCACCGGGCAAGACCTCCAGGGCTGGGATTGTCCCATTTGTCCAACAGGCTCGAAGCCCATTGCTTGTGCGAGAGAGTGGATGAGGACTAATGAAAGAAAATGACAAGATGACAACAAGACAACATCGTAATTGTCCAGCCATGGTGCACTGAGATAAACCTTGGGCTCAGAGCAGGGTATAAACATCTATGTCCCTTCTCCCTCAAAGTCATATGGCAATGCCACACCAATGTTTCTGCACGATTTGCTGAAGTGTCATGCAATGACAAACTAGAAATTACTTTCGTTTTGCTGACTTTCACAAACATGTTTTCTCAGAATGTTCTTTAGGCAATAAACAGCCTCTCTAAATTGATCAGTTTTATGAAAGTACAATAGTGCTGCTGTCACATGCTTTTAGGAAATGTGTCACTGACATGCTGACTATAGGGATATCTACCAGGGACCAGTTTCCTGAAGCCTTTCTAATGCTACATGGTTCTTGAGTTATACCATAAGCTCTACCTTAAGATTATGATGTTTCCCTTCTTCTGTTACCCTCTGTAAGTCATATCTTCATAATGTTTAGTTACCATTTACTCCAGACAGGACATAATAAGATTAAATACATCGAGCAATGATAACAGAGCTCCTAGCAGTATGTACAAACTAGCTTGGTTCTTTCTAAGTACTGCAGGCTATTTTCACAGGGACATATGTAATATGTCAAAACTTTTTTGACAAAGCTATGTTTGTTCAACTAAGTCCAAAGGTATTTCCCGCAAAGTACCTTTAAGTCTAGACTTACAACCTTCTTCTTTACTGTTTGCAATAGTTAGGGATGGTGCATGGTAAATCATCACTCCTCATGGGTCTTTTGGAAGGGACTGCCTATGCTGTTGCCCCCAGTAGTGAGACATGGCGACCACTGACCATCCCTGCATCCCTGCAGTAGTGCTGGGTTGCCATGCACCATACCTTAGTTATGCTGCTATAGCCTAGTGCCTTCACAAAGCTTTCATGTGTCATGCCGTACAACTCTCTCTCTCCCTCTCTCTCGCTCTTTCCCTTCTCTCTCTTTACTTATATATATATATTCATACATATATGTATGCACAAATGACAGATATGATCACTGATGTGTGAGCCTGGCCTAACTCAATTGCTTCCTCTGTCCATAATCATCTCTCCTGAATGTCATCCCTGCCTTCTTCCGGCAGACTCCTGTCACCTTCCCCTCCTAAGTGGACTGCAACCAACACTACGGGAGGCCCATGCCAGGGCCGACTCTCCATCCAAAAGGCTCATCCTAGACGCCCTTGCCAGGACCGACTCCCCTTCCCTGAGGCTTTGTGACTGACCACCTCTCACAATGACACTCTCAAATAGACCCTTATTGTTATGATCCATTTCATCCATGATTCATTTCACTGACTTTTATTTCTTTGACTTTAACACTATGTCTGGCTACTACTACACTGGGCAGCCATATTTCTTATTAACCTCCAATGGACTGACTACCGTGTAACATTATGGGATAATACTCTGGAACTATTATGATCTTTAGCTAAAACCATGGATAACTTGTAGTCTATCATGGTTACTACTGATTGTACTTTTCCTGCATGACCCCTGGCAGTTGGGTTAGCCCCTTGAGTCATGGATCTGCCCAAGGTTTCTTCCTAGACTAACTAAAAATAAGGGAGTTTTTTCTTTGCCCATGTTACTCGTTGGTGCTCCTTGTGTAAGCGCCATGAGACAATACTATTGTAAAAGGCGCTGTATAAATAAAACAGAAAAAGAAAGTAGATCATTGGCTCATAATTGTATTGCTTTATGATGTGCAGAGTATATTTACCCTTTGTGGTTTCAAGGTCACAAGAAAAGGTATTGTAATACCTCTGACAATGAGGTTAGGTTTCTGTTGAATAAATAAGTAAATAAATAATATATAAAATAGACAATCCTGAATATAAGACGACCCCCTTTTTAGACTAATTTTTGGGGGAAAAAGAGAAAACTTTCTTGTAGACCAAATATTAACGTATAGTAATACGAATGGCAATTTGCAGACAAAGTGCAAACTATACACTGTAGGCTATCTACAGAGCAGAAATCATCATCATCACTGACGTTTGCCCAACATTGCCTATCTGTATGAGTGAGTTTTCCTTGGTTTGATCATAGACTACCGCTGAAAAGACAGTTTCTCCTCGAAGTCTGTGCAGGCAAGACTTATTCAGTCCATTGCGCCGCATCGGAGACTAGGCAGTTGCAGGCCAATGAGACACAAAAAAGGTTTTATTATTTTTTCATTTTTTTATTTCTATTTTTGTCTAGTCCGCGAATATGAGACGATCTCCTTTTTTCAGAAGTATTTACAGGAGAAAAATATCGTCTTATATTCGGGCTATTATGCTAACATTGTTCCATCCCTAGGTTTATGCTGAATTTCGTTCATTTCGTGTTTTGTGGTAAAATGCTACCATCTATTGGCAGAGTTAGGCATCGTGGTTCTAATCACAACTTTAGTTTCAGTTTTGTCATTGTGCACATGGTAGAGTACAGTGAAGAGACATGCACGTCAAGTTGCTCATTTTATGGTTTGATACGAAAATCTGTCAGTTTAACTGCATGTCCTAATGTAATTTTAGGCACAGATATTGTATATTTGTTTGTAAATGGATATGATACTGAATGTTGTGTTATGCAACTGTGTCTTGAGTAACTCAGCACTAGTTCCACAACTGAACTGGTTACATTCATCGTTTCATGATATCTTATGATCATGATATGATATATTATGCACCTAGTAAAACCATTCACCATATCGTGCCCAGGACAAAAAAAGAGAGGAGAGAGAAGCAATGCCTTCATGTCCAACATCAATGCATGACATCACAAATATTACCTTAAATAAATAATCAAAAAATTCTCTGTGAAAAAAAACTCTTTGTGTGGAAATCCTTCCCAATAGAATGGAAGCTACTGTAGCTGCAGAGTGGGCCAACCCCACATTATTACCTATGGATGCTAATTACAAACTCACCTAGCAAATTGTTAGGTGTCCCTTACTAGTGGCGGTCACTGTGGTGGTAAAGGGATTAATATGGTTAGCAACAATACTCTAGTAGGTTATGGCATTAAAACAATGCTCAATTCATACTAAGGGACTCAAAGTGTGCTATAAATCCCCAAGCATCCATCAGCACCAGCCTGAACAAATGGTGCATTGCAAGAGCGTAGGTTTGCAAATGGACCATAGTGACATGTCACTACCAATATTTTGAAACGACAGAATTGTTCCTACCAATATTTTAGCGAAATCATTCACACTATCTTTGGTATGGTTGAAGTTTGCTCAATCACCAATAAAAAAAAACAATTTAGACTCGCGCTTCATTAGCTGAAACGGAGAGGGTTCTCTGAAGGTTTACGAGAAATGATCAAAACGCAGTGGAGTTAAACTGGTTTAGTGCGCAGAGTGCGTCAGAGCGTGGTCTCCTCAAGAAAGGGCATTCAGAGACTGGGCTACTGCTCCGTCTGATTTCCTCCTTTTTTCTCTGACTTTCTGAGCTGTAGCTGGCTCTAAAGTCTTACGTATTATGCTTCAGAGAAACACAGATGACAGATCACTCCATGTCTTTCCTAACGTTTCCTCCACCTGCTCCAACGTAGAATTACACTGAATGAAAGAGACCTAAGCAGAAAACAGTGTGTGACTTTTGTAATCCATTGCAACAGTTAGCTACCTACGCGTTGAGCATGCACCCAGCAGCGCTCATTTGCATGAAGAGCGCACAAGTTCGAAATCTTGTTATAAATAAAATAGCGAACCTAAGCTCATAATTTGCATAAGGATGCTTTCTAATGTAGGCTATTAATGTTTGATCTCTAGCACCTCAACAGTGAAGAAGACAGCTTGTGTTCTATCAGACATTATTCTGTTAAGGATAATAGTAGGCTATCTACAGTTTAAATAGAATATAGGCCAAGCCTATGTACGTAATGGAAGGTTATTTACATGTTATATGATCACCAAAATGTCAAATATCACCAGGACTAAATATAAAATGTAGAGGTTTTCCAGCAAACTAATCTACAGTATATCCATGATGCACCCTATGGCTGATGCCTGTTCCTGTCCAAAAACTGTCCTCTAGTATTGATATATTTTAAAGACAAAGGCACCTATTATTGTTATCACAGAATAATAATATCTGAAATTACACACCAAATGTAAATATGAATCCTGACATGTGTTAACCAGCTAATAAGACTAATTTCTAATTATTCAGAACATAGTACTAATAACCAATCAGTCAGTTGGCCTGTTTAATCAAAAATGAAAGAGACATGCCCTTCACTGTCCCTATTACACACAGGAGTCAGCTTCATAGCTTTCGGTAAGGTTGGCATAATGACTGTATGTCAATGGTGCAAACCACTTCCACACAGAACAAAAGTAGGTTGCGTTGGAGAGGGTGTTTGTGCAAAGTAACAAAGTAATATCAAGCCTGTGTATAAAAGACAGTGTATGTGTTTAACAAGATCCCAAACAGAGTGTTTATCTGGACCTATAATCTGATCACCACTCCACAATCTAAACTCTTTTCCTTTATTGCCCTCTTCTGAAGGCATTTATCCGACCCACCTCTTCACAGGATATTCTAGTTGCTTTGGCTAATCTCACCTAATTACCTTTTAGATGATAAGGCTAAACCATTTATCCACTGGTGTTAGTTGGTATTCACATAGCATCATTTTACAGTCATGAAAATTTTATTGTGGACTTTTAGCACATTTTTAGTGCAGGAGTCTCCTTAATGGGTTATTGACAAAAGGGAGGTAACTGGTAGATTTTTTTTCTATTGCTTTGTCACTGGAAGTAGTAATGTCACTTGGAGGAAACTTGGTATCACTGGAGGAGAGATAAGAGAGAAGAGTCAAAACGTCCAAGTTTTCTGATAACATAACTTCTTGGCCTTCTTGGATGTAATTTGAAATTCCTCCATAGAAACTGCCTTGATACTTTGTTCAGATGTTAGATGAGCATTCAAGGCGAAAATGTTCACAGAACCACTCCAACGCAAAAAAAAGTGTGTAACAGACCATAGAGGGTACGCATACTGAAAGTATCAGCAGTTGCTTCAGAGAACGTAGCCCAGTCCCGATTGAAAAAGAAGACCATTATACTTTTTCAGCATTGATTTATTACACAGGAAAGATTAAAAGTAGCACATCAATTACAGTTAAATGGGCCTGAATTAGTTAACTGTTTTTCAGCAGGTTCCTCTGTACTTGACAAAACAATGAACCAACAGAATTCATACAATTTTATGGAAATGAAAATGATGAACATACACTTCTGAGAGATCCTTAAGCGGAACACAGGTGGTTTTCGATTGTAGGCTGTTTACCTGCATGGGCACCATTCTAACATTGGTGTAAAGAGAAAATTACGGCGCAAGCCGCCTTCTATAGTTTTACTGTTGTTCGCGTTTTCAAGGAGAAAAAGAATGGGGAGAGCTTTTGCAAAGCTACTGCCATGAACAGCTAAGTAGGCTAATAATGCATTCACTTTCCATTCATTCACTTTCAGAGATGGATTTTTATTCTAGGTTGAAATTAACTCTTAAAATAGACCCAAATCTACGCTTACATTTTTTTGAGAAATTGAATAGTTTGTGACATCATGATGGTGACGATGAGGCTGTGGTCAAAAGTTACAGGCAGGCAACTTGGTGGATCACTGCAGTCTTTAATCACGACACCGGAGACAAGTTACCCACACAAAACCTACACAAGGTGTGCCAAGTAACAGGCCTCTCTTCTTGGAAACAAGGATTCCCATAAAACAAATTGCAGAACCCCATGCCCTTCTTTTGAGCTCTTGTCCTTCTGTTTTTTTGCTTATCTAGGTGTCATTATTTACTTTTTCTAATTTCCTGGTGGAACCAAATCATCACTCCTCTGGTTTTCACCAGCACTTTAAGTTACCTATTAACCACATTTTGCTTGGTTGGTTTTCTTGTCTCTCAGGGCTAAGTTTTACACAGGGCACATTCTGTATCACATTACTATTCTCTTTTGCTAACATTCATTTCTAGGATATTACAATTTTTCCTACATAGTCATTATTATACCTCATGTACTCAGGCCTGCTGTTTAGAGCTGTGGTTCATGTAAAGATAGTAGACATGAGCATCAAGATGTCAGATATATTTCTAGGCCTGCTAGATTTTTTTTCTTAATCTAAAGCGGCCTACCAACTCAAGGAACAACACTCAAGCCATGGTGTGAACAGAGGCATTAAACAAAAAGCACCTACACAATATGACCCTGATAAAATGCAAAGTTAGTACACATTCAGCATGCTAGTCCATGATACCCCCCCAAATTAGATGATCATCCAATGGGGCTTCTGTTTCTTCCTTTGAATATATATATATTTTTTAATTGGCCACTTAGATAATACAATCTATGTGCCACTAGATGGGATAATGTAACCAACTGGACAAGAGAGACACAAAGTTATACAATGGGAACACTAAGAGGGTGCATGCTTTAAATCCTTAAATCCAAAATCCTTTTAATCAGACATTTCAGATTTTTACTACTTTTGGTTTTACAGTTGTACAATACACAGGCTATACTGTATCAAATCTGTATTTAGTTGACTGTAAGTTGAAAAGCTGTTGTTGCAAACATTTTGCAGCAGGATTCAAAATAATTTGACCATAGGCAAAGGAAACACTGTAGTAGTTATCACTTACAGGTATTAGTACCTGTATGGTTAACAGGAATTGATCAAGGTTTGGCCCTGTGGCTGCCTCAGCCTCCGGCTCTCAGTCTACCTCAGAGAGTCTCAGTTCAGTAGAATAGTTTATGGACTTTCCACCAAGAATTGGCCTTCCTCTTTTTCTAGTTCACTGACAATGCACACACATGTAGTGTCTAACACGCTGAAGTGTCAAATCAAACAAACATGTTTATTTAGCCTAGAAAAAGGGGAACCGATACTGTATGCACGAGATTACCACACACACGTCACACTAATGACCATCTTCAAATTCTGTCATGTGCCACCATGTCAGTTTCCCGCCATGATTTCATGATCATCCATCTTTGTTATCTTTTTCAGTTAGGCCTACCTGTATTCTAAAGCCTTTTTGTTTTATTTATTTTAGCCTTTTCTTTTTTCATTTGCCAGTTGTAGGTACAGCTTTTCCTATGGAATGCTAGCTAAGGCCGAAAAGTTGTCTAAACATGATTAAATAAGTAAATCAGCTATGAGATGTAATCACTAAAATGATAGTTGAAATTGAGATCTGCAATTATGCATGTTGTATACAGTATAAATGTATTTAATTCCACCTTGGAGAACACAAGCCATTTCTATCATACCAGTGTATGTAGCCCAGTCAGAATAACAAACAGAAGGGCTTCCTCCATTTAGAATAATCTTATTATAACAGAAACTTTGGGGAAAGGCATTGACAGCATCTAGTATTTACTGTTTATTTCATATTTTGTTAGTACAAAGTGCAATAAAAGGAATACATAGAAGAACATGTGCAAGAAATGTGCAACAGTAACATTTCATTTGAGAAAAATATGAACCAGCCACACTGTTCTTTTATCTTCTGTTAGCTTTTTGTGGCATACCCTCCCCTACATTCCATCAACATTCAAAACATTCAGAAAGAAAGACAAACATCACATGCTTTAAAATCTACTCCTGTGGTGATTTTTTTTTTTGCTTCAGTTTAGTACTATTTATCACACAGTTTATACTGCCACTAATAACGGACAATCTACTCAAGCATAATCTGGTTGCAAGTAACTTCAAGGCAGATCCTGAATGACAGTAATAACTACAAAACTACTAGACTATGTGTATAGTAAAAAAGAAAGTAAAGCATGACCCCTTTCTCTCTGAACTTTAACTAGTTTTATCTTTCAGGAAGCCTGACATGGATTCCTGGAAGATTATGGAAGCAGGGCCTGGGTTGGGCTGTCATTCTCTCCCTCTGACTGCAGCTCTGCCTGGTTCTGCACCTCTGCCTCTGTTTGCCCCTCACCTCTGATCTCCTCGTACCCACTGCCAACCAGAGGCCTAATTATTCTCCTCTTCCTTCTCACAATAACTACACCTACAACTATCAGGGCAACCAATGCAAAAACGCCTACAGTAACGCCAAACTTTGCTCCTGCTGACATCTGAGGGTTGCTCAGCTGCTCTGATATCTTTTGGATCTCATCTGGCTTGGCCAGTTTCCACATTTTTGTGTCCCCAACTCGGACCCAGGCCCTGTCCCCTTCGGTCATGACAGCCACCGTGTTGGTGGCTACCATATATATAACCGGAGTTAAAGTGAAAGGAGGAAGGTGGACGGGCAGCAGCTGACCTCCAGTGAAGATGCCTGATTGGACACAGTAAAGCACCTCACACCCATCGCTTACGGCAGCCAGGTGCTGGCTGAATGTTGGTGGGCAACGACGTTGACCACCCATGAGCGGGTTGCCAGACTTGCAGCTAAAGAATCCCCCAAAAGGCACGGCAAATCGAGTGCCTGCCTCGTAGTCATTACTCAGACACACCGTCAGCCCATTGGCAAGCAGTTTTAGAGGGGTGAAGTTGGGCGGACAGCTTTTAGATTTGGTTAAAGGGTTCTGTAGCGCTGGGCCATAGAGCCCCCCAAAGAGATACCCAGAGTACTGAGTTGTTACTGTGTTTGCTGAACACCAGTAAGTATCGACTTGGGCACGTCTGACATAATAGGAGTCACCACACACCTTTTTGCAGCAGGTGAAAAATAGCCAACAGCCATGGCAGTGTTGATGGCATTCATAATGATTATATCCTTCCTCCACTACCTGAGATTGTAAAAGTGTTGGTGTGAAAGGTTCGCGACAGGTGTAATCACCTGTGTCTAAATTTTTCTGAGCTTGTGCATCACAAATGGGATCTGCGTCTTGTGTAAGCTTAGCGCATTGTTGGTAAACACCACCAAAAGTCAGGTTAGTTGCCGGGCCTTCACAGCTACCATCGTCTACATTAGCTTGAAAATTGAAATTCTGAGAGTCTTGCTTGACACACCCTGGGCGGGTGTTGATGGTGTAGTAACGCTCTATAGCTTGACGCACTGACGAGGCCAGCTTACGTACGGTTGGTTCGGGAAGGTCAGGAAACACTCCCTTGGAAAGAAAGTAATGCAGTGGCAGTCCTGCACGATCTATAGCTACCAGGTTGTTGAGGGTACTTTCCTGCCATTTTTGCAAAGTTATGCCAGGGTAAAACAAAGCCCCACCATGGCTCAGGGTCAGAGAGTATGTCACATTGCCCTCATAACTGCGAGTTTCTGATGTTTCGTGGGAGTCTTTGCTGCCAATATTAAAGCTTACTTTATTGAAAAAGTTCAATCCGGCTGAAGCTGTTACTGTAGACTTTGAAGAGTCACTGTTGGCAACATAAGAGGCCCTGAGATAGTCTTCCTGTACCAAAGTGGCACCAGCTTCTACTGTGGTTATCACGTGCGTGCCGTAGTCAAGGACGAGCCTCTCTGACAGGTAAGCTGCTTGCCGAGTTTGATTGTTCTCTATAGCATCTGCAATTTCCTCTGCCTGATGGGCGAATCGGGAGTCCAGGGTGAAGTCTGGATATGCCTTCACAGTATAAAGATGGTTCCGCACCTAGAAGAAATTGACAGAAATATAAGGAAGTCCAATTTGTGGCTTGACAGCTTTAGTCAATCTCACTGTGTGATGCATGCATTTCAGCGACTTTTAGGGAAGTTGTTCACACCCTTGTTTTCCCAATAATCACGGTTATCATGCTCAAAATTAGCCCTCAGATGGATGGTGGGAATTCAATTTTGAAAAAGTATAAAGGAATATTTTTGCATTCCACAATTATTTTATATTTCTTCACAATAACCTTTGTATTCAAGATTTAAAACAAATCTTTAGAGGAAAAACTCTTGTTTTGGTCCACACATTGCAACAATAGATATTACACCGTCTACTACTCGACGGTGCGTCGGTGGACTGGTTGAGTGGAGTGCGTGGAGAGACAGAATGGAGTGGACTGGGTTTTCCATTCCCTTGCCAAGGCACAAGTATTGCGGAGGAATGCATTTGTTAATTATTACCAAAAACGCAAAAGGAACTTCCCTCTAAGGATAAAAAAAATCCCCACACGATCCTTTATGGACATGTTATTGCTAAAACAATTCCCTGGACAATTTTGGTTAGAACGTACTTTTTATTAATTTGGACTCATTTGACTAATTAATTTTCCTTCCTTTTGATAGAATAACAGACTTACCTGTACACGGGCAGTAACAGCAGTCTCTCTGACCTGATGAGTTTTCATTCTTTGATTCTCTGAGGAGAATTTTGCGTTGACGACAGAGAAGAACGAAGCATCTGCGTTGATCGAGTGAGAGGTGGTACTGCTCTGGTCCAGCCATGAGGAGATGATATCAGAATTGGTCTCCACTCCACTCACTTTCTGAGGAATAACGAACACTTCATCAGGGATGAGATAGACTCCGTCCTCTGTAGTCTGGCACAGGGAATAACTGAAGTTCATCACTCTTCCCATGTCCAAATTGCGGAGGTTGTCCCATCCTCCACCGGGCAAGACCTCTAGGGCTGGGATTGTCATATTTTTCCGACAGTCTCGTAATCCATTGCTCCTGTGAGAAAATGGATGAGAATTTATTAAGCTACTGAAAGATACAACAAGGCAAAGTTGTAATCGGAGAGCCATGGTGTCTTCCTGAAAAGACGACGCTCAAAATTGGAGCAAGGCATAAATATGCCCTCTGTTCCCCCTCGTCACAAGACACTGACATGTAATGTCAATTTGGTTTCCGCCTGTTTCATTGAATAGTACGGAGCCCTGGAGGTGTCACGGTAACATTTTTAAGAGAGCGTGCAAATTTTACTAAATCGTTCCCTCAAATTACTAAATTGAATTTATTTAGTAAATTCTGTGCACATTTTGTTATATTGTGCACTCAATGTACTAAATCGTGTGCACGTTTTACTAAATTGTACGCTCATTTAAGTAAAGTTTGCTCTCACTTAAACTAAATATGGAAATCTTATTTTCTTTCAGCTAAAGTGTGCACACAATTTAATGAATCGAGAGCATGATTTCATGAATGTGAATATGATTTAAGAAGACATTTTATATAAATTGTGCACAAGATTTAGGAAATTGTGCTCACACTTTATTAAATCATGCGCACATTTTATGAAATCGTCCGCACACTTTAAAAGAAAGAAAGTGAGAGCATGCTTTACTTAAATGTACACATTAGTAAATTGAGAACACAATTTAGTAAAGTGTGTGGATGATTTACCAAATTATGTGCACATTTTCATGATGCACCCTTTTTTTTTTTTTTTTGCAGTGACACCTCCATGGCTCCGTAGAACTTTAGTTTCATATCATGAAACTTAGCCTTCACTTAGCCACTGACTCACTTCTGCTTTAGGGGTATCATACAATTTTATTTTTTTGTTTCTATATTCTAGCTGATTTAACTTTTAGATTATTTCAAAAAAAAAAAAAAGAGTTGGACAATTATTTGGTTAAATAGCCCCCCCTGTAGTATATTTGATTCAACATGCATTGGGACTATGTATTTAACATGCATTGGGACTATGTAGGTCCCAATGCATGGCCACTGTAACCTACTACACAGGAAACGTGAAAGAGCGCCAAAGCAAATATACAGGGCAATTTATATAGCGTGTTGCACATATAAATAAAAAAAAGTTCTCACTAGTCAAAATTCAGACTTCAGATACCAATCATGTCATTTTTTAATCATGCAACATCATTTCAGATATCCAGTATGCCTATAGAAAACTTTTTGTTCATCCTTAGGCAAATAACATCACATTTATCATGTACAGTATTTATACGGAACTGTCATATTCCGTGCTGGATTCGAATTCGACACCCGAATTAGAGAGTTTCTTCAGCCGCAGATAGGCTATAAGGCTAGGGGATCACTCATGGGACCTAGGAAAAAAATGCACGTCATGTATTTATGGACAACAGGTGGCAGCATTCCACTCATTAAGCACCGACGAGTACATTACAGCACATACAGCCAGCATCTTGTGTGTGTTTTTCCCTCCTGGCTTTAAATCATATGGTCATATAGAGATTGTAGATTGGAGCAAATTCTTAATAGCGACAGTAGGAAAAGTATAGAGTCCAGCTCATTGTGTGGTAGAATTAACCCAATAAGCAATTGCTAAAATGCAAGAGTTAGGGCATATAATTGGCACTACATGTTGTCTGAAGTTGGTGTGTTTTTTCAGATTCACAATGGCGCAGTCAAATGGGCCCTTACTGTTACCCCCATGACCCATCTCACTCCTTTGAGTTTGTCACTATGCCTGGCCGCTGCTACATTGTCCAGCCATAATTCCTGATAACCACCAATAGACTGACAGTTGGGTTAGCCCCTTGAGTCGTGGATCTGCCCAAGGTTTCTTCCTAGATTAACTGAACATAAGGGAGTTTTTCCTTGCCCCTGTTGCTCTTGAGTGCTCCTTCTGTGAAGCGCCACGAGACAATACTATTGTAAAAGGCGCTGTATAAATAAAGCTGAATTGAATTGAATATGAAATCTGTCTCCAAGTAGCTATTTATTAAATGTCTAAATGATAAAAAGTATGTTATACGCGTTATACACATTTCCACGCATATTTATCCCGAGTTTTACTCTGCTTTTTGAATGGGTGTTTGCACATCACATTGCGCCAGCTTCACGTTACTGTAGTGGCACTTATGTCCAGTGTGCTCGCTGCTCATCTTCAGAAGAATTGGGTCCTTTGATGTCGATACAGAGAGGTGTTTTTAAGATTATCCTCATTTAAGTTGATATACACATACTGCGCATACTGTTGGGTTGCAAGTACAATTTTTAAAAAAATCGTGTCATGTTTAGGGACAGCCCAGCTTTTACACTGTACGCCAACAAAGCTTTACATCACAGGCTAACACAGTTTTTATCAGTTTTTATGGCTCCAAACTATTGATGTTAGCTGGGAAAACTACATAGCGTGCTTTTTTAGACCAGATCGTCTCCACAGTAATACGTAGGTAGTGTGTGCGCGTGCTCCCATGACAAAGCAACCAAATAATGCTCACATCTCACTCGTTTCCGTGCTTCTGCAAATAGAGGCAATATGTTCGTTAAATCGAATTGTTTGTGTTTTAGCTCCATCGATTATCGATGTCTTGCACTAGTGTGCTGCAAGTATGTCATGTGTTCTCGTGAGACGCGCCCTGGCGCGCAGAGTCTCTGTGTTTTTGTTTTGGGCGTGGGCACAGAGCGTGTTAAACCAAAGTCCCGAATGCTCTGTATCGCAATTATACATGTTTTGATATGGTATGATTACTTTGAGCGGGACAAAACAAGAGGGAAGTTAACAGCGCGAAAATTGTTTGCGCGTTTGGAACTTGATGCGCTTCCCGCTTCCACAGTAGCCAAATGCGCAATGGAGAAGATTCCCTCCATCACCACAGTATTTTTTTTATTATTTTTGCAAAGAAACGTATGGATATGGGAATCCTTTTTTAACGGGGAATCAGTTTTAGTACTATAATGTGGATTAAATCAATAGTATCAATTCAAACTCTAAACATATCCAAATCCACTGATTGAAACATTATGTTTTGAAAATAAAGCTCGCCAAATATTCTCGCCAAATATTCCGCCAAATATATGCCACATTCTGCAGATGGTTTTATGCGCTTAATCTATTCAAGTAAACGTACAGTAAAGGTGAAGTCCTACTTCAACTTTAACTGATAGCTACCAGGCTCACAGTGCTGTGCATTGATGGTAGTTGGTGAGGCCCCTCCTTCACTGTAAAGCGCTCGATAACGCGTTACATAAATAGATTGTTGTTTTTGTTGTTTGTATAATTTATTATGGAAACACTAAAGAGTTACTAAATTTATTTCAGGACTCTGAACTGTGTGTTTCCTAACTCATACACCCCAAATCAAATAAGCAAATTGATCTGGAATTTGTGAAATTAATAGTTTTATTTTACAAGCAATGCGCAAAGTAAGGTTTCCATTTCAACTCTACAAAAAGCCTAATATATTCGTTAAAAAGTATAAAAGCAATCATCACATCTTAACAATGTAAATATGAAGCAAGGTTTGCAAAATGTACTTGCATTTTTGACAAAAGATTGCATGACTCTGTATCAGTAATAAGGAGAGTCCAGCTAGACTGCGCATTTACTTCTTCTTGGCTGCCGCCCTTTTGCTTTTCCCTTTGGAAACTCTGCGCTTAGCCTTTCGGGGACTTTTTGGCTTCTTAGCTGCAGCTGGTTTCTTGGCCTTCTTTGGACTCTTTGATCTCCTCCTGCGCTTTTTTGGTGTGCCTGTTGCTTTCGTGGCTGTCGTCCGTTTAGCCTTCTTGGCCCTTTTGACCTTTTTGGCCTTAGGCTTCTTGGCTTTCTGTACAGTCTTTTTCTTGGGAGCCGGCTTTTTGCCGATTTTGAAAGACCCGGAGGCCCCAGTGCCTTTTTTCTGAACGAGACTTCCATTGGTCACCAAGCGTCTCACTGCAAGTCTTATGCGTGCGTTGTTCTTCACCACATCATAACCGCTGCTTGCAAGACCCTTTTTCAGGGCGACGAGAGAAACACCACCGCGTTCTTTAGATGCACCCACCACTTTGAGAATACGGTCAGACACAGTGGGTCCTGTTTTCCTGGGCTTTGACGACCTTCTCTTTTTTGCAGGCTTGGCTGCAGGGGCAGCGGCCGGCGCCGGGGGTACTCCTGACATGGTTGCTCAAGTGACAAGTTCTCGAGGATGACAGAGTGTGTGGGTGGGAGCGCAACCTTGCCAGAAATAAAGATATGATGAGAACCATGGAGACTCAAGTGTTCTCTTGCTGCGCGCCTCTTTTGATATAAAATATAGGTTGTGTTTTTCTTGCCCAATTAAAGCTTTTCCAGTTATGTGTAGGAAGCTCAATTATTATAAATAAAAACATCAACAGTATGCGCAAAGAATGCGCCATGCGATCTATGTCTTGGCAATTTTTAAAAAAGCTTGTTTGTTTATAAACTGCTAAAATGTAACTGAGACTTAGATCTTTTACAGTTCAATTGAAGTCAATTTCGTTCATTTTAGTTCATTTGTAGCATAGAAAATAAAGAGATACGCAAGTTTGTTCTTCGCTCGTATCTTTTAAATGTTAATAACAGTTTCTGTAATAAAAAAAGCTGATTTGATTCAATAACAAATCGTATTATTTGTCTTTAAAACCCATAAGAAGCACACTTTCTGATCAAACCTCAAAGTCGCAATTCACAACATAAACATTCATATATTTTAATGTGTAATAAATAAGCATTTTGATGCTTGCGTCTCCTTAAACCTGCTCAGATTTGCCTTTTTTACATTTTCGAGTTGTTGGCTTTGTGAACCTTGGCTCTTTTCTTCAGTACTAATACTTGGGACAGAGCGGGGATCTCCATGGGTTGGTGCAAAAAGAAACACCAAACTTACCGCGCCTTGGAACTTTGGATTACTGAGTACCCAACTGCAATACAAGTATTTACAGATGGATTTAAATAGTGTCTACCATATTGGTTGTTCATTCAGCAATTCTTTATTATGAATGAGTTACGGCACAGATAGTATAATTTTTACGGCACAGATAGTATAATTTCCTTTTTCCGTCCTCGAGTTATACTATTTTTAGTGTTCTGTGTTTTTGTGTGTCTTCTTTATAGGCTAACGCCTGTTGTGCTTTCCTTAGCAGCTTTATTTGTTTTGATGGAACATGGGGAAATAGCTACATAATTTCAAGAGTAAATCTATTAATGTTGACAGTATTTTCGTCTTTTTGACCAGCAAGTTGCCGGGCTCATGCAACCTCCAGCGACAAATGACATGATGACAGTCTTATCTTTTGCACCAGATATGCTTTCTTTAAGCGTCCCAAAATGACCCTGTAATGTTCATCTGAGTCCAAGGGGATATTCTATAGAGTTCATTTAACACTGGAATTTTAAAACAAAAGTTTTATTTTAAAATGTGATTTTCACCGAGAATTTTTTTCACTGAGACAACTGGCAAAATGGGCACTAAACGCCCACAACTGCTTTAGTGACACAGATTGTCCTTAATGTTTTCCGTTGTAAAACATGACTTCCTCATCTTTCAGTGGTCATTACATATGTTATTGTGTTTGTGGATGGGTGGACTTGGGTGACTAAGCTGATTAATGGATCTATATTTTTCTCACTCACTGAAATGTTCGTAGTGTATATAATGCCCTCTACTGATAATAGCTTTTCTGCTAGGGACACTGAAAAAGAGACCATTGCCTACCACTATTTTAATAGTTGAAAAGTCAGGTTGATAAACAATTTAATGAAAAGGTATTATATTCCATTGAATTAAGATACAGCAAATTTACATGGTACATTATGTTAAAGGAGAAATCCAGTGTGAATCAGTCAATAGTTGTTCAAGGTCACTGAAAGCTGTCTGTAGGAAAAAGAACCTGAAAATTTGATGCAACTTAGACCGAATAACGAACCAATAATTAATGTTAACTGAATGGGGCATAGCGGGATGAAATTGAAAGTAAGTGACTGTGCCCCATTCCTTTAGTGTTAGTTGCCAGTTCCTTATTTGGTCTGTGTTATATCAAATTTTCTTGTTCTTTTTCCTACTGACAACACTTGGTGACCTGGAACAACATGGCTATGTATTGATTTACACCAGAATTCTCCTTTAAGATTTATTTACCTATCCTGCATTTAACTGTAGTCATTTCATAAGCCACACCAACCGACTGCAACAAACTGCACTAGCAAGAAGTTATCCATGACAAAGGCTATTTCTGTCAGTGTAAGGCAAACCAATTAATGCTAAAAGGTCTAAAGAATGTATTCCAGCATCCTTATTTTCCCACACTGTAAAAAAGAAAAAGTAAAGCTTACCTGAAAAACTGGTGAGAATTTCTGGCCTTAGCTGAGTTAAGAAAGTTATTTGTTGACATACTGTCAGTTTCAAGTTTGTGTACTCGTGTATGTAAGCTTTATCAGTCAGGAAATTTGTTATACTCAAAACCCAGAGCAACTTTAAGGATATATTATAAGGTTATATTTACAAGGGGATGTTAAATAATTATTAAGTCTAAAACAAGAAGTTTCAAGAGTGGAAAAATGTTTGTGGAGGGTGGAACTCCAACATAAGAATCACACTGAGAGGGTTGAGGTGTTATGATGCAGCTTAGTTTCCTGATTGCAGGATGCAGGGATGCACAAGTAAGCTTCGAAATGACCCATAATCATCCAACGTTTTTAACCAACCCGAAACGCAAAAATTGCTGAACTCCAAATGATATCCCACTGCATGACCCACATTTATTACCTTCAAAAATATAACAAGTCAAAAAGCGCTTATGCCTTATTATGTTACATTAACAGCAAACACAAAGTAGGCTACTGAAATGTGATGGTGCCATTTGATGTGGGCTACATGTGTCCTGAATGTCTTGGACTGGACGTTGGCCTACAGGGATGTGAAGGCTTACCCAATCTCTATTTCTACTGAGCCCCTAAAGGCACATGAGAAAACTTTTACGTTTCTGGTGCACACGTGAAACAAACAAACAAAAAAATTCTCGTTTCCCTTTAGGGGCTCCGTAGGGGCAGCTTTAATAAAAAGGCAAATTCATTTTTCATTATTTTCAATTATAATTTGTCTGAATTAAAAAAGAAAAAATCTAATTGTCATATCGTATTGTGACCACAGTATCATGAATCATATTGTAACGTGGGTTGAGTGTATCATTACATACTGGACAGCATTGGCTCACCCCACCAATAGTCTTACTTTGATGCCTAGTTTGGTTGGGCAGGTTTTTTCCAAGTATATGTGTGGTGTGATATAGTTTAAACTTTGGATCCAATTGCTCTCTTGGTCGATTGACTGCCTCCATCCGTAAGAAAAATAATGATCCCTGAATGATTGAGGATTCTTCCAGTAATTCTCCAGTGATGAAGTGATGTTGCTGCAAATGACATCAGAGAGCTCAGAAGGTGGCCATTTTCAGCCAGCAAGCCCAGTGGATTGCTGCATGCGGGATATGCTAAAAAAAAACCTGAGCTCTTTGTAACAAACTGAAGATTTTTTTCCTCACCAGATTTACCCTCTGATTCATACTTGTGCCATTTTAGCTTTCACAACACATCACATCATGTTTCCACAGGGACTCATTATAGAGTATGCTTGCCATGCTCACATCACATCATGTTTCCACAGGGACTCATTATAGAGTATGCCTGCCATGCTCACATCACATCATGTTTCCACAGGGACTCATTATAGAGTATGCTTGCCATGCTCACATCACATCATGTTTCCACAGGGACTCATTATAGAGTATGCTTGCCATGCTCACATCACATCATGTTTCCACAGGGACTCATTATAGAGTATGCCTGCCATGCTCACATCACATCATGTTTCCACAGGGACTCATTATAGAGTATGCCTGCCATGCTCACATTACAGTTGGAAAGTACCTTCAAATTACAGTAAGTCACAGTCATGCTCATAGTAGTTAATGTGCTCACGAACTGTGCTCTATGTGCATTGTCTCTATATTCATTGGAACTGTTGTGTCTAATAGACTGCCACAGAAGAATGTGTCTGTTGTGAATATTTTCTACAGGATTATATATATTTGGAAAAAGATTTGAAAAATTGAACTTGTTTGGCCTATGGTTGATGTGCTAATATTATAAGAACTACATTTATGTGGTGCTGTTGAGTTGATACAGCTCTTGCACTCCTAAGACAGAGCATATGTGTACAGGCGGTTGCTGTATGACTGGTGGTGAACTGCAATTGGGTAACATAATGTCTCACTAGCGTAGCGGTGCAATTTTGATATCAGCGGACCTTGTGATATGGCCAAGGAGGGGGGGTCAGATAATCAGCTGCAGGGAGGCCAACAGTGACACCTGGAGGCTAGCAGGGGGGACAGGGAGCACGTACAGTTCTTGAGATAAGGCCACACATGGTATGCATGTGTAGATCACACAAACAGGAGAGGACTCAGCTATGTGTATAAACTAATGACTCTGGCCAGAAAAAAGGCTGTGGATTGGGTTAGAGAACCTTGAGGAGTAATTTTGCTAAACAAAACAGGGTGTTTATTGGATCAGAATTGCAGACTGTGCCTTTAAGAGCTTGAGTAAGTTTAATAGCTGCGAGGTTGTGTACATTTGACATGTAGCTCCATAGTTTCCTTATAGATTTTTACACTTGAGCATGTTGCACATTGGTTTGAGTTACCTGAGGATACAGAGGTCTGGAAAACATTGATTAAACAACCCAGAATCTGTTGCATAAGTTACCAATGTTATATTTAATTGCTTGAGGACAGCCTTGTTGGTAGGGCTAATGCAAAGTCAAAGTTGAATTATTAATAGCTGGTTATTCTCAACGGAAATAATAGGTCAGGCTGGGAGGAAGTGGCGATACAGTGTGAAATGTCACATGTTTTTTTTCTCTGTTTACTGAGCAGAGGGAAACTGGTCTTACAAGTCCCCCATGTATGTATGCATGTCTCTTTTGAAAGCATAGTACTGTTGGCTTATCAAAAGTTTTAATTTGATTATTAAGTAACACTTTTGAACTTAGTGTTAGCCAAAGTGTGTAGCCAATACCCAAAAAGTCATCGAACATTAAAGTAAAAAAAGCCCTAAAATCAAATAAAATTATGGCTTGTGTGACAGAGCATGAACGGAATCACATAGCCTACATAAGCCCATACAACATAAGGACTGTTGCCCAGCGTTGAAGTTAAATATAGGCCATGTATTGATTAATAAACCTTTAACCTGAACTATGTCCCAGTTAATGTTATGTGGCAAAGTAGGGCGCACGATCACAGGATGGTCATGGTAGCTCAAGTCAAAACAATAGACCTGCGCACCTTGGCTTTCCTGTCGTAGTGTTTAAACACAGTATTGTTGAGAAGTTTGAAATTTCCTAACCGTTGTAACTGGTTCACTAATGTACGCTTTTCTGTCTTTAGGCAGGCTACCACCTTTATTGTAGCCTAATAAATGTTAATCTGTCACTAGCTTCTCTCAAAAAGACAATAACCTACTGATTCCACTGAGTTACTGAAGTCTTTCAATACCTGAGGTGACCATATGAGTTTGCGCCTGGTGATTTACGCAACCGCGCCTGAGCATGTGACGATGTCATTTCTAGTCAGACTGCACGGACTTCTTCTGGTAAAGCGCTTCAGTCGAGAGTGGAGTGGACTTGACGCACTGTTATTCACACTGTAAACGTCTGTCGCCAGATCAAAGATGGACTGTGGAATCATTACATCTAAGGCTGTCTTGTTGATGATCAGCCTTATATTTTGGGTAAGCGTGTGTTTACAAATTTATGTTGAATGTACTGAAAGTCAGGGGACTTTGTTCTTTTGTAATTAAAACACATTAACGTTACCGTAGTCGGCAACAAGCGAGACGACTGCGTGAAATCTCGTGTTGATACAGTAGTAACTTGATCAGTTTGACTGCCTTTAAATATCGTAAATTTCACCTTGTTTCTGTCTTTCTTTCGATCATTGGTGAATAGTTTTGTCTGAACCGCAGTCCTAAAAATCCTTATTAGGAAGAAACGTATTGAAGATTGCTGTGGTTTGGTTTGGTTGGTTTGGTTGGTTTGGCCCAGTGATAGTTCCGCAAAGTTAACGCTACCTTAGTTTAAGTTTTTAAGTCGGCGATTTCGCCTTTGAACCGTTTGCTAGGCCTATAGCTGAACTAACGTTAATTGTTTACCATCATGTAATATTGATTGTGTTCCATCATAGGTCTAACTGATTTGTCTTTATATCTTTCGAGACGTTTTGCAGATTTGTTGTTTTACTTCTGGTTTTGTGTCTAACGGGCTTTGAAGGTGGAATTGGATACGCTTATTTCCGCTTTATAATGACGGATTCTCTTTTCTATAACAGTTCAAAACTTCGGGAAAGTACGGCTAAACGCTTGTTGATTATCCCAGGTTTCAATAAGGCCTAGTTTGATCCAATTCCTCGTAGCCATCTTTGAAAACATGTATGTACAGTTATTTTGAGAAATGTCTCTTTCTTAATCTCTCTTCCTCTCTTTCCTCGCTCAGCCTTTTCATATGAGTAAATTTTATTGAAACTAATTACAGTGTGAACATTTAGTGCACCATGAATCATGCTGAAGCATGAATAAGTCCATTTAGACGTACATATTTTGTTTACTGGACTAATAAGCTAACTGAAATTCCTGAAGATTTAAGCTTTTGAATCTCCCTTGGCTGGAACATGGAACTGACTAACACCTTGACACAGTGAATATGCACACATATTATTGATACATTTCTTCTCTATATTTACAGCATCATTGTTTTCAGGGGTTTTGATGGTCACCCCCCGAAGGGTGCTAATCATGTTAGATCCCCATTAGTCAGTGTACGAAGTCCACTTTCATTTCCTTTTTCACTGGTTTGGTTTAGGTGCTTTGGGGAAAGTTTTGTGCTGGATCTTTTCAAATCAAACAATGACACCGACAAAGAAGATAGATAACCAACACGTGGACATCCTTTAACACTGAATTTCCTGTTGAGAGTTGAGCCATATTTTCCATGTGTGCTCACCACAGCTGTCTGACTTTTTCTTCAACATCAGAGCCTTTGGAACCAAGTTCCTAGAGGGGATTAAGGGCATGGTATCCTGAGTCCCATGACGGCAGTCTGGTTGTGAGAACAGTTAGTCATGTGGTGTGGAGGGGTGAGCGAGAGGGTGACTCATGTGATCAGAAATGACCCTCAAACCTCAGAGACGGCCCTTCTTTTTTGTGTAATATTTCCCCTTGTTGCTTTGTCTGCGTGTCATGAGAGCATACTTCCTAGGACCTTGTGAGTCACATGGTATTTCATGTAGGATGTACATGTGATCAGAATCAGTGTTGATTTTTGAATTTGGATCATGGAGTTTAAGCAGTGTGAGATGTAGATTTATTACTTCTGTTTCAGACGAGGATACTCAAACCACTTAATGCAGCAGGCCTCCGCTTTGCAGTAGTTTAGGATACCACATTAAAAAATGAATTACAAAATCAATTTAGAGATCTGATATACTGGGTGTGCACATGCATTGCTAAACTAAAAGAGGACATGCTGAGTAAGCACACCAGCATTTCCTAATTCGCAGTGCTGGCCTCTCTCATTTATGTGGATAAGAACAAATCTTTGTTGAGTTCAGTCTCAACAATGAGCGTGATCTGCCTGCTTGACATGTTTGTGTTTCAGCGGAGGAGGAATCACATTTAACCGGTGTCCGCGTTTTTATTACTTTTCCTTCCTCAGAAGAAAGCTATGCATTGCACAGTTTGACCTCAGGTTTAGAATAACAAGATGAACACATGTTAACTCTTCTGTACAAAAGACAAAACAAAACCTTACCTGACTTGCCAAGCCTCTTTTTCAAACAGGGAAATGTAACTGATAGTACCTCAGAGGACAATATTACTGTAACATAGAACCATTGAAACTCAGTAGTGGTGTAAAGATGTTTGCTTAGTTTGTTCTTGCATCTCAACAGCTTTTGTTCTGTTTATTGTTTATTTTTCATCTGCCTCAATTGCTTGCATTCAAATGAAGGAAGCTTAATGTGAACAACCGCAAGTAGATCCTGTTCAGCATCTTGTTTGATAGACTAGACAAAAGCTGGACCTAACATCTACTAAAGTGTGCATGTATGTATGTATGTATGTATTTTTTTTTTCTCCTTCAAGGCTGCTGGAGCTGCATTGGCCTATGTGGGAGCCTATGTCATCAAGAGCTATGATAGCTTCCAGAGCTTCGTGTCAGACAAGGGCACCCTCATCCCTGCGGTCATCATCATTGTTGTGGCTGCTGTGATGTTCATCATTGGGATTGTGGGCTGTTGTGCCACCCTAAGAGAGTCCAAGTTTGGGCTGGGCTTTGTAAGTAGAGACGTCCTTGTTTTGTTCAAAAAAAAGAATGACACCAAATATATTTTTTTCTTCTAATCTTCATTGGTTGTCTGCAGATACTAACCATTGTGGTTTTCTTTCCCCAGTTCCTGATTATCATCTTGATCATCTTCTTGGCTGAGGTGGCTGTTCTTGTCTGTGGTTTCATCTTCATGGGAAGGGTGAGTTTTTCACACCAGTGACCAGAAATTGCATGCAAGCAAAACTTAGTAACACTTTATTTGTAGATGCAGCCTGTGGAGGCTTTTACAAATGATTTGTTGAAAGTGTTGTCTTTAACCAAACCCATCCCTTAACTGTAACCTTCAAACCATAAATTGTTATTAACAAAGTGTTAACACATAGTTTGTGTAGAATCTGAGCATCAGATTGACTCGGTTGTTCAGATTGATCGGATTTTGTTCATTCTGCCAAAATTCATTCTGTGACTATTCTTGGGTTGCATTTGACAGATAAAGGGAGGGCTGCAAGAATCGATGACTACTGTGTTTGATAAATATAACGGGGAAAACACAGAGAGTAAGGCTGTGGATGCGCTGCAGTTTCAGGTAAGTGCTTTGATCTGGGCACATGTATGATTCTGTATCAGGATTTTAATAATTTGATATTTGGGTACATATGATATTACATGTAGTGTGTCAGAAGGGTTGTGAAGCATTTTTTCTTACTTAAAGGCACAGTCATGTCACATATGCTGTCTACAGTTTCTGCATTTTACATTCACTGAGAAAGTAGACCTATAGATGAACTGTGTATAGTTAGTACGTATGACCACCACTTACACTACATTTTCAGTTTGTCTGTATGGACAATATACAACTTACACTTTTTAGAAGTCTTTTACTTATGATTACATATAGTATAAGGACTGGATTATTTATTTTTTATATATTATGTAGCCTAGTTATACTTGTTTATGATAAACAATTTCCACTGACCATGGACTTGCACTGACAGTCTTTTCTGCTATGGATATCATTTGCATTCTTCTGCATATTTTCACACTACTCCTTTCACGCTTTGCAACCTGCTGTAATGGCACACAGTTGATTTCCCCCGTTATTTTTCAAGTGTGTATGTGTGAAAAATGACTCAGCCTGTTCAATACGATAGTGTCACTGTCGTTCCAAGTTTCACACTACTTATTTGCCTAACATTTAATGGTTTTATTTTGGTCCATCTACACTGAAGCAAACTGACTGGGCTGCTGAACTTTAGCTTGGGTGCAACTACTGTTTTCAGATATATTTATTGTGAAACATTTCTTTCAACAAGGCACTTGGTTTGACATTCACATGCTTCTTTTTAGGAAAAATCTGACATACACACAAACAACAAAAAAGGCCTAGTGACAATATCTATACTAAAAATGAAAATAATTAAAGCATAAGAAGTAATAATAATAATAAAATAATAATAATAACAACAATAAACAACAGCAACAACACACTGTAAACACATTAAGTACACATTAAGTATGAAAGACCTACAGGACATTTAAGACAAACCTTCCCCCACCCCATCCCAAACCCAAGTCTAACCCACCCTCCCCAGGAGTGCAATGTTATTGGTCATCTTAATCATTTGTCGAGTCAAGGTAAGAGACCAAAGATAGCCTGATAGCCAGTGTTTAAATGAGGGCACTTCTTTTTTCTTCCAATATAAAAGAATCAGTTTTTTGGCAGTTATAACACCATATGACAGGAGACGTTGTTGTGCTACATTAACCTTCCAGAGCTCGTCAGATGCTTGGGTGCAACTACTGATGCTATTCTGGGTGATACCTCTGGCTGCTTTCATTTCCCTAATAATGGTTAAAAGATAGAATTTTGGAAAGTGACACTTAGTCATTTCAGCTTAAATCAGCATTTATGACTAAAATGTAAAGATGGAGTATATCACAGCCTGGACAGGGTGGAACTATCAATTCACATGGCCACTAAAGACACTAAAAGTTATATTAAACACTAAATGTATTCATTGTCAAATTCATTATCAAAACAGCATATAACAACACATCTATTAGGCTTTTTCCTGATTTTAATTTCTGGCGTTCTGGCCCTCTTTAACTCCTGTGTGTGCCAATGTGTATGTACCTTGTTAATATATATAAGCTACTGGATAAATGATCTATCTATAGGTACGTATCTGTAGGTATGTAGGTACGTAGACACATATGTGTGCCTCAATCAATATCTATGTTTCTCCGTCTCCATCATCTCCTCTTCTCTTCTTTCCATGTATGTCACATGAATTGCCTGTAAGCTTTGTTTCAGTCTTGTTCAGTTCCTTTCCTGTGCTGCAAATATTTCTTTCTTTGCCCTCCAGTTTGAGTGCTGTGGTGTCATGAACTACACTGACTGGACCAGCAGGAGCTGGTACATTTCTCACAACAACACCTTTCCCCACTCCTGCTGCAAGAACGCCACAGCCTCTACCTGTACCGGACGCCCAGACCAGCCAGAGCTACTCAACACTCAGGTAGAAATGGCACCCAAATAACTTCAAGATTGAGGTCATGTTTATTAAATCTTCTCAAACTAGACAACGGCCAGACACAGAGTCGGGCGGGAGGATTCAGAGACTTGCCATAATATCTGCTGTTCCTTAATATTATATAATAATAACATAACATTTACAATAGCATAATATACGTTATTCAGTTTTGTTGTTGAATATTTGTGTAATTTTGTTGTTGGCATAAGAGGAAAAAAGTGTTTTCTGCCCCTTTCAATGTGCAAAAAGACAATGACCTCGATCTTGACCTTTTTACACAATGACACTGAGGTAACAGATTGCTATCCGCATTCTAGACAAGATAAAAGCATGTTGGGAATCTGTTGCACTCTTCTGGGAAATATTGGTCTCACCTCAAGCTTTTTATCAGTGAACTGCAGTGACTCTTGGTGAATAGCCATTAATCATGTCCTGCTGACCTCATGGAATGATGTATGTCTTTACAGGGCTGTGAAACCAAGCTGGAAGGTGTCCTTCAGAGCGTGCTCAGTTATGCCATGTTGGTCACCTTAGGTTTTGCCATCATCAAGGTAGCCTGCCTAGTGCTGGGCCTCTTGGCTCTGTGAAATGTTTTTGTTCTGTACAAGTTCTGTATAAGCTCTGTGGTGAGACCTTAATATGGTTGCTTTATGTGTTTATTCCTTTAGTTCTTCGGGATGATCAGCGTCTGTGTGATCACGTGCCGAAGCCGCAGAAATGAATACCAGCAGTTTTATGCGTGATCTCAAGCTTCTGACAAGCACAACCACCGTGGAAGAAAGTTTATGTAGCTTCTTCTGCTGACACACACACACACACACACACACACACACACACACACTCGCACAAAACACAGACACGTTCATGCATTCACTCCTAAATCTATTTGAATGGTTTATTTTCTTTTAAATTGCACTGGGTTTTTTAAGCCTTTTTACAGAGCATGTCACATATTTTGAAATGTTACGCAATAGGAGGGAAATAAATACAACATAGCTGATGGCTCCATAGCTCAATAGCCTTTTATATGGCAATGCTGACAGTCAGATTCTGAAAATGCTATGCTACTTACAATATACATATACATATACTTTCAACTGTAACTGATGGACTTACTGTGCGTACCATATTTATCTGTCTGACTCAAGAGAGAGGGAAGGTGACTATGTGCTGTGTATTCATGGTCCTTAGATTAGTAATTGACTGTTAGTCCACAGTGGACAAATAAAATGAGTGCTGCTGGCCACCTGAAAGAGGTATTCCTCCCATGACTGTATTAATCTGTTAGGCTGCTTTCTCTTTAATTGTTGTTTGGCTGGAAATAGCCTGCTGACTAAATAAATTCACTTTAACGTAAGCCTTTGGTTGGAAGTAGTAAGTGGTAAGAAGTTTGACTTCAGGAAAAAGGATGAAGAGTGGACATAGTCACTGGGTTAAATTGTTTGTAAAGCCAGTTCTCTATATTTCAAGTATGTTCAATATCTTCCATAACAGACACAGATATAGTCTGGTAGGCCTATCATGTTACACTTCCCCGTAGCCAGCCACCAGTTCTCAGAATATGTATGCTGCAGTTTCAGATAAGTCTCACAGCCAACGACTTTTGCATATCTTTTATTGTAGGGGCAATTTTTGGATATTTTCCAAATGGTTGTTTAAAAAGCATCTCTCTCTTATCATGTCCTGTGTAAAAAGGCCATGCAAATCAAATGCAAAAGTATATTTTAATACAGAAAAATTCAACAGACGGGGCAGAATAATGTGTTATGATATTTGATTAATCTTCTTGCAATAATGATTTTACAAATGTACTTTAATGTTAGATTTTAATACTGTTAATCTGAATTTATTTTCTAAATAAAATCAACATGTTTTATGACCTAATGGACTTAACGCAGCTCTCCTTCTTTATGCGTATTTGTATTTACAGGGTTTTTTTTCAGTCGCTAGCAACAACAGACATTAAACTATACCTAAAATACTTTTTCTAAACTGTTAACACAACAAAACACCTACATCACACAATTAACCAAACTTGTCAAAAGCACATTTTGTTAACAAACACCTAAACATTAGCATTTGTTTTCTTTACACAGTCTATTTCTGGCACACTGAGTGTAAGCATTTGCAGATAAGACATAAAAGATGCATAATTTTGGTGTGGGGGTGATCCTGCATGTAAAGAAAATGTACGCATTGTAGACGTGCATTCATTGACCGCATATTGTGAAATCAGAGAGAAATGTGTCACCTGTATGGCTACAACAGACCGATGGTGTGTTAATTGTATTTAAAGTCTTGAAAATGAGGCTCAAGGTCGAACAAAAGCTTGTAAGTTATTGAAAAACAATATCCTTATCCTTACCGTAGTTTATTTTCCTTAGTGTCTAGAGTCATGCAGAAGACAACAAACTTCCAATAAGGTTGGAAATGATGGTAGTTGTACCAGCTCTGTCCACAAGGGGGAGGCAGGGGGAGGTTTTTTGTTTGTTTGTTTGTTTGTTTTACCATTGAGAACATTTATCAGTCTTCTTGTAGTGAAGTCCATTTGGTTTTACATAATTGTCACACAAGACCATTTTATCTAGGCTGGAGCTACCATGGATTATTACACAGCTTTTAACAAATTATGTAATACAATAGACTGTAGGCCTTTTAATGAATCAACACCTTAAATAAAGACCTGCAATACCCTTGATATCTCCATACTTTGTTGCTTCATCTGGTACTGTTATACTGAGATGCATCACATAATGGGCCTGACCACAATGACCGAGTAAACAAAACAAAACAGCTCTCAAAGCACTTAGGGTACCAATGGAAGATAGCAGGTAATGAGCACATGGAGCATTCTCAAAGCACAATTCATTGAAAAGTATTACTGCAGATATTTCAGCATTGCTGAGATAAGGTGCTGCATTTTCAGCATTTTATATTAGATACCTAGTAGAATTAGCGGGGTAGAACACATATTACAGCGTTACTGTAAGATCACCTGTCACATTAAGTAAAATATGAATTACAACAGTACTTTGATCTTTCTTCCCCCCAGGTGACACCTTCGATATGTAGGCTATTATTATGTCTTCATTTTCTTTAAGGGAGTGCCAAGCCACATGCATGTCTCCAAAGGCACATGGTACATTTACCAACCTTTCACATTTACAGCCAAATTTCAGGGTGCAGACACTAGAAAAGGAAAAATAAGAGTCAGGTCAGTGTAACACTGAAAAGCCATGGACAGGAAGGAAAGCCAATATACCTTTGAGCTACGTTTATTACAGTACCAGGTACCAACAGACAAGTATGGACATGTAGATATAGACCAGAATGATACACTGAATTCAAATTGTGAAGGCAGACAAAACATCATAACACTAAATATTGACCTGTTATTGGAAAATCAAATGATTCCCTTTATGTGTTGGTGGGGGGGGGGGGGGGGTATGTTTGTATAGCAATTAGTTCTCTTCAAATGAAGGGTCAAAGGGGTGTCAACGATCACGCTTTGTTGGCAAACTACAATTCCCATGTGGGTAATGTTAGCATGAGGGGTGTCCAAATACAAGTAATGGAAATATTCTGACCATGCACTTTCGCTGAGAATAGGAGTGTGTTTGTGTTTGACCAAAGCATTTAACTGTTAATGCCTAGTAACAAAGCAACCAGTACAGAAGTGCAATGGCAAAAGGACTCATTTTCCTTAAGACAACAATAATACACCTTTTGAGGCCTATAGCAGTGGGTTATACTGCTTCCCATTTGAAAATAGTAAACTCACTGAATGGACTTTTCATATAAATAGGCCTCTGCTTTACAAATAATGTGTTGGAATACATGACTTGAAATCAAACTCTTATTCTCTGCGCAGGTCACCTCAAGTGCCTAATATGCTGAAATTTTTTAATTAATCAATTTTAACCATTTTATTTCATAGTGACATTAAATTTTAAACACAGACAGGCAGACAGACCCACACACACATTATCTATCTATCTATCTATCTATCTATCTATCTATCTATCTATCTATCTATCTATCTATTCCTTCCTATATCTTTTTGTCTATCCATTAAGCTCTTATCTTTACAGAGAGGGATTTCTTTTTTTCCCCTCCAGTGAGGTCACTCAGATTGCTGAGTCAGGTGGCTCCAGTGAGGACAGGCTGCTAATTTATTTATTTCCCCCCGTCTTACTCGGACACGTACATGCCGAAACCTGACCCCCGGAGGATGATGAGAGAGACAGCGGGAGGGCAGCCAAAACATCCTTCTCTCTCGGAGGGGATCCAAGGACTTCTGCACCACCACCCCAGTCTCAATGAGGCCGCCTTCCCTCACTGCCTGCTGGTACTGCTGCTGCCGGTGCAGCTGCTGCAACCAGCACTTTTATCTTATGTATAATGATGATTTTTTTCTTCGTTCCTGCACATTTTCACCCGTTTCCTCCTGCCAGACTGCCCCACCCAGGCCAAGTATGGATATGGAGAGGAGGGCAGAGTTCATCTTCAATCATAGAGCATTCAGAGCACGGTTTTTATAGGTGGATAACAAATAAGAGATCTTTTAAGCGTAACTCTGGATGTGAAATATCCGGAAAGTTGCTCCTCCACACAGCTGACACTATTACAAATCAGTGTATTTAACAATCCCATGACCATGATCCCAGCATTTGTGGTCAGATCTTAGGTCAGAATATGGAAATGACTGAGACAGAGGTGAGAGGGGTCAGAGTGTTGTACTCTCAGTGGTATTTCTGTGGAATTAAGTGGACCTCTCCTCCATTCCCACCTCACTTAATCTACAGTAGCCTACACTATGCTCTATGCTTGGTGGTAATCCCTACACAGGAGGGAGACTGCTCCACTGGCAGCACTCACTTTGCAATCAGATAATCTGTCGCATGACTTTCATGAGGTTTCACGGGAACTGTATATGCGTGTGTGTTTGTGTATGTGTGTGTGTGGGGAGGTGGGGGGAGAAACAAAACAAAGAAACAAAATATTACACAACATATAGATGGCATAACAAATACTATGCTTAAAACATTCTCAGGTCATAACAAACTGTAGTTGATAGCAGGTGTCCAGATAACGAAGCCTATTGATTGACAACTCCTTGAGTGACGTCATGACGGGGGGCGCCGAGGAGTTTCTAATAAAGAAAGGTTTATGCACAAGCAAAAGAAAAGGCTGTAACGCGCAGGAGCACTTCATGCCTGCTATTCCTATTCCTTGTCTTTCTTCCTTTCTAGACCAGATTGTCAAGGGTTACATCAGAAAGAATGATACCTTCCTGGAATGAAAATATCTTCTCGCAGTCGGCAGATAGGCTACTGTAATCTTACAAATCACATCAGTGCACCATGTCTCTTACACCGCGAAGCCCTGGAAAAATGAAACAACTCTTTCCTGGCCGTTCACTTCGGCGATAAGTGAGGATCGCGCAGTCCCGTTTAGTGATGTGAAAAGGTTATTTGTGTGTGTTTCTGAACATGTTACGGTAAGAATTGTAATCGCCGTCTCTGCCTCTTTGTAGTTTCTCAATGGATGGGCCGGAAGATAAAAGATAGCCTACTGTTGTAAAAGCATGTCGTGATGCAGAGGGGATATTTCATGCAAGATTGTTTATTTCAGGCTTTCTACTTACTTTAGGTTATTATTCGAGGATGAAAGTTAATTTCGGTCCCATTCACGGGTTTCACTGCGATTGTTCAGTTGTTATTCGGGCGTTTCAGTGTTGCCACACACAAAGGCAAATGCAGCACTATTGTTTAATAAGCAGCTGACGGATGGTTATTGCTTTGGGGCGCAAATTAATTATTTATTAAATTTCACAATACAGTTTTAGTCGGACAGTTAACAAGTGGCCGCTGTTGTGGGGTTATTTTTATTTATTTATTTTGAAATAGACCATTACAAGCTTTAATGTATTTACTATTTTGTTAATTAATATGAAAGACTATGGTAATATTTCTGTTAAACCATTTCGAATGACTCAAAGCAAGCAATTTTATGGGTTAAAGGATTGTCGTGATATTTGATGATGGTCACTATGAAACGGCAATGCAAAATACCCGTGGAGCTGATACGCTGAGCGCCATACTAGTATACATTATTTATAAAGTTGAGCGCTGCGGCGAGCCGCTCCTTCCATCTTCTTTTACCATTCAGCGCAACATCACTGTAGTTAGAGATATATGCTTATATGGCATGCGATTTTCACTTATCCAGGCATAAGGGCCTAGGCTTTCAGCACAATGTGTAGAAATAAGACTGTTGACTATATGTTATGAGGAAATAGAATCTCTTTCAGGTTCCAGAAACCATGATGATGGACTCTTTTAAAACTCTGTGGTCGTGAGAAGTCTTTTTTTTTTACATAGTGGAGATTTTGTATGGAAGATTTGAGTTCTTGAAGATTTTCTTTTGGAGCTACTAAGAATTTGCAGGAATACATTATTAGGGCTGAAAGGGTTTAGAGAAGTTTTTTGGTTTAAATTTTTAGAAACATCCCTTTTTATCTGTAGTGTTGGATTCCATAAACTTATTTAAATGAACAGTATTATACACGGTGTGATCAGTGTTTAAGGGGTTTCCTTCTGTCCGTCCACTAATAAACTTTCTCTCACTGTAGGGGAACGCAAGTTCGCTGATATTATCCCTTTGATGGATTAGATGTACTGAGAACGTGAGTGTCTTAAGCCCTGTTCTTTACACTTGTCCATGTCTCATGGATTTGCAGCAAATGACAAGACCTTGACTTGACATGGTGACATAGGGCATTATGTTAATTTGTTTTTCACAGATTTAGCCTACAGATACATACGATAGGATAACATGCAACTGATTTTAAATATGATGCAACACATTGAATTGTGACAATTAAGTGTGACTGATGTGTAAGCTTCTGAAGTAGAGTGGCAGCAGTGATGCATAAATGTAATACAAATACTAAAATCACACACACACACACACACACACACATACACACACAGAGAGAGAGAGAGCGAGAGAAGCTACTGAGATAGATTTGCTGCACACATTGTTTTGTCCCCTTTGTGTATCAAGTTGAGCGTCCTCAGTCTCACTTACTTTGTCCTTTGTTGTCTTTTTTTTTTGTAGTCTCCACCCAGCAGGAAATGCACGATGATGGCAGTCCTGAGCAGGCCCTGCTGGCCAGTGGAGGTTAAGGAACAGCCTGCAACCAGAGAAGGCAAGAGGCGGCCTCTTAGATTACGGGCGGATTACACTTGGATTATTAACTCGCTGCCTCTAAAAGCAGATCTGATCAGGGTAAAACCGTCTGTGAGAGTTCCGTGCATGAAAGAAGGACGACTCAGGGATTCATTCACAGAGAAAGAGAGAGAGAGAGAGAGAGAGAGAGGGAGGGAGGGAGAGAGAGCGAGCAAGAGATGGGAGGGTTGGGCAGAACACAGGGAGGCCAAGCAGGAGGATAGCTTTGATTTTCTCAGAATGTAACTCAATTTAGCCAGGGACAAATTGGAGGCGGGATTGCTCTAGTATAGGCGAACAGCTGAGAGCAGACTGAGTGAAGCCTGCAATCCTGTGCATGGGGAAAGGGCTACTGTATCAGTGTGCGTAGCAGGCGCTGTCTGTGGGATGTTGCTATGGAAACACTTGCCCTGCACCAGAGAGTGGAGTTGTCTCTCTCACGCTAATTCGCGTCCCTCGCTGATATCTGAAGTAGATGGAAGAAACACTGCAGTTTAGGAGGGGGTTAAGGGAGGGTTATCTGTTCAGGAACTACTTTGAATGGGTTGTGTTCAGGCCAGTTCTGATCATGTAGACAGTCTTAAGTGGTTATAGTGACATCCCAATGCAGATCTCTGCTTGTATGTATTTCTTTTTTTTAAAAGTAAATTTGCAGCTTTTTTTCTTTTGGATTGTGTCCAGTTTCCCCTGACTCTGTCGAGTTGTTGACCATTCCACAAGTTGTTGGTGTTGATTTTGATGAGGTGAAACTGTACCTGTTAAAGCTCACCCCCTCCCTCTTTCTCTTCTGTAGAGGCACTCCTCTGAAAGATGGCCAGGCACACGTCCTTGCCCTTCCGCTATGGCTTTGACCTCGGTGGCAACTTCCAGGACGTGCGGCCCCTGGGCACGGGTGCCTCAGGCCTGGTCTTGTCTGCCGTGGACCGACGCTCGGGCCAGCGCGTGGCCGTCAAGAAGCTGGTGATGCGCGACACGCTCAGCGTCAAGCACGCGCTCCGGGAGGTCAAGATCACGCGCCGGCTCCAGCACGAGAACGTGGTGCGCGTGCACGAGGTGCTGGGCCCCTACGGCCAACCGCTGCTGCCCACCGCCGACCTGGCCCAGCTGTCAGCCATGTACATCGTCCAGGAGTGCATGGAAACAGATCTGGCGTGCCTGCTGGAGCAGGGTCCGCTCCCTGCTGGCCACGCCACCCTGCTCTTCTACCAGCTCCTGCGCGGCCTCAAGTTCATTCACTCGGCCAACGTGCTGCACCGCGACCTCAAACCCGCCAACATTTTCATCAACACGGAGCAGCTGCTGCTCAAGATCGGTGACTTTGGCCTGGCGCGCATCGTGGACCCACACTATTCGCACAAGGTTGGTAGGTGATGATGACTAGACAGGCAGACAGGAAGTCTGACCACATCTGAGTGAGACTGTATATGTGAGGTGTGTGTGTATCTGTGTGTATGTGTGTGTTTGCACTGTGCAGCAGCGCTCATTCTCTGTAGACTGCCTGAGGGGTGGGTTATGGTGAATACAGAGCAGCAGCCATCCATGGTGGTGGCAGTTTCATTACTCGGAATTGACCGGGGCCTGGGAATGAATTACGTTACTTTGTGGCGCAGTGTGCTGCTGGAAAGCAGCGGAGAGGAGGAGGAAGAGCAGGAGAGACGAGTGTTTGTTTAACGGCGCCGTTAAACTCACTCGGCCCTGTGGCACGGGGGCTATAAGCAATGCACGCTGAACCTGATCCCCGGTGGCATATCCATGCCACTGATAGTAGACATCTTGGCCATATACATTTAGCCAATCGGTTGCTGTGAAGGGACTTAACTGACAGGGATGATGACTCTCCCAGATGAATGGGATCAGATTATATTTGATCAGATTGAAGATGCCTTATGTCATCTTATCCCTTTGCTCATTTAAATGAATCCACCGCTCCAGAAAACTCAGCCTTTATCACTGGCTGAAAATGAGGATTCATCAGAAAGAGCTTCTTGCTGAACACCCACAGTTGCATAACAGGTTTTTAACCTGGTAAAGATACACTGTTCATATTGCGCATATAATAGGTTTTTGTCCTTCTGTTGTACAGGGCTCTGCTCCATTTCGATAGCATTTGATGCAGGAAGTATTCTCGCATGGTGGTGTTGGGTAGAACTAACAGTAGAATATGTTTTTTTTTAAACTATTATCAGAATTCAGTTTGTTACTCTGTTGGCCTGTTTCTATTAGCATGGTCAGGAAAATACAAGGACAGTAGCCTTGAAACACACAAGACTTTTGAAGAACCTCTTCCTTAGGAATGAAATTATTATTATTATTATTATTATTATTATTATTATTATACACCTAAGTGCACTTGTATTTTTAACATCAGTATGGGCAAAATGTGCCTTTAATCACTAGGCTAAATTAATGTCACATCAGTGAGCTTCCTCTTTAAGCCTCGTGCAGACATCCTCATGGCGAGAGGATAAATCTTGACTAGCCAGATGTAATGGACCCTGCCACGGCGCTGCAATAAGCAATAAAAGCATAGAGCCATTAGTCGTATGCAAGCTTACAGCAGAATGAACTATGGCTGGGACGCTGGAGGGTTTTCCATATGGGCTTAAGCCTTTTAGGTCTGTCCCCTGAGTTTATTATTCGAAAGGCTTGCAAGTGTGTGTCTAAGGAGGGTTTGATGCTGCATATATTGGACTATTGGACATAACCAGACTGTAAGCTCTGCTGAATGCCCTGTATTTTTGTGCTCTGAATTGTAGTATTTTTTGGCTGAGGGTTTTGGTAAGCATAATTCCCAGATTTGATTTTCTTTAGATTTGTAATCTCTGAGCTATGGCGTAAAGCGTGTTCTTAGCACTACTTTTGTTCAGCTGCTAATATTTTCTTTGGTATGTTGTTTTCACCCTGCAACAATGCTAGTGCTACTAACTACAAAAGCATTCGCTTGCCCTGGCAGGAGCAAGTATCTCGGTACACACAATGTACTCCTGTGATGAAGTGATAAATTAACATCAGTGTAACATCAGTGCTGAGGAAACAATAACTGTTTAGAATCCTGCCACTGCCTTGACTTAATACTTTAATAACTTCATCAAACGTTGTCATGTGATGTTACACAATGATCAAATTGAATCACTCCTGTTGTCTGAAAAGGATTAGGGCCTGAAAGATTAATGTGCCAATTTACTGCCTCATTGTGCAGGGTTATTATTGCCAGGGAGCCCTCTGTGTAACTCTATCAGTGCAGTGAAGGCCCGTATGAATGGGGGGCTTTGTGTGAGCTTGGACAGGATGAGCAGAAGCGGAGCTGCACGTGGAGGGGAAGGTTTGGACACGGACTGGGACTGGGACTGGGGCTGGGACTGGGACTGGGCATGCTTGGAGCTGACAGTAGGAGGGAGAGAACGAAGAGGAGGAGGAAGGGAATAACAGACTGGTCAGGGTGCTGCCCCGGGGGCATTGGGGTGAGGTGGGGGAATACAATGAGCTGTGCTGTGCAGCAGATACCGGTGTAAAACAAAACAGCCTCTATACACAATTTGGTGTGTTATGAAGGCAAAAGAAAGGCCCTGACACATTGTGACAAAGCTGCCAGTGTCCCAAATGCCCTGTGTTGGTGCAAATGTGAGTTCACAACTGACCCCCCCCCCCACACACACACACTCACACACACTCACACTGCCCAATGCCCAAAGTGTATCTTTTGTGGATGAGGCTTTTGAGACTGTTTCATATCGCAGAGCTGGAAGAGCTCCAAATTGTCCATGCTCTTAATGCATTCTTCTCCAGCATTGGAGCAGGCAACAGCGGAGGCACCCGTACTTCTGCTAGTCATTACTACAGTCTGTAGGGCTCACAGTTTATCAGAAGAGGAAACCGAGGCCCTGCACCACTGGAGGCACAGTGTGAAAAGAGAGACAGAGAGAGAGAAAGAGAGATGGGGACAGAGAGAACTGGGTTGTGCTGGGCAGCAGTCTGTGATGGAGAGAGAGAGAGAGAGAGAGAGACATATGAGAGAGGGTGAGAGAACTGTGCTGTGCCCGGCAGCAGTCTTTGATGGAGAAAGAGAGAGAAATGGAGATGAGTAGTGGCTAACATGATAGTCACTCGGCAGTACCTGGATCTAGTCTCTGTGCTAGAACAGGAAGCTGAGCACGTGTCACAGAGATCAATGGCCTCACTGACAAGCCTCCTGTCGCCCCTACGGTCGTGTTGCCTCTTCAAACAAACAGCGAGTGGGTGCAGTGCTGCAGTGAGCGAACGTGTTTCGTCTGGGGTAAACAAAGTGTTTTTTTTCTGCCACACATCCCAGTGAGCACTGATGAAAACACATCTTTTGTTGTAGCACTGCAGCTAGAACAAACTCTGCTATGAAACACTAATAGAATTCAAAGCTGGGTCTACACAATGTATGTTTCAAGAGATCATACATTTCAGTTGTTAAAGGTAGCAACGCCATATGAATGTTACTCTAATTCAATTGTGCTTTAGATGGGATTGTGTGTGTGTGTGTGTGTGTGTGTGTGTGTGTGTGTGTGTGTGTGTGTGTGTGTGCAGTGTTCACATGTGTACAACTTTGATGCTTCACTTTGAAACAAAGTGTGTGGAAGAGACAATGAGCCGTTTGCCGCCACAGGAAACGGCGTCCTGGTGTGTGCAGCATATTTGTGCCAGCTCACCTCCCTGCTCCTCCCTGCTGAGTCTGCCTAGCCAGGGCCCACAAATAATTCATCACCTGGACTCGCTGTGCGTGGGAGGTGAGAAGAGAAAAGAGAGGAGAGAGGAGAAGAGGAAGGGGAGGGAGGGAAGAAGAGAGAGACGGTGGGAGAGGAGGCTATGGTGACGGACAGAGATGAAGGGATGTAGACAGAGGTTGGCTCTGAGGGAGAGCAGGTGGGGGTGGTGGGGGGATTTGGGGAGGGGGGTCACTCGGCTGTCTCTCATGAAACATTGAGTGACACTCTGTCGGGTTATTGTCAAGTAAAGCCGTGGAGGATTAGGGGGTCAGGCTAATGCTCAGTTCTGTGCGGCACACCGACAGCCTCAACCTGAGAGGCTAGCAGTTAGCTGTCACCGCACTGAATGTGTCCTTTTCTCTGGCGTGTCTCACATCTGATAAGTGCAAACCTCAGTGGTCCTCTGCTAGCACTTTCTGGAAATGTCTCAGAACTGACTGGGGGGGGAGAAAGAGAAAGTGAAAATAGATAGCAAGTGCTTCTTGACTTTTTTGAAGCCTGGTTCTGTCATTCATTAGGTGGCACTACTTACTTTGTAGTAAGGCGTTGCTGTCCAAAATATCACCTTCTTTTTTTCTCTGCAGTAAAACAAGACTTTTGCATATTCCCTGTCTAGATAATCATTTGATCATCACTCATGCCTTCATCTTCTGTTTTTATCCTTCTTATTAACTCTCCCTGTCTCTCTGTCTGTCTGTCTCTCACTCGCTCCCTCGCTCCACCTCAGGGGTACCTGTCTGAGGACATTGTGACAAAGTGATACCGTTCTCCAAAAATATCAGCCTCTTCTTTTTTTCCATCCTTATTTTTAACTCTCTCTCTCTCTCTCTGTCTCTCTCTTTGTCTGTCTGTCTGTCTGTCTTTCACTCACCCACTCGCTCCACCTCAGGGGTACCTGTCGGAGGGCATGGTGACAAAGTGGTACCGTTCTCCTCGCCTGCTGCTCTCCCCCAACAACTACACCAAGGCCATAGACATGTGGGCGGCCGGCTGCATCCTGGCCGAGATGCTCACTGGCCGAATGCTCTTCGCAGGTAATAAGCTCTGGTTGACCCGTGGAGAGAAGAGAAGGATGAGATATATGTAGCCGGTTGGATAATGTGATTCAGACCGAGCCTGAGGTCACAGCTCTATGACTCTCTGTTGATCTAGAAGAGCGATAGAGTCAAAGAGTGGGCAGCAGCAGATCCCACAGAGTTATATTGTGTGACACACTGTGCTTTTAAATATGAGAGGTTGCTGTGTTCATACCATGTGGAAAATGCAATAAAGCACAGAGCAAGTAAAGTAAATCAGATAAAGCTTCAATTGTACTAGATGATTATTTATATACATATAATATACATTTATATACCCTTTACTGTTACCATTCTATACCTATGACTGTATAAACAGATAACATGTCCACTTGGTTGTGCAGAACAGTTCATCCTCTGTGCTTCATGCTTATATCATGTTTCTACTATGCACTTATGCCCTGTGTTCTTGTGTGTGTGTGTGTGTGTGTGTGTGTGTGTTTGCGTGCTTGTGTACCTTTGCATATGTGTGTGTGTGTGTGTGTGTGTGTGTGTTTGCGTGTTTATGTACATTTGCATATATGTTTGTATTTGTGTGTGTGTGTGTGTGTGTGTCTGTTATATGGTTCTTTGCATGTGGGTCTCTAGGGGCCCACGAGCTGGAGCAGATGCAGCTGATCCTGGAGACGGTGCCGGTGGTGCGCGATGAAGACCGTCAGGAGTTGCTGCAAGTCATGCCTTCCTGCATCAGCTACGGCTGGAAGGTCAAGAGGTCGCTGCGTGAGCTGCTGCCTGACGTCGACACTGAGGGTGAGGGCGGACGCTACTGCCAGCGGCTAAAAATATCCATTCATCTGTCTCTCCCTCTTTCTCTCTCTCTCTCTCCCTCCCCCCCTCTCTCCCTCTCTCTTTCTCTCTCTCACACTTGCTCTGCCTCCCTCTCTGTGCTTTTTGCCATTCTACTTGCTTTTGAAGAATCAGTATGCAGCTTACACAACCAGTTGGGCTAAGCAGTTTGTTAGTTTTAGTGCCATGACAATCAATCAAAATCTGAAGGCAACTCAGTTTTAGTTGTATTACGATAAAACATCCAAGAGCAGGCAAAGAATGCTTCTGCTCTCCAGTCTCTCTCTTGAATTGTGATTTTATTTGATTTACTGCCTCTGATTTCATTCTGCTGGTGATATGATTATGATGTGTGCTTTTCGGGAAGAAAAAAAAACCTACCAAGCCATCTTAGCCCTGTTGTTCGAGCTGTTAGAAGGGAGGAGAGAATTTGGTAAAGCATAGACTGAATAGCGAATTAGCAGCTATGTTGGACCAAATTCTCTTCTTCTTCTTTGTACCGACAACATTTGTTAAGCTCGAACAACAGGACTATAGTTGGAAGTACTTCGGAGTATCACTCCCCCAATACCCAAAGTCACCCCCTAATACTCCTTACTATCACTAATGTTCTGTTCATGTTAAAGATGTACCTTTCTTTCTTTTCTGCTCATGTACCTCCCTGTGTAGCCATCTGCTTCCTGGAGCGCATCCTGACCTTCAACCCTATGGATCGGCTCACCGCCGAGGCGGCCCTGGCCCAGCCTTACCTGCAGCAGTACTCATGTCCGCTGGACGAGCCCACATCCCTGCAGCCCTTCCGCATTGAGGATGAGCTGGACGACAAAATGGTCACGGACAACAGCCCCATCACATCCCTAAACTGGAACAGGTAGCCAAGTAAAAATCAAGTCAACCGCTTGAGATTCATATGCACGTCATATAAATGTTCCTGGAGGTAAGGCTATTGTTGGTACCACTCAGGTATTTCCTCTCAGCTTTGACCACATTCATTAGTTCCGTGTTTTGGTTCAAAAGATACCGCTAATGAGCACATCCACACACTGAATATAAAAGGAGAGTTTTTACTTTAGAGGTGTGAAGATTCCATCTCTGAGGCAAGGTGTTGTGGGTAAATGCAGCGCATAAATCTGCAGGAAACAAACAAAACTGGTGGCAGGTTGTGAACACGTCTCTCTCTCTCTCTCTCTGTGCTCGCTCTCAGATAGTTTGAAATATCTGCTGCTAAAATGGTCTTTTATTTTTAGCGCACAGTGAGACACTTGTAGCAGATTCAGTATTCAGGCTCAGCAGTGTTCAGAGAAAGAGAGAGAGAAAGAGAGAGAGAAAGAGAGAGAGAGAGAGAGGGTGGTGGAAAACACTATTTCTGCTTATGGAACTATAACAGCCACAACCACAACCACAAGCCATCGACACAATGCCCTGATCGCTCCTTAACACTCAGTATCACAGCACAGACATCCATGAATCTGTCAAGTTAGGAGGTTGAAGGTACCCAGGCACCTTGGATTATTAACATCACATCCTGTGCAATTACAATCAGCCTCATATAGTGAAGGTTTGTTTCTGTATTCGGTATTTTGTTTCCACTCCCAGTGAGGTAAATTGAATGGCTCCTGTATGAATGACGTTTGAACGATGGGAAAAACTGACATTGTCAACATTACAAAATCATACACTGTATAGACAACATTATTGGGATGCCTGCCATTAAATCCACTGGAACAATAATGACATCCATTTCTAAATCCAGAGCTTTAAATATGGTTCCCCTTTTCAGCTGTAACAGCTTTCATTCTTTTGGGAAGGATTTCCATAAGATTTCAGAGTGTCTCCACTGCTATTTTTGGCCATTTATTCAGAAGAGTATTTGTGAGGTCAGGCACTGACTGTGGGACAAGACACCTTGGCTCACAAACTCTCTTCTTGCTCGTTCCAAAGGTATTTAACTACATATTCTCTGTTGGCAAGTAAAGTTCTTTCATACCAGTCTCACCAAGTGGTGTTTTTATAGGTCTTACTTTGTGTACTGGGGCGAAGTCAAGTTGGAGCTTAAAAGGGCTCCAACACAGAATAGTTCAGAATGTTTCAGTATACAGTACTAAGGCATTAAGATATCCCTTTACTAAACCAAGCCCACCCCCTAAAAACATCATTACATGATGATCCCTCTGCCACCAGCTCACAGAGAGAAGGTTCTCTGCTTCTCTTTTGGAGGTGAACGTGAACATACATTGCCAGCCAGGTCTTTCTCTAAACGTTAGTGGCTAGCTTCATAAATCCTTTTTTAACGAATAGACAAGAGTTGTCACAGACCCTCCAAAATCTTGTGAAAAGCCTTTCCTGAAGTGTTTAAACTGCTGTAGTTGTATCAATATTAATGTAGAGAGGGATGTCACTGAAGACGCTGTGGCTGTTGTCTGTACAGTGTGTCCCATTGAGATTGGGCAGATGTGCAAATGAGAATACATAATGGCAGTGGAATGGGTGTTTGATTGTGTGGCTGAGGAAGACAGGAAGATAAGAGATGTTGGTCAGAATGTCAGACCAAAATTCTCGATGGGCTTGTTGAGGAGACTTAATGGCAGTCAAATATAGCATCGCATTAATTCTCCCCTTAATTACATCTCCTGGTTAATACCCCGACAACATCATTGTCACGTCCTTGTTGTCCTCCCCCTTGCCATATGGCTATTCATTAGACTGCTCAGCCTGAAGTAAACAAAAGGGCAGAAACTTTTAAGGGATTTCTTTGGCGTAGATTAATGACACACGTTCAAGAGCTGACTTACAACATTCACAGAAAGAATGAAGGAAAGAAAGAATGGTCAAGAAAAAGAAAGAAAGTAATCACAAGAAAGGCAAATACCGTATTAGCCCGAATATAAGACAATATTTTTGTCCTGTAAATACTAAAAGCGGGGTTATTTTCGGACTAGACAAAAATTGTGAAAAAAAACATTGTGTTAAATAAACCGTCTGCATCTCATTGGCCTACAAATGCCACACACATTGGAGAGGGAAGAACAAATTCAAAATTAGCCTCGAGTGGTGTAAAAGAATGACTGGGTTTACATGCACTTCAGTATCCCTTGACACGGTGTTGATAATATTCGGGATACAGTGTTTAAATGTGCACAAAGCCGGCACTTTATATCCAATATTATTCGGGATACAGAAGTGTCCAATGCGGCACAATGGCCTGTGACTGAATGAGTCTAGCCCAGCACCTGCACAGACTTCAAGGAGAAACTGTCTTTTCAGCGGGAGTCTATGATCAAACTAATGAAAATTCACTCATACAGATGGGCAATGCTGAGAAAATGTCAGCGTTTTCTGACATGCCAACACCGGTTACAGTTGCAAAGAAAGGTTGAAAATCAGTTACTGTGCAGTGGAAATGAGAGAAGCGAATCACCATTATGTCTGAGTGTCCTGCGGTCAGGGCAAAGTCAACTCCATCCTTTGACATGCAAGGCTGTTGCCTTTATGCAGACCTCTATCGGTAATGCATGTGGTTTTCTGCCTGCTAGATAGCCTACAGTGTATTGTTTGCACTTTCATAGAAAATTATCATTCATATGGTAGCCTACTATTCATTCAACTTCATTGTGACAAATGTATCCACATTAATTGATGTGATCTCATCCTTTAATTTATAGTAATGATGTTGAAAATATTTGCTAACTTTTAAAATGTTCTCCAATGAGTTGTCACCAGTATTTTCAAATAAAATAATTCACTATACAAGGCTGTAAAATTTGGTCTACAAAAAAGTTTTCTTTTTTCTTTTTTTCCCAAAACTGGGTCTGGAAAAGGGGGGGTCATCTTATATTCAGGATCGTCTTATATTCAGGCCAATACGATAAATTAACAAAGAAATCAAGAAATAGAAAAAAGTGTTAAGGTAATAAGGAATAAACATATAGCTAAAATCTTATTACTGAACACTTCAGCTGACTTGTCTGTTGTCTAAAGTTGGATACTGAAGTTAGCTGCTGAGGCCGAATACTATAGTTTTGTTGCAAGCTGCACACCAGTCTGTCGTCAGGACACTAGTATGCTAAGGTTGTTGTTGTTGCAGGTCGGACACCAGCCTGTCGTCTGACACGTGCTGGCAGCAGCAGGAAAGGTGCGATTGCATGCAGAGCGTCTCAGAGATGGGTGACGCGGATGAGGAGGAGGTCCAGCGGGACCCCAGGGCCAGCTTGGGCTCCCTGCTGGAAGAGGCACAGGTGGACCCGCGCAAATACTCGCACAGCAGCTCAGCCGAGCGCTTCCTGGAGGGCTCGCACTCCTCGCTAGACCGTGCTTGCGGCGGTGGCGGCAGCGGCATCTACAGCGAGCTGGACTGTGGTCGCTCCTGTGACTACAAGGTAGGCTCGCCGTCATACCTGGACAAGATTGCATGGCGCGAGGGCAAGCCCCAGAACTACTCAGAGCCCAAGCTGATCCTGGACCTGTCACACTGGAAGCGCAACGGGAGGCCTGGCCCAAGGCGGAGGAGCAGCGCGGAAGAGGAGGAGGAGGAGGAAGGTTTGGCCTCCAAGGTGGAGGCGGAGGAAGAGACGGAGGAGACGGGGGATCTGTTTCAGGAGATCTCGCGCTGGGTGGAGAGCACGCAGTCACGGCTGCATTCGCCCAGCCCGCCTCAGGAGACCCCCGTTACACCCAGCTCGCCCCCACTGCCCCTCTCCCCCACACTGCTCCCGGAGAGCGCCCTTGGGCGTCTTGGTGCCCCCACCATGCTGCTGCGAACCACCCCCGAGTTCATGCAGGAGGAGGAGGAGGAGGATGAGGATGAAGATGGCAGGCCCGGACCCTGCCGCTTCACCTCCTCTCCCCCGTCACTGCTGCCGTCCTCCCCATCATCTCCCACCCCGGGCCCCTCATTTACCTACCCCCACAGGACCCAGAGGACAGGTGGCACTCCCCCTACTCCGACACCTCCTGCTGAGAAGCTCCAGTCACCGTTTGACCTGGACGTGTTCATCTCGCGTGCGCTCAAGCTTTGCGGCCAGAGTGATGGTCTGGGTGGATCCGGTCCGCCCGGGGCCAAACGGCCCAACATTAGCGTTGTTCCGGGGCTGGCGGATCACCGTTCGGCCTCACCTGCCCGTAAACAACACTGGCCAAGCATGGCCCAGTGACACAGACGCATCCGAGGCTGGTGATGTGTCTGTTCTCCTGTCTGCAGATAGCAATGCTTCAATGCAAAAAACTTCCTACTGCTTTAATCCATCCAATACAAGTCGACCAGGATAGGTACCTCCCGATCACAGGCTGTTCCTTTGAGGCAAATTGGATGTTATTAGAGGAATTTGGCCTTTTGTGCAAATTAAGCAGCATGTGACTGACAATGTGCATGACAGGAATGATGATTTGCAAAGTTCCACTTCAAGTTGTAACAGAGGGAAAATCATATTGCCCTTAGGTGCTTCTGTCATATGCACAAGGTACAAAGTTGATTTTTCTCCTAACATTAATTTTAAGGAATAGTAGCAACACAGTATGGCAAGGAAAGTATATACAAATGTATTCTGATTGCTTAAAATGAGGATAAGACCTGTTGGTAACACTAAATTCTGAATGTATTACCATATTTACTGGACAATAGGATTGTAGCATTTGGACTCCTCTCAACCAAGAGAATTGCTTGGCTACCCAATGCTGTTAATATCATTGTAATGTTACACTGTTAACATTATTGCAGAGCTTCCTACACAGATGCTGTATAAATTTGTATATTTACTTTAGAAGTTTGTGTTCCTGCTATTGAAACATTCCGTATCTGATGTTTGTTAGTGTTTGACTGTGGTCTATTATATGGTTTTATTGTTATCACTTTCTAAATGTGTTTAATTGGAGTATTCACCTCTCGCTCAGAAGCAATATTTACAACCTAACTTGGAAAGCCACAGCACATTTTATTGCAAATAGCAACCCCATATGCTGAAATGCTGCAGCCATTTCAAATGTTGTTCTTATACAGTTCAATCTTAAGACTTGCTTTTGATCATACACCCCATATCAGAACTCATGTTACACAATCAGTCCACAATTGGTTTGAACATGCTATAGTTTTTGTGGCAAATAATCATCTCTGATAAGGGATCATCTCTAAATACATACAAAGTCATGAGAACATGACATATAGACTGACAGCATCAGGTTTCTGAAGAGCACAGAAAACAAACACTGCCAGATCATTACAATGTGTCTCCACAATAGAATACACTGGAAGTGAGTAACTGAGTCATTGCTCATTTACCATGCCATTCAGCAATAATATAATAACATTAACTATAGTAATATAATCAGAAAAGTCATAGACACACTGACATAATAGCTTTGATGGTTTAATTTTTTTGTCCGGAAATAAACTGATGTGCCTTTGTGTTTTCCTGTGCTTCCAGCACATGCTTCTTCTAAGTTTTTGCATGATATGAAATAATTGCTTTAAATCTGATTAATCATTCTGTATCTTCATGACGTGTGGCATATGTGGTATTGTTACTAATGTGTAATCTTCCCAGTTCTCTCATATTTTGTCTTTTGGATGTAACATATTTTGTGGAGGCCACATGGCATTTTCCTCTGTGCAGTTTCTACTTTTGCTGACAAGTGAAAAAATTAAAATTTGCTGATATTTTTTTGTTGGAGAGTGTTTGCTTAATGAACGCTGACATCAGTACTTTTGTGTGTGGTCATTAATCTTCTTGTATTGGCTTATGATAACAGCATTGGATGGAGATTAGGGACATCATTTAGAATCCATTTATTCATATTATTGAATTTGTGTTCAGGACTGAATTCTATTGAAACTTTGTTGGTTCTTATTGAACCGGCACACACACATATACATACATACACACAAGAGAGAGAGAGAGAAAGAGAGAGAGCTCACATATGTATTGTAAAAATATGTACTTAAAGTCTGTTCAGGATGATTCACATTTTTAAAAGTTCAATGTAAAGTAGGTGAAAACATAAAGAAACTGGTAGGTTCCAGTAGTCCTCCTAAGTTAAAGGGGGGGGGGGGGTAAAAAAAATTCTAATATGAGGTGTTTGCATCACAGAGATCAAATTCTGTGACATATTGCAAATGGAAATATACTGGATATGGAGGCAGTGAGTTTCATCTGAGAAACTAATCTCAAGCTGATCCAAACGTATTTATGGAAGAAGCAATTCATATTGCTGGAAACTTTAAATCTCGAAACATAAGGTGATAACTTTTGAATGGCATTGTACATTAATGATGCAATGCTGTAGCCTACTGGTTTCACAGAGTTTGGTTTTAACCTGTTGGCCTCAGATAAATGAAAGGACAGGAAACAACTTGATGTGGCTAAACAGCACCATCTATTGACGCAACCTTGTAAATAAAAATAGTTGTAGCCCATACTCAGTCCATGATGTTCTGTCGGTGTTTTAAAATAGTTTTAAGGGACCGGGAATCAATGACAAGTCCATATGACAGACATACAAGAGGACTTGTGTTTATAATTTTTTCCCCCGACTACTTGTTTGTGGAAAAGGGCACGGCTACGTAGGCTCCGCTTGATTAAACGCCCGATTAAAAATTGTCGAGGAACACTAATTTCAGTTCCAGTAGTAGCATACGTGTGGGTAAACCGACGTCCAATTTGACAAACTGAAATTAAACGATGCGTAAACAATGTCTATTACAGTATATTAGTAAAGTATATTTTTGCTAGTTCTGTTGCTATTCTACACCAGGAATTTAACTTTTCGGACGCTGAACTGATTCGGAAACTCATGCGGATCTGTTCACCACGGAAGAGAGGGTAGGGGGCTCAGTAATAAGATACAGAATGCGCTCCTCCGATTGGCCAAGCCCTCAGCCTCTCGCCTTTGCTGTGCCGGCTAGTGTAGTATTCAGTCGTGATCCGCGATCTGACACTCTCTCAGACTGGCTGGAAGTACAGTAGGTTGTCAACTACTAACAGCAGCAGCGTAAATACCATGTCCTCAAGCCGCGACTAAAGGGAAAAGAAAGAGAGGCATATCCTTATTAAAAGGTGGGTAGCGTTAAATGAATCACAGGCATTTCAAAAGAACTGTTCTGTCTATCTGCAGCCAGCAGCTTCTTAACATTAGCCTGCTAATGGTGGTTGCCGAGCTCGCTAGCAATACAAAAGCAGACGTCAGGTTAGCTGTCTGGCTAACATTAACTGTCCAGCAGTGGTTTTGGTGAGGTAAATGTGATGAAAGCACAATGTTGGTGTCGATTCTGCCCATTTTCATCCTTGTGTCCGCTCATCGCCCAGCTACAGGTCTGACCGCTATCATGGCTATGTGGTAATTTTCCACCCACACACAGCAAGAACATGACATTTTGACAGCGATTTGAAAATGCTTCTTGTCATCCTCTTGTGTGAAGGTTTTCATTAATGTTAACGTTTCTAACCTCATATCCGTGCATTATTAGTCAACCACATCTTCATTTATCTACAAAGGTTTAATTAGCCAAGGAGACACACACGATGTCGTTGCTCGGATGCTTATCAGTGATTATCCCAACTATGATTTTCTTAGAAAGCCTGCTTCGGGATTTCAGTATCTCACAGTCTCAGATAGTTTTTGGTTGTGTCCCAAAATAGGCTTCTGCCAGCAGTTAACTGGCGAGCGAAATGTCAGGCTAGGGTGAGGGCTACTGTGGCTTAAGAATAGTCTGTTTGTGAGGCACTTTAGGGTGTTGGGTGCTTGGTCTGAGAAGAAGACACTTCGAAATGTTTATTCTTTGGACAATATAGTGTCTATTTTCTGGGGTATGGGGAATGTTAATAAGTCAAGAATATGTCTAACATAAGGCAGAGAGAAAGGCTAATGCAGGAGATCCAAAGGAGATGTTTCACTTTCCCTAGTGCTACATATGTCGTAAAATCATTCCATCGTTGTCTGTGTGTGCAGATAGATGCCACTGAATGTGCACTTTGTCTCCTTAAGGGGTTGGCAGCAATAAAATAACATACTTAATCTCTGTGCATAAGACAAAAGGGAGTGAATTGTTCCAGGTAGGGCATGGTATGAAAACAGGAGTGGTCTGTGTTTGCAGAGCTATTGTTTGTCACCCCATAGTACTTATTAGGAGAGTATTTTTTAAGCAGAGGTGTGTACCATACTTTAAATGCCAAATGCCAAGTTTTTTTAAGCAGTAGTTTAGAGCAATAGAGAAATTTCAATTTTGTATTGACTGGTCATGTACCAACTCCCAAGGCAAAACAGTTGAGTGTTTGAAAGTGTTTCAACTTTGTAAACCGAGGGTGTCATGTGGCTGACACTAGACATTAATCTAACAGTCACTTATTTTCAGCAATGACCAGTACACTGGGCAAAGTCTTTTACGCCTCACGTGTAAATTGCATAGATCATATCAAGGTGTTTTCATGAAGCTGTTAATGCATTGGTAATTGCTGTTTGGAAACAATTCTCACTTTACCTTTACATGTAATCTTGCCAGTAATTTCACAGGGGATTAGATGACACTGTGGTTGTAAAGTCACAGGAGATATTGTATGCATGCCAAAATCTTGCACAGGCACTGTGTAATGTTTCACTATAACGTAATGGCTCATCAACACTGTACGTGTTTTCAAAGGAGCAAGGGAAAGGCTGACCCCAGGTGACCTTATCAGAGTGAATGTGGAATTTCACCACCTCAGTGGATTCAGGCTACGTTTTGGGCTTAATCCTTTGCAATGAAATCTACAGTGCAGGGCAGCTAGCAGTAATATGTAGCTTCAGCATTGATTGTGATGACTAGAGACTAGAATGCTGCAGTTCAGAAAGTTTCTGCAGTTCTGAAAGTTTCAGTAGCACTTTGCTGAAATGGTGCTTTAGGCAATTATTATCCAGAGCTAGCTCATTTTGTTTCCTGGTCCTCCCCACAGTTATCCAATACGCGGCTTAGGATAGTTGGCACTTGGCACCGACTGAAAATAACATCTCTTATCAACTGAATACTCATGTGATCGCAACAGTAATTTAAAGACTGTCTCATTGCTGGATTAAACTGCACATGGTGAAACAATACAATAAACTTGTACATCTTTTATTCTGTTTCGGGCAAATAAAGGCATGTGCTTGAGAATGTATTGGAATACATGTTTGTGTGTCATGCAATATTATAGGTCTCATGGTGGAAGTCCAGTGTTTTCCATCCTCAGAGCTTCTTTCTAAAGAAGATTAGGACAGTCACTTGAAAACATTTTTTTTTTTTTCTTTAAACCTCGCTTTTATGCGTCAGACTCAGCCATAAATTACTTCTCAACCCAGATTACAATCTGTCTGTTCTTATCAGTAGGCGTAATCCCTTATTGAGACCTGCTGTCTACACCCAGTGTTTCTGCCCCAGATGGGCTTCTCTCTCTGAGCACTGAGAGCATGGTATAAGGTCAAGACGTGGGGGAGGGGTTCGTTGTCATCATCTCTGTCTTGTGATATACAGGCTATGTCCCTCCTCTGTGTGTGTGTGTGTGTGTGTGTGTGTGTGTTTCTCTTTGACATAGGGGGAGTAAGGGAGGGGCACCTCATATTTCAGTAGATTCAATAAGCAAAGTGTGTTTGTGTGACAGTCGTGTGAATCTTGGTCTCAGCAGAAGCCCTGTGGGCTAGAGATGAACTGTCTTGACAGCGCTGTTTTGGCAGTAAAGCCCTTTTTGTGTGTGTGTGAAAGAAAGAGAGAATGTGTCCATCGCGTGTGTGAAAGGGCACAGTAGTGGTGCTATGACTGTCTCAACTCAAAAAAGTAAGAAAGTGATGACGCTTCAAAAGTGCCCACTCATGCAACGTCACAGTGGCCCGCCACAGAGCCTCAACTGTATGCATGACTGAACTCAGAGTGATTCTGCCCTGTTGACCTTAGTGACTTTTTTCCCTTCCCTTCCCCAGAATCACTACCATCACTCAGTCATCCATCCAGGAGCCATGCTGTCCAGGCTGAGATCCACTGTGCGCCCATGCGTGGCTGCCTGCCGATGGGTCCACACCAAGGAGAAGGGCAAGCCCCTCATGCTGAACCCCCGCACCAATAAGGTAAGACTTCAGACTTTATAATGATGGCACAGAGAAACAGGGTTGCCTTTTTTTCTCATGTCCCGTGTATTATTAAGTAATGGATCGGGTTGTTTGACATTTGTTGATACTTTACCGTGCACTTAGCAATATCTATTTCAATGGAACTGCAGGCTGCAAATACTATAACTTTGGAGGTTATGTAAGGGATAATGGCCGGTGAGGTCTCCTGATAGAGTAGTCTCCACAAGTTCATCAATTCGACACTGTACATCAGGATGCTTCCAAGGGCGTTATCCCACTTATTAAAGGTGAAGTCAGGAACGTCATGCAGTTTGTAAACACATAATACTTTTTAGAATGTAAAAATAATGTCCCCTCATGGTCCGTTAGCTCTTCATTCTCTTGAGTCACTGTAAAAAAAACATCCGGTCTTTTTTACGACACCAAAACTGAAAGCAAACAAATATGGAGGCAGCCTGCCCCCCAAACAATAACACAGAGTTTCTCTAGAGGGACTGAAGGTAGGAGTGAGCCACCTGTGTGATATGTTTTGTTCAGTCCTCAGCTCAAATATAATGTAGGTTTTGTTGGTCACAAGCGTCTGCTTACACATATAAACATAAACACAAACATAAACAAACTTCACCTTTAACTGGTTGAACCACATGCGTGTAGACCAGAGGTTCTCAAACCCCTCATGGAGAAGAAAAAGTTCCAAGCATCCCTCATAATTGCAACACAAGTTTCACCATACAGGCGTATATCTATTAGTTCAGTTAAATGCTAGATGCTATTTTGTTGCAAAGTTTTTTACGGACTCCCTGACAATGGGCTGCGGACCCCAGTTTGAGAACCAGTGCTGTAGACAATAGGGACGCACCTTAAAGCATGAAAAAATCATGCAGCTTCATTTAAAAAAAAAAAAAAACTGACATGTTCAGTTGCTGCTGGCTACTATTTTCTCTGGTTACTGATAACAGTGAGCTTAACAGCTTATACCATTATTGCTTGCTATTTCATAACTCGCATGCTCTGATCCAATCAAAACCACAATTTCTTTTCTCCGGCTGACAAAGCATCATAGAACAAAATGGAATGCCAATCAGAATCCATCAGAAATGGGTTGAGATTCCCAAAGCTGCTTTGTACTACTAGAAGCATCCTAAGTGTTTTAGTCTGGAGTGCATCATAGGCATGAGTCTGCATAAAATGGATGCATGCACAGTAATGAGGTATCCCCAGCTCTGATTGGTGGAGAGCCTAGTCACTCCCCACTCTTTGTTGTGTAGCCCCTGAAAAACACCAGTCACTATGGTTACCATATGTTGTCTGTTCTGGCTCCACTTTCACGCATGCCCCATAAACACCCTCTCGGGTTGCCGTTGATCTGGCCCAAGAGTCTGAGGCTGCGGCACGTTGGGGTTTTTTGCTCATGGACTGCATGCCAGTTGCAGGCTGCTGTTGAGGGGTGTCTCTCACAGGACTCCCCTTATTGGTTTCATTGCCAGCAGCCTCTTGCGCGTCCGCACACATGTGCACACGCGCACACACACACACACACGCACACACTCACAAACCCCCAGTTCCCCCATCCCCCCCATATTACAGCTTGGCCTAGGATTCCTTAAAGGTTTCCGGCAGTTTCATTGCTTGACATACAGTGGTAATGACCTAGCCTGACTCCAATCGCCTCTTGCGCTCTCAGCTCAGACAGGAAACCCTATTTGCTAGATAAATCTCTCAGCCACTCTAAAGGGCGTAGCAGTTAGAAACTAGTGGGGAAAGCCGAGTGGGGTGACATTTAAATGGAGTATTTTGAAATCTAGGCATGGGCAAAGAACAACAACAACAGCAGCAGTAATGGAGATGGGGAAGGCAACACAAACTATAGCAGACCTCAGAGAATTGAAGGTCGCACCAAGAGGAACAAGCAATTTATACATTTCTTCATCAAGGGCCAAAACATTATTTCTCTGTAGGTTACATTGTCTGTGAATTGTATAGGATAATGCACAATTAGTGATTAGCAATTCCATAGTGGTCAGTGCTACTTGTAGAAAGGTTGATCCAGTACTCCCAAAATCTATCTGTCTAGAAGTGTATGCCTGTTCAGATGCAACAACAGAAGACAATCACCAATTGTGTGATGCAAAATATTCGGTATTACTAATGACCTGGAGTAGCATACTGTACATTAAACATTCATGATGGCAGTAACTGCAGAAGTAGGTCCTTAGTTGCATTGTTTTGGGTGTCTGTATTCAGCAAGTCATTAGCTTGTTGCATCAGTACTGCACATTATATTACCAACAGAGTTTTGTCATGGGTGCTAACCATGTGTACTGCTTTGTCATCTTGGAAGTCCCATGAAAAGAGGCTTGCTAAGTCTGTCATCCAACCAAGTTGTGCTGATAGAGCTGTCACACAAAGCCAGTGGTTCAGAACAGGCTTCCAGCACCTGTCTGCTTCTGTTATTGTAGCATAAATAGCATAGTACTCATCAAGTCATCGATTCCAACACCCCCCCCCACCCCCCACACCCCCACACCCCCTCCAACCTTCTGTCATCCTTTTGTTTTATCGACCTCTCTCCAGGGAATGGCCTTTTCACTTCAGGAGCGCCAGATTCTTGGGATACAAGGCCTTCTCCCGCCCAAAATAGAGACCCAGGACATCCAAGCCATGCGCTTCCAGAGGAATCTGGCAAAAATGACGGACCCTTTGCAGAAGTGAGACTTGCCACATCATGAACTTACATTGTCCTCTAGACACAAGTGGGCTTACTGTGAGGGAACATGTTTGCAATACCTACAGAAATTGCCTGGACATGAGATTTATTTACTCAGTAAAAGGATGTGTTGTTTCCACATTCCTCACAACTTTATGATTTTGAGCCGATAGCTTTTCTTTGTGTTGCATTTTAGTAAATCCCATCCATATGACTATGTCTGTGTGTTCAGGTACATCTACCTGATGGGGGTCCAGGAGAGAAACGAGAGACTCTTCTATCGGCTCCTGATGGAGGACATTGAGGACCTCATGCCCATCGTCTACACCCCCACAGTGGGCCTGGCCTGCACCCAGTATGGCCACATTTTTAGGAGGCCAAAGTAAGTCCACTCCTGAATACTTGCACTCATCAGCATTAGTTTCATGTCATCAGGAGCTCTAACTGCATTTCACTTAACGTTTCTTGAGTCAACTACACTATACTACAGCGCAGGGCTCCCCAACCTTTTTTCCTCCGAGAGCTACTTTGACAAAATCAGCATGGCTGACAGCTACTCTGCTATTTAACATCAATATTGCTGATAGGCCTGAAGTTAGCATGTTTTGCCATCTTACACATGTACACATCCAGCACAATGATCTGAAGTGACAATGAAATTTGTGGTGCTTTTATTTTCCATAGCTACAGCCAAATCTGGTGTGCACTACCAACATCAGTTGGTAGTATAGCAGTAAAACTGGGATCATTTTGTACCAGGGAAGGCAGGATGTTTGAATTTGATCTCATGGAGATTGTGAAAGGTTTAATGGCTTTGTGGTTATGTAATGAGATTTATTTACATTTCCTTTGACCCTTTTCAAGAGCTACTCTTAAGCAGGTGGCGAGCGAATGGTAGCTCCCAAGCTGCTTGTTGGAGACCCCTGCTGTAGACTAAGACTACTGTGAAGAATTGGAAAGGACTTGAATGAATTAAGGGATTTAAAAGAGTAGACTACAATTAAACTGGGACATTCTGTCTGTCTTTCCACTACCTCACAAATATCCCCGAAGATGACTGTAAAGTTGCAAGTGAAAGTAATGTGATTCAGCCTACGACTGCGCCTCTCGAGGTCTTTGAGCTAGAGGATATAGGAATGGAGCCAGGATTTAGAGGTGAGAAGAGTTCAAGCCTGACCATTGTTTTCCGCAGAGGTCTCTTCATATCCATCATGGACCGAGGTCATGTGCGCTCCATCCTGGATAACTGGCCGGAGCCTAGCGTAGCGGTATGTGCTTATCAGCATGTTGTATTTCACAAATGCTTTAGTGTGTTTGTTGGCTATCTGCTGTAAATCAAATTGCCCCAAGGTGAGCATTAAAGATAATCCAATGGGCCCATCTCACAGCAGCCATTTTTCCAAGAAGTCACAGGGTAAGCACAGGTGTTATGAATGACAGCCAATAAGATTCTGATTCAGTGTAGCAGAATCAGATCCTTATTGGATGTCATTAATAAAACCTGTTCTTACCCTGTGACTTCTTGGAAAAATGGCTGCTGTGAAATAGGCCTATCCGAACCAATCCAACCCAACACACTTCACTATGCTAGTGCTTTGTTTCTTACCTGGACGTGTTGCATGCATTCCCAGGCCGTGGTGGTGACGGACGGAGAGCGCATCCTGGGCTTGGGCGACTTGGGAGTGTACGGCATGGGCATCCCGGTTGGGAAGTTGTGCCTCTACACGGCTTGCGGGGGAATCAGGCCGGAGAAATGCCTTCCCGTGTGCATCGATGTGGGAACAGACAACGAGGTCAGTGAACATGTCTGGAGCAGCGTTGGTACACAACCGCAGCTAATGAATGAATGAGTGTCTTTTGTTGTTTCACTAACAGCTTCAGCCCTAGGGGCGGTAGGCTTTAACATAGCTAGTTTAGCAGATACTGCTACAGAGTGTTCTCCCTACCCCCTGGCCTTTTAAAAAGAGCTATTTTGGTCAGTTTGGCGGGTTTTTTTTCCCACCGTTTCTCTGCAGAACGGCCACTTGCACAGAATGCAAAGCTGAAAAATGAGCAGGCCACAAAACAGACAGGCAGGCAAACTCTAAAATTCGCACGCTGTCATGAATCCATTCCTTCCTCCAGCGTCTAAAGAGGCAGGGGGAAAAAGCTCTGAGTGTGAGTGCGGCTGTTTTGTATTCCTCACACCCACAGACATGCTGAAGGATCCTTTCTTTCTCTCAGATGCAGTTTCACTACATGTCTTACTCACAGTATTTATATTTCATGTGACACTAAATATCCATGAATCCTTTGTTATTCTCCCCTTTTTTGTTCAAAAAATAACTTAATAAGCATATCAAATTATCAATCAAACCATATAATTACCATATCAAATTATCAGTCAAATCATATAATAAGCATATCAAGTTTTTGTAATGAGGTGATCAATGGTTATGAAGTGAAGAAAAGATGAAGACACGATTGGCCTTCTTTAATAATCCTCTCTTCCCTTACAGACTCTGCTGAAAGATCCCTTCTACATGGGCCTCTACCAGAAGCGAGATAGGTCCCAGCTCTATGATGACCTCATCGATGAATTCATGGAGGCCATCGTGGAGAAGTATGGCCAGGGGACCCTGATTCAGTTTGAGGACTTCGGCAATCACAATGCATTCCGCTTCCTGAAAAAATACAGAGAAAAGTACTGCACCTTCAACGATGATATTCAAGGTTAGTCGCAGAACGTTCTGCAACCCGTTGTCTCTGATGGGTGTCGATTGCAGAATTCAGATCTTGCTCAATAAAAGCACCACTGCTTAGAAATCTGCGGTATTTTGAACATTTGACCTTATTTTTCATTGTATACAGAAAGGGCTTTGTTTTTTTTCTCTTTCTTTCCCAGGTACTGCGTCCGTGGCCCTTGCTGGGCTGTTGGCTGCCCAGAGGGCTATTGGGAAGCCCATCACTGAACACAATGTGTTGTTCCTGGGAGCTGGAGAGGTACAAAAATACAGCACATTTTTTTTATAAAGAAAAAAATACACACAAGTCAGGATCATATATTTTTCTCACTGTTAGTACATTCAACGTATCCTCAAGAATGTAAAAAGAAAACTAGCTTTCTAAAATGGAGGAAATGAGTAAACATAAAGGTCTGATCTTCAACCCCTCCAGGCTGCCTTGGGCATCGCCAACCTTATCACTATGGCAATGATGGAAGCTGGCATGTCTCAGGTGGAGGCCAGGAAGAGGATCTGGTTGTTTGACAAACACGGACTACTGGTGCAGGTCAGGGATGCCATTTTCACTACTTTGTCAAACACCCCTTAAATAATGATCAGTTTCTGATCATTCCTAATAAGCAGCATATTTTCTGATTTTCTTTTTTGTTTTACATATTAGTGTGAATGAAATTAGTCATGTTTTGTATTGCTATTTTGTATGTGATAGCTGAAGTACTGTGTAGAGAAAATGTTTGGATTTTTGTCTTTGTTCTCATTAGAAATGGCAAAACTGAGTCATGTGCTTAGAAACAAGGTTGCCTTAGAAAGCATAAGGCCTTGATGCTAATACATGTGGACATCTTTACAGGGTAGACCAGAGGGCACAGACAGCAACCAGGAAGCGTTTGTGCATCCTAGTCCTGGAGAGGTCAAGACCTATTTGGATGCCGTCAATGTTATCAAACCAACTGCCATCATTGGTAAGAAACAGTTTTGTTTCATTTGCATTGCATCATTAGGTCACCCACTTCCTTTATGGGTTCTGTAATTCTGCCTGGGAGCTCATAGTGCAACCTGTTAAGAGCTGTTTCAACAGTGGAAGGTTCCTCTGTTTAGTACCGCATCTATGCTATTCTGTTTTCGCATTAATCCTGAGTATTAAAATGAAAACGATTTTTGGACAGGCATATTGTGACATCCGTGTTTGTGGGGGGGTTCTCTGCAGGCTACAGTTGATAATACACTCCCAACAGCATTAGTCAAAACACTCTGATTAATAGTTTGTCTCCTGCAAAGTAAGGTGGTTTTAGCATTCTGAAATGCAGAATTTAACTGACCAACAGCTGTCAGCATAGACAGCAAGGTAATGAACACCTGCATGAAGCACTGGATAATTAGCTTATTTTTCATCTTTGTCTGCTTTGCCAGAGTTGTGTGAATGAGTCAGAGATCAGCATTTTCAAATGTTCCCATATCTGATTATCTACACTTGTACATGAATGCCGTTTTCAAACTTCAAGGCTGCGGCTTTTTTAAATTGTTCCTTTGGAAGAATTTGGTGTTGTGAAGATGAGAGAGGCAGATGGAGTGTTTCGCTTTCAAACAAATCTGCAACAGTGTAAATGTTTTGCTTTTGCCTTCAGTATGTGATGAGGTACATTTGATAAACCTGCTCTTGTTATTATTTTGCATCAGGTGTTTTTGCTATCAGATAAGACCTAAAAGCTTTGTGAATGAGTGCTTTTGCTTATTCACTTCAAACATCTGTGCATTTCTCATTGTCTGCCATGCGCAGTGCTTTTGGAATCCTGAAACAAGAAACTGAAAAAAAAAAACCCTCTCTCTTCTCTGCAACTCCCAGGCTCTATAATTAGTGCCCGCCAATGTCAGCTTAGTGTTTCTCCATTAATCAGGGTCCAGATGGTTACTAGAAGCTGCAAGTGTCCTCATCTGCACATGCATGCAAAATAACTAGCAGCTTAAAGGAAGTGTTTGGCTGAAGTCAGATATGGCTGCCTACATCACGCAATAGCAGATTAAAGTGTAATCTTCTGGGGGAAGACTTTTGCATGAGACGTTCTGACTGAATGGTTTGTTCATTCTTCTTAGGTCACATATAAAAAGGGGTCAGATCAGAGAGGTTAGCATAACAGTTCAGATAACAGCAGCATTGTCAGCATCCGTGATTTATCTAGTCGTCCCTTACGGAATAATATGGTTATCAAGTGGTTTTATTCTGTCTGGTGTGAAGAAATGCAAGGGTCATGCAAGCATCATGTAAAATGCTTTCAATTGATTGTTGTATGTTATTTCATATTACATGTTTGTGAGAACACTCTCCGATATCTGCTATCCTGAAATAGAAATAACACACCATCGCACCCCACAGATAGCTGGGATCACACAGACATTGCGTTATTGAGCCGCTGCAAGTGTTTATTTGCTGAAATATGTGTCCCTGTCCTTGGCTTGTAAGAGCTAGCGTGTTGTAATCCACTGTTACATTCACAGGTGTGGCGGGGGCAGGGCGACTCTTTACACATGACGTCATCAAAGCGATGGGCTCACTGAATGAACGACCAATCATCTTCGCCCTGAGCAACCCCACCAACAAAGCAGAGTGTACAGCTGAGGATGCCTACACACTCACAGAGGTACGCAGTCAAGGCTGACTTTGTTTGTCTATGACTCTCCATACACATGAAAGTTACAGTTCCAAAACAATTGTATCATCATTAAAACGTTATTATGCTTATATGTTTACTTTATCTATTACAAAAATATGACACATTCTGTATTATGTTAAATATTAAAGTTATAATATTAAAGTATAGGCATCTTAAGCTGTTACCAATTATTTTCCAAAACATTACATCTAGTCAATGAATTGGAACAAAAAATGATATTACCTAATTCCAAAATGAAATGTGACTATATTTGAAAATGAACAGAAAATATTTTTTTCTGTACATTCTGCATTTCTCTCAGAGCGATGACACTCAGGATGCTTCAGTACTTCTCCTTGTGCGGTTTCTTTTTGCGGTTTCACAAGTGCATTTCCCTTATGCTTTGGTTGCGTCTCTCTCTCATGTCTTTTCAGGGAAGGTGTCTATTCGCTAGTGGAAGCCCGTTTGGCCCAGTCACGTTGCCAGATGGCCGTGTGCTGACTCCTGGACAGGGGAACAATGCTTACATATTCCCAGGTAAGGGTCCCAGCAGCTGATATGCAACCATACCTCCAAATAATGAGCGTAGTAGAGTGTGCTGCTGCATTGGGTGATTTGAATAAATTTGAGTTTCGGTTAGATTTGCTGCCTTGATGGCCTTACTGCCCGTCCCCCCATTGTTGCTCAGAGATCCTCATTTGATTAGGATGGTGTCAGTTTTCATCTGCATTACACAAAGAATGGAAACGCACATACTTGTTTTTTTTTGGTTTTTTTGCCTCATTGAATTTTCATGAATGCGCTTGGTTCATTAAAATGAGCGGATGGAAACCTAGCCGTCCATCTTGTCTAGTCAGTGCAGACATCATTCTTGACACAAACTTAAGAGAATGTCCACACACAGATTATGCTCCTGACCACTTTCAACCGGTCAAAACGCTGTGTACAACAAACTGTTCGTGAGCATCATCAGTGTGCAGACATTCCCTTTGACAACAGCTATATATCTGATCCTGCAGCTGATAACCAGTTTCTGGATGTGTGTGCACCTCTTGAGACTATAACTTATTCTTGGCACAGGTCTATGCAAAGACCTCTCAGTGCAAGTGAGGATAGCTGATTACCATTGATGCAGTCAGTAGCTGAAAAAATAATGCAAAATGATCAATGAACAGTGTACCCTTATAGCTTTTTTTTTCCTTAGTTGTTGCTTTAGACACCTCAGCAAAGTGAGGGAGGTCTGCATGAGTTAGCATTCTAAGATATGGAAATGAAACAAGGAAAGAGGAATTGGTCATGAGACCCTATGACACAGCAGTTGTCATCAAAATCATAACAGAAGGGTGGTGACATTTTCATGAAATGGCACGATACTGTTTAACCAGTTAGGGCTATAACTGGCCTGCACACATACTAATGAAACTTCATTTCAGGCTTGTTTAGTGTTGTAAAAGTGTACCTTTCTAAAATAAACAAACAAGCTGAGTGAGGCCCTCTACAGTTGCAAGTTGATTTATACACATGACATTTATAGGGCAAGTTGAACCCCGATACACAGGAGTCTCTGTGTGGAGCTTCCTACACGAAAACATTTCTTAATGTCTTCTTGGGTATTTACTCTCTTAGTATTTACTATAGGCCAAGATCTCCAAGTTCTCGTATGTGTGTGTACCGTCTGCATTTGTTTTGTAGGAGTGGCTTTGGCAGTGATCCTTAGTGGTGTACGGCACATCAGTGACACAGTGTTCCTGGAGGCAGCTAAGGTAAGCAGCACAGGAGCACACCACCCAATTTTAGCTTGCTACCCAATGCCTCCCGGTTATGGCACTTGCCCTGGAGAAACTCTTATTTCAATTCTCACATGATCAGACCCTGGCTGAGCAGCTGACAGAGGAGGAGATGAACCAGGGAAGATTGTATCCACCTCTCTCCAACATCAGAGAGGTGTCTGTCCGCATGGCCATCAAGGTGAGGGAATGTTGCGCATTCATTTTCTTGGAGTAGTGGAGAGTCGGAGAGTGAAAAATGATTTGATAGTTCGTTGTGTATCTTTTGTGAATCATAAATTGAGTATTTACTGTATATTGAAGCCTGTTCAAAGTATCTTGGACTGAACACCAAACACACATGAAATGTTGATTCATAATTTGATGATATTTAATCTCTCTCCCCCTTCAGGTGGTGGAGTACGTGTATGCAAAGGGAATGGCCTTCCGCTACCCAGAGCCTCTCGATAAGGAGAAGCTTGTGCGGTCAACTGTTTGGGACACTGAGTACGACTCTTTCCTTCCGGAAGTGTACGACTGGCCCGGTGTGACCCATAAACCCTTAAAGTAGGAAAGCGGCAGGAATGGAGCTTTTGAGGACAGGTTATAGTATGGTTAGCAGACAGACTGGTTAGAGAAGGTGCTAGAGAAAGGAAGGGTGGTAGAGAACACATTGGGTAGGGTCACCATCACCTCAGGAGACTCAGGCCATCAATGAAATTGAAAAGCCAGTGACAGAAATGGCACACACTCCCAACGGCCAGTGGTTTTACCCCTAGCTACTTTTTTTTTCCTTTTTTTTTAATACTCTGATTTGTCATATCTACATTTATTCCTTTTACTCTTGGCTTCTGTTGTTTTGCACTGAAGAAACTGTTTAGGTTCAGTGCTTGAGTCAGTTAAACTTAAAGCCAAGCAAACACACTCCTCACATTTGAGATATCAGCTCTTAATTGTATTTTTAAACACTTCTGTATACATTTACAGTATTTATCTGTCTGATTTGTACTCGTTCAGTCCCCATTTTCATGTATTGCATATGCATTACATGCACATGCAATACATTACATGTATCTCTGAACATCAGAATGGCCAGTATCGTGCAGTGGGCTGAGATGGTTGAAAAATATCCTTATGTCATATTATGTTTTTGGAGAGAGCTGCGCATTGTTATGCTTTCATGGTTTACTATATATATATTGTCCCAAGTGTCCCAATGGAAATGTTGGTCGAAGATGCGTACAATTAAGCCAGTTGTGCAACCAACTGTGAAGCCAGAAATGCAGTCAAGGGCAGAATGGAAAATGACTCATAGTACCTGTGCTCCTTATTCAAGAACCTGCGCTCACTATTTTTCTGTGCAGAACAGATTACTATGCCCTCATACAATGTTGCGCACAGCTACACCACAAATAGTTACACGAGCAGCTATGACAGATGCCAGCATGATAATTGTCACACTTTCTCGCATACTGTAATTTGCAACATAGAGCTGGCAAGATGATATCTTCTGTAATGCCTAGATCACTAGCATAGACACTTCACACAGTTAAAATGATGAAGGTTAGGGGACAACCGCTAGTATGGCAGGGAATGGAGTTTATTTCCCCCTGCTGACCCTCTTTGAAGTGCCTGTGTAGATTTCAAGAGATTTTCTCATCAACTATTCCGTTACCTAGCCAAAGATTTTCACACGTTTATTGTCATTCTCTTTAATTTATGTGGACAGAATAAAAAAGCGAGTTGAACAACACTGCTGCAATGTCTGAAAATGATTTAAGCATCACTAAATTGAAAAAGGCACATTACATGACTATTATTGACATCATATCATGCATATTTATGCCCTGGTGGTCTTTTATGATTCATCACTAGTTCATGATTGGTACATATCAGATTGACATTGACATGGACCTGGACATAGATTTGTTTTAGTCTGGTTGTCATATCACCACCTTCCTTTTCCCTGTCTACATGACAAACCAGGATTCCACTGGGAATTATTTTACTTATCGTTACCACTTTCATTCAGTGTACCAACGTGAGATGTGAAAGGTCTTATCACCACAGTGGATTTACCCAGCTGTGTCTATATGTTGTTAGAGTCAGTTGTGTAATGTTTGTCTTGCTGGTTTAAATAGTCAAAGCTCTTTGCCACACCAATACACTGTAAGTGCCCAGGTATCTGTTTGCTTGTGAACCCTCTTTTTTTATAATCATTTCTGGTAGAAGTTTGCATATGTGCAGTGGTTAATTTGGGGTTTAATAGTTGCTTTTCGCTATGCAATGTTGCCTTAACGTATGAACGCACAAAGCAGCACGTACATTGGACCCGCTTCCTGTGTGTGTGTGTGTGCTATAACAGAATAAATTAAATTCTAGTTTTCAACCCTTCTGGCATGACTCTTCTGTTCATTATCATGTTTTTCCTGCTGTTTGATAAATGTTTGAGATAATACCTGTTTTTGATAACCCACTGTCATCTTTGGAGTCTAATTTGATCTTTCATTTTGTAATTACTTTTGCATGGCTTTAAAAAAAAAAAAAAAAAACAACTTTCTCGCCTGGTTTCCTGTTTTGTATTGCGGTTCACTTGAATAATCTATGTTGCTCTCTAAATTGTAATTTTAATTAATTACGTAATCTCATAATTTCATAATTACGTAAATACGTAATTTAATTAAGTATGCATTTTTGCAATGGACTTCATTTTTTTATAGTCCTTAGCGTTTGCTATTCCTGCAGAGAGCAGTCGAATTTGTTGAATTCAATTGAAATTGTCCTCCTGAACTCAGCCTTACATGTGACAAAAAAGGACCAATGAAATGTTCTAGTGCAACCTCTTCTTGAGTACTATCCAATCAGCCATGGCGTCTTTCCTCAACGACAGAACGTAGTGCTTGGCAGGAAGCTGAAGCAAACATGCTTTTAGTGACGCTCAGAATTTAGGTCCTCGTGTTTTAAAACTTTTATTATGTCTATGGATCTGACATTTCTCGGGACGGGATCAGCATATCCGTCTCCTCATCGCGGTGCCTCTGCAGTGGTTCTTCGTACCGAGGGAGAATGTTGGCTCTTCGACTGTGGGGAGGGTACTCAGACGCAGCTGATGAAGAGTCAGCTTAAAGCTGGTAAACAAAGTCAGCCGGTTATAAATTCCTAACAGATTGGAAATTACCGCTCCCATTTGCATGTGGTCAAAACTTCGTTATTGTGTCCTCACATGAAACATGATCTTGGCAGTTCCGTGAATAAATTAATTGCTTTTTGACATGTGATGAGTTTGTTCTTGAAATGTGAACGATTCCACAACTGTTTACCTCTGTATTCTCCCACAGGTAAAATCAACAAAGTATTCATTTCTCATTTACATGGAGATCACCTCTTTGGCTTACCTGGGTTGCTGTGCACTGTCAGCCTTAACTACAGTACCACACAACCCCCACACTGTGTGGACATATATGGCCCAGTGGGCCTCAGGCATTTCTTGCGTGTTGCCTTGGAGCTGTCAGGCTCTCAGCTCCTTTTCCCGTATGCTGTCCATGAATTGGAGCCCACCAGTGACCAGTGCCCCCCAGAGGGTCTGCTGAGTCCCACAGTGACACAGGCTAGTGAAAGTCTTCATCCTCAAGAGCGGCCAGGGCGCACTATTTGTTTGGATGGCGAAAGTGAGTGCTACTTGCTTTGTGAAGAAAAACATTTCACAGTGAAGGCTTTTAGGCTCTTTCACCGGATTCCTTCCTTTGGGTTCTGTGTACAGGAACATGATCGTCCTGGACGTTTGAACACCCAGTTATTAAAAGAGCTAGGTATGTCTTTTGCATTTTTGCTTTGCCATGTTCTCAGTATGACTTATCCATGGGCGCATTATAGAATGTAAACGGGTACAATGTTATATAAGTGCAGTATAGACGTACCTGGATTTTCAGCAAGTTTTGGCAGTTAGTCATGCTCTATGACTTGTAAACATGTTGGCAACAAGTTAACCCCCCTTCTCTCTCTTTCAAAAAAGGACTGAAACCAGGACCATTGTATGGGCAGCTCAAAAATGGTGAGACTGTAACGCTTGAAAATGGACAAGTGGTAAAACCAAGTGAAGTCCTGGAGCCACCCATTCCTGGCCGAAAAGTGTGCATTCTTGGAGATTGCAGCTCACTACTCGGGGAAGGTGGGCTGAAAGCATGTCGTGAAGCGGACATTTTGGTTCATGAGTCAACCCTGGCCAATGGCCACCAGGAACGGGCTGTGGAACACGGGCACAGCACGCCAAGCATGGCAGCAGCCGTGGCCCGTTCCTGTGAAGTACGCCGTCTGGTGCTATATCACTTCAGCCAGAGATACAAGCCTGTTAGTTTGCAGAAGGACAGTGAAGAGGACAATGTCCTAGAGCTCCAAAGGCAGGCTGAGGATGCATTGAGTGGCACTCCAACAGAGGTTGTTCTGGCAGAGGACTTCCTCACTTTGCCTATACCAATCAAAAGACCTTAATGGCCCAAGAATAGGTCACAAACTCCTTTAATGTTTGCCACAATATTTCATTTTAAGACTATGACATGTCATGGATCATGGATTGCTTTTCCATAAAATCTGTGACTGCAGATTTTATTGGAAATAAAACAACAGTAGCGGGAGAGGTCCATGTCCTCTTGACAGTCGTTTGATGACATGACAGATCTGATACACAGCTGCTTTGACTGAACTGAAACCTATGGGAACACGGTTGGGTCCCCACTATATCACTCTCTGTATTTTTATGTTGTCACACAATAAAGATAAGCCATTTTTATAGTTCTTGTTTTTACTGACAAAAAAATAATTCTATATGTACTAAATCAAGGATTTGCTGCAAGGCACGGCACAGCAAAGGGAAAAAGGGTTTCTGATTGTTGGTGTTTCAAACGAATGATCAATGAAACACTGCTTTGATGTATCCCCGGCTGTCAGATTGCCGTCATGAGGTTAATACTCATGCGCATATCGCCATGTTGATTGAACTCAGAGCAGTCGCCGTGAGGAGCGTGGGCGTCTACATGAATCCCAGCTGATGTTTAGCTTGCTACTAGGGTTGCAATCAAGTTTTAGTTTTAATTGTGCTATTACCTCTTTCTGAGTGGAATGTACAGATTATTCTGTTGTATTAGAAGTAAATAAAATAACCACCAAACTCGCATACGGAGAGAAATGCATTAATCATCGAAACGGTAAGATATGTGGTTTCCTAGCTAACGGCGAACGTTAGCGGGTAATTCTGGAAAGGGACGCTGTGGTTAGCAAGCTAGGTGCTCAGATTTTCTGTTAGGCCTTGGACGGAAGCAGGCATATATACAACCAGGCATATATACACGAACAGAAAAATATGCGATAGTTTACCTTGATATCAAACTGAGTCACGCAGGCAAGTTAGACCGAAGTTTTTGGTCGATTTATTTTTGCAGTTCTCTGACTGCACCTAGCCAGTTGATGTAAGCTGACCTGAGCTAACGCGCTAATGGCACTCTTCGCAATAGGAAATTGTGTGATTGTTGTTGCTGCAGCAGATGACACGTTGAATATTATTTTCGGAAGCACATATAACATTCATGATGAAAAGAATCTGATTTCACACAGGCTACCTTCATGTTATCTCTAATGCTCTTTGAAGAGAACAGACAACTGGCTAGCTAGCATGCTAAAGCAATTCATTATGGTTAAATGTCCATTATCTAGCAGTGGTAGCAAGCTAGGCTACATAGCTAGCTATTTACAGTCACGAGAGGTGTTGCGTTCAATGTGTTCCGATGGGAAAGGAGGGCTTTAGGTTCACACATTCACAACTTCACATCCTGTGGCACAGATATTACACCCTCTTTAACAATACATTTGCGTGTTGTAACATGGTCATTGCTTCAACTACTCTCACTGTACTAAATACTATTGCTTCCATACTCTCACTCTTGCAGCTGGCGGTCGGATGTTGAAGTCCAGTGGATTATAATACTTACACCTGAGGGACAGGAGTCGAGTTGTGATACTCTGGAAAGAGAAACAAGTGTGATGAATTGATACATTGTGAACTCTTTTGCGATTCTGTTGTGCGACCCGACAAACCAACAAACATCCAGGATGTCAATCACAAACACACCGACCAGTAACGATGCTTGCCTGAGCATCGTACATAGCTTGATGTGCCACCGACAGGGTGGCGAAAGCGAGAGCTTCTCCAAACGAGCTATTGAAAGCCTGGTAAAGAAACTGAAAGAAAAGAAGGATGAACTGGATTCTTTAATCACTGCTATAACCACTAATGGAGCTCATCCAAGCAAGTGTGTGACAATTCAGCGCACTCTAGATGGGCGACTACAGGTAAGACGGCACGTTTCTGTGAAGGTTCTTGGATCCACAATGATTACAGTCATTGTTTCTCATCCCACTCGCCTCAGTCATTTCTCTATCTGACCCTAATTTCAATTGTTGTGTCGCACATAGGTGGCTGGGCGCAAAGGTTTCCCCCATGTGATCTATGCACGATTATGGAGATGGCCCGACCTACACAAAAACGAACTGAAGCATGTGAAGTACTGCCAGTATGCATTCGATCTCAAATGTGACAGTGTCTGTGTCAACCCATATCACTACGAAAGGGTGGTGTCCCCAGGCATTGGTGAGAGAAACACCTTTTTCTTTTCTTCCTTTTTTCTGCCAGTGTATCCTGTACAGACTTTGTCCAGTTAATATCTTGCATTAAAATATGTGTTAATTTAATTCACAGATCTGTCAGGATTAACACTAACAAGCTCTGGTAAGTGATTGTATTTCAGTAACTGGGTATTACCAGAGTTAGGGTTGAGACAACTGATACAAAAATAGCTTCACAGCCTGAGCAAGCATAGCATTATTGAATTGTTTTGTACAGTTTTTTCATGTAACCTCTACAGTTGAATACAGACAAATCTTTTGATTTCATATAATCATGCACAAACCTTTTTTGTGAGTGATGTTGGTGTCATCTTACAACACCAACTAATAATGCAGATGCTGTGCTCATAAATCTTGAGAATGCACTTAATTTAATTTCTCTACACTGTGTTACATTTTTGCACTTTCAACTTAAAATAGTGCAGATTCTATGTTAGCAATATGCACTCCTTGTTAGTTCTTTCATTGTGTTGTAGCTTGAATGTTATCCTCTTTTGTAAGTCACTTTGGATAAAAGCGTCTGCTAAATGCCTAAATGTAAATGTAAATGTAAAGTCCCATGGTAATATGATTCAGACTGCTGTATGACTGCTGCCCATGGTGATCTCTCCCTCTCCCTCTTTCTCTTTTTTCTCTTACAGCGCCCAGCACCGGTTTAATGGTGAAAGATGAGTACGAATACGACGGTCCCTCTTCCCTACCCAGCATCGAGGGGGGTCACTCGATACAGACCATCCAGCATCCTCCCTCCACCCGTGCAGGCCCCTCTGAGTCTTTCAGCAGCCCTGCTCTCCTGCCACCCTCGGATGCCGGCAGCTCGGCCTCCACCTCCGCCTTCCCGGGCATCGCTGTCGGATCAAGTGAGACGCAACCAGGGTTTCGCACACATAATGACTTCCTCCTGTTTTTTTTCCATGAGTTCTTGTTTCCTCCCTCATTGTGCACTTGTCTCCCCCATTCGCCAACAAGACTGCTGATCTTGCCAATGTTACCTGACACCTTTGCTTGTCACCTTTGCAGTAGGCCTCAGTCATCATTTTTAGTGTCTGTGTGTACACGTGTATCATTAGATTTTAGTATGTCGATCTCTTAGAAATCCATGCAGTTTTTCCATTTGTCTTTCTCAACTGATGGAGATTTTCAGCTCATCAACGCCATCCATCGCAACTAGTGTATATTGTGGGATTGATTTTGAAAAGCTTTCTGGAAGCAGTCCATTCTGGCCCAGTTGAAAGCGCTCAACCGCCTGGTTCGGTGCGGTCAGGCCTAGCGCAGTGCAGTCGTCTGGCGGCGTGTGTGTGTGTTGTGTTGTTTTCCCGACTGTTCCTGTGTGACCACACCAATCCTATTGCCGCTTCTCTTCCCCCAGCCCAGTCCAGTAGCCTGTTGCCAGGCTGCCGCGGGGAGGGGCTGCTGCCGACGGCCGCTGCCCGGACGGCACGGGGAGCTCAGCAGAATGGCTTCTCCCCCTCCACACCAGCCACTTTCCACCACAGTAAGCCCTCCCGTGCCCTCCCGAAAATCCCCCTTGTTTCTCTGTCCACACACGGGTGGCCTGTGACACACTGCCAGGTTTCTCTTGAGGGGGGATGGAAAGCTTTTCAACATCATCGTAGAGCAGTGGTCTTCGGCACTTCTCTCTTCCCCTGTGGTCTAGTGGTATGACAGGGCCAGAACATTCTTTATGTAGTTTGTTTCAGCATTATAGGATTCATTTTGGGGGTGTGTTGTTTGAGAACCACTGCACTAGTGCATCCCGTGACCAAAAAGAAAAAGAAAAAACGCCTTCACCTGCTCTTTCCTATTGGTTGGTGCTGACTAGTCTCTCATCCTCTCATGCCTCATGCTTCTCATGTCATTTGCATGGTCTCCTCTCTCATGCTTTTTTTCCTAAAACATGTTTGGTAGTGGTCAATGGGTTGAGGGACTGTGGAGGGTCATTTTCCCCCGTTCTCAAATGGGAACCATTGTAAACATAAATCCATACTCCACCCCTGTGTAGATGCTACCTCCAACTGGGCACGAACCAACAGCTTTACCCCCAACATGCCACACCATCAGAACGGACACCTACAGCATCACCCCCCGATGCCCCACCCAGGACACTACTGTAAGCATCCCGCAGCACAACAGGGTTTTACTGAAAGCGTTTAATTAGCAAACGCAACGGCACTTACCAGGTGTCCTTTTTTTCAGGGCCGGAACACAGCGAACTTGCGTTCCAGCCTCCAATTTCAAATCACCCTGGTAGGACAGCAACGTTTGCGATATTGTCCAGTTTCACACTGACAAATTAACAAATTTGACAGATTTCAAGTGAGTAAATGGTTTTGTTCTTACCTCCAAGCGCCGGATTACTGGTGTTCAATTGCCTACTTCGAGATGGATGTGCAGGTGGGGGAGACGTTCAAGGTGCCTTCCAGCTGCCCCATCGTGACGGTGGATGGTTACGTGGACCCCTCGGGAGGAGACCGTTTCTGCCTGGGCCAACTGAGCAATGTGCATCGTACAGAGGCCATCGAGAGAGCCAGGTGAAGCCCCATGTAGTTGTCTGATATCCTCAGAATGAATTTTTAAAACTGGAGAGTAATTCTATTATATGTAAGTTTGTGGGCCTCCTGAATTCACATATTAAGTAGGACTCATCACGTGGGTTTTTTTTTTTTTTTAATTTTAATTATTGTTATTGTCTGAAAGTCAAGACTACAAAACTTCTTCAGCCAAGGCAGTGTGTATCAGTCTTCCCCAGTCTTCCCTGAAATTGTTCCTATGTAATGGAAAGTGACCCGAAGTTGTCCATGCCTTTCTCCAGGTTGCACATTGGGAAAGGTGTCCAGTTGGAATGCAAAGGAGAGGGCGACCTGTGGGTGCGGTGCTTGAGTGACCACGCTGTGTTCGTCCAGAGCTACTACCTGGACCGTGAGGCTGGCCGGGCCCCGGGAGACGCTGTGCACAAGATCTATCCCAGTGCCTACATTAAGGTAGCTGCTGCAGGCTCTTCCAAACTCTTTTATTGAAAAGAGTTTTATCCAAATCAACAAGTCAAGCCATAGTGTAGAAGATGTGGACAAGTCTAGGCTAACAGCCCCGATGTAGTACCAGTCATGCGGTATTCTACTCCTCATTTTCCCTGTTAGCAGGACCAGCCAGTTCAGGTATTCTGGTCTAGCTGGCTGAAACACAAACCCTGTAAGAATTTCATAACGTCTGACATACGGTCCCGACAGTGCACTGGTAGGCTTTTATCGCCAGAACACATCACTCGCTGGTAGTGAAATGTTGAGTTTGCCACGGGGGATGTTCTGCGAGTTGAGCAGCTAACATTGTGTCTCTCAGCTCTTCATTCTGAAGCTGCCCTTTTTAAAAGGCCATCATAGATAATGCTCTAACATTTCTTCACAATGTAATGCATTGGGCTTAGCAGATTTTCATGTGTATGTGTTGTCCCTGGACTAAGCACCCTTGGCTTTGTATTCACCAAGGAACACCACCCCAAAATGTAATATGTGTTTGCTGTGTGTGTGTGTGTGTGTGTGTGTGTGTGTGTGTGTGTGTGTGTGTGTGTGTGTGTGTGTGTGTGTGTGTTTCTCCAGGTGTTTGACCTGCGTCAGTGCCATAGGCAGATGCAGCAGCAGGCGGCCACAGCGCAGGCAGCAGCTGCGGCTCAGGCAGCGGCAGTGGCAGGGAACATCCCAGGGCCAGGATCAGTGGGAGGAATCGCCCCTGCCATCAGTACGTCCCCATTCTTTGTTAAGGCCAATGTTTAGTTATGCCTTGTATTGTTGCATTTAGCCTCCACATCGCCCGACGTGCACCTCCAACACTGCGTGTCAAATTGACGCAGACAGCAAGGGCTGTGATTAGTCAAGTTCATCCACTCGCTTTGTTTTGTTTGCCTGTGTATTTCAGTAGCCCAGTAGTTCAGTAGTCTCTTTAACGGTAATCTAAACAAAATGAAAGCATGGCAAAGGAATTCAGTAGACTCAAGGTTGAGGGGTAGATAGTGCCACTCAAAGCAGTGTTTGGTGAAATGTGCTACGCATGCACACACTCAGTGCAGAACTGAAAAAGTAAACAGCGGTGCATACTACCACTTGGCTGCGTTGAATTTTATTAAATGCGTTGAATATTATTGAATGCATGGGACAAAGTTCCCCTGAAAAAAACATGGAATATTTCTTTTATAGTTGTGTAATGGTAAGGTTTGCCTTTTACATGAGGATGCTGGTACAGAAGAGGATGACATTCAGCTATAACTTCCAATGGACTGTGAAGTGAACCCTGCTCCCTCTCATTTTTCCACAGGTCTATCAGCTGCGGCAGGAATTGGTGTGGACGACCTGCGGCGCTTGTGCATCCTGCGTATGAGCTTTGTGAAGGGCTGGGGCCCTGACTACCCAAGGCAGAGCATTAAAGAGACACCCTGCTGGATCGAGATCCACCTGCACCGTGCCCTGCAGCTGCTGGACGAGGTGCTCCACACCATGCCCATCGCTGACCCACAGCCCCTTGACTGATCCGCCTCTCCTAACAAAAACAAACAAGACAGACCCGAGACTCGCCCGCCCTTCTCGTCTTCACTGTGATGCCCCCTAGGAAAGGGGAGGTGAACCACAGGAGGATCCCTCCCAGTGCCCCCTGACAAGAGACAATGGCTCCTTTGTGAGATTTTAGAGTTCTGTTTGGTCACCAGGGACTCCAAGATCACTTTTTAAAAATCCTCACAGGCAGTTTTTTTTTCTTCCTCTTCATCTTCTGTGCACTCTTGTTCTTCTCCTCGCAGCTTCTCCCTAAAGAGAGTCTGCGAGACTGCAGCAGTGACATAGAGAATGGGGGAGAGCGAGGGCAGCAGAGTGTTGGGTTTTCTTTTTTCCCTCGTCCCTCATCTCTCTTGGTAGGTCAGGATTCTTGGCTGTTACTCTGGGATTGGATTTACAAGTGCGGCAGATTTGGTGAGCAAGGAAATGTTTTCATGCCCATTCATCCCCATTGATCTCCTCCACAGATAATGCAGGTGATACGATTGCACGAAAAGATGGGACAAGGTATATTTATATAAATGTGTGTGGGTGTTTGACTTTTTCCATCTTGTGCATCTTTTACAAAGTGATTGTGATAATGTATTTTAGCACCTTTTGATATATAATAAGGTTTATTCCATACCCCTACAGAGGAAAGTGCTATGGATTGAATGGTAATTGTGTTGCATAGGCTACAGTTCAAGCTCCAGTATCCACACTAGAAGAAGTGGATCCTTTTTTAATTTTTTAAATCTTTTTTTTTTTTCTTTTCAACTGACTGTACATCGAGAAACTGAGTTTGACATTTTGCACTAAGCTATATATATATATATTTTATTTTATTTTATTTTTTTGAGTAGCTAACCGCACTGTAGTTATTTTATGTTTTTAATGCATGTGAAATTTTGCATGCGAGTGGCAAAAACAATTATTGGTTCTTGTCCTAGAATGTCCTACTGACTACAGTGGCTAGCCTTGAGCAGATTATTAACTATTTGGAATGCTTTTAAAATCATTGCCGTGAATCTTGACTGGTAAGAACTCCCAATTGCTAAAAGGCTTACAGCAGTCATCGGGATCCTCCAAGGGATCAGCCTCCATTCAGAGAGGCTGTAGTTATTCCCAGCATCTGATCAGCAGCCTTCACTCTGCCCACATACTAACAGCACACATCAGACTTTTGTTTTGTTTCATCCTCTGATTTGGTTCTTCGCCTGCTGTTTAGGCTACTAATGTCCGGATTGCCCTCCACAAAATAAATGTCCGTAAAATGTTCTAGAGCCATATTACAAAGCTGTTATTTTACCAGTAAGGTTTCTTTTTCTAAAAGGCACGTTAAAGTGGATACTACTTTGTGTGAATTATTGCCATTTTTATAATTTCTTAATTTAAAAAGATATCAAATGTCAGAGTATTATGTAGTCACTTGAAGGTTTATTGAGGAATACATGGAAAGAGGAATACCAATATATTTTTTTTGGGGGGGGGTCTTAAACCTCTATCTGGATTTTTCCATTTCTGCAGATCTAGTTGGATTGTATATTGTATTATATAATTAGCAATATTAAATCTACTTAAATAAACCTGTATGAGGCATATTACTGATCATGTCAAGTGATAGTATGGTATTTTTGCATTATGTGAATTGCTCTGACAGATTTTTTGTTTTGTTTTAGTTCTGCCATAGACACTGAACAGTTAGAGGGCAATAAACACTTATTTCTTACATACTGGGTCAATTCTTTGTGAAGTGGACTGTCATGGTATTTCCACCTGTAACTACAGGTTATGAGTAAACCAACGACTACCAGGTCTGTGTACTTACAGCAGTGTTAATTAACATTTTATACTCATGCAAAAGTATTCAATAGACAGTTCTTGCACTTAAGTATTCAGAGTTCTGGGACTGCATTACTGAGACAAAAATCTGTAATTATGCTCCCGGTAGACGACACAAGCTTTCCGTTATTAATTCATCGTATCTCCATATTTACAAAAACATGCCACAAATTAACCTGTTCGTCTATGAACATTAACCTGGTCTTTCCTGGTATTGACTCAACGAGAGCCTCACTGCTGACAGCTTTCTTCTCCTAGGCTGTTGTATCATGTTTAACCCATTTCCCGGTGGGGGAGGTGAGGTCAGAAGGAGGAACCTCTGACAAGACACTGCGGCAGCCTGGCTACAGGACCGCCTCCCATTTAGCCTAACACAAAACATCTGCAGGCAATTATCCAGGCACATCTGCCTGGCTGCCTGAATCAGCCCCGCTGGGTGATGGGATGTGTGGCCAAATCAACTGCATTTGCACCAGGTCCAGCACCACCTAAGAAATAAATTCATTTTAAAATGTGGGGCTGAGGTAGGAGGATAAAGGGGACACAAAAGACAGAATTTAAGCATCAAAGAACACAATGAAGAGAGGGGTTTTTTTTGTTTGTTTTTTTAGAATGAAACTGCCTTTATTAAGTAACTTTTAATATCAGAAAATAAAACTCTTAATTCTCTTTACAGCAAATATATAGTATCAGTGCTTTGGCCACATGACACATGAAGGCCATTAATCATAAAATATAATTTGCATTTAACCTTATTTTGTAGAACATATGCCCTAATGTGTCCCTACATACACATAATGAAGGTAGTAAAATTAGCAAATACTTAACTGTTGGTGCAGTGAGCCAATGCACACACTGTACCAATAAACAATATCTGCACATATATATCTCATATCATTTCATTTATAGTTTGGTGACGTACAGACATATGCATCTTACATGTTAGATCCTTGGCCTTTTAGTTGCAGTGTACAATGTGGTATGTTATGAAAACATGCTTATGTGCACATTCCTCCTTGCCAAAAAGACTAATCTTATTTTCAATACTGTTAAACTGCACTACAAGCGGAGAGCACTGACAATCAGCAGTGCACTGCAACTCACCGAGAGATTTTGCTCAAGTCATACTATAGAAAAAAATATATAACCTTATCTTTAAAATTGTAATATATATATATATTTATTTATAGGCATATGAAATGTAACTTCTAGAAGAAATAAAAAATAAAGTTCTGTACAATTTTAACCAATCTACATTTAAAAAAACAATGCAAAAAATGTCAAGAGTAATCTTGAGAGGTTATGGACCAATGTGTTCTCCATCCGTTTGACCAGGACTCGTCAGGTACTTGGCCTTTGTCTACGGCTCTAAAACACTGGGGTTTTCAGTAGTGGTCGGAGGAAGAATTGTGTGGGCTGTTGTGCCATATTGTCAGTGGACAAAGTGTACCTTTCTACATTGATGAGCACATCACAGAGAAAAGCAACTCACAGCTCGCATCGCCCCCCCACCCCACACACTCACACAGATGCATGGGAACAGGTGTGGCCTCTGCCTTCACATTTGAGGAACTTCTCCATCACGTACTTCGGATGCACCAAGCGCAAGAGATTTTTTTTTTCTTCCATCTACTGACTGTCTCAGACCACAGAGTGAATGATCTGGCTGGTTCCTTTAAGGCAATAAAGTTGTCGGTTATTTGAATCAGGCGATGTAATCAGAACCATCGCAGACAGTCACATCCTACACACTCAAGTTCCCTGCCTAGGGATCTAGAGTTTACTTCCTTTCCACTTATCTTACCTCACTTCAAGAGAAAAACTGTACAGGTTCAGCTGGAATGTCAGTGCAAGAACCACACCCATTTCCAAGACATCGAAGACTCTGCCACCATCCTGCGCGTCTGACATTAAAGCAAAGGTGAAAAGACCAAACGAAAGGCTCATTGTTGCCGTCTAGTGTTTTAGCTGAACTAGCCGAGACAATGGTTCAAAGGCCGCAGACTTGCTGTTTTTAACTTAGAGTTCTATGGTAACACAGCGCCCACAAAACTAAGGTTGGATTTTAATCAAGTGGAATTGGATTAGGCACGAGTTAATGTAAACGTAACTAGAAAAATAAAATCGAAGCGTGTTCTTTGAAGAAATGGAAAGCACGGCAGTGCGTAACACTTCTTAATTCCCAAGGAAGAACCTACTTCACCCCAATTTCAGCAATCTGAGAATGAAAAGGTACAAAAAATACTCAAAATAAGATACAAAAAAAGATAAATGAAAATCAACATAGCAGCTAAACACATGGGGTGTTTTAAAATGACAGGAAAAAAGTTAGACATTAGCCTTGATTTAAACTTTGTTTTAACCGTACGTTTTAACATTTCTGGAAAATAAAAATACAAATGATAAAAAAATAACAGGATTAATGTAATGCAAAAATAAAACTCCATATTCTTTGATATTTCCTTATTCTCCCCCTTCCCCCCCCCTCTCTAACTACCAGCTACATCCCGAGGACCCATCCCAAACATTACATCTAAGAAATACACATGCTTCCCCGACCCTTTACCCTCCTCAGATCAGCTCACATGCCGCCTCGCATGGCAGCCTGGGTCACATGCATCTGTAACACAAGTGCAAACGGGCTATGCACCGTGTAGAATACTGGGAGTGCATACTACGCAGTTATAACGGCGGTGCCCAGGGCCGGCTGAGCATGTGGCAGCGACGATGGGAGTCACTCTCTTGGAAGCGAGTAGAGGCCGCCCCCTCGAGAGGTCGGGCCGCAGAACTGGTGGTCGGGAGGGGAGTTAGAGGTGGTGCTGTCGCTGGAGGACGAGAAGGCCGGGCCATAGCTGGGGTACTTGTGTGCATCTGAGCCAAGGTAGCCGCTCTGCACAAACTGGGCCATGGGGTGCTCTAGGGCCTCCTGGAAGGTGGGAGAGAGACGCGGCGTCCCCGGCTGGCTGTCACGGAACGAGGGGGCGCGAGTATCAAAGAGCTGGATGCCCTGCTCAAAGGGGTTCCACACCATTGACACGGGATTGACCGAGGGCTGGGGAGCCGCCGCGGTCGTGAGGGGAAGACTGTCGAAGCCTGGGGGATCCAGCCCAGCCAGGTCCTCAGACCCTGCAGGGAGTAAGGATGACTCTCCAAACCAGAAGCTCCCTCCACTGCTGCCCCCTCCACTGCTGCCACTGCTGCTGTTGCTGTTGAATGGACTTGTGGGACTGAAGTCAGCCATGCGGTTACCTCCACCACTATAGAAGGAGTCGGAGGAGCCACTGCCAAGGGAGCTTGAGCTGTCGTTGCGGTAGCTGGCTGTGATGCGGGCTGAGCCAGTGCCGGTTCCCCGGTGGGCTCCATTGGGCAGGACTGTGTTAGAGTGGAACCAGGGCCTGCAGGGACCTGTTTCGAAGCTGACGTCGGTACCGTTGCAGTGAAAGTCGTTGTCGTCTGTGCTCATGTCCACGCAGCTGCCTGTGCGCATGGCGATGTGTGCTTCTATCTCTTCGCGAGCTCGGTCAACATTCTCAGGCATTCCTGTGACCTCAAACACAGGCTCTTTGTCGCGGCTGGGTGTGACAATGTAGGTGTGAGTCTGCTGCTGAATTCGCTTTATGGTAGCACCTTTAGGCCCCACAACCAAACCCACTACACGGTATGGCACACGAACTTGGATGGTGGTTTGGCCAGGCAAGGTGGGGGCACTTGACAGCCCAGGTCCGGTGTTGGCTAATGGCCCTGCTTTTCGGGAGGCCCGGATATGGGAAAAATGCTCAGCAGCTGAAAGAATCTCTCTCTTAGCCATGGCTACATCTTCTTTCCGGCCAGTGACAACAAATATGGGCTCCTCCCCTCTCACTGGTGTTTTGATGTAGGTGTTGGTCTTTGCCCTCAAAGCCTTGATTTTGCAACCTACAACAGAGTAACAACCATGGTTAGCAACAGACGTTCCACTTTCAACAGTAACCCAATCTCACATTCCTACATCTTACATTCCCGGGCTTTCCATACATAAAGTTAAATAACAAGCCAACGTAGAAACATAAACTTGGGTGGTTACACCTACTTTACCGTTAAATAAGCAAGCTAGCCATAACGCAACACAACTAAAGAGTTAGCATTCGGCTGGCTGTGTGTCGCAAACTACACATCGCCGGCCGCAACAATGAATAGGGTGGTAGAGAAGACATGACCACTATGATTGAGAGAGCCTGGTTTGTAGAAGAACTCGTATTTTTCCCAAATGAGAAGTAACCTTGTATGTGTTGCGTGGCCACGTTAACATGTAGCTAGCTCACCATCGTTTTGCTAATCACAAAGCTAGCTCGCTAGCTTGATCTAAACATGTTGAGTTAGCCAAGCTAACAGTGCCTTAACTTAACACTTAAGTTAACGCCAACTGGGGCCCACGTTGCTAAATGTCATACCTATATAATAATTACTCATATGCACTGTTTTACGTTGTACAAAAAAACACAAACCAGTTAGACAGAACCCTTTACGTCACCTTGGACGATTTATTTCATATAAAGCTAGCATTAGGTTCTGGCTAAACGCAAATTAGCTTGTTAGCTAATGATCCAAGGCGTTGCAAACTCACCCTGTCGGCCGACAATCTCAGCTACGTGTTCAGAGCTAGGCACCTCGACACATTCCTTGGTATTGACACTCTTTCTTCTCATATTAATCAGAGGTTGTTCGTATCCAGATTCGCCATACGGTATCATCATCCCAGGAACCGGCTGGTTAGATGAATCATCTAGCCCATCACTGTAGAGGACGACTGACTCTTGGGCCTCATGTCCTGGGAGCATGACAGAGCCTAGACCTGAGACATGGGCCTGTGCAAGCAGTGTATGGTTCACGGATTCATTTTCATTTAGTGCCTCTTCATCTGATTTCTCTTGGTCGTCCTCCTCAGTTCCAGCTGCGTTGAGCGGTAAAGGCTGAAGGTCCAAAACAGCACCTAGCAGGCTGAAAGGCGAGGTCCGGCATGGATGGGGAAGGGTTGCCTGTTCAGCTTGGCTTTGAGCGACGTGGTCATCGATGCCCATACCGGCAAATGTTTGGACTAGTGGCGGGAGCTCAGACTCTGTTTCCTCGTTCTCCAACAAAGATGTGCTACTGGGCATGGTCAATGCTTGACGTTTTTTTCCTAAACAATTACGTACGTTACGATGTAACTTGTACGCAATAAAGTAAATCGTATAATAACGGAATTAAAATACCGTCGACTTAATATGTTACATCCGTTTTGGATGTAACCGCCAATGTTTTTGGACCTTTTTTTCCTAAAAAGTGGCTACAGTCCTCCAGTCTTCCCTTGGCTTCTTTGTCTCATCTTCACTGCAAGTAACCACGCCCTTGATCATCTGAACTCATTTGCTATTGGTAGTAAGAGCATTACAGCACTCTTGATGGTGTCGTATAAACCATAATTATTGGCTAAGAGAGATCGGTAATACCCTCCCACTCTACATGATTGGAGGATCGCGGGAAAGGAAACGCATTGTGCTAATTTTATTGCCCAAAATATATAAACAACCTAACGAACTTTGTAACATTATCTTAGAAATGCATGATATGGTCCATTAAATGGAGTGGACTATTAAACAGATATCAGTGTCATGGTTAAATCTGGCCAAGGTTGTTAGCTTTCGTTCACGTGATTTGCAGACCCACTGACCCACTGACTTCACAGAAGCCTAACGTCATGCAAATGCCTCATGAGTAGGCCAGCAGTTTAAGAACTTCTGCAGGACAACTAGTTTGAGAGTATGAATTTGCTGATGCCTATGGACTTAATGGCCTTACACGGGTTACCAAAATTCAATTTTGATTTGGGCTTCTTGCAAGATGGCTATTTAAAAACGTTGAGTTATCATTTTCTGTGTTCAGCTGATCAAATGATCTTTTAATAGGCTATAATTGTTGTAAATGACGTGTAAATAACGTATTAGTGACATCGTTAATCTTATAGTAGGCTATTATTCAATTTTTAAGATTTTCTTTCCCCCAAATTAGGCCTCACTGGTCACCCCCCTGGAGGCCTCCACTTTGAAAACCACTTGCCTAGCCTAATGAGGATTAGATTTTTCAATTCCAATGACCAATGTAACAGAGTGTAAAGACACTGCAACCAACTGAACAGAAATCCCATCACATGTAGGCTATATCTCTTGGTCTGACCACACATTTTTTTTTTACAGGTCTCATTATACTTATGCTCTGTAACTCTGCTCAAGATCTGTCTCACGCATTCTAATGTGACAACATAAGGATGTCCATGCTCAGACTTTAAGGCTTGTCTGAACACTTTCCCTCCTCTGACCAACACATCTGACTCCTATTACGTGCTGCTGTGAAATAATTGTGATGCACCTGTTATGTACCTGTATGCATTATGTTCATAAAGTAAAGTTACACATAGTGCACCCAGTGTAAAAACATGCCTTACCATCTGCTACTCCACTGATTTGAGACATTATGGGTGATAACAACAACTAAGTGATAGGGGGCTGCTGTGAGGACGTGTTACTGCACCCACCACCATCACCTGGGTAATGTGGCTGCCACCTTGCAACAGAATGCTCACCACACTGTGGACTGCCAGTTACACCGCTAATATAGGTGGATAGAATGAGCCAGTGCAACAGGTTAAAATATATGACATACATGATCTTTTGTTACATCAGTGGGGTCAGGATATCATATAGGGACAGCATTTCTGGTAACACAGTGTCCCTTCTTATCCCTGCCCTGCACTCGAATATCCCAACAACACCACTTCAGTTCCAGCGGTAATCTAACATTCCAAGGAGCTCTCATTCAGCATTAATCTATACTTGTTTAGCCTCAGACAACCACTAGTTTATTCAATGGCCTCATCATGAAAGACTGAAGATATGAAGCCTGTGAGGAATAGATTCAGTCTAACCCCAAGGTTATGTGTAAAAATATAAAAATCAATTATTGTTCTCACAAGGATAAAGATGCATCAAAATGATGTAGCCTAAATGAATGTAAGTGATCTGCGGCCATCTGTTAATGTCCTGCAATACCACCTTTAGCCTCTAGATGGACTAATTTACCAACATTTAAAGAAGATCAGGTTGCGAGTTCATCAGAGATAAAATCACCATTATGAAATATAAAGGTTTGCCTTTCACATCATCATGACAAATTACTCAGACAAAGCAATACATCATCGAAGTAGTTAGTTCACGCACTGTTGTCTGAAGTGTACCAATTACACTAAAATGCTGAATATTTTCTTTTTCTCAACCATGTCAGACAGGATACCGCAACCATACCCGACATGAGGGTCAGTCAGTGATATGCCCCTGTGTTGTTCGCATGTGCCTTATTTGAGCAACCACACATGGAGTGCGTTTCTCGGGTGTCCAAGCAACGCTACATACAATCGAACTTTGCTGCCCGGCTAATGTTGCACCAACTACACGAGATGAACGAAAGTTGGGCTAGTATTGCGAACAGCCTTTTATAATAAACTAGATAGGTTTACGTTAATGATAGATATGATAGAAACATTTTGTATTCGATGTTAATCAGAGTTTACTACGAGGGCTCCAGATTAAAAAATAACCAAAATGTATAGTCGCTCCCCCCGAGTTACGTGTTTTACAGAGGGAAGTACCTCAACCAAACTAGGACCAGGAGCATATGAGGTCAACCAGTACCAAACTACTGCATCGGGTAGGTTATTAGTGGATGCAAGGTAATGTATATATACATAATGTGAGACAGAACAGTCGATGCTGTTTAGTAAATCTAAAAGCTGAGATCTCACTAAACAAAGCCTATGTTTTCAGATTTAATAGTCAACATTTGTCGTCTCGTTTTACAAAATATCAAGTCATAAATCCCGAACTTTTACTTTAACACAGAAAAAGCGATCGTTGCGTTAACTCCATCATTTTTTATGTTTTGATCAAAGTTCAGTTTTTTCTTTTTTCAAAGTACCTCCTCACGCATGCCGTCACTCTGATTGGCTACTAAAAAATCGCCTGGTTTGTTGCCCAACATTTGCATAAAATAGAAACGCATTTCTATTTTCCCCACTTGACGACTTGTGGCCCAAACGCTTCCACTTGTCACCCGTCGCCTACTGTTACTGAAAATGAATGGTGAATTGTGCCACTCGCACAAGCTAGCCTATGCTACAGTGAGATCAACTGATTAACTGCAATTTACTGATTAACTGCTATTTACAAGTAGACTATAGTTCCTTTAGATCAGTAGTTATTTTTAAGGCCTATTATCAACCAGTGTTCTATTTTCGCTATGATTTTCAGATGGCTATGCACCATTCCTGTCACTTACTAAGAGACAAACATTGTTCGATCGTTCTAATGATGAGCTGACCACCCCAGGCCCAGGCCAGTACAACTCCCAGTACAAGGTGTTGTTGAAACTTTATTAAAAATGTATTTGGTTTCAGTTTTCATGTGACAGTTATTTATGATATGAAGTTATTACGATTACTGTTATGTTGTAGAGTCATGTTCTTGGAGGACAGAGTCTCCAGAATCGTTCAAGACGCTTTGAGGAGGTGGTCTCAGTTGTGCCAGGCCCAGGAGCATATGATCTTTCCCTGAAGATTGGATCTAAACATAAGGTTACCGCTCGGAGAGTGAATATGAAATTGGTATGTTAACATTTAGAGAAAACTGGTGGTAATTTGAGTGAAATACTAAATCCAATATGGAGGCGTAACACTTTGCCTACTTCCTTACACATTCAGCAGGCTGTGCCCAGTCGAATCAAGTTCATTCGACAACCAGACATACCGTCTATCCCATCTCCTGGGCAGTCATATGGCTATGAGGAGAACAGTCAGGGACTTTTCTGCAAACAGGAACCTCCAGACAAGGATGACTCACTGGGACCTGCTTTCTACCACCCGCTGCAGGTGATGCGTTTAGTCTCATTACAAATTACAAAACAATTACAAAACGAGAAACAGTGTACACTCAGTCAGACGTAGAGCCATCACAAGAGGCACCATCAAATGTGGTCAGTTGTAGGTACCTGATATTTAGTTTTTTTTGTGTGCTCTAGTTTGGAAAAACACACTATTTCTAGTTTTGCCATAACACTATGGAGCCAATATTCCCTCCAAAGCCAAGAGTCCATGCTGCATACAGTCAATGATCTCCCCTAGTCCATCCTCTCTCTTTCTCTCTCTCTCTCTTTATTTCTGTCTCCCCTCCACACACACACGTTTATCTTCCTTGTTCTCCCTCCATTTACAACATAAAATGGGAAGTGTTTGCCAACTGTATGACTGTATGAGAGTGGTCCACTCCATTAGCAGTGGCATATGTAATGCACCAGTGGGCCTCTTAATTTGCCAGAATCTATTTCCATTGCTAATGATGGTCACGCCATTTTAAAAGTCACGGAGCACAATGTTAATTCATCCTGATGTCAACAAAAAGGGCCATTAGTAATTATTCTTTAAGCTGTATTACAATATTCACTTAAAATAATGCAATGCCTGCTGATCTTGGCTTCAATTAAATCATATTTCATCCTCTATTGACTAACCAAGTCAACAATGTCCTTGAGGTAGGGTATGTCCACTCTCTATGCCAGACAGGAAAAGCTCAGTGATTTACATTTATTAAAGGAGTATAAATTTCTTCCTGTTATTGGTTTTGCCACACCCTCCCACTTTGGCTGGGCATTCAATCCTCTGTTAAACACAGATGATTTGGCAAAAAGCTTTTGATGTCGAGTAGTTGATTAGATGACTTGATTAGATACAACAGAAATAGCTTAACGTTTTTTACTCCAGCCAGTTTTCCTTTTTCCCCTCCTTGTTGTTTTAATTTTTTTCAGTCCACTGGAAGAAGTGACAGAATGCTTTGGAGTGCAAGTGAAGGCCTCACCATGAATGGTGTTTTGTTTGAAAACAGACGTTTATCCTGTTGACTTTCTTTTTCGCTTGTGGCTCTTCTTTTTCCCAGGCTGAAAGCACATCTTCACAGAGGTACAAAGGAATCCATTTTGGAAATATGACAGGGAAGCGTGAGGAACCAAAAGTTATGGAGGGCCCTGGACCAGGTCAATATGACCCTTATGTGTAAGTAGTCGGTACAGAAACAGCTGCAGTAAATTTTTAATCAGCTGTGAGCTATGGTTGTTGACACAAAGAGAATTAGAGAAAATATTGTACTCTATGCAGACTTCATGCAAGCTAAGTGTAGGGAACGACACCACCTCCACTGCATAGAGACCTTGGAGGGACTTCTCACAGTTAGTTTTACTTCTATATTGAAAATTTTGCCATTAATAGCCCCTTTGAAAATATGACCGAGCAGACATTTGCCCTGAGCGCGCTTCATTATGAATTTCTTTGACATTTGACTCTGATAATATTCAGTAATGGAGGTAGTGGATGACAGGGTGGCAGGAAAAATATTGAAGGACTCAGGAAGTTAAGGCTTATAGTCCTGTTAGCTAGTAACTTCAGATAATTTACTGAAAACATCATAGGTTTGTGGCCTGTTACTCAGAAAGCTACAGTTAGCAAAATCTTTTCAGCTCTGCTAATGTTGTAGTTTGGTTTGCTACAGCTGATCCCTCCCTGCATGTCTGATGCTAATTTGGATCCAAAACTTCCAACAATGACGTGTGTCAGTGTTAACAAGAATCAGCACTCAAAGTGATGCTCTAATGCTTTTCAGGTCAACCACCCCCCCATCTGCCACACTGTTGACAGCAACTCTTTTTTTTTGAAAATGAGGGAGATGTGCTCTTACTAAGCATTTTCCCATGCAATGGCCCAGCCCGTCGATAAAGAGGGAGTGGAGGAAGAAAGGCATTGACAGCTCAGTTGCAGGAAGGACACTGGCAACCGCACTCATCACGCCCCCACTCTCTGTAATTGAGACAGGAGACAGAATGCATAAATCACTTCTCCCCGGCTCCGTTCTCCGGGCCCTCCGCTCATACACAGATATACTGTACTGGATGAGGGCAGATTTATCATGGCGGATGGAGTGGATGGAAAGCAGAGAGATCGATCGCGGCATTGGTTTCCTGTGCCGCTGACTGATGGTCCGCTGGTTGCTTTTTTCCCTGTCTGTGTGTAGGTACACTTCCACTTCCTATGAGAACGTCAACGTGCGGAAGGAGAAGAAAAGCAGGGTGGAGCTGGCCATCCCTCGTTACCACGAAATCGTCACCCTGCAGGAAGAGAAGAAGGTGAGGACCTCTCTCTCTCTCTCTCTCTCTTCGTAAGTGACTTTCATCCTTCTCCTGGAGGCCTCATACTAAAGTCACCTTTAATGAATTTCTGCATTGCATGTCTTATGTTGGGCTGACTTTCACACTGAAATATAAGGCATGAAAGGTGATAACGAGGCCTAAAAATAGGCTCAGTGTCCTATTAGCATGGAAATGAGGAGCAGTGCATTCACACCAAGAGCTAACAAAGCAACAAATGCAGCGTAAGTAATTCAGGTTCTACTGGCAGGAAATGACAAAAGTGATAAGAGAGACAAAAGCAAAGAGCGTCAAAGTTTGGGCGATGAGAACGACTAATAAAGTTGACTGTAATAAAGTTGACTGTAAACGATAGGTAATGGACACGTTGTGAGCGATTTGAGTGACATGTGCGAACACAAATATTTTGCCTTTTGAGTGTCTTTAGTGATTTAGTTCAGCTTTAGCTTCAGTAGCTCTTGGGTGGAATGCACAGTTACACAGCTTCATCCTCATGATTTACCAGAACACACCTCCTTCACACATTTTAAAGCAACACTATTAACACTTTTTCAAGTTTTTTTTTTTAAATGAACAACTCCTTTTTGTGGTTGTAGGACTAGATTTGTTGGGGAATGGCCAATCACACCTAGTGTTCTGCATAACCATTCACGTAATGCACCATGACACATTGTCCTGACAGAGCAATATAAAGGAAAGCCTTTCCAATAAAATGGGTCTGAAAGAGGAGCATTAGCACGTGTGCAAGCTTTTGTCAGTGCCATCTGAGCAGTGGGTGCCTTTTTTTGCCTTTTGTCTTTCCCGATCAGTGGCTCTCTAGTTTTACCCTCAAATTCCTTTAAACTATTAAACTGCCCAAACAAGTGAAATTCCACAGTGGCTGAAATGTTCCACTAAATAAAATGTTTAGCTTTTCCCTGTTTTTCCACCTTTTCTTCCTTGTCTTCCTCTAAGGTGTGTTCACAGGTGATCAGTTTCATCCATTCCTTTCTTTGTGAAACACAAAGAATGCTGAACCACCACAACTTCTCTCCTCTCTCTGATGGCCTTGAGGGAGAGACTTTTTTTTCCATCAACAACCCTAAGGCAACAGGCCAAAGGGTGCACTTTCCTTCCTCTCACAGGAAGGAGATTGACTCTCCTCCTCCTGTCTGTCTTTTGCTGAACCTTGTGAGCTTAAACTTAAGCAGTGGGGAGGCTCTGTAACCTCTCCATAGGCTGGAGAAAATGCTTGCATCAAACAGTTCTCAGTGCTGGCCAAGCACAAAAAAAAGTTTTTTTTTTTAATTTTTTTATTCACTTACTTTTGCTGTACACTTGGCTTTCTTGGTTTAACACATGTGCCGAATAGCTATGTCATACTGTTAGTCTGGTGTAAAGAAATTGTTGTGTACCTGCAAGGAAAAATGTATTCTCATGATTCACCCTGACCCAGTTTCTCAGTGGATGGCTCATAATTGGAATTACCAGGATGTGTACACCAGAGGGCGCCAAAGCTCAATGTATAAACACTCAGCTGCTGGGCGATTCTTTCATTTGCACCAAGTGTATACTGCTTAACCTTTTTTATTCATTCAATGATCAGACAGCCAGTCTTATTCTGAAGCATTATTCAGAAAAATTAAGTCTTCAGATAATATTTGATGTATGGCACATCCTTGATCTCATACTCATACAAGATACTGAAGAGATATGATAACGTCTCCAATGTTGTTGTGGAGTTTCTCTGCTTACATTGGTCATCTAACAGTGGTTAAATACTAAGTCTAAGTCTAGGTCGTAAGTCTAAGTCTAATACTAAGGATATGATCAAAGCCCGAATTTATAGGAAAACAGCAAATACACCAGTCTCATTTTGTTAAGTCTTCAAAGCAAATTGAAAGGAAATAAATAAAGTTAAATATTTCATATGCTAAATCACAGATGTCCATATTTCCTGTAAGTGACACTGTTTTTGTTATATTTCACATATTATATTACTTTACATATATGTGTTTACACTGACTTCAAAGTATTTAATTAGAATGATTGGAATCTTTTCCTGAAGTTTGTCCATGCAGAGAGCTGTTTGAGCTCAGGTTCCACCAGATCAAAATAAAGGGGGGGGGGGGTGAGAATGATTCCTTTAAAAACACAGTTTTCTGGGAACAAGCTAGGCCTACTATTTTATCTCAACACTAAAATAAGATAGCAGTCACAGGTAGTCACAATGTTTTGGCCTGATCTCATGTCCTTGAGCTTATATGGTGGCTGACAACATATCTAATTTGTCACATATGCATTTGCATGTCTGCATTGTAATCTTGCCTCAAGGGCGCCTTGTTTTGCCACCAGTAGCACTATGACTGATAATTAAGCACAAGCTGTGAAATCCTCTTTACATGTCTTCATGATTCAAGAAAAATGAGGTTGTAAATAGCATCACATCAAAAAATAAAGAAATAAATAAATAACTGACTGATTTAAACTGGGCCACCCAAACTCATAGTAAACATCAACATGTGTGCGTCTTTGATAACTGTTATCTGTGATTTGTTCACTCCCGAGTTTAGGGCTGCATGGTTTTTAAGGGGCTGCCTTGTAGCACATCAGTAGCGAAACAGTGAAGAAGTTTAGTGGTATAGCCACAGATAATTGGCATCAGGGGCCCTTACCTTACCTGCACCTGCTTTATGAAGTTGTTTTTATGGAGTGTTTGGATTCGGTCTCCGCTGCGTCGGTTGCTCGCACGAATAAGGGGTCCAGATGCCAAGCAGCACCTGCAATGGGTGACCCTTTCTGCCTTCTCTCTGCCGCGTAACCCCTCATCTCCAGCGGTGGCCCACTCCAACTACGATCATTAGGCGGCTCTCGCTCTGCTACCCGAGAGCAGATGGGTGTTTGGGCTGACCCCTACGACCACAGAGATGCATCCATAAAGATGTGTACACTGTCTCGCTCATGTGGAGATGCAGGGTATGTGTGTGTGTGTGTGTGTGTATGTGGGGAGGGGGAGGTGGCACACAAAGGGGTGTGTGTGGGGAGGGTGGATTTGTGGCGATTGCGGTGGCTAACACTAGCGCCTGTGGTTGTTAGCGGTCGCTACAATCACAGGTGTGGAGAGATGCCTGTGCTAACGTTCTCCTCCCAGGCACTGCTGTTCCACCTCATTTACCTTGATTAGCTTCTCTTGCAAATCTGTGGGCGCAGGTTTCTTTTTGGTGGTGGGTTATGATGGTTGTGTGTGTGTGTGTGTGTGTGTGTGTGTGTATCATGTGTTTGTTTGTTTTGGTTGTTTGAGAAACTGTATGCCCTCACTTGCCTTTCCCTTTCTCCTCCCCTCTAAGTTGACATCAGTCTTGTGGACTGTAATTGCCAATAAATCATGGTGTGGAGTGCCACGTGGGACAGTCTTCCCGGGGAGGGTGAGAGTGGGGCCAGGGAAGAGGTGCTCTGTAATGACTACCCCCTCACAGCACTCTAATGTCTGATCAGAGGAAGGTTATTCTCCCTCTGACAATCTCTCTTTTTCTCTCTGTTTCTCTCTCTCTCTCTCTCTTTCACTTCTCTTGCTATCTGTCTGCCTTTGATTTTCCTGTCTCTGTCTTGGTCTCTGTCTGTGAGGTTGTAGCTCTTCATCTTTGTAATTGAGTGTTTGACAACTTCAGGCAAAAAAAAAAGTCTAGGTTGAAGCTCGGACCTGTGATAGATAATGCTACACTCCATATTATCTTTATCAGTCGCACTGCATTGATCACTGGGATGTTTTCCTCGTTGCTTTCTCCCCGTTGTCTTGCAGGATGTGCCTGGACCTGGTCAGTACCACATCAAGAGTCAGTTTGAGAAGCCCAGCAACCTGTATGGAGTTCCTCTTGTCCACGTTCCTCCCTTTCTCTCGCAGGCTCAGGTACGGATCCCTCCCCCCCCCCCCCCGCCTCCTTTGATCTTCCCTCGCTTCAGTACACTAAAGAGCCCTATACTATCTCTCTCTTTCTCTCTCTCTTCCTCTATCCCTCTCTCCCTGTCATGTTGTGCTACTGCCCGCCTACATCTACTGGCTCCAGCAGTGCAGTGCGGTGGATTGATACGGATTCGATTGGCGGATTGATAGACAGCTAAAACGGACGCTCTGACAGGAAGTGACAGGCCGACAGGGAGATGGCTCAAAAGGCTTTGCCATCCGTCTTTATTCGGCTGGCGCCAAGCGGCTCTGACATGTAATATGCCCCTTGGACACGGGCCCGAGATTGCCATCCTTTCTCGGGGCCACCCATCTTTGTCACACGGTGCCCTGCGCCGAGGAGCAGAGGAAGCCTCTCCAGATGTGCTCCCTCGGCACAAGAGCGATGGTGGCTGCTGGGAGAGAAATCAAAACTTAATGACCTTTGGAGTTCTGTGATGTGGGTCGGGATAGCTGTGCTGTCGCAATATGCTTTTTTTCCCCCTCTTTTTTTCCCCACCATTTTATTTTCATTCTGTACAAGAAGTGCAGAGGTTTTAAATAGGGAGTCATGAGATGCTTCCTGAGGTGAGGTAATTTGATTTGAGTCTAAACATAGTGTTAGAGGAGATGTTTGATTTCCCATTTCTGAAACGATTCCTGCTGAAGGATATCAATGCTATGCCCTGACATAAATGCACTCCGCATGTCACTGTCACATGGTGATTCGTTACTATGACGATGGAAACCCTTCCATCACACATACACACTGCATGCGCACCAGACAGACGTGCTTCGAAAGACTGCGAGTTCTCGAGAAAACTCTCTGACCTCTTTTTATCTTTTTTTTGCCTGTTATTTTTAATTAGTTTGTTTATTTTATTTATTTTCACAACGTTGGCATGGGCTGATCTACACGTCGCCTCTGATCTTCTGTGTGAAGTCACTGCCGACAACCTGTGAGGTGCTGCAGCATATCTGAGATCAGACGGTCGGCTTTCGGCTTTGCCATTTGATGGGGCCCCTGTGGAAGCCCTAAGAAAGAGAGAGCGAGAGAGAGAGAGAGAGGGAGAGAGGGAGAGGGATAGGAGGAGTGGAGCAGCTGGAGCTCTGCCTATTTCCTTGAGAATTTATCCACTTATGATTATTAATCAGACGCTTTCTGCTGCCCGTGTTGAGGCTAGATCTGAGCCGCAATTCCCACAGTCCACATGAGTTAATGCAGCACTTTAATGCAATCTGGCACATTCAGCCTTGGCTGTGTCCTGTGTGGAACAACTCGTAAGAGCTCTATAATTCAACAACTCATTACTAATACACACACACACACACACACACACACACACACACACACACACACACACATATACCGCTACTTGCTTTTCAGCTTAGCTTTCTCTCCTTCTTTTCTTCCTCCTCACCTTAGCCTTGTAGAATTGAAGGAAACACATTGATCGCCTGCTTCTTTTAGGTTTGAAAGAGAAAAAGAGAAAGACAGAGAGCGAGAGAGAGGGAAAAAAAGACACAGCTAAGAGTTTCTTACCTTCAATACCTTCAGGTAGTTGCCCCTTTGAGTCAGGTGCCCTTGGGTGTCGCTTTGTAAGACTTAGAGCATTCTAACCAAGTGAATACTTCAGCTTGGGTCTGCAGCATTGAAGCACGGCAAATGGCTTGTATATCATGGTGGCTTTCAAGGTGAGTCAGAGTGGCCACTGTCTCCAAGGTGAACCATTAGACAGTTGAAGAGTAGACATCATTTACTCAGCACTTTCATCATCTTTTTTTAACTTGAAAGAAAAAAAAAAACAGTTTATGTGTTTAACTTTATGTCTCACGTTTTAATTGAAAGTGCTACTCAAGTGTGTTACCTAAACATCAGATCAGAAAATGTTTAAAGCATTTTTTGAAGGTCACAATGTCTCTAATGGATGACACATCATGCTTTTTTTGGTTTGACTCACAGCGTTTTACCTCTGCAAAAGAGGTGGCGCCCCCTGTTGGTGCGTACAATGACCCACGCTGTGCCCTGGAGCTGCTGAAGAAGACCTGTAACCTCAAGAAAAGCCCATTTGGGTTGACTGCTGTCCGATTTGTCTCAGAGAAAAAAAAACCATCCACTCCAGGTAAATGTGTGTGTATGTGTGTGTGTGTATATGTGTATATGTGTGTGTGTGTGTTTGAGTGTTTTTGCTTTTTACTGGCCTGTCTTACTCTCTGATGCATCAAGGCTGACAGCAAGAGATTTTCTTTTTGTTGTTGCTTCATCATTGTCATAAAAACAGTCGTAAGTGTTGCCACCCACTCGCCATAGAGCCGCCCATTACTCAGTGTGCGTGCCTGTAAAATGCATTGGAATTAAATGGATGCAGTTTGAAAAAAAACAAAACAAAACAGGAAAATAAGCCTGCCCACCCGACAGTTACCATAGGTGATGCTGCTCCCGCACTGTGCAGGCGCTCTGCCTCAGTACATCAAACAAATGCCTTTTTTTGCTGATGGTTACTTTGTGTACAAAGAATTCTGTTGAGGTAAACTTTGAGTAAACAATCAACAATGTAGCCGTAGTCCTCCCCACATCTTTGAGCCGTTTTGTGTTTTTCTCTGCTTGGCTGTCTTTCTCTTCAGGCCCAGGTGCTTATAATATATTTGACTACGGGCTGGCTCAGGAAAGCATGAAAAAGGCTTTCTTGGAAAGCACAAGGAGAGGGGCATTCGGCTCATCTGCAAGCCGTAGTCCTTTATTTGTCAATAAATCAGATGTGCACGTCCCTGGTCCGGGCCAATACAAGGTAGGGCCTGGAGCGCGTGTCTTAGGTGGGTTGGTTGGTAGTGAACAAAACAATGCCATCTGCCGTTTTGTTTTGTTTATTTAGTTTTGTTGTGTTTTTTTTTACATACTTTAGGTAGAGAAGAAGTCCGAGGAGCTGTACAAACGTCAGCAAACTGCAGTGTTTAAGTCGGAAACAGAGCGCCTGTCAACACCAGCAATGACCAAAGTAAGACACATGACAGTCTTTGTAGATTTTCCACATACTAAACAAAACCAGTCTAGTGGCAGTTACAGAGCCGTCTTCTATTGATACAATGTTGGAATAACCACTTCCAGTGCTACTTTCTTTTCATAAAATCAGATGATTGTACCTCACTCTAATACCAAGCAGACAACTTTTATTGTCAGTGAAGTCTTACTTGAATGACTCTGCTACATGCTGAGAAAAATACTGCATCTGAACAGCATAGAAAAAGCATGTCAGAGAGCTTCTCTTGTCAGCAAACAGATCAAACATGAAAGCACTGTCTGAATATCAGACTCTGTGTGTGTCATCAGCATTTCTTCTGCCTTCCAAAGGACCAAAGAGGTCTCACTGCTTCTCTCCAACCTGTCCACAAGAGCATGTTACCCCACTGGTTAAATCAGTGGCGACTGCCACTGCCACTTTGTGCACAGACTGTGCGTCTTCCAAGCTGTCGGAATTCGCCTGTGTCGTGGTGTTGTTTACCGGACTCACACTTTATTATGAAGAACCGGTTGCCATGGTGAGGGCTCTCTTCTCTGCAGTTCAGGCGATATGTTGCGGCATTGGGGTGAGAGATGCACTTGTGACAGGAAAGAGCCAACGGGCATTTTCACAGTGGGTGGACGAGTGCCACAGTTGTTCATTCGTTTCTTAAACTGTTGCTTAACTTTTCAGCAATAAATGGCTTCCACGTGATGCTCAGGATGCAAGGATGATTCCGAGCTTGAAATATGTTGTCTTAAGTGACTAAGTGATGTTAAAAAAAAATAAGACTTGGTTTTGGCCATGTTTGTCTTGCTATTTTGTAGAGAGATGCACCTGCTGGTATGAACTGAAGGTGTTCCTTTCACATCCTCTGACAACGTAGTTAGCTTTCCCCTCTTTCAGCTGTCAACTCAGGGAATCGCATCGCTCGGGGATCTGTATTTAAGGTGAGGCGGGAGCACAGGGAGTTATTTACCCATGCAATGTGCACATCTCATCACCAGAGCTTTTCTGTTTGATGTGAAAGGCGCACACTCCATTTGAACTCGCCGAGCTTTGGATTTTTCAGTTCACTGTGCCCCTCCGCACCCATTCTGTAGAAGATGTGTTGTCTTCAGTACCGCTTGTCGACACAAAGCGCTCGGGCTGCAGCAGCTGCCTGGAAACACAGTTGAGAGGTGAATCAACATCATAGCTGCTTGTGTTGGAGGAGTTGCTCTGTGGGAATAATGCGCTTCCTCTGCAGATAAGCTTGCTCTGCTTGCGACTGCAATCCTGGAATGTCTTTTAGTCCGAATGACACCACCACGTGCTGTTAATTATGTCAGCCCATTCCATGCAATACAGTGCATTCTCCCATGTTGTTGGCCGTCATACAAGCAGACATATAATTAATATCCCTTCCAGTGAGTGTCTCCTCTTGTTAATTGCCTTTAACGGTCATTAAAAAATGATCCGACGTGCACTTGGGGTTGGTCAAATTATGACTGTAGACCTTTCATTAGTAGAGGTTATTGTTGAAATGGCTCTTTTGATGGAGCGGTGAAATTGGCTGCAGCAGGTAATTGCTTATTCTCCTCTTGAAAGAGCTGTACATTTTTAAGTTTAGCAGTTTTCGTCTACCAGAAACAGATATAATGGCTGCACATTTGAGAACACGTTTTGTCTTCAATTACATTGTATATCATTTAAATGAGAGTCATTCAGAAAGTTTTTGGGAACATATGGAACATCAATATTAAAGTGCAGAAACTGACTAGCATACAAGAGCCAAGTAGGCCTGGGGTAATGATCCCTACAGTTTATGCTAGTCCGGTCTTAAACCATTCATTATAGTTCATGTCAAGAAGCCTGTATTTATAACTCCCCCACATTCTTGTGCACTTGGGCAGCTTAGAGATTCAGAGTTGCTTTTCCTGAGCACTGGTCCTCTTCTTTTCTCTCTCTGTGTGAGTGGTGTCCCGCATAGTGCAGGATCTAAAGGCTCTAATAACGCAGTGCTGGTCTCCCCCCCTCAGCAGAGTTAATGAAAAACCCCAAGACGCCATAGCAGTTAACGCCGCAGCATGGTCCACAGGCTTGTGCATCCCACCGCGTCCTATATTAAAAGTGTCTAATCATTGCCTAATCAGGCTTCTCCGTCACGTCGATTCAGGGAAATGGCGCGGAGGAGGGCCTTCATCTGTCACTGTCCATCTTCTCTGATGTGGTTGTCAGTGAAGGAGATAGAGGAGATATTACGGTTTACCCAATTTATCACACTGTGTCACAGAAACATTTTGTTGATCTTAACATTGTTGTTGCAAAGAAAATAATAACACAAAAATTACATGCTGTTAGTGTCAGAATTGTTGAACTGCACGCTGAAGAACACAGTCAAAAATCCAAAAATGTTAGATTGGACGTTATGTCCTAACCACATTCACTTTGTGAGGAATGTGTCTGGGTGCTCTCCACCTGGCTCTCCAGTTCTAGTAATTCTAGCAATTCTGCGTTAAAGGAGAAACCGTCCATTCAATATGTAGCTCTGTTGTTTGAACTATTCAGATATTGTCTGTATAAAAGAACAGACAAAATTTGATGCAAGCTAGACCGAGTTATGTTCCTGCATGCTATGCACAGACCCAGACAGCTGTTTACCATTTCAATTTCAGTCATTTACTCTGGCTGCTGATTGGTCCCTCTTACTTTTAGGTTGAAGGAAATGTGAATGCACTGATTGAAATCCAGCCAGGTATCTTAAGTGGGATGGAAATGAGTGAACACACAGACAGGACCATGCCTAGTCACAGTATATTCAGTTATTCTGAACAATTTGCGTAATGTGAGTGGACTGTGTCCAAGCGCATTGCTCATCCTTGCTAACACAGTCTGCAAACATTCCCCTCTTTTAATTAGTTATTCTCCAAAACTTTGGAGATTTTCATGACGACTCCACTCCACTCACAAGCTCATTAGATGAGGCAGTGCCACTGAACATTGTATCTGCCTGTCAAGGCATCCTAGCTGAGACTCATTAACAATAATACCCAATAGGCACTTTTGCTGGAAAAAGAGGCTTGTGTTTGCCTGATGTTTTCAGAAGGCTTTATTTCGTGTGCTTCACAAAGCCAGAATATTGTGAGATCAGACCCGTAGATGGCCCTCATATATAGTAAATAACGGCCATTTACTGTCAGTGCTAACAGCAGGACAGCCACAAACGGGAAATGACAATCTCAAGGTGAAACGTCAGTATTAGTGATGACAAGGGTAAGGAGGAGGAAAAAATCATTTGTCCCTTGTTTTTTTCCCTCCCTCTTCTTCTTCTTAATAAGGCTTGAGAGCATCTTATTATCTATTCAATTAAAGGACCGAAGAGATAATTACAAGCCCTACTAAACATACATTTATCGAACAAGCACCACATCGATTCAACCACCCCCAAAGGAGTTGGACGAGCATTGGCGCTGAGATTCATAAGCAAAAATGATACCGCACAGCTATTAAAAATTTTGGGGATGTGGATGTGAGAGATTTGTGGGAGGGCTGTGGTGTGATGGGATATATTGGACGAAGATCCAGTCCCCTACACAGGACACTCAACAATACAGATATGATTGTCAGTTATAATGTGCATAAGAGGTCAGGGCTGTCTGTTACCATCAGGACTGCATAGTCGCATGCCCACCCCGGAGCTTCAGGTGCCATTTTAGCCTCCTGCGATAATCCTGTTTGGGTTTTTTTTCTTTCTTTCTTTCTTTTCTTTTTATGAGAGAGAGGGAATTAGAAATGCGGAGGTCTTTGGTGGACAGTGGTGGTGCTGGAGACGGCGGTAATGTCCTGAGGCGGCTGTATTGACCCGCTTTACTGACAGCTCTTTCCCATTAATGTTTTTTATCGAGCTGAGACCTTGGTCTGGTTGACCGCCAGAAGGTACAGACGCCGCACCGCGACCGTGCTCGTTCCACCAGGCCTCTGAGGCACAACCGAGCGTCAATTTGATCCGCTATTTGTCTGTGGAAATATGGAGTTCACAGGTGCTGTGTTTCAGAATGCCACCAGTGAACAGTATATTGCCGAGGTGGTGGATTTCTGTCATTATCAACACATTTGTTTGTCTTTGTGTGTGGGTCGCTGATTTGTCCTATTTGATGGTTCTGGACCCAATGCCCATTACTGGTAGGGGAGTGTCGAAAGTTCAAAGGGCAGCCTTTGTCGACCGTCTCCTTTCTGTAGCCTTGTTATTTTCCAACTACCCAGATGAAGGAGAGCCTGCTGTAAATCAAAAAAAAAAAAAAAATAATAATTCGGCCAGCAAGCTTGTGGTTTCTGGTGGTTTCTGATCCCCTCCTCCCCTCCCCACAGTGCCAAATCCTAATGAGTAGGGCAGAGGAACCTTATTAGGACACCAGGCCTGTCATCCATACAGTCAATTAGCTTCCGACTCGGGGACTTTGTACCCCCTGGCGTAGGAGAGAAAAAAAAAATAAAAGCAAAACATAAAAAGCCCTAATACTTTTAATTGACATACAATATGCATCTATTCATCACGACTTGTTGGGTGGTCTGGTGGTTTTTGGGTGGTCAGACTAATCATGCAGTTGTGGCCCTCTGTGTTGCTATGCATATAGTACGTTGTTATCCTAATGTTGTCCGCAGTTTGTGTCATGTAATGAGCTCTTAACAGACATTAAATGATGTGTGTGTGTGTCGCGTTTGTGTCTGTCTGTGTGTGTGAGCACAAGCGTGTGTGTATTTTTATGTGCATCTTTTGTGTGTGCATGACAGAGGGAGTGTATGTTTTACTGCAACCAAAAGAGGCGATAAAGAAACCCAATCTTTTAAAAGTGGCCTTGGCAAAACGGTGTGTTTATTTGCATGGAATCGGCCTGTGCGGAATACATTATGCCTTGTGTTGAGAGGGATTGTGTCTTTGTTAGGGCAAAGATCACAGGCTGACTCGTGCGCCCATGCTATGAAGTTGCAATTTTCTATCCATCCTCTGTCACCCCCCCCCACCCCCCACCCCCCACCTAAAGGCTAAAAAGACATTGCCTGCGGGCTCTGAGCAACAAATCCAGTGGCAAGACACAGAAAAAGATCACTCTTGTAAATAAAGCTGCATCTCCCATCTGCTGCAACCGATTGTTGCTCCACGCTAGCACGAGGATGTGAAGACAAGATCACAAACAAAGAGTACAAAAATAATGAAAATCCTGCTACTATCTTGGGTATATCATGTGGTCTGTTGTCTAGCAGCTTGAGGCTCTTCAGCAATAGAGTCATCAAGACTCTTTTTCTGTTTAATATAAATGGATTAGCCAACCGCTAATTTCAGGCTGAGGTAAACCTGTTAAAGAAATTATAGGCTGGATATTTCTTTTTCCATTTGTTGATAGACAAATACTGTAGTTCCACTCTGATGAGTATTACTATAGCTACATAAAAAGTCACATTAAAATGTAATTTAAGTATATTTTGTTGATGTGTAAATGGATGAGCCTAGCCCCAATGAGTCTTTACTTAATTCTGTGTAAACAGGCGCCTGTCCCGCCATCACATGGTGTCTGGGTCTGTGTGTGTTTTGTGGGCCAGTGGCCCTGACTCCATCTGGCGGGCACCGCCACATGTGGCAGACAGCTGTGTGGAGACAGCTGTGCTGAAACAGGTGAAGTTTGGGGGTGGGGGGTGGGGGGGGGGGAGTAGGTGCACAGCCACAGGAGGCGGGGAGAACAATGTGTGGTGCTCACTATGTGTTTACAGAGGAAAGACGCCTGGAGCGGTCCACCACATCCAGCTAAGCCACTCTCTCTCTCTGTCTGTCTCTGTCTCTCTCTCTCACTTCTTCTCTTTCTCTGTCTGGCTCCCCTCTCTCTCTCTCTCTCTCTCTCTCTCTGTCTGTTCTCTCTGTCTGTCTTCCTTTTCCTCATGAGTCCTGTCTTTCTGGCTTCATCTTGCATCCTGCTACGTCCATCCCTGTCTATCTTCTGTCAGTTGCCTTCTTCTGCATTTTATGCGTTTTCCTCCCAGTCTTTCTCTATCACTCCCTGCTGTGTGCTTCCTCCCATCTGTATCTCTACTCACCTAGCCTTAGCTATGCATGCTATTGCACCAGACAGGCAGGCAGGCAGGCAGGCAGGGGTTGGGGGGGTGGCGTGTTGAATAGCAGAGGCAAAATGATTGACCATATCGACATGGCTAATCTGTGCGCTCTAATGGCCTCCACCCCAGTGCCCTGTTTCATGGGGCTACTGATTTTCTGACAGCATATATGTTGTCCAGACTGTGAATGAGTGCTCGAACACGCACACAAACTTTGTGTATACACATAAACACACACGCATACACACACATTCTGTACATACACACACACACGCACACACACACACACACACGCACGCGCGCACACAGATGTACTCGTTCCTCTGTTTTTTATGGTCCTTTTGAAACCCCATTTCAGGGCCTGACAACCTGGCCAGGAGTAGTACAGTGCTGACTTTAATGGAATCCTATAGGAGATGGCAGTATATCATTCAGTGTGTGTGTGTCAGTGTAAAATGGCAAGCACATCCCGTGTGTGTGTGTGTGTGTGTGTGTGTGTGTGTACTTTCTGAATCGGAGATTTATGAATGTAGCCAAACATGTAGCCAGATGTGTAGACACCTGGAAGTTCATTAAAGAAGTTAAGAGGAGTCGTGCACAGATGTTTCACTAGGGGCTGAGCACATGTGTGATGCCATTACTGTAAGAGTGACAATGAGTCAACCTTATCAGCAATCAACCTTAAATGGTTGCCTTATGAAGCACAATGCAGTTTAAATGCAGATAAGATCCTTTTTTACCAAAAGATGATACATATATAACAGGCTTGGATGGGCAAGATTGAAAAGTTGGAAAACTTTTAACTTTAAAAAAATTATAAAAATATATATTAAACTGATCATTTCTATTTATATTCGACTTTAAAAAGAGTAGAACAGTGCAACTGGTTTGTGTCCAAAAAAGTGTCAAAATCAGCATTGGATTATCCAACGTCATGTGTACAGTACGAGTCCCGTCTATCTATCTCTTTGTCAGGACACCCCCCCGGCCAGCCAGTACAATGTCCAGGAGGCCTATGAGAAGGCCTACGGCTACAAGCGCCTCACTGTGCCCCGCAACGAGGACGCCAAGAGGAGACAGGGTTCGTTTTTGAGTGCCACGCCCCGGAAGTTCACCTTCATACAGCCCCACTGTGACACCCCAGGTACCCCTAAAACCATGTCCAAAAAAGCATTGTGATGCCAACTGTAATGAAAACACACAATGAGACATTATAGTGTTAGTTGAATTTTGAACTCAAAGTAGATGTGTGAATTGCATGTGCTTGTCATACCCAGAGCTTTTGACCTTTCGTTTGATCAGATCTGACTGCAGTAATCTAATGTCAACGCAAGCCAAGAGCCATATCCATTTTCCTGTGCAGTTAGGCAAATATTTGCATCAATTAGACAGTCCCCTCTCTGCGCACGCTGTTTCAAAATGGAGAGATTCATCACTTCTTTGGAGAAACCATACCTCGCCCCTCACGCCCAAGCCGTCACCCGCCGCTTAACAAAAGATCGATTTGCATATAAATAGATCGGTCTGTTTGCAAAAGTTTGCACTCAAACACATGGGTAGTTCATTTCACCTATTATGTAATTTGCATTTTCCCAACGTGTATGTGTGAGTAAGTGTGTGTGTGTGTGTGCGTGTGTTCGTTCTTTCACCTCTCATCTGCTGCCTTGCCACATCCCTCCTTTGATGGGAAGTTGATTAAAAACACATTTTCAATCAGCAGTGTTTTTTTTTTCTTTTTTTTGGGGTGGGGGGGGCAGGCGCCTCTCGACACACCCTCTATAAACTGCTGGCAGTTGTAATGAGATGCACGACTTCCAAATGTGCCCCAGGTTAAAACGTCAGCAATGCAGCAGACCTCATAATACAAACAGAGCATTCACTTTTCATCACAGTAAGCAGCTTTACCATCACTGGGCACCACATTCTCATATTCCATATTTTTTTCTTTCTTTCTTTTTTTTTTCTTTTGCTCTGGGAGAAACTCACCTTAAAAACCTTTGGGCCTGTCTGATTAATTATGGTGTATTTCTGCAGAGAGAGTGAGAGAAGAAGAAGAAAAAAAAACATAATTGAGAGAGACCTTTTCTCTCTCTCTATCGCTCTCTCTCTGTCTTGGTGGAAATGTCACACTGTATGAGGTAGGGTGTAATTACTGGAGGCCTCTATCACTCCATCATTCCTATAAACCTTATCAGTCCCTGGCCAGTTTCTCTCTCTCTCTCTCTCCGTCTCACACACACACACACACACACACACACACACACACATACATTCCTACACAGGCAGACACACATACACTATTACACACATGTAATTCAACTTTTACCCATCCAAAATGGAAATATGTGTTCATCCATTCTGTACACATGTTATATTGATTCTCTCAGAGAAGGACGGGAGAAAAAAACATTATGATTCTCCATATCTCGTTAAATCATAATATTTTTTCCCTTCACCCTCTGCCTGTCTCTCTCTCTCTCTCTCTCTGTCTTTCTCTCCCTCCGTCTTCCAGGACCAGGCCACTACAGCCCAGAGATCAAGTCCAGTGCCAAGCTGGCGTTGATCGGCTCCCGTGAGGACCGCTTCAAGAGCCGCAAGGACTCGACCCCCGGTCCAGGCGCCTACCAGGTGAGTTTGTGGCAGAGGGTCACACAGGCGCTTCTGTGCATGCTAATGTTTTATAAGACATATGGGAGATCTAACTCCTGCAGTTTGAAGCAAAGATAAAACCAAGAGCAACGCATCTGAGCATGATGGCAAGGTTATGAAAATAGGTGTGGAGGCATATTTAATGTTTCTCAACACTGTCTGAAAGCACAGTGAATGTCTGAAGTGATGTCTGAAAATGAATCATGCAGTGATGCAGATGTTGACAGTTATTTGGCTTAAGATCATTTCCAGACAGAGTCAGAGACACTTAAAAACACTACCTCAAACCTACAAGAAATTACATATTGCAAGTGTCAGTCATGTACAGATTTTCTTTATTTCAGCCTTGTACCCCAGCTCATGTTAAATCAATCTGCTTAGGAATCAGTCATTCTTATGAATATTATGACAAAATATTCCTCTTTGTGAAATATCACACATTCAAACAACACATTCAGGGAAATGTCTTTGTATGTATTTTATGTGTGTTCCACAAAAATGAACTGGTGAAGACGTCCTGCACAGGGCTTTGTCTGTCGGAAAGAAATCTCAATGACTACAGAGCATATCACAGTTGTGGCTGATTGGCCAGTCGGGGGTGATGAGCCATGGCCTTGGCTGGCCTATTGGGAGGAAAGTGAGGAGGTTAGGGACGAGGAGAATGGAAAGACAAAGGAGATGCATCCACTGACTGAATCAGTTCGACCCGCCAGTGTGCGTGTGTACAAGTATGTGTGTTTGTGTGTGTGTGTGTGTGTGTGTGTGTTTGTTTCTGTGTGTGTGTGTGTGTGTATCATCTGTGTGGTCGATCAGTTGTGGTTTTGCAGTGTTCAAAAGACAAGCTTGTCTCATTTTGCTGCATCAACCTTTGGTTTGATCTGAGCCGAGCCGCCACACAGACAGCAATAAGCCCTGATGCACAGTATATAACATAGCTCAAGTGTAATGCTGCATCATTTCAGTTTTGCACAAATTGTCTGTCTTTCTTTAGCACTAGCGAGGAGCAATTACAGTAAGGGGAAGCTCAGATGCGCTAGCCTCAATCCATATCACTGCCCCAGTTGTCAGTGAAACAATTGCTGCCCTAATGATTGTATGGCTGTAATAGGAAACAGCTTATCCATTGGGCCCAGTGCACCTGTGCTGGGTGCTGTGTGCTGTGTGCAGTCCTTCATCAGTTCACACTGACAGCTACAGATTCCTCTCACACAAAAAAGGTGCACCTGCATCCATGGATATAGTTGTTGTGTTATGTTTGTTAGTCAGTATGTGTGAATGGAAGGTCCTGGTGAGACATTGGTGTTGAGCTGGGGGGATGTCTTGTTGTTGTTTTGTTTTTAACATATATTGTCTGGCACGTTGTGATCACAAATTCCGCACATGTTCCAGTAAGAGAAAGGGAAGAGAGCAAGGGGGGGAGGGATGCCCTTTTTCTTCTTTTCTCCTTCTCTCTTCTTCATCTGTCCTTTTTTCTCCCTGCCGGGCCTTTCCTTTTCTCCTCAAGAGGCTCCGGACGTTGACATTATTTTGAAGCGTTCTGTGCTCCTGCTGCGCGCCCCGTTCCCTTGGCACCCCCATTACCATGCGTCGGCAAACCCGGGGTCCGGGCACCTCTCCTTACAGCGCACGGTGTGGGGGGGGGGGGGGGGGGCACCCTGACGCTGAACCTCCACAAACAGATCAATAATTATCTGAGCGCCGCACCCGGCCCCCTCCCCACGCACCGCCGCGCCAGGCATACCAAGCTCCATGCCCACAGCTTGCCGTCTGCCGTCGGAATACCGATGGGAGGGATGCTAGCGCAAATGCGAAGACACATGTATGTTTGTGTGTGTGTGTGTGTGTGTGTATGTGTGTGTGTGTGTGTGATCACGGTGGCTCAGGCTTCCCAGGCCTGATGGAGGTGATTTTGAGGTCAGGCTTTGAAGTGCTGCTTGGATGACTTCTACTCCTCCAGTGCACCCACACACACACACACACACACACACACACACACACACACACACACACACTCACACCCAGGTTTGCACGATGGAGCCGCCCCATCCAGCACTCACCTCTACAGCCTCTGCGATCAGCACGCCCAGTGTGTGACAGAGCAGCCAGCCCAGCATGTTTCTTTTCCTGCCGCTCCAAACCTACGGGAGTGTTTTTATTTCATTCCGCTGGTCAGCCATATTTCAGCTGCACAGACAGCGGGAAGTGAAGTATTTAGATTCATTGGCCATCGGTAAGAGTCATCAGACTCTGGGGCTCGGCGGGGCCGGCAGTGTGCAGCTCTTTGCCAGATCGACTGGACAGAGACGTGGGAATATTTTTATGGCCTGCAGTTATTCACCACTGTTCTCCCCCCGGTTTTGTGAAGTGCAGAAGTGCTCTCTGCGTGTGTGTGTGTGTGTGTGTTTGCCTGTCGTTACTCCTGCACTTGAAGATGGCATCATGACCCCAGAGTGACTTGATTGAGGCCGCTGACCGTCATCCAGCTACGTGAGAGTTTCTTTCCTCCTCCTCCTCGTCCTCCCTCTCCCTCTCAACCTCCTCCTCTTTTTTCCTTTTTTTTTCCCCCGACACTCCATGCGTCATGTCTGCCCATTGGATAACATCTGTCAAGCATCCCACAGCGCTGCAAGAGAAGCCCCCTCCCCGCCCCAACCACGGCTGCTAGTGTTATCTTTGATCCCATCGTTTGAAGTGTGTCAGCACAGTTACATCTTATGAGATACCAGTGAACGCAAGCTCTTTGTCACCTTCCCACTGGATGTGGGCAAGATTGAGTCATTTGTCATTACATCTTATCGTCTGTCTTACATCAGTGCTGTGTTCCTCCTTCCAAAACTCAATATTAGATACTTTTTAACTTCAGGAGATATTTAATCTGTTACATAAATAAAATACAACTTTTGTTGTTTTTTCTGCTGTGTCGCAGTATTGTGAATCTGAACGCTTGTGGTCTTTGCATGACATTGTGCATGCGTGCCCTTTTTTTTTTCTTTCCTGCGTTGTGTTGACATGGCGCGACTCTGTTGATGCCTGTCAGTATACATCGCAGGTCAAGGGTATGGCAAATGGCATGTGAAAGAGCACATTGACAAGAGAAGGCGAAGATCTTGAAAGAGTGAATAAATCAGGGGAGAAATCCATATGGATTTACTTTTGCCGCTCCCCGGAGTGCCTTGTCATCACTTTGCTCCATCTCTCTCGCTGTTTAGGCTCCTTTTTATATATATATTTATTTATTTATTTGCCTTTTTCTCCTCCTCGTCCTGTTCTTCTTTTCTGAGGTCATCTTCTTTATTGATGACCGAACCCCTGGCTGTAGGACATGGTGACTCCTCTCCTCTAAGGGACGGGCCTCGTGGGGGCTCCGTGTAGCTCGGCTCTACTGCCGTACCCGGCGATCGAGCATCCCTTAATATCTGGCCGGTTCTCTCCTTTAATGCACACACGCAAGCAGCCATTATGGAAATAACGCTGGACCAACTTCACTCTGCCAGCATTAAATTTAGAGACTCATCGAAAACTGAGCACACATTATCACTTAACTGCGCTCTAGAGTGCGACCCTGAAGCCTGACCTGTGATGATGATGGTGATGATGATGATGATGATGGTGGTGATGCTACTGCTGCATCAGTTCTCCATGGTCCTCACTCCAAGCCTGTCTCTCTCTCTCTCTCTTTCTCTCTCTCTCGGTCTGTCTCTCTCTCTTTCCTCCACAGTTAAGTCCTGCAATAGCAGACACTGTGCTCAAAGGCACGTTCAACGTGACCCTGCAGAACCCACTGATGATACACTACCCTGCCACAACTCGGCTCGGCACCATGCCAGAGAACCTCTCCATCCAGACCACATAGCGACCAGCCAAAGCTCACGAGACACCACTAGCAGAGTCCAATATATGGGTGGTAATTTGATAACTCACCTTCCTATTCTCGGATGTCTTTGGCCTTCACTGATCCCTTTAATTCATGGTAAATAAATAAATAATTCAACACTGACATTTTTTTTTTTTTTTGCTTGTTTGTTCGTTTGTTTGTTTTCCGTTTGTTTGTGTGCCTTCAACGTTTTAGCACCAGTGGTTTGTTGACTGTGAGGGCAATGAGTTAGGTGCATTGATCTGCAGGCCCAGGGAGAAGGACATGTTTACAGTTTGACCCATAATTAGCCCATTTAAAATGAACAAAATGGGAAGGGCCTGCTAGCTGCCGAGCTATTTCAGAGCATTAATTGCATTGATTGATGTAAAAGTGTCAGCATGCTTGTTTTGTGTGATAATGTGGAGATAGATAAAGCTACTATTTATACGATATAATCTATTAGTCTTTTTATTTTTCTGTCTGCTCACCTGTTAATCAAGACCCCATTCTCCAAAAGAATGTGTGTGTATGTGTGTGTGTGTGAGAGAGAGAGAGACAGAGAGAGAGAGATGTATTAGAAGTATAAGGCTTGTATTTATTTCTTAAAGTCTGAGCAGTTCTGAAGTCTTTTCCCCTGAGTAATGTCTGATTCGGCTTCAGATCAGATCAGATCAGATTCCCTCCTTCACACGTGCCCACTCACACTAGACAGAGACGAAGTGGCCATGTGCATCTGTCCTTCGGAGAGAAAGCCGATGGATGAGAGGGTGCTGTATTTGGGCCCAAACTCAGGCAAAGCGAGCGCAGAGACTTTATGATCCAATCGTAACAGCCCGTGGAGAAATATGACGAGTTCAGCGCAGAAAAAGACATCTTTGCTTTGGTGAAGTTAGAGTCTCTCCGTGGAAGGTGATGGGTGTTCACCTGATGTAGACAGGATTTCTTCAATCAGGATGTTTTCATCCTGCCTTGCAACACAGTCAGAGAAAGAGTATCACCTTTTATTTGCAACCTTCATGCTAGTGTTACACACTTTCTCAACAGTCTTAGCCTTTATACAATTTGGGTGGACAAGAAAGTTTCAAGCTTTGAAATGATGTTCAGCCTTTTCAAAGAGATAACCCCTAAATGTCCTTGCCATACCTGCATTTTCATTGTGAGTCCTCACTACATCCACTACACCGTTCCTGGTCTTAGAGTATTTCACATCATTCCTGCTCCTCCCCATATGATGCATTGCGAACTATTCCAATAACAGTATTGACTTTGGCAGACAGCTTTTTCCATTGTATCATTATCGGTACGACGCCACAGCAAGAGACAATTAAGGCGAAAGTGAAATGAGACTTGTGAAATTAATGCATTCCCCTGCATATGCATAAATCATATAATTCATTATCCATATTTGCTGACGACCACAGAGGTGTGTGAAAGTCAGATAAAAGAGCCATAACTTATTTACTCATTTGCACACTCTAATAAGATCTCCTCGTTAATCAATGGTTACTCCGCCCTTGTGAAGTAACTTGTAGTCCTTGTCTTTTTTCCAGGCGTGGAGCCCAATACTGCCATAATTTAGCTTTGCTCTCACTCTAAGTGGTGCGGAAAGCCTTTCTGAGGTTATAAAGAGGTTTACAGACCTGGATGCATCCTTATAAAATATTTAGTATGGTGTATGTTTGCTCTCCATGCAAGGGCAGACAGCATTTTGTAACCTGGAGAAAGGCACCTTGTTGGAGACCTTCTGAAAAATAAAGATGCTTTGGCAATGATGAACTATCAATCGACCATGCTGTGAACTTTAGTTTCTTCCCTCAAAACAAAAATAAAATGGCAGCAAATGAATCTATTGGCCATGATGATGTCTTTACCTTTTTATCACAGTGAAATGTGTGTGTTAGTAATGCCTCAGAGACATTTACAGGACATTCTCAAAGCTATGCTCTTATTAAGTTGGCCTTTTAAGCACTGCAGATAATCCATGGAACCATTAGGAAGACGTAAACAAATGCCAGCATGATGAAATGATTTATCATCCCTCTCTCTCTCTCACATGCACAGACGCACACACACACATATGCACAATCACCGGAAATATATCACGTTAATTATTCGCTGAGATCGTCAGATCAGCTTTCTTCAGGAGGCCCATAAATTGTGGAGTTGAAAGTGCACAGGGGCAGACTAGGGGAGTGCGGAGAAACGGCCTCGGAGTGACCGCTCGACCACTCGCGAATCCCATAAACGGAGTGCTGATGGCGGTTGGACATCTGTTTACCTGCAGTCAAGTGCGCCGTCTTCTGTTATAGCCTCGAGACAGCCCTGCCACACCCTCTGCCATGGCATTGTTCGCCAAAACCCTTTTAATCTAATTAGGCATTAAGCCCCTATCATTATTCAGTGGACTGAGCGGGAGAGGGAGAGGGCCAGCATTATTTATGTGTTCCCTCCCCTGAACGTCTTTTACCTTTTCATCACACCAGCCTGTTTTACATTGGCACACTAATTAAATCAAATAAATCACAGCAGAGAGCTGAGTGTTTGATAAAAATAAATAAGGAGGGGACAAATAAATAAACAAATGCAGAGATGGAAAAAGTCTCGATTACGATGCATTACACAGTGCATCACTCAAGTGGTTTATGAGATTTAAGAAAAAAAAACGAAAAAAAAAACACATGATTGATACAGAGGATAAAAATGACAAATGAATAACTTGGCTTCCAACAAACATACCATGCATGCACTTTAGCGTCTTAATCTACTTTATCTTAGGTTATTGTTGAAGTGTCTGCGTCCTTGACTCTTCTGTGTCTATTATGCTCATGTATAGGATCAGTGACAGTCCAATCAGTTTATCAGTTTGTCCTTTATTGGAACCTAAATCAACAGTGTGACATTAACAGTTTTAGACATGGTTTTGCACTCATGGGGATATTGTCCTCAAAATTGTTGTTGATTCAAGTTGCTAATTCATTAGAAAAGCTCTGAACCATTCCACCCATGCAATGATGATGGAGAAAATGACATTCAGTGGTCAAATTTAGGGTGTGAATTGATTGAATTCTCATTCTTATGTTGCCATGCTACATCAAAACACATCTCTTTCCAAGCACAAACCTCTGTTCACTTCCCAGGCCCCATTTCCTCCTAGATTTCCGGAGCAGGCTGCCAAGATGGGCACCTGTGAGTGTAAATGCATCTCTGCACTTTCTCTTGCTTTAATTGGTGTGTGAGCACTTTGGCTGCGCTTTTCCATTAGTATTTGTTTAGAAACACTGTGACAGAGGTTTGAACATTAGAGGAAGATAAAAGTGAATGGCACTGGTTAGCACTTTAGGGGTTCTGGAGCAGCGACCGTGCCAAGTTATGTGGAAACAACCATAGTGGCTTTCCTCACTTCAAAAGAAATTTGAATACAGATGAACAAAGCAGGGCAATGGAAGCTGCACAACACTGTCAGAAGTTTTGATTTCCTGGTGTTTGTTCCTGAAGTAATCTACTTCTAAGCCACAATGCCAAATCTGCTGCAAGCATTTAGTTAAACACCGGCTTGAAGGACAGGATGATGGTGCAAAATTGTGACAGAGCAATTAATGACAATTAGAGTCAAATTTGTAATCAAAGATTTAGTTGACCCATTTTGACTGGTAAAATTGGAGTGTGTCAGTGGGTGATGGGGAGGGGGTGAGAGGCCCCCCTCTGGGGCTCTGATTGAGGTGCAGGTGGGAACACCAAACCCCACTGATTGCCTGCTTCCTCATTAACACTCGTCTCTGACAGCAAGCCCATGTTTTCTGTGTGATGGGGTGTCTACTGTGAGACAGTGGAATTCTACCTGGTCGGTGTAAGTGATGGCCTCTGTCATGGCCTATTATGCTGTATGGCGTCTATTGCTGGGCCTCTACCTAGTCTTGCCTCAGGCCAGATTTTAACTATTAATGTGCAATGAATTGACACGTCAAGCTAAACTGACTGGGAGACTCAGAACAGACCATTTAGCCTTTTGCCCTTTGGTTTATGAATGTCGAGCTGAACATTTAAAATGCATTTGAATTTTCCAGTGGTCCAAAAAATAAGTAAAAGTATGTTAGTCCTGCAAGACAGTAAATTCTTGATTTCATTTCATATCTATCTATCTGTCTATCTATCTGTCTATCTATCTGTCTAGTTATCCATCTGTCTGTCAGCAAGCAAGAAAAGCAAACCCTTGGAGGAAGTAGAATCAGCTGTAGGCAAGCTAATTTGGGATGAAAATCCAATACTGTGAAATAGAAAAGCTGTGGATAGTGATGTGCAAAAATAGCCTCATCAAATGTAAGACAGGAATAGCTGAGCAGGACAGCAGTCGAGACTGCATGAAAAGATACAGGTTGAGGGGGATTCAAAGACTGTAGTGAGAAGGGGAGGTGTCAGGAGAGGAGTGAGGAAGCCTTGGGTGCTTCAGCCCAATCTTACAACTCTGTCTTGAATGAGTAAGAGTCCTCTGTTGGCCCTCAATGAGTCGCTCAGTAGAGAAAGCCTGCAATAATAATTGACGTCAGTCGAATGACTAAACATTGAATCGTTTCCATGGTTTTGATTTAGGTGACTCTGGCAGTGGAAAACACTGCAGCGGGTGAGAGTGGGCCATGGAGGAGAAATAAGTTAAGGCGGTGAGACCTGCTGTCAAACGGCCCCTGAAATGGGATTTAAATATGAAATGGGAAAACATGAAAGTCAGGAGGTGGAAATGAAAGCCAGAGTTGACAGGCGATTTTGAAGGTGGCATAGAGAAGTGCTACTCAGAGGATGAGAACACAGACTGACAGATGAGAGGTCTTTGAATCCAGGGTGAGGCTGAATGGAAGAAGCCCATAGAGTCTGATGCCTCTGCTATCTGTTCTCCTGGCTATATTGTTTTGAGCTTTTACTTAAGCAAAATCTCTTTTAAAAATCAGTTTTATTGTCCTGTGGTATATGCTAGGCCATTACAGGCGAATCATACATCAAAAAGCCAAACACTTTGTGAAGTGCATGTTTTGAGTATGCCTTTGAATTTTATGAAAAAAGATGCTTGCTTGCTACAAAACTGATGCGTGCTTCTAAATATCCATTAGGTACAACTGCACAGCACTCAGTTTGGAGAAAATACAGCCATTCCAAGATTTTGGACAGTGTAAAATACACTTATTGCATAGATTTCTCCCATTGCAGAAGAAGTTGATTACATTCTTATTATTTAGTGTCACAGAAGCAAAGCAAAGAAGAAACAAAGAGAAGCAGTTGCTTATTACAGAGGGGTTAAGAGAATGTGGGAAAAGTTGCCTCGCTGAACCTATGCCAAATGGGTAAAAGGGTTTAAAAAGGAATATTGAGGTGAGTTTATCACATCAAGAAAAAGAGAGATTGTTTAATTAAATTCTGTTTAGAAATGCGTTTGACAGAGAGGGTAGAGAGGGGGGTAGAAATAGCTGGGTAGGCAGGAAGTGCTGAGGTGAACAGAAGGTAGGGATGGAGATGGAGACCCATGAGTATGTACTGTAAGAACACATTTAGTTCTGAACTTCAGTTTGGCTGGAAGAAGTAAGCACTATTGAGAAGGCCTGCTCAACACTATTTGGGCCTTGCGGGGTCTGTTTTCAACACAGCTGGTGGGCTCGGGAAAAGAGAAAAATAAAACACACATACAGATGGATCACAGATGGATGTAAGCAGTTCATTTACAGTGTTTTTATAAAAGTTTTTACCATTTTATAAAAATGTTTACCATGTTTATCATTATCTATGTTGTTATTTTTACAGTAGATTGATGAACTAGGCTACCAAGAACCCGAACATGAAGCTGAGCAGCATGCTGGTCAACATGCTGAATAAGACTGATAGACTGGCAAGAAGGAGAGAAGAGAGCAGGAGGGAAGAGAGGCTGAGAGTCGGCTGTAGTCATCAGGTGGAGGGTGGTGTGGAGACTACCGAATTAGAGATGGAGGGAAGAGAGAGAGTTGGAGGAGAAGGTGGGGAGGAATGGGACCAGGAGATCACCTACAGCAGTCAGTGAACGAGGAGCAGCAGAGAACAGACTTATATTAGTGTGTGTGTGTGTGTGTGTGTGTGTGTCACTGTGTGTGCATGTGTTGGGGTGGGGTGGTGGGGTGTTGGCCACACATAGGTAAGGCAGGAACTGAGGGATGGACAGGGAGTGCAGTGACAATCAGAGTATCCAGAGCTGTAAGAAGAAAAAGAAGCTTCCGGCTATAGAGCCGCATTAAAGCCAGTGAAATTGCCTCCCATTGAAAATTAGACACGAGACATGATAGAAAGAGGGGAGACCAAGGAAAGGAGTGAGAGAGGAGAAGGAGTGAGGGAGGAGAGCAGGAGTGAAGGAGACCCCAGAGAGAAAGAGAGAGAGAGAATATTAAGAGGAAAGGAGAAGAGCATGACCTTTCTGTGGATAAAGACTGGGGAGTAGTAGGAGCCCCGTGGTGAACAGGAGGAGGAAGGAAATTGGGGGGAGGGGAGGATGTACAGAGAGAAAATGAGAAATGGAGGAAGCTATTGAGCAGTGGATGGATAGATGTATGGAAAAAGAGACCTCAGCGGAGCAGTGGCGCAGATGAACGGAAGAGAAGAGAGGGGAAAAGGGGGGGGGGGGTGCTTTCTAGCATGCCGGAGGAGGAGAAAATGGAAGCATAGTGGTCGGACCAGAGTGGTAAAGAAACAGGCTCGGGGGGTGTGATGGGACCTGCCGTAGGGTCGCGTGGAGGCAGTCAGAGCTGTATGTTAACGAGTCCGGTCTTCAGTCGGCCTGCCCGTGGAGCGCCACAGGCAGCAGGCATGCGCCCAGTAGGGCGCTCGCCAGTCATGTGATGAGCCCTTTCCTCCACTTCCACTGGCTGTGATGTCAATCATGTTAGCCTGGTGTGAGGACACTCACAGATTATGGCTGGAGTGTGTTTACCAACAGTACTGGATTGCTTTGGGCATAATGAAACAAGTGGCTCATTACCATCTTACTCAAATAGTTTATGGAGTAGTGTCCATACATAGTTTACATACATACATAGTTTTGATGTTAGGATTCTAGCTTCAAATGAATGATAATTTCCTGTTTGTCAGCGAGAAATAATGTGGACTAATGTTTTGTAGTTCACGATCAGTTGAACTCTGTGACTTAAGGCAAGCACTTTATCACTTGTAGACTTGTGCTAATCAACCCATCTTATGACTAACCCGTGGGTTTCTTTTGGGCACTACATAATTCAGTTACATCTAACAGATAACAGACATTTTCTTACCTCTGGCTATGCCAAAGAGTATCAGTGTCAGACATCTGTCTCCTGCAGATGATTACTGAGAGTGCAGAGAAATGATTAATGCATGGAGTCTAACTTATACCTTCTATCTATCTCTGAGATCGCCGCTCGTGATAAATATGCCTGTGAGCATGCTCATTATTTAGTCATTTCTTCACGAGGAGATTACTGTTATTATGTTTTTAATTTTTATGATCTCTATCAAGACTTCACCTATTGACCCGACGCATCCTCGCTGGAATCTCTTAGAGAGTCGAAAATTAGTTAATTTTTTTCCTTTCGGGTTTCCAGGCTTTATAAGTTTACCCTTTTTCCTCGTGGTGGCTGAGTGAAAGTCCCTCGCTGGGCAGTTTTCTATGGAAGCTGTGTGTTGTGTTGTGAATATGGAGAGTTGGTTACTTAGCTGTTTGGCTATTTTATTGCTGTCTCAGTGTGTGCAGTACAATTGCTGGAAATGGAAATGTGTACAGCTTTCGCTCTAGCCACGGCGCGTTATCACCCCGTTATGAATTTGCATCAATTCAGCGCATTCCGACACCCGTATACGTCTGCACGCTCGCCGTAATATAGACGTGTCGTTGAGAGACGGCTTTTCACTCGCTTGGAAACATCCCATTTTCCACGGAGCGCGGCGTCTCACCCTTCACCAGTCTGCGTTAAGCCTGCAGTCCACGTGCCATTGTTGGGCAGAGTTAATGGAGCCCGGCTGCTGTTCGTTAGCCATGGAGAAATAGGGGGCGGAGGTGAGGGTGGGGTAAGGACTACTGCTGGGGGGAGATGAAGTAGATGTGTGTTCGTGTGTGAATAAAAGTAGAAATGAAAAAATATATGTGTGTACATAAGTGTGAGAGTGTGTGCATTGTGCAAATGGACACATGTGCATGTGGGCTTAATGCAAGTGGACATGTGTGTGTGTTTTGTATGAGTCTATGTATGTACATGTCTGTTTGTGTCTGTGTGTGTGTGTGTTTGTGTATGAGTCTATGTATGTACATGTCTGTTTGTGTCTGTGTGTGTGTTTGTGTTTGTGTCTATGTTGACTCACAGTGGGATAGCTGGATCATGATGGGGTTAGGGTGGTGTATGATAGCGTGTGGGGTAGTAAGAATGTATGGGGGGAGTGTATTCTGTGTGAACTATCCCTGAGGGCACTGGCATGAGAAAGCAAGTGGGGGGTCGTATTCTCTCTCTCCCTCTCTCTCTCTCTGTCTCTCTCTCTCTCTTTCTCCATTTCTCTTTCCCATCGTTGTCATGCATTGTTTTGCAAAGATAACAGAGAAGAGGCTTCCTTAGCAGCAGTGTCCTCCACCAGCTCGTCTACCACCTCCACCAACACCACCCTCCCTGCCGCCACAGCTTCTGCCGCTGGGCACTCTGAGAGCCTCCATCAGTCCCTGCGCTCCGTGAGGCCCTGGGCGTCACCCTTTTTCATGCCTGTTTAAGCAAGCACTTTAAATGGAAATGCACTTGACATTTTAGGGATGAGATGCAATCAGGCAGCATTAGAATGCAGCTGATTTCTTAGCCCAATCGCACTCTCTCTCTCTCACCCCCCACCCCCCCTTTCTCTGTCTCTCTCTTTCTCTCTCTGTCACTCTCTCTTTCTCCCTCACTCCTTCATTCCACCTCCCTGGGCCCCTGGAGGGTGGGCTTTGAGAATACAAAGCTAATTTGATTTACACGCTTTATAATACACAATATGTAATTATAATAGATATCACAATTTCATTAGTGGTCCAATTTAACAAAATCTGTTGGAAAATAGAAATAATACCGAGGAAATGAAGGCGAGAAATAACATCAAGACTTCTACAGCTCAATGCATTTACCAAAAAAAAAAAAAAAAAAAAAAAAAACAGATTAAGTAAGTGTCTCACTTCATTATATTTCGTTATAAACAGAACACTTAAAGATTGCATGATAGTAAATTTATGTCTTGAAAGCAGGAAAACACATGTTATCAATTCAAAGAGTGATGGCGCTGTCAGAAAAAAATGTAGTCAACATGAAGATGAAGACTAGATCAATTTAAAGCAATCCTCATTTTATTCCTCGTTTGAAATTTCAATTTGCAAAAATGCCTGCCCCCTTGTACACACTCAAAAATGGCTTCATCTTCAAGCAGAGTTACTGTTGACGCACATCTCATGGTGAGGAGAGGGCAAGCTGCTGCTGTCTCCCGATGGGTAAGAGAACACGGGAAGGAAAATAATGTCGAATTACAGGATCTGAGAGGCGACAGACTAGACAGCCTGTGATTTCACGACAGTTTTATGAAGCTAAAAATGCCTGTGGTCTTTTCACACATTACAGTTTTATTTATTTATTTATCTATTATGTGAAGGGAGTGAGATTTAGAACAGACGGCAGAATGCATATTGACAGAGTATTTCCATCGAGTCATTCCCTGGCTTCACGACAGTACAGGCCGCCAACGTGATCTTAGAGAGCCTCGAGAGCTTTTCTGCAATGTGCTGTGTATGATGAGGGAGAGGAACCAAAAGTCATTTCCATCTAATTCCCCCGCATCACCTCAGTAATCCTCCCTCCTCTCCTCTGCCCCACTTCAGGGGTTTGTCTGTCTATTATCACAGTTACATATCTCTTCATTTCATTAGAGACACGTTTGAAGATGCCAATGCTAGAATGACAGTGTACATATTGCACAGCTGGGACCCCTTTCTTTCTCTCTCTCTCTCTCTGTATGTCTCTTTCTCTCTTCTCTCTCTCTCTCTCTCACTCACTTGCTCCACTGCTTTCTCTCTCTATCTCTATCTTTCTCTTTGTGTCTATCTGACTGCTTAAACATGGCACTCAGTGAGTGGAGCGGGGGGGTGGGGGATGGAAGAGGAATAATGTTTGCCCTCTAATTCAAAAAGTGGCACGCTTGGGTGAGAGCGACAGCACGAGCGAACGTGAGTCCTGCGTCGTAGCGCGATAGCAGTAGCGGCGTGCCGCGGCTCAGTGCGGGGCAGCGGGAATGAAGTCTTCTTTAATTCCCCCCCCTTTGTCACACAGCAAGCTGATGGGGAGGAAAAGTGCTTTACATGAGCCGCTTCAAGGCACTGAGTGATTTAAAGGTCAAGTGCATTTTTATCTCTGACTTCACTGCTGAAAGATCAAGCTGACTCCAAGTTTCAGTAGCTGGCACTGGTAGTGTGTACTCTAATGAAGTGTATACTACACATATACACTACATGCTATATTGTGTTTATATATTATACATTCCAAGTAGTAGTGATACTACAAATTTGCAGTTATAGAGAGTGGATGCACGTATACTGTAAGTGCTTGTAGGGAGTCAGACATGTTAAGTATGAATTAGTGTCCTTAAAGGATTATGATGGTGTATGTTAAGTACCTCATTTTTGCTAATTGCATGAAAATATATCATATAAAAGTTAAGATTTGGAGAGCATTTGGATAGTTCTTGGCTGTTTTTTATCACAAGTTTTACTAGTGGGATTCTTTTTTAGGCTAGCATGCACTAACCCAACATTAGTGTTGCTTGCTTGTGTTTTTCAAGTTGACTAAATGCAAATGAATGAATGGTCATTGTGAGTTGATGTCTCTCATAGTCTTCAATTCCAGCCATCCCTCAGACTTAGTGTTTGTGTTATTCTCAGTGGGGCATGGGCCTCTGTAGGTCCATCTCTGGTGTGCGTTCCCCCTTCTTTTCTCGCTCTTTCTCTCTCTCTCTCTCTCTCTGTGATCTTTTTTCTTCTTCTCTCTTCCGTTTCCTACGGATTTGTATTGGTGGAGGTGTAATTACAGCTTACACAAACACGCGTGGTGATGGAGGCGTCCACTAGACAGGGAGCATCAGTGTTTATCCAGGGCCCTGTAATGACACATCCTCTCTGCTCCCAAAAACGATGGGCGCCCAACCCCCCCCCCCAACCGCTAATACTACTGTTGCCGCCACTGCCGCCACCGTCGCTCCATCTTTTGAGTGCTACGCTACGCTACACGCAGCTCCTGCTGAGGAAGGGAGATTGGAAACAGGGCTTTTTAATGTAGCAATTACAAGAACAGCGTCTCCCCCAATATTGGGAAAACAAAAACCCCACAGAAAAAAAACTTCCGATAGGGAGGGGCCAGGGGAGGACTACGGGAAGCGATGCGTCAGTTGATTTATGAAAGAAAGATGCAGACTCGGTGTGTCATCCTGTATTTGTGTGGATTTGTGAGAATGCTGAAGCACTGTACTTTATGGTGTGTAGGTTTTCATGCACACACTAGAATGCAGTTGGTGCCAGATGAATCTAACTAACAAACTAAATGAAAAATTGACTTTTATTTGAAATGCTATTAATGAACAACATTTATGTGAAATCAGTGCGTAGGAAATTATTGGTTTTGCTGATAGATTTCTTTATATTAAATGTCATGCAGAAACATACCGAGATATCCCAGCCCCCTTTCAAAGCCTCTCTCCCCTGACTCCACAGTGGCTAGAAGCCATGACACACACATGGAAGACTTGGGCCTCACTGTCAACAGCTGGTAGCAATGCAGGAGGTATGGTCCACCCGCGTGTGTGGAGTCCACGCTGTAGCTGGGAGCTCTGATCCGACAGAAGCCATGGGCAGATGTCAGAGCTCCTCCCAAAGGCCCAGCCAAATAAATAGTGACTGGAGGCCGTGGTAAACAGCAGGCCGGCTTCCGGTGCCCTGACACATTTCAGCACTCCACCATGTTAAAGGGGACAGCACTCCACCATGTTAAAGGGGACAGCACTCCACCATGTTAAAGGGGACAGAAAATTTGTATATAGCTAACCAACATTCCCCCTAACCCCGCCACACATACACACTCACACGCGCACGCACACACACACACACACACACACACACAGAAATACAGCCTTCTCAATTCACTGGGCACCAGCACCCATTTATGATTTATGAGGTCACATGACTCGTGACTCACCTGGCCTGCCCACCGCCTCTCCAATCCTCCTTACTGTGGAGTCAGCCACTTCTGAATAAAACATGGGAGTAGCAGCTCTCCTGAATAATGGCCCATTTGCTACCTTAGGATCCCACATTAGCACCACCACCCCCAACACACACACACACACACACACACACAGTAGAGGAGAGGAGAGTTGAGCTGAGCGGAGCTTAGCTGAGTTGGGTTGGGCAGAGCAAGATCCACAGCCTCAGAGATGGTGATTAGCATGAATAGGAATGTGACTCCCTTCATTAGCCAAGACATTTTTATGCTGCCTGAATTTTGCCTCCACTAAAAGCCTTGCGCAGAGAAAAGGTGGAGGAGACGTGCATGGTGGGGGTTGGGGGGTGGTGGTGGGGGGTCGAGGAGAGAGAAGTTGATAGAGAGTCCGATCTCATTTTTCATGTCGTTTGTAAAGATCTTGGAAGGAGAAAAAAACAAAACAGATATGCCAGCCTGCTACTTATTATAGCGAGAGGAACAGATTAATCAACATAATGCACTTAAGCAATTATCCTTGATTTGACCCGGCTGTATGGTAATTGAATACAAATACCCCGTGATTTACAACCCTCTGTTTATTGTTGTGACTGCTTTCAAGGTAAGGGATGCTTCATGAGTCTCACTTACGAGGGTTTGGTAGTCCTTTTTACAGACATTTGCCATCAGTTTATAGAACAGTTAAGAACATTATGCCACCAACAGCTTTGTTTTAGCTGCTAGACGTAAGACAATTCTCTTCATGATGCATGTTTGAGATCTTCTAATATAATTTGGTTTGACTTTTTTGGTTTCTGATGTAATTTTGCTGGAGTGTCCAGAGTTTAGACAGAGTCCAGTCCTACTTCATAAGTTCACAATCTGATAATGCAACTGAAAATGAAGCTCAGAAATCTCTTCTCTTGAAGGCTCCTTGTATGTATCTTCTCAAGTGGGTAAATGCATCTGTGATTTAGACATGGGGGATTTGGGGAGAAAAAGCACATTTCAGTAATCCCATCATCCATTTGGAAGCTTGCATCTTAGATGTTTTTTTTTTTATGTGTCAGCAATTTGGCTATGGAGGATTTGGAGATGATGAGCTCATTGTAATGAATAATATTTAAGGCACCTCACGTTCATCCACATATATCTGAATCCAGAATACTGAGACATTTGGATACTACCATTGCACAACCATGCTCCACCTGCTGCCTGATAGAATTACAAGCTCATAGATTTTACTTGTGATACAGAAAGACTGACGAGCCAGACCAGACAGACCAAATACCTTTTGACATAGACCACAATTTTGTCCTCTTTGTATGTCTCAGTCAAATCAAGTTTGAGCTTCACTTGTAGGTTTCAATACGGTGCACCTCTGCTCTCACTTCTTACTACTTTTCACATACTTTACATACTGCATTTCATTTGAGTGTTGAAGAGAGGCTTATATACATGCCCACCCTTAGGGTTTGTGTTATACTGAAAACCCACTAGTCGACACCTTTGATGTCTGCCAGACATGGAGATCTATGACTCGGGGAAGAAGAGAGAAAGAGGAGCATTATCTTCTTCAGCAACTCAGCCTTGCTGAATGCACTGTGTGTCCTGCAGGACGCCGTGGCTGGGTTGCGTCGCCTCCTTTCCTCCCTTGAACCACATCTTCCTCGTCCCACACTGAATTTATGATGCAGCGCCGAGTCACTAAAGCATTCAGACAAGCTGGCCAGATGCAGGCTGATAAACTGCTGCCCTGCAGTCACCATCTGAGCAGGCAGGGAATTTGCATTTCAGTGCTTTTGAATAATATCACCTTGATGTCACCACATAAACAGATAAAAGTGAAGCCAAGCCAGGCTATGTGGAGGAATCAACAGGGAGGGAGGGAGAGAGAGAGAGAGAGAGAGAGAGAGAGAGAGACTTAGTGAAGACATTTTCCAGACAGTCAGGATTATTAAATGTTTGTGCTCTGGTTCTGTAGCAGCATGAGCTGCCATTTTCAGCCATTTTTTTCTCCCCTGACAGCCAAATTTGCAAAAAAATACACAATGGCATGTTTTCTCCCAAAACTTTGCTTGTCATTTTTTTTTCCTGTTTGAGTGCCGCCATGCAGTGTATTGGAACGTACCCATCATTCTCTTGATTGTATGCAGCTCCACTGCGTCAACTCAGCGTGGGGGGGGGGGGGGGGCGCGGGGGTGTTGAGGTGGGCGCCCATAATGCCTGTACTTACAGATCCTGTTAAATCCTAAAATGAGATTGTACACCAGGTGAAAATGGGCACTTTCATCCCCAACTTGGCTGCTATGCATGAGGCTTGGCTGGTAAATTATGCTGACCCCTGCTGTTTGGATTTATGCATCCCCCTGCCATCCTAGGTTCCCTTGGATTAGCGCACTGCTATGCCTACCAACCAGCAGGGCCCTCTGCACATATATACACATAAAAATGTATTAGCATATCTTAACCAGTCAATTTGAGGTAAGCCTGCTTTTTTTCCTTCGGAAGGAAATGGAACATTCATACAACTGGTTATGGCTAAGTATGTCAATTAAAGAAAAAAGATATATTAAAATTGCAGATTTTGCTCAGAACCCTTTGAAGTGTAAATTTCTTTGCTGCCATTAAAGAAATCAAATATGGTCCGTGGCTGCTAGACTATACGATCAGCTATTTGGCAAAACAAACTTGGAGATTAAAGTTGCTGCAAAAGTTGTTTTTTTTTCCCCTGTTGTTGTTTTTTTTTTCTCTCTCTTTTTGCACCACTTGGTCAGCACATTTATTAATGGTGCAATGAAGTCCGTGTCAGGAATTTACTGGGCCCAGAGCTACTTAGCCATATGCAGCTCCTATTTGCTTGAAGCTTGGGAAGAGACGGCGTGCTCTTGCATCTCTCGGAGGGTTCATAAAAAAAGACACTTGAAATCATCTTTTGGAAAACAACATATTGCATTATGTTTTAATTGGGCTAGGTAATAGTCCTCGAAGGCTCCTTCATTAGTCATCACAGCAAGCTGTTGCCATTGCTTGCGATTTTGGATGTCTCCTTGGCCCTGTGCCTGTTTCTTAGAGTGGAAAGCACAGACTAGGTTTTTTTCTCTCTCTCTCTTTCTCTCTCTCCAGTGATTTGATACAGGTAATACATAATGCAAGAACATATCTATGACTTTTTCATGTAGACTTTCATAGGCAATTACATCCAACATTATTTATAGATTACGATCAATATTGATTGACTATAACAGCAATTTCTCTTTTTTTTGTCATTACATGCGGCTTCACAATTTACTACATGAAAGTGACAGTAGAATCTGGATAAACCCGCTATTGCAATAGCTACATACTGTACACTTTACTTTAATGTTAGACTGCAACTATCAAACAACTATCAACCAACCCTTCACCAGTTGCCGAGATATACACCGGCATAGTCGTTGTTTAATGCATTACTCCCATTACTTCAGAGAATTTCATTGTGTCTTTGGAAATAGAACCACAAAATCAACACTGTCAGAGCAATGCCTGAATGAATAATTGACTGGCAGACCTCCAGACAGAAGATGACTGCCCAACTCAGAATTAGCATCTGTTGGCAGCCTACTCAAACCCCAGACTTTCAGCCTCTGACCCCTCGGTGTGGAGGCTAATGCTGTCTACCACATCATTCATTCAGTCAGATTTACACTATCTACTTGTTTACCCCATGCCAAGTTCTTCTCTCCTAGGAAACAAATATGGCATGTCAGCATGTTTAAAAATGTCCCACCATTTGTTTAAAGTATTCATTGACTTGACTTCATGAATGATTGTGTCATGTTGCTAATTTACAACATTGGGGTTAACGATCCAAGAGCCAATGGCAGAGGCAGCTTTTCTGTTAATGTTTAAATCTTGAATATATTAAAATATATATATTTTCAGTCACAGGAGAAACCTTGAGGCCAGTTTATATGAGAACAATATATAAAATAGTTTCTGTTTTTTTTCTTACACTTTTCAGACACTTTCATACTGCTTGAAAATATTACCACTGCATCATATTTGTTAGAAGTTAGGAAATTAGCACAGCGCTGAGGTAAAACTGTCTTTTTTTTATAAAACATTAGTCTCAGACTGTCAGTAGCTACTCAAGAGGCTCCCCTGAGAGTGATAGAGATGCCATAATGACAGCGTTGTGTGGTAATCATGAAGACGAACAGTCTGAGGGAGAGAAGGACGGCACGGGAAACGACCAATGACGGAGGTTGTTGGAGGGATCCTGAAACTCCCACAGTGCCATAACTCAAATGTGTGCCGAGGAGGGCCTTGTAAATTTTTTATGATTTTATTCAATTCCACACCACCCGCCATCCCCAGCACCCCGCGCCTCCACTCAGTAATGGCGCTCTTCAATCGTGGATGACCAGTGGCAGAGCCTGACGGAGGTGGAGGTAGGGGTGGTGTTGGTGGGGGTGAGGAAGAAGAGAGGCTCTGGGGTATTAATCAGAGCCGAGCGCTCGGCTGGCCCGCACCACTACATCATCCCGCCTGCCGGCAAGTTGGGAGAACGGGGCCATAGCGCTGCTGACGGTGACAAAGGAGCTCCGTTTGGGGGCATGGCACCAGCCTCAGCTCCAGCCCCAGCCCTAAGGTGTAGTGTATATGTGTGTGTCTGTGTGCACGTGTATGGGTATGTGTGTGTGTGTGTGTGTGTGTGTGTGCGTGAACGTATGTGTGTGTGTAAGCATGTCAGGATCCAGGCAGGTGTAAGGGGGGAATGAGATGTGGACCAGGATTAGGTTCACATCAAGTCCATGCAGGGTCCATGAAGAAATCCCTTTGACTGTGGAGGCATGTGAAGGGGAAAGTGTGTGTGGGGGTGGCGGGCTATGGAGGAGTGAGAGAGTGCCTGGAGCTTATGCTTTCCTTAGCCATCTGGTGCTGACACCAAGGGCAAGCGCATGATGTGTGACGGTAGATGGAAAGGTATGTATTGAGAAGGAGAGAATGGGCAACAGCCACTCAATGATCACATGCTCAGATCAGGCACATATACACACACACACATACACACACTCAGAGGCGCACACACACACACACGCACACACTGCTGACGGTCTTCCGTCTTCATCCACTGTCATTAAAATTAATAGAGCATCAGACTTGGCCTGTTCTCCCTCTGTCAGTTTTAGGGGAGAGGGAAATTAAGCGACGCAAATAGGTTGACATGTCTTTAACTGGAGGCTGGAGGCGCCGTCTTTCATTTTCTTATCATTTAAAATATAATGACGCTGCTCTGTATTCAGATATTGGACTACAGGATGACTTTGTAATGACATTCAAATATGCATTTTGTTTGGAGGAAATGAACTACTTTCAGGTGCATGCATGATCTCCTCTTGTAATTAAGATATGCATTGTTTTGGAAGTAGGGTTTTTATGTACTAGCCTCTGTATACTGCATTGTAGCAGCTGTTCGACAGCTTCAATTCCATCCAGTTCAATTCTGTAGTCATACAGTTTCATGAGGCAAATATTCCCTCATTTTTGTAGCTCAACCACACAAAATAGCTTATATGATAGGAACATTTTGTTGATCTACTGTTAAAGTATGTCAGTTCCACAGCCAGCCACTGTTATAACACCTGTTGAACTAACTGATCCTAAAATACCCTCTTGGATCTACATCCTCGTAATCCTTTCTTTTTCAGAGGTTTTGTGAATGTCTTTCTGAATATTTAAAGTACATCTTTAGTTTCACAGAACTCTTCAGACGTGTATGTGAATTATTTATTCTCTGTAGATGGTGGGAGCAGAAAGGCGGTCGGGGAGGGGTGTGCTGCAGCTGGGAGTTAGGGGAGGGAGGGGGGGCCTTCCTTGGTGGCTCGGTGCAGCACGTAGCAGGGAGGAGGCTTAACATCTTCATTTTCGCTCTCTGTCACCGCGGCCGCATATTGCTTTCTGGCTCCAATTACAGCAACAGCTGTTTTCGACACTGGAGTTTGCAAGGTACACAGATTAGCATCTGATATTTCAGCAGAGTAGTGTAGCCCTCACTCATATGCATGGGAACCTAAAGGCCGTCCGTGCACATTAAATATTCATCCTGGTGGGGCAGAGAAAATGACAGTTTTAATTTAAGCCAGTATTTTTGTGGCCATCACAGTCTCTTTGATAGCAGACGACCATTACTTCCTCTCCAAAGGGACATCAGCTGCCCTTGTTTTCATTTTTAATACAACAAACAGTAATTCATTAAGCAGGCAAATCTTGTGCCATTGTGTAATATTGTCTGCCTTGTCTTGCCTGTCCTGGGGGGGAAGCCAGTTTGAATAGAGGTTTTAAGTGGAGACTCCTAATTGAAAAAGGCTCTGCGATTCATTCAGTCCCTTTTGCACGTCCTAACGTGAAGGGATTGGTGGTACCCTAGCACTTTATTGACTATTTAAGCAATCGATTCCCTTGCAAGTGTCTGTAGGCTCTTTAGATCCTATCCTATTAGCTAATTGAAAGGTTATCAGGAACACGCACATAGACACAGACACACACAATAGTTTTTCAAACACACACTAGCCTTTGGCTCAATGGACCATGGATTGGCTCCTGCCACATTTTAAGGTGTTAAACTTTTAAGAACAAACATAGTCAACTATTTGTATTGAACTTTTATTGAATTTCCATCACCATCAATCATTCCATGAGGCTCCTTCATCTATCCATCAATTGATGAAGTAATTATATCATAATAACTATTATATCATAGTAATTGTATAATTATATTGTAGTAATTACAATCCAACACAGAGTACAGTGTCTAGACTCTCTGGGAAGTCAACTCTGTGACCCTTGCATCATTAAAGAGTAACTCTGTGGTACAAAGACAGGGCATCTAAATGTATGGCAGTGACAGGCCATGTTATGCCCCCTTCCACATCATTAGTGTGTTTAAAATGATGGTGGGAGAGGGAGGACAAAAAAGAGAGAAACAGGAAGGGAAGGAGGGAGGGATGAAAGCTGCAGGAGGTGAGCGGGCTGCCTCTCCCTCAGAACCCCCTCATCATGAGCCTGGCCTCCACCATTAATCACCCGACAGAGCGCCTCCGTGCCGCGCCGCGCGGTGCCACACCGCATCGCTCCACTCCGCTCCTCTCTGCGCCGCACCATCCCGCCAGCCACTGTCCTACATCTTCATCATCCCTCTTTCTCTGTCTCCCCATTGGCCCCACTTCCCCCCTCCCACCTCCAAATCTCTTCCGCGTGTCTCTGTTGGTGTTCGGAATGGCACTTTTACAGTGCAGTAAAAGAAAGACCCCTCACTGCCGTGCGCACCCACAGCACAGGCAACAGCACAAACACTTCACTTCACTGCCCTCCACTGCTGCAGCCGCCGCTGCTGCCACTCGCTCTACTGAGGAGCGATATTTATATCGCTCCAAGCCGGCGTGTTCTAGAAACTGGAGAGCAGTTTGTTTCTCTTAGCAGGTGAGGAGGGAAACAGAGGGAGTAGGAGTGAAGGGAGGTGGGGCGGGGAGGGGGTGGAGTGGAGGGGTTTTGGCTGTGGCTCTGCTCGGGCAGAGCTCCAGCCGGGGGGGCCTGCGAGGCAGGCTGGCCCAGGGGATCTGTCCCTGCTGACCAGCACATCAAAGGCCCAGCCATTGATTTGGCAGTGAATCAGCACAGGCTTGATGGAGACAGGGTTAATTGCAATTTCTCCCATGTTGCCTGTGTGTGTCCCTCTGGTTTACACAATGTGTACACACTGTCCGACAGAGCATGTTTTTGGGTCACGGCGTGCTAGTTAGCGTGTTGTAGTCTGTGTGAATGTTTTCCAGGTAACTTGTCTTAAAGGCCATTGTTCAAAAGAGGGCTTTGAATAGATTATGGCCATTAATTCTTGGCAGAGGTTTTTGTACGCCATGCTTGCTTACTTACTCAAGTAAGCCTAAGGTCTTCAGTGACATTGTAGTTTTCGAGGCGCACCTAATTAGATAAATAACCATTGAATTTTTAGTGCAAATTACACACACAAGCAACCACCCGCTTTCATCACTCTCACTCTCTCTCCCTCTCAGACACGCACGCACACACACACACACACAAACACACAAATACACTCCCAAATACACACTAATTTGTTTTGACTTTACAGTTTTCAGAGCTCATCCGCCAAAAAAAGTAACCAGTTGTGGGGGTTTTGAGTTGCGGGGCATCAGGGTCAGTAATCGGAGTCTTCCTCCTCAGGCCACAACTGGCACTGGTGCTCTCTGAAGAGTCCATCTGCGGCGCGCTTGTGAGCTAATGCAAACAGAAACAGTGCCCTTTGTATAAGCATGCCGAGTCCTTGCTCATAGCATCGGCTTGATTGGCCAGCAAACACCCAACGCTTCTCTTCTGAGAAGTGCCCGAGGGAGTGGCAGTGGCATTATCTTCCAAGGATGTTGTCTTCCAGTCGCATAATAATCCTGTCAAAAGATATGGAGCAGATCACACGAGGTCTGTCAACTTTCTTTTCACAGTTTTTTTTTTTTTTTTCTCCCCGCTAACCCATCCCAACCCTTTGCCCTGTATTTTTCAGCTGACATTCTTCTGGATCTATGAAGTGGGCAGGAATAGTATAGTGTTTTGGTCTTGGCTGAACCAGGTTAGCCTCAGTGGCACGAGTGAATATGCTGTCATCTAATGTCATACATGAGCAGCCATCATAGTGTTGACACCAAATGATGTCAGCCTCATGTGTTGTGACAAAATGGGACTCACGCATGACTGGGGGTGTAGCTCGTTGCCTCTGAGTCACAGTGAGATAGCTATCTGTTGGCGCCAATCCCCTGGGCAGACTCAATAAAATTAGCCCATCAAGCGTGGACAGGAGGAGCGCGGCGAGCTTCGATAAAGGCGTATCTTCCGAAGATAAAAAAAGCGTGTAACAGCTGGACGGCGCTTGCATCAGAGTAGCACCGGTGAAGCAGGAACCACGGCCCAGCTCAGATTGGATCGACCTGATTGATTGATAAGGAGGAGGAGGAGAAAAAAGGCCACGCAACAGACAGCATCCTCCTCCTCCTCCTCCTGCTGACACATAATAGATGATGTAATCAGAATTGTGCCGTTATTTATCGCCTCTGTGCTCCTGGCCCTGGAGATGATAAGAGAATGGGAGAAAAATAACTGTGGGCAGTAGGGGTCTGGGGCAGCACCACCAGCAGCAGCAGGGGTGGGGGTTGGTGGTAGTGGTGATGGTGGAGGTGGAGGGGGGGGTCACTCATGCAATAACCAGTCATCATAGAATCTGAAAGATGATTTACGATACGGTGAGTTAGGGGGAGATAGAGAGAGAGAAAGAGAGGGCAGGAGGGACGGACGGAGGCAGGGAGGGGACAAACAACCTTCACCCTTATCGGGCTCCATCGAAGAGGAGAGATATGGAGGTGGGGTTGGAGGGCCAGGCTTCTGTCATGTTACAGGAGTTCTGTGTGGAGGGAGAGAGAGATAGATAGAGAGAGAGAGAGAGTGATGGCAAGAGTAGTGGGAGTGACTGGGAATAAGACAGCAAGACTGACTGAGACAGAGAGCTAGAGATGCCACGCACAAGAGAGAGAGCACATAACAAAGAGAGAGAGAAAGAAAGTAAGAAAATGTGTGGTGGGGTGTGTGTGTGTGTGTGTGTGTTGGGGAGGGGTGGCCGTGACTGCGGGGGATGCCCACTGTGTGACAGTTATAGATGAATGTCGCTTCGCTTCAGCTCTGCCTGTGCAGCGAGGTGTTGCGGCGATGACACGCGGGCCACCCTGGTGTCTGTCACTCCCCGTCTCCCTGCTCCGACAGAGCGCACAACCTCTCTCCCTGCGCCTCCCTCTGGACTGTCTATCAGCCACGGCCATCACCAATCTCTTCTTTTAATACCTCGGACTACTAATGGCTGCTATGCTTTGGTGTGCTTCCATATTGTTATGATGTATGAATGTTTCCTTAACTAGACAATAAACATCAACAATAACAACAACAAATACAGAATGACATAAAATGCAAACAATAACCTAGAATCTAGTAACTATCAGAGTGTTGTTTACTGACTGTATTCCCTTGCTAGTTGTCTGGTATACTCCATCCACACATGACTAATGGGCAACATTTTCACATGCAACTGTAATGTTCTTTATTGTCTTCCTGTGGATCAAATACTGGGAATTTTCTTGTCTGTTTTGTTATTATACAATACCCTGGGTGCAGTGTTTGTTTCACTGTTAGTGTATGGTATGGCTTATTGAGGCATATTTCATACATGACTTAAAGATTAAAAATTCATGCCTCTGATCATTTTGTTGTGTTGTCCACTTGTGTGTGGTGGATATAGTATGCCCGGAGGATGAAAAAGGCAGAGAAGAGTAAAAGACACAGACAGAAGGAGAGAGAAGAGAGGAGAGAAGAGATGAGTCGAGAGGAGGAGAGGCAGAGTGTGAAACAAGCCGTGGGGGGGGCAGGGCTCTGTGTCTGGAGTGCCCTTCACAATGTGCTGCAGTGTTCCACTTGAGCATTCGTCACCATCTGCTTCCTTTGGTGTCTCTTTATTACCATCACCCCCCCCCCCACACACACACACGCACACACACACGCACACACACACACACACACACACACACACACACCACAGTCTTTCACAGTCAAAATGAAACTACAGAGTTTTTGGCCCCATTCAGCGTATCGTACAAACCACTCACCTTTCTTTGGCATTAGATGTTTAGTGGAGGTCAGATACAGTTCATGTGCTGACATCAAAACAAGTAAGACCCAAGACTGCGCTCATTGTGTGTACACGATCATGAATCGGTGAGGTATGCTCTCATAATGACAGCAAGATGGTTGCCATGGGAGATCCTGGCAACTCCTGTGGCAAGGGACAAAACCTGGCCTAGGTAAGCTCCAGCAGATCCATGGGTGGCTTTGTGTCTGTCTGTCTGTGTGTCTGTGTGTGTGTGTGTGTGTGTGTGTGTGGTGTATGTGTGTGTGTCTCTGTGTGTGAGTGTGTGGGTGTGTGCATGTGTGCGTGTGAGTGTGTGGGCTTGTGTGAGTGTGTCATGTGCGGGTGTGTGTGTGTGTGAGAGAGAGATAAACGAGGGGGGGGCTAACTCCTACTCACAGCCATCCTGCTTTCCCAAGGACAAATGAAGGACAGTAGACCAGAGTGGAGTGGAGTTACGGGGGCGGTTTGGGGAGCCTGACGTGCACTGGAGGGCTTTTTTGGCGCCAGTGATTTATGAGGGGCCTGCTTCTGGGCAGCCGAGCGAGCACGAGGTTCGGTTAAGGGAAAGAGGGACGGGGAGCTGGCGAGACAGGTGGGGTGTGTGTGTGTGTGTGTGGTGGTGTGTAGCAAGTTAGGAGCGGTGCGTTAGAAGCTGCTGGAGGTAGCGTGTATTATTGCAGTAGGAAATCTAATGCTGATGGGACCAATAACGACAGGGAAGCGATAGAGGGTTTTCAAGTTCAGCCAAAGTTTTGCCCGTGTTTCATAAGAACCTCCAGGTCCCATCGGAGTGACTCATTCGTGACACAAATAGTAAACCAATACAAAGCGGTCTGGTTGTGTCTGTAGAGACAGTAATTGACTTCATTTTTTTCATGACACAGCAGAAACAGAGCAAAGCAAAAGAAAAGAAAGCAGCTATATGGCACCAACATGCACCCCATTCTAATTGGCTTTTGCCGAAGAGCGCTTGACTCGGATGTTTAAGTGCGGAGAGACAGCGGAAATCTGTCGTTCGTCTGCAGCAGGCTAGTGAGAAACAGATGTAATTATTCCAGCTGAGAAATGAGTGGAGGTTGATGGATGGGACTCGGCATGTGTTTGGAGAAGTTTTCACCAGACAGATGGAGGAGAGAGAAGAATTTCTTTCTTTTTCTTTCTTCCTTTCTTTTTTTTTCCTCCCTCCCTTTTGCTACTCTCTTACAAGATCCCCAAACTTCAATTTTCAATTTTTTGTGTGTGTGGGTGTGTGTGTGTGTGGGGCGGGGGGGGGCGGGGATTTCAGCATCCAATTCACTGCAGTGGCAATTGCATTAATTCAAAGCCTTGTCGTTTTCTTTCTCAGGTGCGTGCAAAGGAAATGGTTGAAACACCAGAGGTAATTTAATGACTCCTGCATCCTCTCCTGGCTCAATCTCTTCTGTGTTTACACACAGCAAATAAGAAAGTGCACACAAATTCTGCCTTGACAGCTGTGATGAGAGAGAGTTAAAACACACACACACACACACACACACACACACACACACACACACACACACACACACACACACATCCCATGCTCCTGTGTCTCCTTACATACAAATTCACACACACAAACACACATATGAAGACTCACACGCCCTTTGTGAAGTGTGTTTGCACTTTTCTGTCTTGTAGTCTTGACATCCCATCCACGCCACTGGCCCTCCTTGGTTGCTGCTCTAATGCACTCCGACACGGCACATCCCCGCCGCACCGGGGCTTTTAATACCCATGCATTATTCATCGCCTTCCAGGGAGAGGGCGTGAAAAAGGTCACAAGGCAGTCAACCTCAGCTTCATCTCCAACTCACAACAACCACACACACACACACACACACACATACCCTCACCCTCACACAGACCTCCACCAGTCTGACGTTTCCACTGAAAGCTGCACCGGTGAAACGCCTGGATCGACTTCCAGTAACTGGCAAAGGGGACAGAGACTGACATGTAGGAGTCATAGACAGGCAGGACATAGGGTCGGCCTGCTGTGGGAAAACCCATGTCTGTTTGGCTTACAGGCTCTGTGACACGCTGGCCTGTGTCATTTTTGAGTTTGAATGCTACAAAGCAAGAGGTCAGCTGAGGAAAGTGCTACAATAAGAGTCAGGAGTAGAGGAGTGAAGCTGTTGGATATTGGACTCTTCAGTGTCACATCCGTCTCCAGACACATTATTGTATTCATTCTGCCTTCATTCGGTTTATTACAGTTTATTATAATCCCAAGATAGAAAAGTGTTGTATCTGATGAAATTATACCCATTTAAAATCAAATCTTCCAGTTTATTTATTTATTTCAATCCTCATAGAGTGAATGGCATCAAATCCACTGTTGAGAAAAAAAATACTTGAAATATTTGAAATTATTAACACTCAATCTGAAAGAGTTGACCAAAAGCCTCTTTGGTTCACTGAAATGGACTCTTTGTGAAACAGCAGGAGACTTCCTTCTGTTCTAGCCCCAGTAGTTTTTTTTATTATTTCTCAGAATTAACCTAATGATGTTTTTCCTCCTAATTATGTTCTGGTTCCATTATTTCATCCGCCTCCATTAGTGGCTAATGACTTAAAAGAGTGAGTGTGAGCACAGGGGGGAATGGACCCATTTTGATTGATAGAGAGGCTCAAGCACTCCAAAGCTTTTTGATTTTTGTCCTTGCCATCAGCACCAGGGCTACTCCTCCTCGCTCATGATGGTCAATTATGGTCCATAGCCTCAGATTTTTAACTTTTCATTCCCCTACCTGCCTCGTCGTTGTAGTGGTTTCCTACACAAGTATAGTTGTGTGTGTGTGTGTGTGTGTGTGTGTATGTGTGTGTGTGCAGTTTACTGCACTGATGTTCCTGAGGTTGACTGCAGTGATGTTCCTGATACATCAGGAAGTTCAGCAAGTTAAAGGGCCATCATATTCTGGGCATCCTAATTTTTCATTCTGTTGATGAATCTGGTCATTCAGGTAAATAAATGAATCTATCAGTGGATGCTCTTGAATTTTAGAAGTATCTCAGCATATTTGGGAAGGTTCTGGATTTTTGCCAGTGCTTTGGAGACTCATAAAAGGGGCTTTGTGCAAAAACGTGGCTTAAGGTACCTTCTTGAGGATTTGGGAGAGGCTCATTTTTCTAAACGCCCAGCTGTTATACAAACTGAGCATGTTTTGTTTAAATAAACAAATAACAAATAACACTTTCCTGTACCTCTGTGTCTCCTCTGGTTACATGACTTTCCATGTCATGTTTTAGTTGCTTGTACTGCAGCTAAACAAAAAAACAGCTATCTGTTCAAACATTATTGTGATCCCTTTGTTCACAGGAACTCCTGTGCTTCTGTTCTCTGGACTTTTTACTTCTTTACTTTACTTCTTTTTTTACAGTTACTTTTTGAATTTGCATTCAGAAATTCAGTTAGAGTGTGTGACAAGTGGCCTGTTAATATAGACAAACGTACATCAGTGTATTCATTACATCGTTGATCGTGAGATCCTATTACAGCTTAGCTTGACTCCAGTGAGAGGTTAGTGACCAGTTGTGTATATTGCTGCCATCAGACAGTCTCCACCTGCCCTGTGGACTTCACTCAGACATTAGTCAGCACATTACAGTACAATACATCATAATGGAGTGGGCTGAGGACATCATAGACCTCAGACCTCAGTATACCAGGTGCACAGGATGGTACCCAGTGGACCTTATACACTCTCCATAAAACTGTCAGTTGAAGTCCAATAGAGAATGGTCTCCAACTGGACAGGCAGAACATACTCTGTAAATACTCAAATCTACAAAATAGACCTTTGACTTGAAGGTCATAATAACGAGAACAAGAGAGAAGTTCAATTTGATCTCGCCTGTCAAATGATTCTTAGTCAGAAATAATATAGGCTAATTTAAGTATTCATTGGTCTGAGTGACTTTACATGAGGCGATGCTGTAATATTCACTTAATAATCTAATGTTCCAGTATGTTCCACACAAAATAATCCTTTCTTTTGCACCATTGCTAATACTCAGTGCCTTGTAGAGTTGTCACAACTGATATGATGTGACACAACTACCCTTTGCAATATAAAGCAGGTGCAGACATGCATCCTCCAGCACTTAATCCCACAATCATGTTTTCATGCGTGGCACTTAAAATTGGACACTGACCGAAGGCAGTAGTTTTTTCTATCATGTGCTCAAACTTACACCTTAGGGATGACTAACACACAGCACCACATCAGGCACTGTTTCAGCTGAGATCTGATAGCGAGACTTGTTCACTCCCTTTCAACCCCCCGCTCCCCACTGCCCCCGCTCCACCAATCAGCATTAATTGGACCTTGAACACCCACCTAAAAAGCGCAGCATGATTTTCTCAGAGCTCCGGATATTGCCCTCGCAATTAGAGTGACACAGTACCTTCTTTGCTATGGGGACTTATGTACCCAAAGATATCTGTGTGGTTTTTCCTTTTTTGTTGTTCTCATGGTGTTGCTGCTGTTGTTTTGTTTAATAGCAGCGCCATGACCACAGGGCTCAAAGAGAGAGTGGGCCTCATTACAGATAATGGTGGTAATAACGACAGCACCTTTTCACACCGGATCATCCATCCCAGGCTGATTTAGCTCTTCTCCTCCTCCTCCTCCTCCTCCTCCTCCTCCCCACTTTCCTGTTAGGCAGCTTTCATAGTAAAAAACACATATCACCTATCTATGCTAACATGGTTGACTGCTGCATTAACACATTCAGGAATACCTCATTATGCATGATCAGTGGCTCAGCTCAGGGCTACGGGGTCAGAGGAGGGTCATATGTCATGTTGTCAGTGTCTCTGATACCCTCAGTGTGTAGACACCCTAAGCATCAGTCCTGTCAGAGAGAATCTGGTTAAGTGACAAATGTTGTCATCGCATATCTTTGTAAACATTTATATAGGAATCTCATTTTGGATCATGATATTGGATCATGAGACATTCATATTTGCATGGTTTAAACAGGAACTCGGATATAGGCCAGCCCATTTGAGTTGACAGATATTGATTCATGCCCATGAATTTAACAATATTTCTACAGACATGTTCATTCCCGTGCCAAATGTGTAAAGCAATAGTGATTTGTATGATTCCTACAAAATGTGGATATGCGTGTCATAAGTTCTTTCAGTCACACATCACCATTTTATTAATTTATTGTCTAGCATCATGATTTGTCGATCATTATTTTTTTTTGTGAATAAACCAATTATTGTTATGTAATGAGGAACATCTTCAATGGTATATGGTCCTCACCATGGCTTCACATGACATTGCAGAGAGACTCTTGACTTTGTGCAGTATTCAGCTGAACATGTGTATCTTTCCAATGTATAACAAAACCAAACCATATTTTTAATCATTTAAAGGACCATACTGTTTTGCAGTATCAGTGAACATTAGTGACCACTCGATGAGTTTCACGTCTTTACCAGGGAAAGTTTAATGCATTTTAGGAAAGATTGCAGTAGGGCACCTATGCAGTCATTCTGTATGTGTGTGTGTGTGTGTGTGTGTTTGGGGGGTTTGGGGGGGAGGGGTGGGGGTGGGTGCAACCGCAACAACCAAAAATTCTTGGAACAGAAGCGTTTGTCGAAATTTTAATCATTAATCATTTAATCACTTAACCATTCTATTCTGTTCATCATAAACGATCAGAAAACAAGACTATCAGTATTAAAAACTAAACCTTCCCTTAAATATGCTTGTACATTTTTGGCTTAGCTAACATAAAATCATTCTTTTTTTCATATCAGTTTTCAGTCAGTCCATACATTTGCATCAGATTTTTAGGGAAGACTTGGAACTGTCACTGTATCAAAAGTCCTTTAAATAAATACACAGAAATGTGTCCTGCTCTCCATTAAGTCATTCTTCCTTCAGCGCTCACTCTACTGACTTTAAATCTCTTCTCTTATTTATAAATTCCAGTCTCTCTTTCTCTCCCATCTACTTCAGAGCCCTTCACATGCTGATGTGAGCAGAATTCACTGAGCTTGTAGATGGCTAAATGTTACCTTTCCTATGCAGCCTTTATGGTGTTTAGAGAGACAGCTTTCAGTCGACTGTCGCCTCTTTCTACTGATGCTCCACGCCCTCATTGCAATGCACAGAGAGTGAGAGAGAGAGAGAGAAAGAGAGAGAGAGAGAGAGAGAGAGAGAAAATAGATGAAGGAAGCTGTCTGGCTGGTATAGCAACACAGTGTTTCCTGTGTATTGACTCCCCCTCTTCCAACTGATCCCCCTCTTCTCCCATCCCCAGAGAGAGAGAGTGATAGAGAGAGGGAGGGAAAAATAAGGAGAGAGTCAGAGAGAGAGAGAGGATGAAGCCTGTGAAGATAGCAAGGCGTTATCGGCGAGCTTCACTCCGTCCACTACCAGCAGGGGACTGGCCTAATCGCCACCGGCGCTGCATGCCTCCCACCATCTGAGGGAGACAGATAGACGCCCGTCACCAAAGTGTGCCGGAACTTTCTGCACAATGGGTGCCATGCCTAGACGGAGCCACAACCACCACCACCCCTCGCTTTTCAAAGGAAAGGGGAGGAAACAAGGGGAAGAAGAAAGACAGAGGAGATATTGGGAGGGGTAGAGGAAGAGGAAGAAAAAAAAGAAAAAGTGTGTGTATGAGTGTGTGTGTGCATGTGTGTGTGTGTGTGTGTGTGTGTGTGTGTGTGTTTGTAGGAGTTGAGGGGGGCCGGGGAGGGGGACAGCATCTAACCACTGTCTCCAGCCTTTTCATTTGGCTCACACCATGATCAAAGCTATAATCTAGATAGGATTTTAATTGAGTGCAATTCTGTTATCAGCGCCGTGGACAGTGTGCTTTTTTTCTGAAGACGAGACGTGGCTCCTCACACAAGTTGCTTTATATGGAAATGGGATGAATGCAGCAGCAAGTGAAAAAGACTCCAGTTGGCTAAGTTCAAGCTCAGAGGAAACTTCAAAGTGTATTGAAATGTCACATTGATTTCTTGTCAAACTTCAACTTGTAGTTTTACTCTACACCCACATCCTCTGTTTTTTCCATCCTAAAAGGAAATGCCCAAAATGGGTAGATTTTGACAGCACTCTAGACCTTTATTGCTTAAGTGCTTACTCAAACAAAATGATGGAAATAGTCATTTAATGATGCCGCCATGATGTCACAGGAATCAAGGAAAATTTGTATGAAACCATGGAAACCTCGGTTAGGAAGTAACACTTAATGGTATTAACAATACCCTCATTAGACACATTCAGCCTTTCAGTGGCATATGAATCAACAGTGATTAAATTCGTTATCACAAGTTATGGAAAATTGAAATCATTCAATGAATCAGTAATTAATCAATTATGAAACAAGTTGTCCATGTGCATACTGTACATCTTGGCTTTTCAACTGATTGTGACCCCAGGGACCAGCATTCTGACTAAGAAAGAGAGCTGAAGACCACTGCTAGATTACCCATTATGACTATCACAGTTTTGAATGCATAGACAGGGACCTCCATCAATGTCTTTGCAGACCACCAGTGGGCTCCAGACCACTCAGCTCTGATTGAAGATCTTATAATCTGTTTATAAAACTCTTAAACTGCCATGATACAAAACACTTATCAGTTGGTTTGCCACTCAATAATACTGAGAGCTACAGCACATTACTATTTGATGATTATATGTTGTGATAACCATGAAACGAAGCTTCAATGAGAAATGCCACTGAAGGGGAGACCATAGAAGTCCTACTGTATATATATATATATATAAAATCATATTACATATCATTTGTATAATCCCTGCCGGTTTTGCCATCTGTGCTGTTGCACAGTGGTAGATTGTTGCCAAGGTTCGAGTCTGACCTCAGGTCAGTTATAAAGCCTACACCCTGTTTCTGTTTGTTCTCTCCCCTCTCTCTGTCTCCTTTTCAACTCAAGTAAACATAGAACATGCTGCAAAAAGATATCTTTTAGAGAAATGTGATTGGTTGTGTTGTTATAGAACCCTCTAGGCTCATGAAAGCATTCTCTGTTATTGTATTTTGTTACATAGGAGACTTGAGTGTTTGTGTGGTTCTTGGCACATTGTTTAGCACTGCACAGAGCCTCGAATGCTCCATCACATCTACTCTTAAGTGTGTTTTGGAGAAACATGATTTGATTTGAGTAGATCATTTATTGAAAATGAACATTGATTTGGCTCCTGGGATATTAATGTAGTGCGCAGTGCACGTTAACATCTGCAGCAATCTTGGTTGCCCTCCTTGGGAATACTCCTCCAATCTGCTACAAATGATGTCTCTGACAACTGCCTCAAGCCAATCAATACCGCCCTTCTGTCAGTTGAGCCCCTCAGTTGAAAAGAGACCTCAGCCCCAAACAAGCCTAATAGCGTCTGATTACTATATCCCTGTACTAAAAGTAGGCCTGGCCATACACACTGCAACTTGGTGCGTATGATGGCTGCCTAGTAACTCTATATTTGAGGTCATGACCAGCAAGGGCACACTGAAACTAGCTCAGTGTGGTTTCTAATGGTGCAGAGATTGAGGAGGGGTTCTCGTTTTCGACCCCAGTATAGAGTTAGCATTGCACGTGAAAGCCTCGGCTGGCTATATGCATAGCAATCTCAGGCAAACTCCAGAGGGGAGGCAGTTGGAGCATGGCACATTAATCAGGGGGATTCAGCCCACTGAGACCTGAGGCTCCAAACTCCCATGTGATTCATTCAGCCTCTGCTTTTTCTCCTCCATCCCCTTGAATGGTGGTGCTGACACCTTTGTGTTGTTTTTTAATCTTGATAATAGCAGAGACGTGGACGCCACATAAAACCATCCAGTGTCCAGCCATTTGTCACCACTCTTTACAATGCTGCTTCTGACACCCCATCCTGAGCCCAATTAAGGAGGACAATGCTCTTTAAATTTATAGTAAACAAGAGTGACAAATGTTTACGCTACCTCTCTGCGTGCCCAAGACCACCTTAATATCCGCTGCTTTCAGAGGAGTCGTCACTGAAATCCGGAGTTCCGAAGAGTAGATGATTGATAGAAAATAATCATTTGACTTAGGATTTGGCCATAATGTTTGTCAGTTAAATTGTTACAACTTGTTCCAATTTCATTTACAATGCTGATTAGCAGGGAACAGAAGAGTTCAGACACTGTCTTTTTTTTTTTTCAAACTGATAGTTCACCCAAGGCCAGTATTTGGGTAGGTTGGGACAGTTTCATAAAAGTCTATAAATTCTGAATTTAGTGCACTATTACATTCCGTATGCATTTGTCCAGCAAGACTAGGAAGGCCATTCAGGGGGACCAGTTAACTATGATCTGGCCATACAAATTGGTATAATCGATAGTAAAGGCGAATGAATGAAATGTTTCAATTATTCATTGAAGGCAAGCACTGAACAGCCAATGAAACTATCAAAGGATTGATATAGAGAGCATCTGGGAGAAGCCAGAGCTCAGTGGGCCCAGACACGGAGGCTATATCTCACTCGCTTCGTAATGAGGCAGAGACAGCTGGATTTCAATAAGAGCCCATCATTCCTCACATCAATCACGCCAGTGTTTTTGTTCCCAGCCGAAACTCGGAGCACTAACACTTTGTGATATCAAACCATGTTCCACCGAGATGCATCAAGAAACATTTTTTAACATTTACTGGTTTTTATTGTCTTCCACAGACTGATTGAATCCTTGGGTTTTTTCACCAGTGTGTTTTCCCAAGTAAAACATTATACGTTCATGTCTCCTCAAGGCTGAGAGCAGAAATAAAGTCACAAATAAATCTCTCAGTTTGTCTTTTTCATTTCGAACATTTTTTTTATTTTATTTTATTTTTCCTTTTTTTTGTTTTTTGTTTTGTTGGTAGTCATTACACTGTCACAGCTCCACTCTGACTGCTTCTAGTTTTCAGGTGTTCTTCTTCTCACCTCTTTTGTCTGATGAAATATGATGGTGGTTAATTGGGCTTTGCCAATTCAACACCGTGGCGTCATGCGGCGCTAAATCACCCTTCCCATTCATGAGCTGACACCTGTCTCTTTCACTTTGACAAGTTGCTCTACGCCACTCTACGGCAAAGCTTCCTGCGTCAAACCTATGTGTTGAGGCTGCTGTTGCCCTGTGAATCGTCTGAGAATGTCAAAAGGGTTGTTAGATTTCACCTCGTGCTAATTTCTTTGTCTGACGTCCCAATCCCTGGTGTTGTGGTGCTGTGTCTAACCCCACCCCCCCCGCCCCCGTTCCAACACACACACACACACACACACACACAGATACACACACACACTCCACCACCACCATCCCACCCTGTTAATTCCTGTTAAATATGGGACAGAATTTGCATACTGTCTCCTTCTCGGCGGCCCGGGAAGGTGCTTTGCCTCCCGAAGGTGCTTCCTCGTGTCATCCAGAGCGTGCCTCTCAGCTCCTCCAAGACACTTTAATTGCCAAACATCAAGGGGGTAATGATCTAATGATGCATTTGCTGCCATGTCTGTACTGTGCTGCTCTTGCCACGGATGCACTTTCTTCTTCTTTTTTAAGATGATTAATTAGATTCGGGCATGAAGTGGACATCTTTTCCTTAACTAAACATGTGGAATCTACGTCTCTCTTCCCCTCGGATCCTCCTCTCTTTATTGTTAGAAGAATGAGAGAGAGAGAGAGAGGCAGACAGAGAGAGTGTGTACATTCATCATATGCACTGTGTGATTTTAACACAGATCTTTGAGTGCCACGCTATTGATCTGCTCATTACTAAGGTTAATGAGTACATTAAGATGTATAATTACTTGTAAAGCAATATGCCTTTCTACTCCTAGATCACCCTACATAATGGAGGCTGTATGTATGCATTATCTGTCTGTAAGACACATGGTAAAATGCATTGTCTGTCTGTAAGACACACCAGAATGCACTCAAACAGCTCAAACACATACACATATTTATATCTCTCTTCTTCTATATCTCTAGTCTCTTCTCTCTCTCTCTCCCTCTGTTCCTCTGTACTCTCTTCTCTATCTCTATCTCTTTACTGCACTCTCTTGCTCCAATCAATGAATCATTCGACGGCTGTTATTTTGAGATTACATTGGTATGGAAGATTAAACATAGGCTCAGCTCTGGTTAAAATCAGACCATCTCTCACACTTTTGGAATCTCTCTCTCTCCTGCACTCCCTCATTCCCTCTCTCTCTTTCAGCATATAGTCACATGTCTGATGTGGGGAAAAACAGATATTCAATAATAAACGTGCAGTCTGGAAATGTGTCTGCAGAGGAAGCCATGCAATCCTTTAATTATGTGCATATGTACATTCACCACCCTCTTTTCAGACCAGAGACACATTTTTTCCAAGCAGTAACTGAGTATCCTGTTGGTAGTGCTGCACAAACAGTCCTCAGTGTTAGTGTTGGCTTGTAATACGTAGGTGATATGCTAGTTAAAGAAATATAACATCCTAAAAAGTGGGACCTAAAGGAGCATTGTGGTTAATGGACCTCAGGCATGATAGCCATGGAATGTTTACATTACACTATATTGCAAAATTTTGTTTTGTTGTTGAGTAGAATGGCCAGGGGATATTCATGAAGACCCTTGTGCCTGTACAGACTGAATTGTTGGGTTGGAGGGTTGCTAGGTTTTCCTTCCTATGTGGATGAGTGCAATTTATTGGAGAAACCAAGCCAGCAGGTGTCAGTCTTAGCAGTGTGGCAACTAAGAGCTCCTCTGTGCTATTCATTCAGACAGGCTTCATTTGTTTGAGAGAGGCATGTGTTATAATGTCATGTCCATCACTTCTCCCCAGGGCTTGAGAACAGTGTTCTGTTATATACTTACATACTTCACATGACCCTGTGTTTTCTGTGGATGGTCTAAAACAAACAAACAAACAAACAAACAAAACAGTCAAGTGTGACATACACAGGCCAAAGCTGATATTTCTATCATGGTCCAGTATTGAGGATTCAGATACCTCCACCTCCCACTGATGTCCATCAGGCATCCCACCGATAAAGCAGCTTTGACGCCCAGGATGTACACTGTCCTCGTCCGGGATTAGAGATCCCATGGTCGGATGAGAGCTCCGGGATCTGGGATACAGACTGGGCACCGCGGCCAGGTTGCCTGCTCCATTCCGTTGGCCCCTCGAAGTGCCTCCAGCCAGCAAACACTGTCTGTATCCAGGCCAACTGGCTCCTGTGCCTGAGGCTTTTGCTGTAGTGTCCTGTGGGCAGCGTGGCACAGAGCGTGCAGGCCAGAATAACAAGAGAGGAGGACGCGAAAAGGAGTTGAACTTTAGAGCCAATTAAGAATCAACAAAATTGGGACTAATTTCAGCTTTAGTGGGTGAGCAACTGGAGAGTTCTCTCTAGACCAAACAAGATGATGAAAAGAAATACAATCTTAATATGGCGATTGCAAATACCTTTAAAGGAGCAGTCAGATAAGAGGAGAACACGAGAGGCATGGAAGCAAGGTACAAGGAGAGGGGTTCATCCCCAGGGACCACTGCTCTGGATCATGGCATAGGAAAAATGTGATAGATACATTTTTTTTTTTTAGGTTTTTGAACCATCCATTGGCAATAAAATTAGTTCTTCTCCAAAGGGTGAAATTGCAAGAAATAGAACATGTCCAGCAAGTGACAGAAAGCCATTACTCAAACGAAAGTATTCTGCTGATATCCCTCTGCACACTGTCCAACACCGAGATCTATGGCATCCAAAATGCCAATCACAGCATGACAGGGCACTTAGCAGTCTCAATCCTGCCCTTAATGTCTTGGAACATGGCTACCACTGCCAATAAACTGCTTTTCACGCAAGACAAAAGCATTCATGTTAAACCCATTGAGGGTGAGGCCTGATAATCTCACGCCTTTCACAATTCAATCATGGAAGCTTGATGGCTAGATCTCACACATACGTAGCATATCATACCAGCTCTTCTCGAACGAATGAAACAATTAAAATGAACAAACTCTCATAAGGATAAATAAATAAATAATAATAAAAGAACAAGGTGTTTGCTTACCGTTTGCTAGTCCGTCAAATCCTTCCTTTTTCGGCGTGGCCTGCTGGGAAAAGGCCTGGCCGTGGATTTCCTTCCCCAGCATGGGGCTAAAACAGCGCCAGCTGCTCGGGATATAACCTTTTATCTCGCTGATGATAAATGAAGCCCCTGCCTGCCTCTGCCTCCCAGATATTGTTGCCAATTTTCCTCCTCCTTGATTTCTAACTATAACCGATTCCCTGTGAACTTTCGCTTTATCATTTTGGATGGGGGGTTAGGGTGGGAAAAGAGGGGCGGGTGTGTGTGTGTGTGTGGGGGGGGGGAGCAGTCGCTCTGCTACAGACAGTTCCTGGACACCAAAGAGCCCCCCTCACCATGGACACTGATTATTTTTGCTCTTGATCTGGATCGGCAACTCTCCTCTTCATCTCTCTTGTTCTGATCTTCAGTTGAGATCCTTTTTTTTTCCTTCTTCTTTTCTTGCTCTCTCCCTTTATGTTGAGGAGACTCACTTTTCTGGCAATGTCTTTCCTTACTCCTGGGTGCTACACACCAGCGAACTGTATCAAACACATCTCCTCTATTTCAGTCTATCACAGCCTTTGAGGATTGGTAAGATCAAGCCTTAGATGTCATTAATTTCAGTCAGATTTAGGTCATGTATACTATTGAGCAAAAATCCTTGTAAGACATAGAATAGGAAAAAAGAGTAGACTAGATTACATACTCGACAGCTTTCTTTTTTTTGCTTGTTTGTTTTTGTTTTGAACACTATGATAACAATAGGTAACAGTGTTGCATATTGACTAACAAAGACTGTTGGACACCTACATAAGTACACGTAGCTCAGACTGGGTTAGAGAGATTAGAGTGCTCTCTTCATAATGTCAGAGGTGATGTAACACTATGGTCTGTATTTTAATAGCATAAATGGGTAATCATGTTTGTAAAGCACAGCTGCATTTAGCAAGATAAAGGCCTGGTGGGTTTTTGAAATGGAACTGACTGAAGAGAAACCAAAACTTCTGGAAAACGCGTCGTTACCTTGCCACATAATCAAATAAATCCACCAAAATAGTGAGCCCCCTTTATCTCTGACAGGCTAAGTACCTGTCACTCCTGATGACTGCTAAGGCTTTGTCTCGACTAAATGAATGAATTGCAGAGCGATGCTAACATGAATCCGAAACTAAATTCCACCTCTTCATCTTCCCTGGCACACGTTGCTACTGCTTAGAAACATGAGCCTTGGTGGTGGTGGTGGGCCAGATTTGTGTTGTGGATGCTGGGAGTGGCATTGAGTAATTGGTGCTTAGTCGGAGAGGCTCTTTTGGAGAAGACTAGAGTGCCTGGACTATGACAGCAGATGAAGAGAAATGCTTTTTTTTCCTCTATCTTTTTCTTCCTCCACTCCCTTCCTCTAAATGCATTAGAGCAGGGGCCATTAAGACCACCGTTGATTAATACCAAATTTGTTAGCGTGTTCTAGCAGTGGGCTAAATGAGAGCCTAATGAATTCAGTGTCAGAGCCTTTATCTGATTTAAAGTCGCAAGAGAGCATAGGACCCATTTAAACATGCGATTTACGAAGGCTCTCGTGAAAAACAATGGCTTTTAGACCGCCTGTATATCTTGGTCAGTGTTTCGTTTCACAGATGCCTTAAGCCTAAATGGAAATCTTTACCAACTGCAACTACTACTACCTCAGCTATGGTTACTGACATCGAGAGAATGACATCACCCGGGCGCTTAGTGCGGGGTTTATCGCACCGCCTTTTTGACCCCGATGCAGCTGTCATACTTTCATTTTTTGAAAACACAATAGCCAGGGTGACATGTTGACAGCTCGGGCCTAACACAAGCCTGTGGTCCACAGAGAGGAAGGATTATTTGGGCAAATGGAATCCAAGACAGGCGAGATTTTGATCTGCCTGCACGCCCACCTCCTTATAACCACCCACCCCACAACCGACCCACCCCCCCACACACACGCAACTCGCCTCCGCATCGTTTCCACCACCTCCACCCACCCCACCCCTACTATCAATTCCCCTGAACCAGAGGAAATGTACACAGTGCTTGGCCACCCTATCAGTCTGTGGCTCGATTAGTTAAAGGAATGCACCCCTATTTGTATCAAATGTGTTTACCAGCTGTTTCAGCAGTGGCAGATCCTGTCTCCCCAAATAAAGGCTTGTGACAGCTGGGCAAAATTGCACCCATAAATCATCTGTCAGGGGTAGTTAAATTTTATCTGCCAACCTGCCCCAGCTTAGCTGCCGACAGCCAATCAAAGGCTGACAATCATCCAGACGGCCAAAGGAAAGCTGTTTCTTTGTGTTCTTAGCGAGGGATATCTTTTAAGTTTTTTTTCTCCTTTTTTTTAAATGCTGGATTTAGTTTGATGCTGAGGTGGAATATGACAATGGACCCCATTGCTTTAGGCTAACGGAACTGCATTTAAATAGAAATCAGTTTGCTGGGTGTGTGACATTTGCGGGAAAAGTGCTGTGATTGGTAGCTGTTTGGCTCTGGGGGCGATGTCATTCATCACACACGCTCTATGGTAAATGGCTTATGTAATTCTGTTTTTGTTTTCGGTGAATTGGCCTATGATGGATTTCACTTCCAGGATTACTGCATTCTATATGCAAGCATTATTACTAAAGAATTCTGGAAAAGTCAGGGGTGGGACTTGCCTGTTTGTTTGGTAGCCTATGTTGACTTGACATAGTTTGTAGACATATTATGGGTCAGTGAAAAGTGTAGGCTGTAATGAATGTGTAAGTTTCTGTATTGATTTCTCTGCATTGCCTATGATAATGTTGAACACTAAATTCTCAGTGCTGCCCCGTGTCCTTGCACTTTACCATCCATAAATTAACCCAGCACTTTCAGGAAACACACGGTGAAATACGGCTTGAATGACTTGAACCACGGTGCACCATTTCACACATGTGCTGAGAGTCAAACAAGCACACACAATAACCTCACAAACAAACAAATACACATACACACACACACACACACACACACACAGGCACAACAAGCTAAAAAATAAACCATACAAATTTTATATGACTGAGTGAAAATATGAGGACATAGACCAATAGAGAGACAAACAGCTCACAGACACATGTAGATATTTTCCAGCAGGCTAATTCTTCCAATCAGTAGATAGTAGTGAGACACATTTTGGTCTGCAGTGTAAGGAAGGGAAAAAAACATAAGCCTACCTCTGTAACAAAAATAAAATGTCCAACAGACAAATTTCAATCCCAGGGCAATTGTCTGAGCTATCATTCCACACCCCACTTTGCTCTTGCATATACCACGTTAAGATGCAGCAGCAGCAGCCGCAGCAAAGGGAGAGAGAGGGAGGGAGGAGAGAGGGAGAAGGAGAAAGAGAGAACAGAAAAGACATCCAGGCATTTTGATCCACAGTCCTCTCAACTCATTAGCCGACCAAGTCCATTTCACCCTCCTGTGCTTTTCCACAGGCTCTCAGGCCTAATGGCTCCGAACCTGACAATGCCAGGTTGGAGTATGTATGACAGTCTCAGTGGCTGTACAGGAGGGTGTGTGTGTGTGTGTGTGTGTGTGTGTGTGGAGCAGGCAAGTGGGGAGGAACAAATGGAGGGTATAGAGAAGTCACGGCAGGCTGATCAACTACATTTTCCATTTTCATACCCTCTCATCAATTACACCATTAGGAAATCAATAAAGCAAACATAAAAGACAATGTAGGTTGAGAGGATTTAAAGGCGCCATCTGTTTCCCTCACATTAAGACCCTCTCTCTCTCAGGCTTTGCTAAGATTCATAATCATGGTTTACTGTCTTGAGGCTTGAGTTAGCACCAGGGGCAGACAGCATGTACCTCTGCCTAATTTCCCTTAACGTGAGCGCACTAATTAACTTTTAACTATGAATCATTAAACTTGGGGTGGCCGAGAAATGAATAGATTGCCAGGACACATTGATAAAATGACATTTTTCTCCGGATGTCATCATGTATTAATCAACCATTAAAGGAAGACGGAAGAAAACAAATTTATATAACATGACATTTAGCAAGTGGATTGTAGAGACTGAGCCCAGCACAGCCTCCCCCCATCTGTTATTGATTTTGGATTAGATTGCATCCAGATATCCGCAGTTCGGTAGCAGACCACTGTAACTCCTCCGTCAATATCTGACCGCAGATCAAAAGTGAGGCAAGTGAGGCGGGCACGGTAGGGTGTGCTGCCAGGTAAACAAAGCAACCAGCCGGCTCCAGGTTGTTGTTATGGTCAACATGCCTCTCTTTCTCTCTCTCTCTTTCGCTCTTATGCCGATGCCGTGCTACCGGACAGCTTGTACAACTTCCTGGAGCGCCGGGAAGTGCGGACGGATCGTTGAGCATTAACACGGTGCCTTGGATGGGTGGACGGTTGTGCTGTGATCAAGTGGCCCATCCTCGGGGCTTCCTGCCGTTCGCCCATCTGCCCCGAGATGAAACAACCACCAGGACCAGGCAACCCAGTCGCCTTCGCCCCAGTGCCTCCCGCCCCCTAAAAAAACAGATCAGCCAATCCGACTGACGCGGGTCTCATACTTGGAGAAGAGCCGGAGGGGCTGGTGGACACGCTATGATGATGTGCCCTCATGTAGTTCTCACCCACTCTCGCAAAAAAGCTGAAGCTGCGCCGCACTGTCTTCATCCATCACGAGAGTCATAAAACACCATCTGCCGAAGCTTGGAGAAAATTCTAAATGGTTGTTGGTGTTTGTGCATTCTCTGAGCGTGGGCATGTGCTGGAACAGCTGTTATGGTTGATGCATGATTAGTGCTATCAGTGTAAAGCCCAGGAACATACTTTGAAATCACATATACAAATGTAGAAGGGCAACATATTAATGAAGTCAGGCAAGAGGGAGCTGGGAACCACCAGCATGGCCTAGACCCTGGCCAAGTCAGGCTTGCTTCCCTGTTGGGAAATCAGCTCAAGACAATAACTCAAAGTGGCAGGGGTGTCCAGAGATGCATAGTTTTACATACAGTTCATGGAAAAGAAGTTAAGCATCAACACAAAACTGGAGGTGAAATCTAGTGTAAATGATTACTGTAGTTTCCCCGACCCAGTAATGTCCTTTTAAAATCTTTTCATTAAAATTGCGGAATAATTATTCTATTCTATTTCAAAATATGCCTATTTGTGAAAGAAATGTATAATATTTGCATTAAAGAAATGATTTCTAGTTGTTTTTACCTTTATTGTCTTTGAAATAGGGATCAAGAACCCCCTGCCACCTCCAACACAAAAATGGTTTGGTCTTTGATCAAAAATGTGACGTCATTTGATTAGTGCTTGCACATTTGGTGTCTGGTGGAGTGCAATTTCAATCCTCTTTGTGGTGCTTGTTACATAGTGAATTGACAATAAAGTACACTTTGACTTTTGACTTTGACTTTGAGAATGCCAACATGTCTCAGTATAAGTCAGGGGCACAAAAAAGAAAAAAAAGAGAAAAAGAAAAGAAGAACAAACCAGGGACTTAGGGATTTACTGAATAGATATTTTTAAAAAGGTTCTTCTGAGGATGCAGGCACTAGCAAAAGCAGGGCAGAGCAAGGTAAGACATGTAGCACGTTAGCTCCGGTTAGCTTCCTGACAAGTAAGTTGGCTATACCAGTGGAACACAGCTCTCTGGAAAACCTTATTTGTTGTAAATAAGGTCGTATGGACATGTTAGAGTGTGAAAATTGCCATCTGGGTAAATTGATGTAACCAATAGGCTATACAGGTGGCATTTTGAAGGTCAGCCTGTTACAAACCATTAAACTAAACACAAGTTATAGGATAGAAGTACTGGGTAGAAGTAGCCTACTGATGATTCCCTTGGTCAACTGAAATATGATCGAAATCTACATATTAATGTGTAGTTTATGAAAGATGACAAGGATTTTATAGGGGGGGGGGGCATTCAGAGTATTTTGTCCCAGGCCCAGCCAAGGCTGTCAGCGGCCCTGATTCCATAAATAATTCTCATCCTGAATGTGAAAGTATATAAAAAACGATGTTGAACTAGTAACAGCAACCAATCATCAGGACTGTTTGGAAAATCTTGAGCTTAAAGTGATTTGCCCCCTTTGGGCTCATTGAGCTCGTTGCATTCCCTAGTGTGTGATTTCCATGTCAGGCCTGAATGTGATGTACTCTGGTTGTAGTTTGAAAGGGAGCGGCTGATAAATAGACTGGTGGAAAAAGCTAATCAGCATTATTCCTAGTTGTATATCCAAAAGTGCCCTTAAGACAGATGCTTGACAGCCTTGGGTATCAAAATGTTTGAGTGCTCATTTGGCAGCTGTTCAGTCAGGATATTAGCTCTTGTCAGCCATTGTAGTTGAAAACATGCAGTGGTAATGTCAGAGCATGTGACCATTTCCATTGCCTTTGACAGATAATGTTGTCACAGGGAATTGAAAATAATTAAATAAAAGCATATAGCTGGCTATATTTGTGCAAGACTATCTGAGGGTGTTCTTAGGGGAAATGCTCCTTCACGCTGTATTGCTTGGTTAAATTCCCCCACAGGTGACAACCATGCTCAATTTATGTCAGCTTTTCTCTCTTCAGCAGACACAGACGGCCTGAATGTGACTGCTTATGCCTTCAGCAATAACCGAAAAGGGGGAAAAAAAGCACAGGACTTACTCGCTCTTTTTGTGATATCTGTGACAGTCAACTTCTCCTGAGTTCTACAATTCTTCCTTTCAGTCAGGAAATGGAAGGACCAACGACTTAGACATCCATGTCTAACCTCACTCAGATTGATGGATACCTGCTGGCATTGGGGGATTGTAGGGGAAGTCATTCATGTTGAATGAACAACACAGTTAGTGATGGTTTACAGTCTAAACAGTTAGATATGAGCCACTGCTAGTGAAATTCACTTACATGCCTACAGGCACGAATGAAGAGACCCCATCCCCAGGTTGTTAATGTTTTAACATTCTAGATTCTCTTGGTGTTTTAAGGTCCCTGTGTAACACATCTAAACAAGATGCTACCAAAGATCGTTGAAAACTAACCAAGATAGAGCAACCTAATACGTTATGGGAGCAAACTTGAGTAGTTCCCTGTCTCCATAAGTTGGGGTGTCACATTGTGTCACAACATAAACTTTTCAATGATCACTGATATCAACACGTGAGAGCTCAAGTCTGGTCTGCATAAGGGGGATGGGGGTGCCCCCACCCCTCGCCCCCTTGCGAAAGTAGAACATGGAACACAAAGATTGACCCCTCTTGCTCCGCTTTTGCCCTCTCTGATACTACCTTCTTTTTCTTGTACTGAAGGATGATGAATGTAAACAGTATTTTTGACATAAGGTAATATGGTACATTAGCTTAGGCCACAGTCCTCTGAAGTCTGCATCATTTAAAAGGTTCAGCACAAAAGGTACAACAATTAAAATTGCAGCTTGTATTTCATATGTAAGCTTTAAAAAATCTGTCTGAATATTGCATGTGTGTGCTGAACCATAAATCTGTCTCCTATAAGAGGTCAGACTATAATTAGTGACCTCCATAAAGAGTCTGAGTGTGCCATTTAACACACAATATTATCACCGAGTGATATCATTTCAGAGGGCTTTAAAGAGTTCAGGGAAAGCCTCTCCAAATCACTAAGGGGCCATTTGCAATGCAAAACAGATGCACAGAGGGCATAGTGTTTCATGTTAATGGAAAGAGTTGTGTCTAAGATGTCTTCTCCGTGGCTGTTCCATTACTGATAAAGCAGTGGGCGCCCAGAGGATGCTTTCATTTTTTTCTCGAATTTGAAAGCTGGTGACTTTGCAGTGATCTTGGCCGGCGAAGACGGCAGCTTCCAGGTCCTCGGCATGCTTCTTCAGACGCCACCGCCACCCGCCCCCCACACCGCACTCTACCGCAGCCGCAGACACCGCCGGCGCTCAGCGGAGGGACGTGTCAGAGCCGGCGGCTGACTTGCATGGCGAGTCCTGTCGATGTCCAAAGTCACATAGCGGGACGCATGAAGCAGCGGTGGTGGTGGCAGCAGCAGCAGTGTCGGCGGTCAGGAGAGATAACTAGGGCAGCGCGTCATGCTGGGCTGCTAACTCTGTCAGCTGGGATGACAGCATGGCACAGGTTACTGCCAATTTCCCCCCTACACCCCTCCCTTTTTCTCCATTATTGAACATATTTCCTCATTCCATCTCTTCCCTTCCCACTTTACTCGCCCTCTACCACCACTCTCCTCTCCAAAGACACACACTCACACACACACAGCCACACCCTCTTTCCATCTCTCCGGCCATTGCAAGTGATAGATGAAAGATGGACACTGGAGAGGGAGATGAGACAGAGAGAGAGAGAGAAAGAAAGAAACGGAGACACAGACACAGCTTAAGAAGTGAAGTGGGTGGCAGAGCTGGGTTAGAGAGGGGAGTGACAGAGGATAAATGTGTTTCATGGGCAAGCTGTGCGGCATCGGCGGACACTGTAGATGAATCTCTGAATCGCCATCTGATGAATCAGGCAAAGGCTTTCTAATGATCAAGGGCTGGGTTGGGGGGATGGGGTGGGGGTGGTGGTTGAGGCAGCCTCCATTATGCGACGTACGCATGTGATGGGGAGCAATTCCTTTAATTACCCTAAGATTTGCTCTAAATATGGTAGCTGTTGCAATTCTTAATGACAGTGAGGAACATTAGGAAATTCCATTAAGGGGAAGTGGCGCTCTCTTCACTCAAGGCGTGCTTGGTGTGCATGTATGTCTTTGTGTGTGTGTGTGTGTGTGTGTGTGTGTGTCTGTGTGTGTGTGTGTGTGAGAGAGAGAGGGACTAGAGACTAGTGCACCAGGAGAAGACGGAAAATCTGTGCTCTATGCTGCCATCATCATACTTCATCAGCCTTACGGGAGAATCAGTCTACACAAACACATTAACATTAGCGATTTCCCTCTCTCAGCCTGGTGTGCTGCTCCAATGATTTACAGTGGCCTGGAAACTACTGTTGTTTATCTTGAATATTTATTATACACATAAGAATCATCATCTCACTACAGCAGAGGAAAAAGCTGTGATTATAAAAGTCCATTTATTAAGTGTTTATAGAAGGTGTTATAAGCTGTGGAGAAGAGTAAACATCTGAGTTACACCTGTGTTTATAATCTACATTCCAAAGGTCCATTTAACCTCCAATTTGGATTCCAACTGGAGGATGGATGTAAAGCACTATATCCATCAGTCCTCATGTTGAACATTAGTCTTAATAAAAGAGACAACTCAGAACGTATCCCCACGTCTCTTAGTTGAAGAATCATGCACTGTAGCTGCTGCAGCTGAACTGGTCACATTTCTAGGAATTTTTCTATCTTCTGGGTACATAATATTTTTTATTTGTTAATGACTCAGTCACTGTAGTGAAATAAAGATAGTACGTGATGGCGTAAAAGAAATGACAAAACTGGATATAACAAAGTTGAGAGCTAAATGTTGATGGACAACTTAACTTTCTAACATGTGACACAGAATGGTCAGTGGAGCATTTTCCAGTGTGGTGCCACTGGAGTATAAATGTAGGCTCAGGACATCTATTACCAGAACAGAAATTACGCGCCTTATAATAGAGGTTTTCATCTGTGAGAAGCAAATTGGTCTTATATGGATTTTATATCTGGTTGTACAGAAACTTGTGGTAGCCCATGTACATCGCTATTCCTTTGAAAAATGCCTCATAACATGTAGTGCTCATAAAATGTTGTCACAGTTGTTAAAAGTGAGGACCCAAACACACAGCAATGTTGAGAATCAAGAATCCTTTCTAGCACAAGAAACACGAAAACCATGAACCGAACACAATAGCATGTTACACAAACATGAGCAAAGGCAGACGGAGGACTGAGGAAAAAGAGGGTTTAAATCCACAGGGCTAAACTAGGGAACAGATGAAACAAGGCAGGGACTAACGAGACTGATAATGAGAGATCAAGACTGGGTACAGGTGAGGGGTGGAGCTAGGAACACATGGCAGGGATAAACAAAGGAGCACATGGAGTGCAGGACTAGGAAGTAAACAAAGACAGGAAGTGACACAGGAGCAGACAGGAAGTAACACAAGGAACAGACAGAAGGATACAATACAATAAGAGTACAGGAACAGAACAGGTCAGTACAGCATGTTACATATGTAATGTAATAATCATAAGTGGTAGAGCTGCAGTGACAATTGCAGATAATAATGACTAGACAAGATTCAAAAGAAGATTAACTTAGTGTTGTGTACATAAGATAAGATTGGCATAAGACTGGCTTCTTGTTAATGACAGCTACCTAGATGCAGTTAATATTTCCGCCCGTTATTCATGTACTGCGTTTTTGATGAAAGAGGATACTTATTAATTTTGGTTCAACAAACACATTTCTGTGCAGCACCAAGCTGCAGACAAAAAAAGTTGAATTTGAATACGTAAGTGATTGTGGTAGGCCGCGCATTCAAAACAAAACATCGAAGTACTTTGAATCAGCTTTATTTTCACCCTAAATGCCTTTTTTTCCTCTGGCAGCCGTCCTCAGCTTAATGGGTTGACTGCAAGCGTCTCATCGAGGATGCCTGAGCTGCCAGTGAAAATTAATGGCACGTAGCACCATTGTCTCGGCTCCACAGAGGAAGAATCATCACAAGGAGGCAAAAAAGAAAATCATAATTTCCAGAAACAATGCACCACCAACGACAATTTAGTACTTGAAAGTGTGCAGTATTTACCAAGGAAATGTTTCCCAAGTGTCCTGAATAGATGCAGAAAGACTGTACCTAAGCATTAGATAGCTCACCACACATAACCAGTTTTTTAGAACAGAACATTACTCTACATTGCATTCAGTATTGCCAGTCTGTTCCAAGAAAAGAGATTTTAACAAGGTGATAATAATGATGATAGTAATATCAATAGCGACAAGATAACAAATTGGAAGGTTATGGAGGGACCACTGAGACAAAGAGCAACATTTCAACCTGACAGAAGTGCAATGGCAGGTATTGATGGCAGAGGCATGGGTATTTATTTATTTATGAACAATATATTTATTTATTTTGGTGGAAATCTGAGTCTCGTTGCTATTTCTGATCTCTCTAATGTCAGCTGTGCATGTGTCTCCTGCATGTGGCCGCTAACACACTCACCATCACTGTCTCTCTGGACTCTACACTTGGCAGCAAACTGATATTTATGTCAGAACACCTGAGCGCACAGTGGCCCGCAGTCGGTATGAATTTGCACAACAGCAACATGAAGCAGCAACATGTTTGCCCAACAGCAAACACGATAACAAACAAAACCCTATAGTGTAGATATATGTTTTTATTCAAAGATTTGCATTAAGACCAACAGATGAAACAGTTTGTGAACAATGGCAACCTGGCAGTTAATGTGTCGGCTGGTTGAAACATTGATCGATGCCAATAAATCAGTTGAGCATAAATCAGCTGCTTGTCTGGAGGCATTAGTGATTATGATAAGAGACTGCTGACACAGTGCAACGGGCAATGACAAAGTGTGCATGCTCACAGCATAGCTGGCTTGGAACCTGGAGAATTTCTGAAGGAGTAGCTGACTGGCCAGGTAGGCATTGTGACGTTTGCTGGTTGCTCTTTTTAGGAAAAACATGAAGTGCTTAAACTTAAAGGCAAAACTGTAGCAAACACTACACACCCCCCCCCCCTTCTTTCATTTGTCCTTTTTCTGTCTCTTTCTTCATTCCATCCTTCCACCATGTAATGATTATTTCAGGCCCAGATGTACTTTCCCCAGTACATCTGCCAGGGAAGAAGGCAGAACAAATCAAAAATTATAGATTTTAATGAGGGACTGAGAGACTTTCCATAATAATGACTTTTTCAATCGTTTGCCATAATAACAGTTACATGCCAGGCTTGGACCTTGGTCTTATTTTTGCTCATCAGAATCAAATTCCCTCCTGAATGCTTCGGTCTGTGAACTTTGATTGAGTGAACGTGTCTTTATGACACTCTCAGCCATCCACCCACCTCAGTCCGCCGTCGCTGGTCAGACAGGGAGGAGAAATAGGCAAATCAAATTACACCCCCCAAGGTGACATGCATGAGAAGAAGACAGCACAGTGATGTCCTGTGTTTCAGGGCGAATTGAAAACATTTCACACCAAGCGAGACCTGCAATTAGCCAATGAAAGAGAGCAGGTATAACGGTCCAGTCGTGAAACTATAACCTGTCCATAGACTTCAAATCATAGGGTTGTTATCTGTCAAAAGTAATGCTGAAACATAGTTCAGGTATTTGACAAAATGGCTTAAAAATATCAGATGACCCTGACAATGCAACCTGGTGAAATGGCAAACTCAGTAATTGCACCTCATTTCACAGGAACACAACAGGTGTAAGATGCATTCGCCTTTGTGAAACACGATGTAACGAGAAATTAATTGTTGTTCTGAGACATCCATTTGTGGTAGGTGCCGCTCTGCATGCCAAATGAAAATCACTAAAGCCAGCTAATGGTTAATCCAACACATTCATTACCAATTCAAAACAGATGTCCATGTCCTCGAAACATTGCTTGTTTACTGGTAAGGTCTTGACCTGCCTGTTCCATTTCATTCCATTGTTCTGAAACCCAAGTGAGATGCCAAGGTTGCGCTGGCTGTATACGCACATCTCAATTAGAGAGTGGGGTGAGAATGGTGGCTAATCAGAGGACAACAAGTTTCACATGTGCATTTCAAGCAAGGAGACAGGAGGAGAACGTGTGTGTGTGTGTGTGTGTGTGTGTGTCTGAAAAGGAGAGGGCAGGACTGTCCAAGGTTACATTGATGGTATGATACAGTTAATGGGAAAAAGTCTTGCAGACAGCTTCATGGTAAATGGAAAAATTCCCAATGTCATTTAAGTGCAGAAAGTGCCTGGGACTTTCCAGCTCCAGCACATGCCACTGGTTCTCTCTCCTAGTGTGCCCATTCTGTTCGCTCTGCAAAATTCTGATGAAACATCATTGACTGTCCTTCGTCCGCACATTCCAACAGGAGCACACCCTGAACAAGCACTTTCTGTCGGCCGTACTTTGAACTCTCACCCAGGCCTGCTCTGGCCATTAATTTCTTTTCCCCTGACACCTGCGGGGGAAGGGAGGGCTATCTGTTGTTTATTCTTCAGGGTGACAGAAGCAGAGCTAAGATAAAGAGGGATGACAAACAGCATTCAGCTCCCTATCTGATCTCTTCATATCAGGGGCTGGTTAAAGGGAGCAGAATATGGACGGACGCAGCACGACTGACACATATTCACTGTGTGTGTCTGTGTGCGTGTATCTGTGTGTGTGGAAGTGGGTGGAAATGCTAACAAAATGCATTTGCACACAGCTCAGTGGTGTGATATGTTTACCAGTGCTGTAATTATATTCCTGAGGACATTGTTTTGCTGAATGACATTTACTTATGTTGCAGACTGACATACTCAAAACGCTGAATTGAATCACGACATTTGTAATTCAATGACCAGAAAAATGAGCAGCATGCAGCCCTTTTTTGCACAGGTTTCAGTGGGTGGATTTGTTGAGAAAGACACAGTAAAAGGGAAGTGCTGTGTGTGTGTGTGTGTGTGTGTGTGTGTGTATGTATGTGTGTGTGTGTGTGTATGTGAGAGAGAGAGAGAGAGAGAGAGAGAGAGAGAGAGAGGATTGCATTGTCCTAGCAAACTGATTAGCTCCATCCACTCCCTCCGCAATAAAAGTTGATGGTAACCCATTAGTCATATAGGTGTTCTGCATCTATAATTGTGTCTGGGTATTATGGGTTATATACATCTAGTCTTTAGAAACAATGTTTGTTTTTTAATCAGTTCAGTCTTCTAACTTGTCAAGTCTCCTCTTGACAAATGATAAGGCTTTTGTGATAACTTACTGCCATTTTGTTTTGCCAGTATGTTTAACCCCATTGAGAGATTGGGATTGTGGGATAGTGGGATTTAACCCCACAGTTTAAAAAACAGTCTAAAACTACATTAACTTTATTTCTGATTTAATATATAATTAACTAATAATTGAGCTCTTTGAGATTTCTGGCATCAAAAACAAGCCCCTTTGCTTAAGGATAAATTGATATGTGCCAAACCTAATCCCCGAAGTGTGATTAGCAGCGGATTTTGATTAATGGTGGACACCAAGCGATTACATGCTTCTTGACTCCAGAGTGGCCATATTGAACTCACTTCAGGAACTCGAATTAGACCAGTAAGCCATAGCAGAGTGGAGAAGGGATAAAGAGAGTGGGGGTGGGGGGGAGGGGGTGGCGATCAGGACACCTCCAATTCAAGGACACCTCCAAAACGCTTTTAATATTAGAATGATGCATTTACTAGTAAAATCGTAAGCTTCTGTTGTGAAACTCTACAGCCTTTATGGTTAGCAACAACAAAAGCCACCCAGAAGACATTGAATTGGTGCGAGGAGAAGCCATGAATCAAACCCCGTGGGAGTATAGAAGACAGGCACAGGGGTGTGGAAAACATAATTAGTATCATCAATCATAATTGATTAGAGTTTGCATGATTGTATGCGTGCATGTACATTTGTCGGTGAGTAGACCTATCCTGTGTGGTTCAGGTCAAGGTCTCATTGCAGCTCATGGTAAAAGGCAAGGAGGTCTTTTGAAAATGAAAATACTGCCTGGCACAATCTGTATTTCTTTATTGTCCTTCACCAGAGAGGTTCATACTCACATACCCTGAGTTTGGAAAAAAAGAACAAAATGAACACAGAAATCAAATGATCCATTCATTCTCACAGCAGTGTAAAAAGTGCATATAAAATAAAGAATGTTTTTTCATAAGTTTTTTCAATTGTGCTTTGCTAATAATACACATTCTCTCCATATCCTCACACATAAACAAACATGAAACATGAACAAAAGATGGCCACGGTGATAAAGTTAAAGTCAGAGAATAGGGAACCAAGTGGAACATACATAATAGATTGGTTTGCTTCATGATTAATTAAGGCTATGCCACATGTTTAGAACAACTTCTGCAAGGACACGGGTGAACAGAAGGGTCGACACAGATTCTAGCACCTCCAGGTCATACTGGGTTATGGCACAGAGAGCGAGAGGGAGAGAGAGAGAGAGAGAGAGAGAGAGAGAGAGAGAGAGGATGAGTGGCCACTGTCTCCCAGCTAGTACAAAGGCTTGGACAGTGAGGGAGAGAGCTGTCAGCCTGTACTCCTCTCTCTCTTTATTCATCTGGGTGCTCAGCGGATCCCATGATTTATCATCTGTCCTAATTACTCCGGTGCTGGGAAACAGGAGGCTCTGGTCAAGTTACTCACGGGCCCTGATGTTGTTGCTCATTTGCCGAGAAGCAGTGTGGGGCCCAGCCATCTCAACTCTGTGCCCATTAGCTGCTCTGCTCCTTAACCCCCCAGATAGCTCAGGTTTATTTCTTATGCAGCTGTTGTTCACTGACTGGCAGGAAAGATGCTAAAGTGTGTGTGTGTGTGTGAGTCTGTGCCCTGGAATGTGTCTGGATACATGCACATGCACACACACAAACAAACACTCACACACACATGCAAGGAAGAACACACACATATTGGGTATTTCTCTCTTTTTTTTGTTCAATTTAGTCCTTTCAGGCCTTTGAGATTAATGCTTCTATTTTGAGTTGAGAGTTATTACCTCTTTAATAAAGGAAGCGATGCTGATGAGCTAGCACCAAATAATTGAACACTTTGACACTGACAAACATAAAAACTTTTTAAGTCTTTAATCTCCATTCCTGAGGTCTCCTCCGTTTATTTGTCAGCTTTAATGTGGATATCCAAGAGGCTCTGGCTCTTGTGGGGTTTGATTTGTTGAATAATAGATGCTCAGATGTCTTTTGGGATACCATCTCTCACCTAATTTTTGATAAATTGACTCCGTGATTCGAGGAGATTTTTCCTGTTCTGTCAGGGTGTTTGCTTTTTTGGTAGGTGACTTCAGGTGACAAGCCTCGACAAGAATTAGCAAGACAAATCAGGCTTAAACTTTGTATGTTTGTTTGTTTTTGTTGCAAATCATTACAGCTTCTGCATAAAGAGCTCTGAATAATTTAAGACAAGTCAATGGCATGGCTTTTTAATTAGTAATAAGCAAATCACGCAAAATGTTTTAATGTTGAATGAATTGCTCTCTACAGCTGTGTCATTCTGTTAAAGGTTGTGAGCATTAGTTTTCACAGCCTTCCTTCTCAGTGTCACTGTTTGGAAGTGAAGTTTAGCAACCTCTCTTTTTGTACAGTCCCATCACCTCTTTTCAGGAGTAGCCGATCAACTGCACCTTTATACTTCCATGGGAGCCATTATGACGCTCAGTATTATTTTTTTTCTCTTCTTCTCTAAAAATCGCTTCATGTCTTCCTCCTGCTCCTTGCTGCATGGAGTAAGCCGTCGAGAGTGACAAGTTACCAGAACAAGACGCGGGCAGGGGGAAATAAAGATTGGGGAGAAGAAGAGCGAGAGAGAGAGAGAAAGAGAAAAAAAGACAGAGAGAGAAAAAAAACAGCACATTTCCCCTGGCAACACACTCACAGATGGATAATTCTCTCTGAACATATTGTCTGCAATAAAAACGTCCCTGAAGCCATTAGCGATCATAATTATGGTTCCCAGGTAATTTATTTCTTGACAAATTCTCTTTCCTGAGCTGTCCATATCTGTAACGCTGGTCGTCTGGGGCACTGTCCAGCAGGCATTCCACAGGAACAAACAAAACAGGGTACCATCGTTAGCATCTTAGCAGTCATTGGTAAGTTCACCAGCTAGGCTCAAAGTGCTTTAAAAGGGATGGAATCTTGCGATTACCTGATTTATAGCACAAGTGATGAAACACTTTATCAGGAACTTTTGGGAAAAAGAGAAATGTACATGGGCTTCTGTTTTTTTTTGTTGTAGGGCGTGCTGAGCTCCTAATTACTATGCTCAGTCACAGTGCTCAGTTTACCATTTATCCATATAAATAAACAAGAATGAACTAAATCAGATTTAGATAAGCCTGCAGGAGTATTTACATAAGACAATCTATGCCGGATCACAGCCAGGTCTGACCCAGAGTCACATCTATCAGACCATTCATCACTTCACTCTAAACAATGTGATCTTGCAATGCTCTTCTGGTGTATTAAGATGCTTGCTTTTAGTTAGCAGATATTTACATTGCCCCAAGTGTCCATTAAACAAATGACTATATGTGTGCCTTAGAAATATAAATAGGCTATAAAAACCCTCTGAACTGCTTTGATATCAGTGGAAATTTATGTAAGGGACTCATGGGTACAGGTTCAATTCTGTTCACTTGCTTTAGTATTTTGTTAGGGTTAAAAATATATGTCTTTTTGCAAGCATATAAATTATTTGAAATGTTTACTCATTCATTGCGTCACCGGGGCGACGGCAATAGAACTGATACTTAGCGGTTAGCTTTCATCTTCTGAATCAGCAGATTCAGAAACCGTTGCAGGAGTATGCTTTCAATTATTGATTCACCTTGTCTTTTTTTCTGTCAATTATTTATTAAACGAGAGCAAAGCACTCTTTGGCCTGGAATACTCCCATTGGTTTGCTTCTTAAATAAAGGAGTTTGGGCCTTGTGATGATGCTTTTAAGTTTTGTCTTTATACCTGAAAAAGCCCCAAGGGCTCGTCTCACTCCCTGACTCCAGACCCAAATCTGTTGTCCTTCCTTTAGACACCAGATGAAAGCTTCCAGGGAGTGTTTCTACACACAAAAGAAAGCTTGTGTTTTTGTTTTTCCCTTTTTCTTTTTTAAATCCTGATACTGTCTTTAAGTTGAGAGTTATCTCAGGCTTTGGGAGCACCATAATGAAGCAGGTGTGAATGTGGGGAGGTTACCCAGCGGTCCATTAGCCTGACAACTAGATGAGTCACCTGGTGAAAGCCTAATCTGAGATTTTGTAATCAGGCACAGAGTTGACCCAGTTTGAACAGATTAAACCACACACTCCTGGGGATCTACCAAATAGGGTTGGCTGTTTTTTTTCTCTCACCATTTTTAAACCCCCCCACCTACCACCAACAACAACAACAACAACACACACACATACACACACACTTTTTTTAAAAAGCAGCCTGCATACAGAGCCCTGAACCAAAAACGAAAATGCATCAGGTCTTTACTCGGCCAAAATCAAGTTGTAAAAGACAGCCATTTTGTCTGCTTTGAATACAGACTCCAGCAGTATCTCTTGAGGACATTGCCTCACATTGAATATGCCAGGAAGGACAACAACAAGAGAAGCACAACTAGAATACCCATGTGGTGACTGGGTACAACCAATTCATCCAAGGACCATCAGCGGGGGGGTGGGGGGTGGGGGGGTGAGGGCTTGGGGTTGGAGACTGACCTTGTTCAGTCCGATGCAACAACTAATTGGACTTGGACAAAAATTTTGCATCAGCAGAGTCATTAGCATTTTCATGAATGCTGCCGACAGGGTACCGGTCCCTGGTTGCAAAAGCAAACTGCACACTTGCCTGGGAAACGGTCTCTCTCTTCTTGAAGAAAAGAAAAACCCCATAGACCACACAGCAAAGAATGAGACAGCACAGAGAGAAGGGCCTTAGAGTATCATCTGCACAGCCCGAAGGCCTGAATAAGCATCTGAAAATAAATTACACAACGTGCACGCGCGCGCACACACACACACACACACACACACATTCTTCAAGGTATTTCCGCTTAAAAATGTAAATAATTAATTCCCCTATTTAAGGAATGTCATGTTTGATTTATAATGCAGGAAGGCTGCAAAGGTGACTCCACAGGGAGGTTGTTGCTAAATACTAGTTTGTAAAGTTTGAATACAGCAACACAGGTGGGGGTTAGGTGGGGGAACCTGAACTATGAAATAAAATAGGTCAGCTGCAGCGTTGCGCTATATGCTGAGACAACACCATGCGAGGGCACCTTGCTTACAGAGACTGCGTGACAAAGATTTATGTCTGAGATATGATGCCATTCAGTGAAGCATAGCCAGAATTACACCCCCCCCCCCCCCTCCCTGAAAGTGTCTTGTAAATCTGAGGTCTTGAGCACATAGCCTTACAGCATCTGTACTGTGACTTGCTCTTTAGTAAACAATACAGTTAAATAAATGGGTCACAATGAGGCCCTGGTACCACAGTGTGTGTGTATGTATGTATATATATATATATATATATATATATATATGTTTGTGTGTTGTTGGTTTGTGCTGTGTGTGTGTGTGTTTGTGTGTGTGCGTATGTGTTTGTTTTTTTGTTTGTGCTTCGTGTGTATGTATATGTGTATATGTGTTTCTTGTTTTGTTTTTTTTTCACTTGTGCTTTGTGTGTGTTTGTGTGTTTATGTGTGTGTCTTTGAGAGAGAGGGAGAGGGGCCCTGGTGCTGGTTGCGAAGGTGATGTCGTTTTGAGAGAGGAGACCCATTCCATCGCCGGCTGCGTCCATGTCAGAGGTCAGACGTATATATAACACCTGCTGTCAACTTACATCAGGTCATTAGTGGTGGCACATCGACATCGACAGATCACCCCCGCCCCCACACACACACACACACACACACACACACACCAACCCCCTCCCCAAACGTCCACTCCGTCCTGATGATATCAGACAGATATATGATGGGAATGACATGTGCAGACAGTTGTAACTAGCAGAGGTGTCACCAAGGATGGAAGGTCGAAAGCAGAGCGCCATCAAAGGAATCGCGTTATCAATCACAATAATTATCTCTTTAGGTTATTGTCCCACATACCAAACTCCAGTGTAAATTAGATTAGCGCTCTGACACTGACAGTGACCCGATGTCCAACCACATTTGTCAGTGTTGTTGTTTAAATGTACTCTGGACAGAGATGTCGGCAGAACTCATGGCAATATAAATCAGGTAATCGCAAATAAGCCAGGAAATGTTCACACACCCCTACCTACACACGCACATATGCACACACTACACACACACACACACACCTCCTGTGTTCCTGTTTTTGGTTGTCAACGAAAGCTCTGTTTCTATCAAATCCTGATATGCCACACGTGGTAAAAAACATGGTGCTTGATTTTTCATGTGTAAAAAATAGTTTAAAAAAAAAGGTGTTGCAAAGCATCCCTCAGAGATGACATTGCCGTGCTGTGTGAGTATTTGTTGTGTCAACGCAACTGAGAATCATAAACACCTGCTTGAATTAATTGAAGCTGTCTTTCTTTGTAGTCTGAACACAGAACGTATAGAAATCAACACACAGTTTGGAGTGAAATGAAATGCATGATGGACAGCTAATGCTATCAAAATGCTGATAACAGGCTAGTGACTGCCCAAGTTACAAGTGCCAGTAACAATGCAGCTTTGAAAGACTGTCAGTTATAATTTGGAGGCTACGTGCGGAGATAAGCGTCCGCTGTGGACTGTGACAAGCCTTTCACGTATGAGACGCATGAAAAACTGTATTGTTAGATAAATTTGAGATAAATCTGCCTGCAAGATCAAGGCCTTTATGTTAACAATTTGTACAAGTGGGAGAGCAAGTGTGTGTGTGTGTGTGTGTGTGTGTGTAAAAGAGAGAGAGAGAGGTTACTGTAAAGTTGTTTTCCCATGTTTTAACTGACAGAAAGAATATTCTAGATGTGTAACTTTGAGTCTATGTGGCTTTGGGAGTATTTTTAGTCTTTCTGTATCTCCATTCTAGGGAAATGAGGAACTCATCATCATGGACATATTTGAATTAAACAGAAATGAGCACATAATTGCAATCTCAGGACGTTAAATGAGAGACAATTGAAGAGACAGCAGACAGAATATTCTAATTGCCACACTGTACATATGTGATAGTTCTCATTACGCCTGTCCTCTATGGCCATGACTGTCAATCAAGACACTTAACAGTTAGACAGTCTGCTCAGTCAACATAGGCTACTCTACACAGACCTCAGACAAAATAGATTCAAAGTTTTTTTTGTTTTAGTTCTTGGTTTGGTTTTCTTAAAAGGTTGAAGTAAACCTTCAGGGATGTTTTTCCCTAAGCCTTGAACTAAACTGAAAGTTGCTTGAATAGTCAAAGTGCTCAGCTGATTACTAATAGAACAATGTAATGCTCTATCACAACATGGTCCTGTGGTGACTGGAGATATCTGGGATTACAACTGAAGTTTATTCCTAAGCACGACTTCCCTGCAGACACTGTTTGTATTCCCAGTCACTATATTCATGCCAACTTTAAGCACTATGCTTATCTCAAGACTTATACATACTGTTGCTCCAACATGGCCTAGTGATATTGCCACTGCTGCTTCTCTCTATTGTCAGCTACAGACAGAACACGCTGGAAAGCCATCATTGGCCGCTGCGATGGGGCACTCGTGCCAAATGGAAGCCTCTGCAGAGGTGTCTGTTTCATGATTTGTGTCCCATTTACACCAGCAGTCAGAGGTACACTGTTAAAGCACTGAGTTACGAGGACTGGACTATAAAATGGTGTCGTTAGCAACACTGCCTGGGCTTTTTTTCTGCCTTGCTCTTTTGTTGTTGTTTTTTCCCTGAAAATAAATATCTCATCATTAATCATATTTCTGTGGTATCTGCAATAACTTTGGCCATAGATCCGAGTTGTGTTAACCATTGGCATGGAAGGCAGTAATGGATATGACCCTGTATCCATCTCCGTGCTACGCTTTGACAAACATTGAGCTAATGGTGTTGTGGTCTGCAGCAAAAAACTTTGTGGTCAAACCCTGAATATGATGAAATCTATGCTGGCATCTCCATCTGTATTTTTGCACAGTGGGGTGCTCCCTTTTAAAATTTTTGTTGGACTGCTTTCATATATATCTATCAAACCAAAACCCCAAAACTTCACTCAAAGCATTTGTGGGTTCATGCAATGCAAAATCCTCAAAGAGGTTGAACAATGGGACCTATACGTTTCCACACAAGCACAGACACAAGCACTTCTCTGTCTTTCATGGGTAATTTAATCTGCTTGTGTGTGTATGCCTTTAAGAAGCTTGGTTCCCAACCCATTTTCAAAGACATTAAGGTTTTAGTATATTCTTTTACCCACAAACAACTGTCAGAAAAACATCAGTGTCCTGAGCGCCATTACCCTCGATTGCCGATGTAAGTAAAAGAGAGAGAGAGTGGTCCTTTTAAAAGGAAAATTCAGGGGAGCAAGAGAGGAGAGGGCAAACAAATTAAAGTGCTTCTGTCTCATCTAATTTCCTTTCCCATGTGGGAGCGCTTGTGTCTGCATTAGGGGCTCTGGATTGTAGCGGCAGATGATTAAAGCCTGCCTGATTGAAGCGAGGGGCCTGCAACTGCCGTCTTATCTGTGGTAGCGCAGACATACAGGGCTGCTTGTGGGCGGCTGAGGGGTGGGGTGGGGTTGGATATGTGTGTGTGTGTATGTGTGTGTGTGTGTGTGTGTGTGTGTGTGTGGTGGGGGGTGTTGGTGTGGTGAGCTGGGGTTCCAGCTCTCTTTCTGTGAGCTGGCTGACCCCGTGGGGGGTGATGGGAGAGATAAACTCTTTGTGCCCGACTGGCGGCCTTGCTGAAAGTCGACAGAGAAAAAGTCTGTCAGACTGAGGGTGAGAGAGAAGGAGTGTGAGGGAGAAAAGTGAAAGAGAGAAGAGGAGGAAAGAGGGAGGTAAAAAGTGAGTGTTGAAGGTTAAGTAAGAAGGTTATGAGATGGTTATGTCACAGTGTACATCTGATAAAGTGGGAAAAGTAAAACTCCTCTAACATACTGTGTGTGTGTGAGTGTGTGTGTCTGCCTGTGTTATTAGATTTAAAGGGGTCATAAAACCATTTTTACCTTGGCTGTGTTGAATAAGGGGAGGTTGTACATGGAGACACAGAGCTGTCATGAATGTGAAACATTGTTCTTTTCTCTTGAATGTAGAAGTAGCCATTAAAAATGAGTGAAGTAGGAGAAATCTTTGTTATGATGTCATATATTAACTATAGTTCAATTGTGTTTGCTAAAGAGGGCCCTATTTATCCATTTCAATCCCCAGCCTAAATACAAGGTGGTCTTCAGTCTTGTAAAATTGCATTTGAGCTTGTTTTTGTTAAATCAAAGCTGAATACATTCTATTTCAACAAGAACAAGGTATAATACTATAATACCCTTTTAACTAAATATTAAATTGGGCACAATCATACTGCATTGTACTTATATATTTACTAATTTTTGTACAAATTAAATTGACCTATTAAACAAACCCATAATGTTAAAGACTGATTCACAGCCTCCTGCTTCACAGGAGAGGAACTTCCACACAAGTCAAGGTGAAAACAGATTAGGCTATCTGGAACTCCATTCCTGCAACCTACTGTGCCTCCAAATGGTGTGTGCAGCATGTCCTGCAGGATCAGTGGGGCTCTGCCAGGAATGCCAACAACTATTGGCCGCATCCGCGCATCCCGCATCCTTAATCGAGGGGCATTTAATAAATTGTTTAAATGACTATTAGGTGGTTAGCATGCTTTACACAAAGAGATAAGTACCTATTTGTATTCTCAGAGCTGAAGTGGTCCGTCCACCTCCTCCTCCCCCCATACCCCCCAAGCTAGAAGCTTTCTCCCCCTACTATAGTTGGTTGACTTGTGGGAAGACACCAACAGATCTGCTGCCAACTTTGTTTTCCCTCAATTCAAGCGGTCTTATTACAGTCCAAACACAGAAAGGGGGTCAGACCCTGTGCTGTGTTATTCACTCTCCTCATGGTTTCACATTGATATTCTCTGTCGCTGTTGGTTTGCATCTGTTTTGATCACATCAGAGTCACAGTGATGTTTGTCTAATATTTCCACTTGGAGTCAGAGAGATTGCACTTCCTTATTTCAAAAGACACAGCAAAACAATAAACCTCAGTATGAATTCACAGTGAGAATAGTTTCATCTTTGTTATTTATTTTCCGTAAAACGAACTTTTGCCCTCCTGTCTGATTTGAATGGAACTCTACCCTACACTGGGTTGGATTTAGATCTTTAAAGCAAGAGTAGATTATGTGACAATCCGTTTTACCAGTCAAGCCCCTGCTAGCTTATGTCTAACCCAAGTGTGTCAGGGCAAGGTGTCTGTACGGTAGTCTCAATGGCCTGGTGCCTTTTTTACCCCGGCCCAATATATACCCTTTTTCTTTCCACTTTGAATAAACCTTTGTATCCACAGGCTCTACGATCTGAAAAGCCAGCTATTTATCAGTGAGCCGACTCCAGCGCCACAGGGCTGTCTGACACTCTTTCCACAGCCTTAAGACAGTCATAATCCAGCAAAAGACTCCTGTCTGAGTGGCAATTAAAGATGGCGCAATGGAGGAAACTATCTGATGAACCCTTAAGTTGGCCCTGCACTTGATGGGGGAGCAAAAGCCTTTGGCTGGAAAGCAAAGGATTTTTTCTCCTTTTTTTCATGGCCTGGCCCTGCATTGTCAAGGGACAAGCCCGGAAAGTTCTAGGTTAGTGAAAGTTTTTGGAGATGTGGGGGAAACGTTAATGAGAGGTTGAGTGAGAGAAAATTGGGGTGAGACTAGTTTCACCTGAGAAAAAAAATGTTTGTCTTTACAGAAACACCATTTTGAATGAATTTGAACACAGGTACAATTTTAGACTCATTATGTTGTTTATATGTTTAGTTTCTTAAAAGACATGTTTTATAAGGAGATTTTAAAGGGTCATAGTAAGACGGGAATTCATTTTTAACTGCTGCTTTTGCATACCACTGCAATAGTTGCAATGGTTTTGTGCTCCCGTGTAATCATTTTGCATTCTCTCACAATACTTATGGTAGGAAATTAAAAACTATTAGCTGTGTCCGTAACAGAAAAAAATGCTGCCTTCGAAGGGAACATTGATGGCAGCAAGGCATCAAGTCATGTCTGAATCATAAAATTCTGCCTTCAAAGGTACCTTTGTTTTGAAGGAAGCATAGATGTATCCTTCATGCTGCCTTCAATGCCCAGCATTCTATCGAATTATGTAGTCAGCTATCAGTATCTTGGTAATGGATTTCTGAACAATAACAGAAATTTAAGCTGTCCGAAACAAAGTTTGTGTCTTGATACCTTCTTTGACAGGTAACTTGTTAGACAGTGAAGACAGCAAGGCAGCAAGTCACTACCTTCCGGTTTCGGACACAGCATTTGTGAAGGAATGTAAAACTGTTGTAATTAAACATAATAGTGGTTCCAAAAATATTTTTTTTGACCTTTGATTCTTTGAGGGCTCTGTTTGCATTTCATTTCATCACAGGCACTTGAAGAGTATATATTTACAACGTACCATCTAGAGTTGTTGTTGTTGTTGTTGTTGTTGAAGCTCGGATCTGAAAATGAAAATGAGCAGAAGGTGAAATGCAAATTAAAGGGTTTATGATCATTTTGTACAGAATCATCACATATTGACTCACCATAAATGGTAAAAAAATATCCAAGAAGATAAAATCTCTTTCAGCACCAAGAGTTTTCAAGAGGTTAGTAAATATTTTATTCTAAATTTAATATATTTTAGATCAATAGTCTATGCTTAAATCTCTTTCCTAACTCTGGGAAATATCTATATATTTACCAAATTGTTTACTAAAAATGTGAAGGTGTTCTTGGTCCAGGTATAAATCAGGGAGTATTCAGGATAGAATCATATCTAAGATGTTAGAATTACTGAGAAATGAAAAGGCATGACCGCGATATTACCATCCCTGGTCTTTTTAATTAAAATTGGAGGGAGAGAGTAAGACTTACCCCCTGCCACAACAAAAGATGATGTGACAGTTATTCCAAATTCCAATTACTGGACAGTGCATTGGTCGCTGATTCATAATCACTGTCAGAGAATTAGACCGGCTGGCATGTAGACTGTCTACATCCTCTTTACAGAGGGGCTCAAGGTGAGCCACTGAAAAAATACAAGGGGAAATACCATAGTTTTGAACACATCTACATTCACATTTTCTTTCAATCATTCCATAAATGTCAAAGAACATTCTGTGAAATTCAGTGCTACTATTGTCCTCTGCGTTGCTCAACATGACTTTTCTTTAGGCTTTCTGCCTACAGTGTCACAGACAAGGTGGACAAGACAGTTGTGAGACTGGAGGGGGATGGCATGGCTCCACTGATGCAGATGCTGCTACTGGGTCTCTTCCGACTCTACATACATTGACACTCAAATCTCTTGTCTGGAGATGAGATATTAATCCAAGACTGCAAATACAATACAAACTCGCGGTAGATAATATGACAGCTGCACATTGCACCATGTGTCAAGTGAAGAAAATTAATCTCAATCTGTTGACACATCTTTTCAACCACGGCACCAGGTTTCCCCTATGAGTTGTACATACATGTGAACACACAGGCATACATGTTCACAGTTTGAATTAGTTTGAAATCAAAAAATTTGTCTATTTCAAGTATGTGTGCATGTGTGTATGGATGTATTGTGTGTTTATTTTTTTTGTGGGAATGGTTTGTGTAATCAAGCACCACAGAGTGTGTGTGTGTGTGTGTGTGCGCGTGCGTGTGTGTGTGTGAATAAGAGAGTATGTTTGTGTTTGTTATGTGTTTATGTGTATCATGCAGTTTTTGTGTGAATATCTGTAGGTCTCTGTGTGTATGTGTATGTGTGTGTGTATGTATGTGTATGGGATGCACATGTACTGGCCTGTAGATGGCTTTGTAGAGCCAAATGATTCAATGACAATGACATTAAATTAATGGGAAACAGTGAAATAGTTGATATTTGTAAATGGCAGAGGTCGGCCCCTGGGGACCAAAAGCTAATACGTGTTAAAAATCAAGTGGATCTACTTGCCCAGCAAGTTTCACATGGCCCAATGTTTTGCTGTACCAAAACTGTCCAAGAAACAACGGAAGAAAGGGAGGTCAAGTCAAGTCAACAACTATAAGGCCGCTACACTAGCGGTGACCATGATAAAACTTTCTTCTGCACACAAGCAGAAACTCATGCCCAAACCCTTACACCTGAACTCACTGTTCCAAAAATGCATAACATTTTACATCCCACGCACTTCCAAAATCACTCCAATTACCTTCCTCCGGGGCCCTTTGTGTACAGAATAGGTCTGTCCAGCCCTGCCTCACTCACTGGATTACTTAATTACAGTTATCAGTCTGTACATTTGGTCACACAAAGGAGTAGATAGCATCCTTCACATGTCTTTAGACAGGTGGACACCAACATGGCAATCACATCAGGCAGTTACCTCTGTAGAATGACTCATACTTCTCTGGCTTTTGCTCAAAAAATTACAAGTTTCATTGGTTTGATATAAATAAACTACCAGAATCTGCTGTCCAGATCTGGCTATGATGTTTTGTTTGTCCTTTAGTGTGAGCTTTTACTTTCAAAATCGTATGCACTATCTCTGGCTCTCTCTCTTTCTCTTTCTCTCTCACTTTCTCTCTCTCTCTCTCACACACACACACACACACACACACACACACACAGACAAACACACGCACAACAACACAACAAAGCTTTTTCTCTGCATTTTCTCTGCTCCTAAATGTAGTGGGCAACATTGATCTCTCATCAAAATGATTGCGCTCACAGCTCCTCAGTTAAAAGTCAACTGTCAGCATCACTCCGTCAAGCGTGTGCTTTAAAGTGACATCTCCTGGCACTTAAATGTGAGGCGGCAGTCTACTCCCTGCGACCTGTGAAAATGCACTCAGGGGTGTGTTTTGGTGCGTGGGTGCCAGAAACACGCTCCCCTGGTCACACGGGCCGAGTCTGGAAACCGGCTTGAAGACTTTAGACACATAACATCAGGGTCATCACCCAGCTGTACACAAGGCCTTGCCGACCGCAGAATACAGAAAGCTGTTGCTCAGCAACCAAGACAGAGAGATAAAAACCCAAGATATATTTTTAATACGCACGCATCTGTGTAGAGTACAAGGGATTGTGTTTGTGCTTACTAGATCTCCTGATGTGGAAAGTCTATGTTGTTGCAAGGCAGAAAGCACTCGGAGAATGCAAACGATTTGGAAAATGGACACCCCACTGTGTAAGCAGAGGACTAAAAGGCAGTCAAAGGAATCCTATGTCATCTTCTCACAACAAAAGACCTTCACTGTTAGTATCCACAGCAACCTCCATCCATGAGTTCAATCAGGCACAGCATGGCCTGGCCACCGTGACTCATTACTATATCATGCAGTCCTTAAACATCTGGCTGCTTACATCCACCTTTCCCCAGTGTAACAGAGAGAATTAATCATTCAATCATCCATCAAACACCTTGGCAACTAATGTTGTGCTTTTCCATTGATCTTGATTAACATTACGGTCTGTCTTATGGCTTATATATTATAAATATAATATATTATATATTATAAGAAATATTAGCCTGATTTTTGGTGCAGATATGTTTAAACTACTAATTCTAATTTTGACCTTTTCAAAAGTACAAGAAAAGCAGGGTGTGATGCATACATACACTAGCTAGGTTGCCATGTTAGTGTGCAAATATATATCTATTTATATTTATATAAATATAAATATACACATACATTCTAATATTGAACAATAGCCTATTCTGTAGCACAAAGGGGTAAAAGTGTAGGTCAAAGATGATCCTACTCAAGCATATAGGGGTCATGTAACGTGTAGTGTAGCTTGTAAATCTCCCAGAGTTGCTATAAATTTAGAGACATACACCAAGTGGCACAGGCAGTGGGGCCAAAGTAAACTGCAAAGACACCGACAGCCCATCATGCTGCATCCTGACTATCTACCCGGCAAATCAATAGAGTCTGTGCTGGCCAAATTCAATTTATTTCAACAACATGGCTGAATGAAGACCAAATAAGGACTGAGCATTTTCTGCCACAGACTGAGGGAGTCCGTTTAATTGGATTCGCAAGGCACTGGTCATTCAACACGGTAACTAATAACACGTAAATGCGCAAAAAAGTGTGTGTTTGTGTGTGTGTGAGAGAGAGAGTGAGAAAAAGAGAGAGAGAGGGGGATGGTGGGAGGGTGAGGACAACATTTCTATTTAGCTGCACAGCCAGAGGGCTTCGAGAAGTTTTCATTTTGTTTACCGCTTGTTGGTTGTACAAGTCGTCGTTATTGTTTTTGTTTTGTACTTATTTCCCAGTAATTATTCCTGAGTGCTGTCTCAGAATATGTACCTGAGGTCGTGAACTACTAAAAAATCCTGCCAGTGGATTTTTTTTTTGTGTGTGTGTGTGTGTGTGTGGATAAAAGACTATTCTCTCCCCACACTTTCAGAGGTGCAACTACATCCTACTGAGCACTTACCTCTCTGGAGTCAGGGTCAAAGATGTAAACAGAGCTTTCCTTGCAGGAGGCAGTGTCTCTAATTAAATCAAATTATAAATTATAAATGAGGATAGAAGAGAATAAAAATTAGGGCCCCTGAAGGGAGGTTGAGGTGGTCGTTGGATGCTGTTGTTTGCCTGGAAACGAACATCCCACAGTTGAAGAAAACAGAGCTTTCTCTGCAGTCTGAATATTTGCCATCACTACTGTCTTCCTCCATATTGGATTGGATTTATTATTTGCCCTTTGAGGGAATCAAGGAAGTTGAATCTTAGGACTTTGAGTCTCTGCAGCCCTGTGTGTTTTTATTTTTATTTAAAAGAAAAGCTTTGTCTTGTGGATATCTACCTGCGCCTCACATTATTACTGCGAATTGGCTCTGACAAGCATATAAAGACACATAAAAGCAATCCTGGTATTAGCAGGTGGACAGGGCTGAAGATTTATGGCAAAGTCCTCAGCAATCTGTTGACTAGGTTCTTAATCAAAAAAACACACACAAAAAAAAATCCAATGGAGAAGCAGATATTTTCTAGCACATTGTCATGCTTCCTCAGTGCTGTCTGACACAATCATCTTGTTTATCTTCAGCTGTATTGATTTTGTTGTGTTATTCGGAATGCCAAGCTTAGGTCACGTGCTATTTTTTTGTCTCTGTGTTTGTCTGTGTCTGTTGTTAAACAAGAATCCCACAGACCCTCTCAAACCCAGAATAGTAATGCAGCAGTCAGTGTGAACAGCTGCAAAATACTTCTCACTTATTGTACAGCAAGACTAACACTGGTTGTTCAAATCTAAACAGCATTTGTTGTTTTCTCTTAAAAGTTTTTTCTTACTTTTTTGAAATGTAATTTTTATATGTTGAAGTTTGTAAAAAAAATTGCATCTACCAGGCACATAACTGTTATAACTGTAACCTAACAAGTGTGTTGTTATGTTAATTAACTCAGTGAAGTTTTTTGCACTGATGTGATTTTCAAGATTTCTGAAGTTTTTGATGAAAGCAAAGTCAATTGGTTCTGCACAATTGCTATGATCAGTGATTTTTCACAACAACAATAAGATGCTGGCAAATGGAAGCCAAGAAAAGCAATCAAGCCATTTGATCCAATTTTAACCTCATAATAATCAGATACTGGGACAATGTCATCAGAATCCTTCCTTGCATTCATATCCATCTCATTCCACACTGATTATGAAAGAGAGTCAGTGCAGTGATACACTGCAGATTTTCTAGCCTTTCTCAGTCAAAATGATGGCCTGACTCCCTAAACGTGTTCAAATGGCTGTCATGCCAATCAGTTGTCAAAAGTGGAGGGGTGTCGGTGGAAAAGACAAAGGCTCTGGCATAGGAATTCTTTGATAACCTGTAGGCCCATGCCAAACCGTGCAATCTCATACTATGCTCCTGTCTTCACCTGCATATGGGGAATATGCTGCAATGTCACCCAAATCATAAGGCATACCAAAACGATAGATGCTGCAGTCTTATTCCATAGTCCTTGGAATAAAACATGATTTGACTACATATTTTCCCTTTGTTTAACAAGTTGAAGCACAGCGAAAATTTGACACAGTGCTCTTTTCTTTCCCTCATGTGGTTGGGTCAGTTTTAGCGCTGTGGACACACATGGTCCCCCCTATTTCCCAGTGCTGCCAGCTCTTTCTTCTTCTTTTCTCACGACTCTACCTCAGAGATTGGTGCCTGTGCTGTTCCTTAGCTAGCTGCTAGCCAAATGGCTGCACTGGGACTACTGCCACAGACTGTGAGTATGTGTGTATGTGTGTGTGTGTGTGTGTGTGTGTGTGGCTGTTTGTGTGGATGTTGTGTTAACCACCAGATGGAGATTCCTGTCAGCATGATGAATAGTCCCCCATGCTGCCGCGTGAAGTACATCTGCATGGCAAGAGGACCGAGGGGAGATAACTGCGCAACTTTGTACCACCAATTGTTAGCATTCGGCTGACGAGCTCCTCCAATGCCTAGAGCTAAGGATGGAGGAGGATATCAAGTTTGATTTGAACGAAACACAGGGTGGAAAAGCATATCTGGCCTCCACATAGAAGGTTTTGAAACTAGACTGTATGCAATGACTCAGGGGTGTGAGAAAGTACACTTAAGTTGTAAGCATCCTTGTTCTGATCTTAGATTCATTGAAGATTACCTTTATCATGCTTTGTCAAAGGTGTTTATTGAGGTAGATGCTGGTTTTGTCATTTTTTTATTATTATTATTCTGAGAATTGGGTAAACTTTTATCATCTCTTTACTTGTAAATACCACTGAGCTTGAACCACAGTTTGTTCATACCATGTCTGTTTGCGTTAACAACTGTAAATGCCCTCCTTCAGAGATGCACGTGGCACTTCATTTGTGAAGTCCCTAGGGTGAATATGATCACGTTTGTGGTGTACTGGGAGGTTGAGTTTGGAGAGGATAATTGGTTGCACAATTAAAGCATAACTTCATTGGAGTAGGCCCCAGTGCATTTGTCATGTTGAAACAAGCCTCTTGATTTTTCAACTCACTTCATTTAAGCATGCCAAGTGGGACTGTGCTTTTGCCTGCTTTTTAGTCTCAGATACAAAGGCTCTTTTTAAGCTGAAGTTTCACGGCTGCTAAAAGCCTCAGGAATCGGTGGACAAGAAAGCGATTGTGAGGGCAACAATGATCACAGAGCTGAATTATGAATCATTTAGCAATGAAGCTTTTAACTTATTAAAGAGGTCGCGTATATAAATTATATTACAAATGCTCTGTCTGTGTTTGACCAAGTCCTTAAATGCAGTTGGAAGTCTTCAACTGTAACTGTAACAGCCTATTCAACAGTATCACAACCTTGCTGTAAACCTGCATAGAGAAGTCTGCTGCCACTCCTCTGTGCTGCCAATTTGCAAAAGTGGTTGTATGACACATTATGTGTCATTCAGCATCATATAGTTTGACAAAATATATGACAGACCAGCCAATCATTTTACAAATACTTGCAATGACTGAAAGCATCAATGTGTTTCCTGATCCTAAGGGAGATAAGCAAACCTTTTAGTTTTTTCCATAGCAGTGATGGAGTTGAAGCACGGCTTTAACTAAACTTTACCAAGGCAGTGTTTCAAATCCATTGAGATTTTTGTGGATTAACATCACAGAGTGTTAGAAAGAAAAAGAAAAAGAGTGATTGAAAACAAGCACCAAACACAGCAGAAAGAAATCACATTTGCAAAGTACTTGTCTTGAAACACAGTTATATGTATGTGGACAAACCTTTTCACCGAAAAGATCCATTCCAATACCAATCTTTGTTCTCATGCTTTGCTGAAATCACATCTGATCTGTGCTTTAACCTTGGGAGCCCTTATAAAAGTAAGACTATTCAGTCATTGGCGTGCTATGAAACTTTCAGACCACGGATTATGAAGAAGTCTTTACAGTTTTATCTCTCCTCGGTGTCTTATTTAATGAAAGGATTGGCAAGATTAGGTTTGGGATTAACAAAAATGAAACCAAATTACCACCCGGCTCTAAACCTCCATCTCTCTGACTTCATGGCCTTTCTTCCTAAGAAAGACATGTGAAGGGACAAGATGATAAAACTGAGAGAATATTACTATTCAGAGAGATTCATGCTGTTCACTGAGGGCTTTTATGATGAAGGACCTTAGAATACTGTCTGATTTAAGCAGCAGAAGAGCCACTAAGGACAGTGATGATGGGTATTTCTCTGTTTATCACCATATGGCTGAGTGCTGCGTGACTGCCTCAATATTGCAGTATTTCATAAGACACCAGAGTTTATGGAAAAATACTTTTTTTTTTTGCAATTTTGCAATTTTTTTTCTGTGTTTGGATAAGAATACTTACTGATTCACACACTGGCTAGACATAGCACTGGGCCCATAAATGAAAGTTGTGAAAGCAAGAAATGCTCTTATGAAAATAGTTGCCATGAGCTTTAATTTGAGAATATACTGTATGTCCTACTCTTCTGAGTTTTCTAAGTTTCCCTCCTCTCACTGTCCTTAGACTCCTGGTCTTACAGGTTCACCTGAAGAAATGGAATATGGCATGGGGATGCAGGTATGGATTAGAAGCATCCATCAACAGCTGCACCTCTGTCCCTGAAAAAGCAACACTGTGTACCCCTCTAACCATGCAGCAGGCTACCGATTCGGCTGTGATCATATTTTCAACAGCACACTGCAGCAGTGTAAGTACAATGCTCAGTGCTATTCATTAATTCATACTGCAAGGTCGGAGAAGATCCTCAAGAGAAATTGGGTTTAAACCAGTGATGTTTTATACATATGTAACAACACTGTAATAACGTCCTTGACATAATAATGGTTTCAACCAGTAACAGTTTGTCATTTATCTAAGATGGTATAGGTCTGCAACATTATACTGCAGTCAGGGGTAACAAGAACTGCAGTTGGGTTTTTTAGCTTGCCTGTGAAGAACACAATAGAAGAAAGAGGATGCAGGTGCCATGGACCCAGAAAGCATCACACTGACTACACTGATGCAAGCACTGAAGAAATACTGGTAACTATGTACATTCCAGAAAGATGTTACAAATCACCATACATAATACATTACAAATGAAGCCATGCATTATGAACTGCTTTTCCATGGCTGCTGTTTTTACATGAGGACGTGACAACTTTTCACAGACAGCCAAACGTGTTGCTAATGATTTCCCATTTGCAGTCTATGAGTCAGATGAAACTGGTGAAATGAACATGGCAATCATTATGATTCACAGATTCACTTTAAAATTCAGCCAAACCTAGACCTGTTCATGTTCTTCAAATGAATCTGAATCAGTGATAGATTTCTAAGGAAATACCTGACTTTCAACTGGCCATGGAACTGACCACTCATGACATTTCATTGATGAAATTCTCTGTGCTTACACATGTTGCTCATAGCTCATAGAGGACATGTGGCACCCATGACATTATTATTTCCTGACACATTCTCACACTTTCAAAACCAAACAATACTTCCTTCCCTGTAGTTCAGTCTCAATCTTTTAATCATAAGGTAAGTAACTCGAGAGCATTTGGGTTGTTCTTACTTCTAATTTGTTGTTCTTTGTTTTATTGTTTTGGTGCTTTTTATTGCCTCTTGTTTACCATTCTATTGTACATTTGCATTTTATGTGGGCTATCTATTTGTCTTCTTTCCTACTCTCTTTATATTTGAGTTGATTTGGTTTTGTTAATAATCATTTTTATTTGCCTTTCTCCTTACATTTTGGTTTAATTATTCTTTAGTATTACATTTAGATAATTAATGGGTCTATTTCTTTCATTTGTTGCTCCATTATTTGTTATCCTTGTCCTTATGTAATTCACTTACTTACTATTACCCAAAGCCCAAAAGTTTGTTAATCACATATTTTTCTCTATATTTTTTCCAGACTTTATTGTATTCTCTATGTTCATAGTTCATTGATTCACCTTGACTGGAGAGAGGACTTTGGTACAATTTCTGTCGTTCCCTAAATGCATGGCTATTGACTATTGCATTGTAGGCCTCTGTGTTGTTCTTCCGATACATGCCGAGCCACCAACTGTCTCATATGACGAGAGGGTGCACAGACTTCCATGTGAAAGTGGAAAGCAAACAGAACGGCATGTCATACTCCCTGCTCTCCTCCTCCTCCACTTCTTCTGGCTCTGTGCTCCATCAGGAGGAGCGGGGGTTACCGCGGCGACTCAAACACAGTCTGTATCCGGATCTCCCACCTTTGTGCACAGTCAAGACATGGCAGTCAGGACTTGGATTCCTGCAGTTGTTGGCCACCAGTGACCTTTTCTGTCACACCATCTGATGAGAACCCCACTATGCCTGAATACTTATGCCCCTCCCCCCCCCAAAAAAAATCCTGCATCTTTCACACCCCCTTCCACCCAGCAGAATTTTCCACTACAAGCACACCGTCAACAGTTTTCACTTCAATTTCTGTCAATTCATAATAATGTTATGATTCACAATAGGGAACACACACACACACACACACACACACACACACACACACACATACACACACACACACTAAAATGCGTACCAAAACATTTATTACCACCTGTGTCCGCCATGTCCGAACATCTTTGATGACATGTTTAAAATGCTTCCTTCTCTGCCTGCCTGGCAATCAGAATTCACTTGAGAGGGGTGATTGTAAATGCTTCTTGGCAAGTAGACAGAAAGGCTTTGAATCTGATTTGCTAGGAAAGCAGGGCATCAGACAAATGAATTATCTGGACTCGAGGGAGGGCAAGAGAGAGAGATATTGTGGGACAGCTACTGAATTACCAAAAGACTTTTTGTAGTCATATTACCAACGTTTAATCTCTTAGCATCTGTGTGAGTTTGTTATTGGGTTTTGTGTAGAAAAACAATCAATATGCCATCTCCAGATTAAAATATTAATTGTACTTTTCTGCCCAGTTCATCACATATGTGTTTTATAACTGCTGTTGAATCAGCAATTGTTTTGTGTTCAAAATGGTTGTAATGATTAATGATGAAAATAGACAACAAAGAATCATACTACCTCATTGGGATTAATCCTAGCATGAGTTTAGCAATAGAAACCACTTTGCAGTTTGGCTTCATCTAAATCACCTATTCAGTTTCATACTAAATCCTAAAATGCTTACCCCACTCTTTGACTGGCTTTTTGCTTAGGTAGGTTTGTGCAGAACGAAGGAGGAGCGTATGGTTTGTAACTGTGCCCGGATCAGATCAGTTTTCCAGAAGGCTTAGACTGGGGTGAAAACAAGAAGCGTGAATGCCCAGAGCTCTATCTCAATGAAATGAATTCCTTAATCCTCAACCTGTTGGCGTCTAAACCACCCCCACGCCCACACACCTCCTCAAGCCTAGCGCTTTCTCACTGAAGTCTGCTGGGTTGTCTAGGTAACAGAGTACCCTGCTGTGTCACCAATCCTCATACACTATGGCCACTCCAAGAGTGGCTGCTGTGGTACCCTAAGCCAAGACAGCTGAATCATTACCAGCTGTGACAGGCGCTGGAAGAAAAAGGAAAAAAAAAGAAAATGTTCCCCCCCCTGGGCTTCAGGAACTATTAATTGGATACCATGCGTCTCTTCAAAAGCAGACCTGGAGCATATGAGAGCAGTGGTGTGCAGGTGCCCACTGCTCTAACGCTTCTAATGCACGGCTTTCTACAAGTGTTGCAGTTGGAACCCCTTTGAAGGGCTGCGAGGTAGGCAAAAGAAGCCATTCTCTTATCATTGCTTAGCCTCTACTTCAGTGACAGGAATGAAGTGGGTGCATACCTTAAGAATAGATTTTTTTCCAAGACATCCCAGAAGACTTGAGGATACCCCTGCGCTGTCATCATGGAGAAGTAGCAAGAGAAAGGAAACAGGTGGAGGTAAAAGGACGACACACGTCCCCACCTCCCACACCCTCCCACACCCACCCACTCTCACCTACCCTCTTAGAAAATCTATTAGCTGCTTGCCTGTTTTTTAAGTTTCCGTTGGGTCATGATGATTTGCCATCTGTTAATGTGTCTTCGCCGTGTCTTATCCCCAACTTTCCACAATCTGCTACCACATCGGGGAATAGCTCTTCTATTTTGCCCTGTAGGGATTATCTACAAGATGGCATGCATGGAGATTAATATCATGACACTCGAGGAAGAGAAAGATCAAGTCAGCTTATGTTGTTTACCATTCATTTCCAAACTGCTATGCTTTTGGGAAAGATTCCAGAGAGTGCAAGAAATGCCAGATTGCATCTCCTGGGTTCTGTCCAACTTTAGACTTTTCTCCTGTCTTTTTCCTTTCATATGAAACTACATGAGGTCATTCTGTGTGTGTTCCACTTGGACAGAACCGTATGGGTGCATTATGGGAGTTTTAACAAAAGGCCAGCATTTTCTACCAACACCACTAAGAAGGTCTAAATCAGATGGGTGTTAGTTATCTGTTCACACACTGTTATGTGCCAGAAGATTCAAAATGAGAGGACCATTAGAAGCACTCAAGTGTCTATAATGTGTAAAATTACAGTGTAGTTACAATCACGAAACTACAGTATACATTTTGAGCTTCATGTCACTCCCAAATGTGATGTTGACATTACCTCATGTTAGACAAGACTATGGTTGTCCAGCGTGAGGCCGTGTTTATGAATGCTGTGAACGCTTTACAGTTCTGCTGAATAGTTCATACTGATAGGTGATACTTTGCCAGTAAGATTTGAAAATGATGATACTGATGGTCAATTATGTCCTTCTTAAAAGCATTGATGTTGAATAGACACTTTTCCAAGCTCTTTTATGGACCCACTACATAGTAATAAATTTAAGCATCTAATGTGTGGGCTAAGACCTAAGACTGATGGAGTTAAATGGTGTACATGGGTGGCAGGCAGCAGGCATGTTCAGAGCCATCTTTAGCTTCTTGACAGCAATTCACAAGTGAACTTCAGCTCCAGCCATGTTACTTAATAACTCTCCTTTGTCATTTGCCAGGAAACCAAAGCGTATGCTGCGCAAACAATTTGCATAATTTGATCATAAGTGTCCAACCGCATCAGCTTGCTGGGTTTGTGGGGAGCCCTGAGTGTTTGCTGAACGATCACAGCGCTCTGTGAAGTTACTGGAGGAGGAAATGAGAGGAAAGAGATAATAAACTTCTCACAAGGGACTGAACACATGACAGCTGCGATGGCGACGGCAGCGGTTGACTGTGTCTCGCACTTGAATAGACAAGTGCTCCGTCTCTAATAATGGTTGGATACCATCACAGATGTTCATAATGAAAATGTACTGTGAAAGTATAAGAGCGTGAATTCTGAGATCCTCCACTCTTGCAATGACCTTTGATGTGGTTTGTGAAATAATGATTGTAAAAAATAACATCACAGCATCCCTGATGCTGACCTTTGAACTCTGACCTTGGGTGTGAGGGAGTATATGTAGGCCTAAGTTAGACTTTGGTGCATTCGAGTTTATGAATAATATTGCCCTGAAATAGATAGTTTAAGTGCTTATGCAAAATGCTGTAAATTGTACACTTAAAGGCACACCAGGCAACGTTTATTTATCTTAATTTATCAGCTTCGTAGTCAGTGATGATTGAATGGTTCGTTAGGAGCTGAATGAAGGCTCTCTCGACCACCTCTGCGGTTACTACACGTGCAGGATCTGAAACACCGGGTCAGAGGAAACAAAACTGAAAGTGAATGAAATCGAAATCACATTTATTACCAGCTTGTCAGTTAACATAACACACAAAAAATGATCATCACTGGCTCCAGTTCTTTGGTTTGCTAGTCAGTTCACATGGATTGGTGAGAATGTACAATGTTGTTGCTATTTTTTTTTTTACAAAATCAGCGACTGTAAGGAGAGCTCCGGAGATTACAGTCTTGAAAAAGAAAATTGCAGTCTTGCCTGGTATGCCTTTAACCTATACCAGGGAGCCAAAAGATTTGTGAACCTGAATGTTACTTTTAAATGACACCAAACTTGACATTGTATATTCATACTGTGTAGACTGTCCAACTTCACTCAGTCATATGATGAGTATACTCAATGCTTTTTTAAAGTTCCACCTGTACATATGTATCTACCATAAAGACATCACTCATAATTCTATAGTTTAAGGAGAAATCTAGTGTGAATCAATCATTAGCCCTTTTGTTTCATTTCCTATGCCCCATTCAATTAATGTTAGCTGCCAGTTTGCTATTTGGTCCATGTTCAGATTTTCTCCTTCTTTTTCCTACAGACAACACTTGATGACCTACAACAACAGGGCTATGAATTGAACAACCCTGGATTTCCGTCGTGAGTCCAGATGTTGCAAAATCACTATGTGGCTGTTTTTTCCATCACAGGAAATGATCACCTCTCAAGCAGTGTCCTTGAATCATTGCCTGTCTATATATATATGCATGGCTCATAATGCCTTTACATAGCGTACCCCAACACAAGGCTATTAAGACCACTGTGGCCATCTGAAAGGATAGTACTAAAAGTCAAATGCATTTTGGACTTGCAGTACCACATTTCAACTGGGTACAACAGACTACACTGAAAATATGAAGCTACAGTATATGCAAGCTTTATGTAAAATTCTTAATCCAAATTATTCATTAATTTGATGGATGAATGAACCTGTAATGATTCAAGTGAAATGCTAATTATTAAGTCTGAGCAGGTGATGTTCTTCAGTTCGCTTCAGGGTTGCTAGGGTTATTAAAACTCATGAGGAGTCATTTCTGTGACTCCATGATCGCCTGACTCCTGAGTCTATGAGGCCTGCTTGACCTTTCCGTGGATACAACCAGTGAAAGATCAGCATGATCTCTTTGACCTTTGGTTCAAAGAATATTTAGCATTTCATTTTCCACCAAAAACCATATGAAATACCACAAGAACATTCATTGGCACTAGAAGACAGTCATCATGGCTGCCTCTTTATTTGGTGTTTTGGTCGGGCAAAGATGCTGCTGACTCTCATAAATAATAGTTGCTTGGTTACCATTTCTGATATTGAATGAACCAAGACAGACTGATTTGAAGGTCTTTCCCTTGGACATGTACACAGATCCAAGAGAAATAGCACGGCCATGGTTGCAAGGACCGATGATGTTATAACTTAACAAGTGCTGGTGTGTGGGCAGTTTTACTTTTCACCAACAGCTGGTCAATACATGAGCATGAATATCAGTTATACACTACGACTGAAGACATTCATAACCCATAAACATTTGAAATGATGTACAACTCTGATGTATTTCTCCCTCTTTCTTTCTGAGTACAACTGTGTTACAACTACACATTTTCTCTCATCTAAGAGAAATTTTTTGGTTTAGATGGAAAAGAAACAAAATGCAAGTGAAAGACGTTCAAGATGACTCAAACCTCAAAAGTACCCATCATGACAAACCATAGCAGGTTTAATGAATAAAATATGCCCATTCTGCTGGAAAAAAATGAACTCATAGCAAATTTGTCACACATTGGCCCTGGGTCTGTCGATTTCAATACTCATACTTGAAATGTATGATGTTAAGAGCGAAACTACCACAAATGGCAGTGCCCATTATCCCTCTGGTACTCCTCTCACACCTGTAGCAGAATATTGGTAGTAGTTCATGAGGTGCACAGGGAGGTCAGGCCCTCTGAGGCCTCAAAACTCAACTGAACTTCAAAAACATACTGCCAGTTCTCTCCCACTAGTAATCATGATACATGAAATGCGGCAGCTAAATGGCTAAAGGGTTAACATTCAAGGTATGTTTCCAATATCAATACAGCCTAATAACATCACAGAAAATGTGCAAAGTAGACCTTACCATTGTACCATTTCATTCTAATCATTTTTATTTTCAGATGTTGAGCCTAATGTTAGCCTGTCTTACCCAGGCTAGCGCCACCTAGTGCTGATTTGTTTTAGCTCCACCACAGCATCAGGAAGCCAGGTGTAAGGTTTGGTTCGCACCATCTCTGAGCTGGGATGAGCTAATTAGCGAACAGAGGGAGGGCTGAAAGTGATAACATTGAATTGAAACGGTGCATTCCAGCGTGTGATATACATCATGACCAAACAGTGGCAACTGGTTGAAGCAGAAAGTATCTGCCCACCGTGGAACGAATACCCACCAACTGATAAGGTTTCAGACACTTTGCACAAAGTGAAATTATGTGAAAGCAGCTGATGCATCAGGCTAACCATGTCTTACCTTAACATAAAGTTTCCATTTGGTTCCACACACACACTAAGACAGCATCGGCTTTTATCTGGATAAAAAACAGCTAAAAAAAACCACTTCTCATTATTGCACTTTAAAATAGAAGAAGAAAAAAAACAACAAAAGTGTCAGGGGTCAGAGTGCTTCTCCATGCTCCAGTCGCATCATCATCATCTGCATCAGAATCCTGTTGGGGAGGACACCATGACTACAGCCCTGTGGTTCACACTCATTAGGGTGGGTGGGTGTTGTGCCTCGTGGCCCCATCAGCTCAGTAACAGGTGCTAACAAAACGCCTCTGAGGTCCCTAGCCCCCATCCAATTTACAGTTGAGGCAGAGCACTGTGATCTCTGACATATCTCTTCAATCCCTCTCCTCATGGTAAGTGCCACTGCTCGCTAAAAATAAACAAAAAAGTTAACAAAGTTGGCTTGGCCTCAAGTCTTTCTGTCTGAGTTATCTTTTACAATAGTATATGGCAATGGTGAATCTTAGTGTCCTTAATATTCCAAATTCTAGTTCTCAAGGTTGTGAATCATGAATTCACTGCCCTCTTACTCTGTTCTCTTTGCTATTCCTGCTGTTTCAAATAAAATGTTTATTGTCCTACTGTCTCGTCCATATTGTTTTTTACTGGCTGAAGTCAAACTAATGTCCCCAATTCAGACGTGTGTTAATTAAACTGATGTACATCATCAGCAAACAAATGCTTGTTTGAATTCAACCCCCGAGATGTGCTGCCAGTGCTATTCTTGTTTTGATCATCCCTGATGTCATCCGCTTTGTCTCTTTCTCTAGTCTTTTCCAAGGTTTCAATAATGAATGAGAAGGAAAGACTCGTACATGCAGTATCTTAACCACTGTATTAAATCACCTCAGCCTCAATAAAAGAAAGGCTAAAATTATTATAAATTATGTCAAAATTAATTTAAATAATTATGTCAAGAATTGTCCGCAATATAGTTTTAAATGGTTTTATGTACCTTTAATTAAAAACACAATTAGCAGTGGCTGGCAATCTAGCAAACAGGGAGAGCCAGACAGAGAGACGGAGAGAAGGGAGAAATGAGGAAAGCTGTTCTCAAGGGACTTGTCTGTAGGCCATTGGGTGCTGAAAGAAGGAAAGCCTTTCCATATATGTGTGGAATTCAACAATAAAGGCCAGTTACACTGCAATGTCTAGGCTGGTGCTTGAACCAGTGTGCTATCCTGCTAGTCTATGGCAAAAAATGTTTTGTTTTTATAGGACAACATTGTGACCTTAGATTCTGTCTTAAATAAATATTCACAGTGAAACCCTGAGTGCAATGCTATTGTTGTCAGACAATAGCCAACTTTAATGCACAGCTTTTAGAATGGTTAGATGGTTTGGACCATCACCCCACTTTATATAGGGGCAGCATCTTTCTCATAATGAGCAACTGGCTAGCAGCCAGAAAGGTGAAAATACACAGAATAATAGTGCTGGAGTCACAGAGGCCACTGCCTAACCCTGGAAATCCTGGTGGAAGAAGCTGCACAGCGGAAAATACTGAATGTTCCGCAACAAACAACCTGCTGATATTTTCACCTCATTTTCTCCTAGCTCGCTGTACCTGTCGGCTAACTGAAAATTGTCCATAGTCAAGCCAACGTTGGCAAAAAACCCCCCCAAAAAACAAGGATGTGCTTGAAGATGTGTCTAAACAACCCCAGTGCGCGGCAACACCATATTTTGGTGTTTTGAAGATGACCTAATTTAAGGGATTAAGTGGGGGATGGAAATGTATCAGCACACCTCACTGGAAGATGCCATGTGGCTGGGAAGTGTGCCTGTTTTGTGAGGTTTGTGTGCCCACCTCCACCTCTGGTGCATCTTCCTTCCTCTGAGATTTGTATGACTCACTGGTGGTGCTCCTCTGCTACAGGCAGTGATTGAAGTAATACATCTTCAGCCAGAATATCAAACTTCTTGACATTTGGAGCCATCAAGAAGACATGCTCGCATAAGAAACTGTATATTGTGCCCACAATTAAACTTAAAATGACACATGCAAATGCAATATCATCTTAATATCTGAGTGTCACACATATTCATAGCAGTATGATCATTCCTGGTCATTACAGTTCATGTCTGATGTAAAGGCTTGCTTAATATGAACATGGCTTATAATGTACCCAGTGTCCTGCTGCTCTCTGTAGATCTCACTAGAAATAAACAATATTTCTTCCAATTACCATCTTTCATGCTTAAATTTTTAATATGTGAAGACGTATTGTAAGTGTTCAGCAAACAGTAGCTGAACAAATGGAGAGCATTGCAGAATAGGTCTTTTACATTTCACTTTTTCAAACTTTATGAGACAAGAGAAAAATGAACTAATTAGCAACTTCACAAGGACCAAGGTAGAAAAAAAAAACAGATCAGGGAAAAAAAGAGAGATAGAAAATGTATTTTGACAGGAGAGAAATAAGTATATTTTTTATTGTCTTTTAAAAGAGCATAAACAAAATGAAAAGAGCTTTAATCTTGGAGCAGACTCCTTGCTTGTTGAACAGAACAGTTAGTTCCATGTCTGACATGAGGCCAAATAGTCACAGAGACCTTTTTGAATCAATTAAAGGCTTAATATCATGAAACAAGTTCATCTACAGCTACTAAGTCTTGGTGGTTCTTTTTAATTAGGTGTAGTTTGGCTGTGCAAAGGGCCAGATTGATTTTCAAGGCTGTCACAGAAACTCACTTGCAGTAAGCAGCTCCTCTCTAGTATTGACTGGAGTTGCTTAAAGAGTTAGTCTCCAGCGCAATGGAGCTTTTGGATTAAAGGTGAAGGATCATCTCACCTAAAAAGAAGTACCTTCTCTCTCTCTCTACTCTCTCTCTCTTTAACAAAACAAATCATTGTCACACATTTTCTGTAGCTAGACCTAAAGAAAACCAGAATACAGAACATGTTCATATTTTACCATTTTAGATAAATACATAGATTTTTGTTCTGTTTGTCTCTTTATGTGTCTGTCAAACATACACAAAGCATCTAAAATGTGTGTGTGTGTGTGTATGTTCATATAAAAACATCTGCATGACCATACACACACACACACACACACACACACACACACACACAAAACCTAAATGGTGTTTGCTAACGTGCCCTGGGAATGGTGCAAAGCACTGTTTTAATGATTCGCTGGTTTGCCACTAATTCCAATTGTCTTCTGATTGGACAAGCTGGCACCCTCCAGGACTAATCACAGGGGGATGGCTGTATGGGGCAAATATTTAGCTCATTTTTCATGCTTGGTTTGCATACATTCCCCTTTCAGCCCAAAGTCATTAATGGGATAAACAGGTGTTACCCAGAGAGGACATAGACATAGTAGTAATCCTTTAGTTTTTTTTAATTGCAACCCTCAACTCAGTACTGTATGGATACACACACACACACACACACACACACACAGACACACATACATACATGAGTCATGACATCACACAATTTCTTCATATAAAGCAAGATCCTACTCACCATGATAAAAACCAGTCTACTGGAATTACATTCAAATTACATAGATTGCTGACTGAGTCAAATAAATACATATAACCATGTGTTTCTGAACTCAAACCATCCTTGCAATCTCAAAATATGCAGTCATGGTCACACAGGATTCCAGCAGTTGTTCCTGTTTTAAAATGCAATATTACAATAACATGTTTGATTTTCACTTTGACTATTCAAAAATGAATTCCTCTTCTTCTTCTTCTTCTTTCCCTTCTTTCTCTTCTTCTTCTTCTTCTTCTTCTATTTTTTACTGTCTATTAGAGCATCATTATTGAAGCACACACAAATACACGGCAAAAGTGTGTGTTTTAAAAGATGTCACCTTTAAGCCATGTTTGCGAAGCAGCAATACATAGCTGCATATCAAGAACTGAGTGTCATAGATAAAAGAAAGACCTGGATGGTTACCGTGTAGATCCATCAGAGTGCTCACATGCTCTTGGACAAAAACAAGCTGTTAACCATCTCCATATCTGATAGACAGCGGTCCCTAGGGGGTGATGAGCTACCTGTGGAGAGCCCCTGGGTGTGGCAACAGAAGGCCACACTACAAATGAGCTCTGCTTGTTTGCCTTGACTGTTGGAGGCAATGCAGGCAGACATTAGATTGCAATTACATACATGGCATGATGTCGATGAGAGGCGAAATGAGATACAGATGAAAATTCAGATATAGATCCTATATCACAAACACATGTGCATACAAAAACACATACGCACACATGTACACACGCACACACACACACACACACACACACACACACAGAAACTTCATCAAGAGTAAAATTGCTCCTCATTCTTTTTTTGATGAGCTGTATTTTTTTTCAAATGAGTGTTCCCAAGTAAGAGGAAAGATTGATGGACTGCTTTCTAGCCCTATAGTTATAGCACCCCACTTCTTCTCTCAACATTAAAAACTCATTTGTTGTTACCTATATTTTTTTCACCTACCATAAATGTATTCTGGGGTGCATAATCATCATAATATTTTGACTTAGAGCTGTAAGAAGAAAAGAATCTATACTCATGCATAATTAGTGCACCCCCCCCCCCCCCCCGAAACAAAAAATAGGCTGAAAAACAGTTGCCATGGCATCTTGGCTCAGTGTCGTTACCACATATTTAGTTTTTTTCAATTCTGCTTCCATAAATCATTATCCTCTGACAGTTAGTTTTAACAATCTGTTCATATTTCAAGTGTCCATGATTTTTTCTATGCATATAACACATCCGTACAGTACTTTTCAAGTTATCTTGCTCACAGACAAACAGACAGACAGACAGACAGACACTGGCGAAAGCACAACCTCCTTTGGCGAAGGTAATAATGATAGAGAATTGTCATATAATAAAAAAATGTTGTGGGTATTCACTAGTAATTGTGCTGGAGGAGTATATTATTACAATGAAGGTTGAAAAGTGCCAGATATTGTATTCTCACGCCTAAAGCACTGGTTTCTAGTGTCTGATCTAGTATCAGTGTTGTGCTGTAAATATGGCTGAAATAAATTCCATTGTATTTCACTGTGGCTAGTGCTACTTTTAAAATTGGATTCCACACTTGTTGCATTGATTTGATGTTGTTGTTGTCAGAATCCTTGGTACACACTTTCGTACACTAAGCTGTTGTCATTCCGTCTTTCTGAAAAGATGTTTTTAAACTTTCCAGACTGCCAGACATCTCAGGATGCCCCAAGACACTGTCTTGTCCTTGATTCTGTTGTTTGAGGACATTTATGGCCTCCATCAGGTACTGCTCCAGAGCCTGAATCAGATAAGTGCTTTCTGTTCAACCGCTACATTGTTTACATTGTCTGCTGTTTTCTCACAGATTAATGCTAAGGTTGACTGGCACTCTGATGCTTTAAGGCTTGGCCTATTCAGCCTGGACAATGTGCACCCGGCTCAGCTCAGGAGCGATCAAATGTTGTTAGCTGAAACACTTGACTCAAAAACCTTGGAAAGTCCAAGAATAACAACACACTCCCCAACGGCGTGTATATATTTATTTATTTACCCTGTTTTTCACAATAGATAGATTAAATAAACCTAAAGATAAATGAAAAGCACGGAAGCCTCACTTGTCTCTTGTATAATAGTAATCCAATTTGTCCAGCACTCTGACTGATTACAATCAGCAGAGCTTCTCTTCTACAGTATGGGCTCTTGGGCTGGCGCCGAAATCTAATTAAACCACATTGTGTTGCCTCCACATGGAGGCCCAGTCAGCTGTCTCACCCAGCCCTCCAAGTGCTCTCTCATTCTTTCTTCTCTCTCCCTCTCTCTCCTTCTTTCTACCTGTTTCTCCTTCCGTCACTCTCTCTCTCTCTCATTCTGTTTTTCTCTGTCTCCCCTACTGTCGGTTCCACTCTAACACCAGCTCACAAGGTCTGGAGAAAACATATTATGTTTTTCTTCTTCACTTTTTGCCTCCACAGCGCATCAGAACTAAACAATACAACAGAGATGATGGGGGTTGTTTGGGATGTGCTGTGTGTCTGAGTGGGGACTATGCAAAGCATCCTCTGTTGAGCGCAAAATAGATAGTAAACGCATATTCAAATCATCAGCTTTGAAGGCAAACAGTGAAAATGACCCCTTATTCAGGCAATCAAATGACTCGTTGGAAAAAGGTACAAATTTTAGTGTGTGAAAAAAATGTACATAGATGTATTTTTTTCCTTTGAGTGTAGTAGTGCATAAACAATGACGCAGTATGTGACTCAAATCTTAATCTGCAATAAATCAAAGTAAGTACAGTAATAAGATGTGTTTGCTGGTCCATGATCCAAACTGACACTGTCTGATCTTTCTCTTGTACAATTCCACAGTGATCTTGTGTGGCATATAATTATTGTTTAGTTTGAACAGATGCAATGTGCAAACACAGTTATTGATACCAAAGTCATAATTATTTGTCCAGAAATATGTCATCCAGTGTCTTTCAACTGAATATTTTGGCAACATCCCAGTCCCATCCCATTTTCTATTGTACAATGATGCTTGCTTAATTTGTTGTTGTTTGTATTTTACACTTTTGTTAACATTTTATGTGGCCTTGGCACAGATTTGTCGTCTCTTCTAGTTGAGTATGTGTTTTCTATGATATAACACAGTGTGTGTGTGTGTTTGTGTGTGTGCATATATATAATTTTTTTCATTTCATGAGGTATGTGAAAAGTATGTGTTTGTCCCATTTGACCTTGTGTGGAACAAATTAAATGTATCTTACCCTTTTTTGTCACTAATGATCAGACATGTCTCAGAGAATGATCAGACCTGTGTCCAAAATTATGTGCCTTAAGCAATGCTTGCAGTCATTCATTAACATTCCAAGTGAAAATCTTCACAAAAAGAAAATCTTCCTCAAAAAAAATCACAACTGCCAAAATTTGTGCACATGCAATGTTTTTTTAATTTATCTTAACCTTTCAAAGGCTGTATTTCAGCTATGTAGTGATTAGTAATGACATTAAAAGCCTGTTCTTTGTCATTATGTTATTATCCTTTGTTTGAACGGCAAAGTCAAAAAGGTCTATAGCAGTGGTCACAGTTCCTGTCTGACTTGAGTCAACAACCTCTGTGCCACTCATTCATCCATGGTGGTCTGTAATCTACCTCTTACTGACAAAAGCCTCAGGCAGACGGGGCCAAGGCAACACCACGACTATCTGCACAACCTTTTGCACTTTGAAAAGAAGATCCTTTTAAACTGAAGAGGCACTCAGGGTGCAAACCTTAGCCAAATCTCCTGGCTAAATGCCTGATCTTGTAATTGTGAAGAGTGATTGTGAAGTTACAAACAATTTTTGGTCCAACCCTGCAATTTAAATCTACTCCAGAATTTGATACATTCCAGTTTGGCCCAAACTAGCCCCCCCACCCCAGGCCAGGTCGTTTTTTTGTGTAATTCTGCTGTCAGAAAAACACAGAGACAAACAAACAGCACTTACAAAAAAACTTCATCTCAGAGATGAAGATATATATGAAGCAAAAGGAATATTTGTGAGATGACGTGAGATGACGTGAGACAAGAGCTATTGTGACATGGAGCTATGGAGAACAGATTGAACACATCCTTCAAGATATTCAAGGACATTCTGACATTTTATCTGCATTATCTGAAAAACACAAGAGAAGACAACATTTCATATGAGCATTTAAATGTCCATTTTAAGGAAAACTTGAAGATAGCATTTTTGCCCATAATGGGTGTGAGTTTACTGCTTCATAGTTTTGCCTCATGCTCAGACTGTCTGTCTCTGTTCACTAACACAACCCTCTTTGAGCTGAGGAATGTTAAGGGCAAATTGCTTGCCGCAATTTCCTTGCTGAAACTGAGAAGCCTTTGTTACTCTCTACCACGGCAGCCTCCCGTTATCTCCCTATCTAGCTACCTTTAACCTCCCGGGCACCAGGGCTGTCTGGGACTAAATAGGCAGAAAGAGCCTGTTTGAGGCTGGGGGATTGTGATCGATGAAGTTAATCTGTGTTTGCTACTAACACCGTGAAGTCATTTTTTTCACCTTGCCAAGTTAAGGGTTTTAAATCTCAGACTTCAAAGCATTTGGCAAAACTGAAAAAGTTGGAATAGGAGACGTGTTACCACTGCAACCACACACTTTTTAAAAACTGTTTGTTTTACAGTATTCACAGCAATGGATTTTTTGTAAAATTAAATGGTAAAATAATCAAAAAATTACAAATTATTAACACCATATGGCTACATTCACATTATGAAATAATGTGGGTGATGAATGATTACAAAATATAAAATATTTCACTCAGCTTAATTGGCAAAAAAGTTACACATACAAAACTGGCAACATGCATGTGAAATATCTATCATTTACTGTAACTGGATTTTTTTTTAACCTAAGTGAGTATTTTTCTGCTGGCCCCAAATTTCCCTGCTTCAGACAATTCCACTGAGTGGGCGTAGGATTTCACAAGTCGGGAAATAGCAGCACCAGTAAACATGGAAATGTGATTATGTATGATGGCAACTTTTGCCGTTTTTGTCAGCTGTGTATTTATAAGAGAGATTAGCCGAATCGCAGCCCGGGGCAGGCTGAGCCCGGAGTTGGAGGGTGGATGGGGATGGCTTAACACAAGTGCTTTCACAGCCAGCCAAAGGCGGGTTTGTGGGTGGGTGGGTGGGGGGGTGGCATAGTGGTAGTGATGGGGGTTGGGAGGGGTTGTAGGGGCAGAGGAGGAAGAGGAGTCTGCTGAAATGGCATATGATACCGCCGATAAGCAGTAAAGGCTGAGTCACAGCATGCCAGGCAGGGTGGCACTGAGGGGTGATAGGTAACAGGTACGGTTAGTCTGGTTGGGCCGCACAGGAACAAGAGAGGTCCCCTCCCGCTGCCCCGGGTCAGGCGGTGAGTAGCTGGCTGAGTCTTAGGCAGTGCTTGGTATCTGTGCAGCTCTGATAACAACACAGCACTTTGGCCCAGAGCTTAAGGAGTCAGAAACGGTGGCAGTGGGTGTGAGTGTGTCACTATGAGTGTGTGTGTGTACAGTATGTGTCCGTGTATGTGTGTGTGTGTGTGTGTGTGCGTTTGTGTGTCTGTGTGTGTGTGTGTGTGTATGTGTGTGTGTGTGTGTGTGTGTGTGTGTGGAGGGATAGTCTGTGCCTCAGGGTGCTTGATGTGGACCTCCTCGTCCTCTCTTTCTCCTCCAAAAACAGTTGAGCTCCGAAGTCTCTTTCTGAACAGTGGCATCAGCTGAATGAGACAGGGGAAGAGAGATGAGAAGGAGAGAGGGGAAGAAAGAGAGACAGAAAGAGAAACCTGCACAGGGGAAAGGGCAGACGGATGACACACCAGCCAAGGAGATATCGTGTCTGCCACATCAAATGCCCGCTGATCCACACTGAAAGGGAGGAGGAAGAAAGGACTCAGTAATATTCTCTTTATTGTGTCAACTGTTCACAAGCCCTTGGGGAATTACGTCATGCTTGTGACAGAGTCACTGGTTTCTGCTATTGTTGCCAAATTGTAATGATCTTTTTGTAGTGCGTGTGTGTGATTGTGTGTGTATGTGAGAATGTTTGTGTGTGTGTGTGAGAGAGAGAGACAGAGAGAAAGAATATGTGTATGTAGGTGAGCATATTTGTATGTGTGTGTGTGTGTTAGAGCGTATGAGTGTGTATGTGAGCATGTCTGTGTGAGTATGTGTTTGTATGTGAGCATGTTCGTGTGTGCTGGTTGAGGGTCGGGGCATGGGTGTGTGTTACTGAGAGAAAGAATGAGGGAGACAGAAAGAGCAGCAGCCTCTCAGCAGATTGAGATAGGAGGGGCATTTAGATTACAAATATGCATTTCTCAATCACAGTTCAATGCATTTGCAAGTTTTCTATTAAACTATGATTGAATTCCTCCACATACTCATTTCAGCTGAAACCATTTTAACCACACACATGCACTAGCATACTTATGTTAGACTGATGAATAATTTCAGAAATGCTTGTAATCTTTTTTGAATTCCCTGCAATATATTTACATTAATACACTTGCGGTTCACTTGTCAATATGTTATGAACTGAGATATGCTATGATGCATATTTTCTGATATGGCGTAACGAAAACTTTTCCCCCAAATGGTTTGCAAATGCACTACATCAGTTTCCTTCGTTTTTCCTGTTTCTGTTTTTACATTTACATTTATGCATTTAGCAGACGCTTTTATCCAAAGCGACTTACAGCTCGTCAACTACCAAGTGTTCAGGGCCAGTCTCCCCTAGAGCAACTTAGGGTTAAGTGCCTTGCTTAAGGGCACAACGGTGGCAGCGAACCCACAACTTTTCAGGCTACTTGCACGCTAGCCAGGTTCCTTAACCACTATGCTACCATCGCCTGTTTTTAAATAAGCTTATAGCTTAAAATAAATAATGTTTGCACTGCACCTTAAATGACAAGAGCGATGTGTTCAGTTTGCTAGCTTTGTCCTTTTTATCAGCCAAACAGTCCTAAGTGGAACCACCAATGACCTCCGGCGTGTGTAAAACGCCGAGTTGGGTGCATGGATGGTGTTGTTGTCCTGCAGATTGCCTGTAGGGCTGTTTTGTGAAGTTTCCTACTCTCTGTATCTCTCCACCTTGGAGCTGTAGGGATCTAATTAACCTTCCGCTATCAGTGTCCTTTACAGGCCTTTTTCTCATACAAAGAGAGAGCCCTGGTATTAAAGGGTTTTCAGGCGATGAATGATCAATTTAGAGTATCAAAGGCTTTCCAATGATTTATTAACCAGTCAGAATTTCTACAGCACAAACTCTTCCTGTGAATGTCACCCGCCTTGTGCGGCTTGTGGTTTTTAAATGATTTATTGATATACCGCCCAACCCCCTCACTGTTTGTTGATGAGAATGGTTTAACTGTAAGCATGTTATTCACCTCTGCTCCATTTCATAATGGTGGTGGAATCTTCTGCAGAGTCTCTCCCCAGCATTCCTCCAAGCTGAACGGAGGGAAGAAAATACATAGATGTGAGTGAAATAACAAAAAGACGGGTCTCCTTTGATCAGTCAGTGAGGGCATCAAGCATGTGTCATGCATCGTGTCTACGAGCTGTTCTACACCATTTTAAAATACTGCTTTAATGCGGTGTGCTGTCAAAAAGCTGTCACGTGAAAAATCAACATCTCCAATGAAGCAGTAATATAATATTCCAGATGATTCCAGAACAGTCTTAAATGAAACTGATGCTGACAAAGCAGCACTGTCTTGTCTCTCAATCATTTGTGAGATGCTCTTACATTTCCACCATCCATCTCACTAACATCCACAATCCATTCCCTAAGGGAGTAATACCCTTATCCTCGAGTAACTTTTACAAGCACATCAGATTTTTATTGGATTTGACTGTGATAGACTATGATTATCCATGTCCATTGCCTGGGCAGCATAGATTAAAACCCTGCTGCTGCACAGAACTGGATATGGAATGCTTAACAAAGCCAAATTGGTTTTGCATTTTTTTTAAATCTTGGGATATTTTGAGTTTAGCCCTCTATTTGTTCAATGGCTATGACAATGCGCAGTCATGCCAGGGGATGGCACAAAGAACAAGGTTATTTGGGTGGCTATGCAACAGCAGAGACTAAAGGGGCTTTATTTCATTTTTCTCAATATAGAAAACCATAAGGTAAGGTACCATAAGGTACCATAGTTGCCGATAGCCCAGCAGTGCACTCAAAAGACTTGATACCAAACAGCACTCCCAGTACCCACCAATATTAAACCTTTTCATTCACTTTATTAATATATCTTCCTAGAATCTCAGAATAGAACCACAAAAACACAACAGGTCCAAAAATATCAGTCTCATTAACTACAACCTTCTAAGTGCAAGTCTGTCTCAATTACTACTTGGAACATTGGCTGTTTTCCAAGTTTTGTAGCAATTCAGGCATGAAAGGTTGACATGTTCCCCTGGCCTAATGGAGCTGGTAATTCTTTGGTTGAGGTAGCAGGGCTAAGCCAGGCTTCTGTTACACTCTGCAAAAATACGGCTAATGGGCACCATTTTGAAGAATACAGAGCAAGTTCCTGACAAATGAACCCATTAAAATTGCTCCCCTGCCGTGTGGAGAACAGTGGCAGCATTTACAGCGAGTGGAGGAGAAATGGAGACTGTAAATCTGCGAGTGGATCTTGCCGTAGCCCCCAAAAATGACCTGCTCAAGATGCAGTGCCATATCTCTGTTGGCAGTGACGTCTTTGCCAGCCCACTGCAGTTTTGATTCTTTGCCACACGTGTTGCCGAAAATCACTTTTAATGCTGAGGTAACGACAGTCCTAAAAGGTGACAGGAGCTGCAGCATCTCTACTGGGGGTTTTTTATTGAGTGCCAATTTTCCACTTTCCAAAAGCTCTCTTTCTTTCTCTGCCTACCCTTGGCTGATGGCTGATAAATTGATGCTAGTGCCCACTGCCAACTTCAGGGGATTTGATAGAAAGAGCAGCTTTGGATAATGTTGATGGTGATGTATTTTTATTATTCCTATCTGACTCTGTGCTTATAAGCAGCATCTGGTATTTAACCGTCTCAGGAGCTGTCTTAACCACATCATCCTATGTGATTTGGTTGAATTTTTAGTAAGTTAGTGAATCACCTCAAACTATAGATTTATTGGTCCTCCCCCCCCCCCCCTCCCCCCCCCTCCCTTTTTTCACCATTGGAATTCCAAGAGCACCAGGTACCCTGTTGGCAGGTCCTGTTCTTTTGGGTGCCCGTGTTGTGCTTCTCAAGTAACGTGGATTTTCCCATCACAGAAGGGGGAAAGACCACAACAGAGCTGCTGTCAACCCCCCATCCTCAAGTCTCAGCAGGACGTGCCTGAGAATGTTATTATTACCTCTTCTCTTTCTTAATTCTAAATCCCATGGCTAATCTTTAAGACACACTTAACCAGCTAAGAGAAAGTGCAGTGCGGCTTCAAAGGTTGGCAGTCCTGAGTTCGGCTTTATTTTATTTCCTACTTGCTCTTGGAGGTTTTGACTTTAAAGGCACCCCTCTCTGAACCCTTTCTTCTGATATCGCTTTTATTGTCCAAGACTACCGCACTTTGATATAACCCTCACCCCAACGTTGACCCCCAGGCTAGAATCTAACCCAACTCGTGAATGCTGGAATTCTTGGTCCACCACTGCTCATTCACACTCCTCTCACAGATGACCTCAAACATTCCAAGCAGGGCTCGCAGTACTAGTAGTCACATGCAGTGAATGTTACTAGGCTACCCTACATGACCGCAATTGCGCTCTAGTAGCTGATTTCAAACTACATAGTGATAAACCTTAAGCATATTTGCAGACTATGTTCAGCACACTAACAGATGTTGTTGAGCAGAAGACATCTAGCATTGGTTATACGTAGGCCCAAACTCTGTGGTTGCTACTTGTGTTGTTTAAATGCCACTGAATATGTATAAGGATTTCAGATGTAATTTAACACCACTTGTAATCAAGGAGACTAAATTGAATGAAGGTGACCTCTTTTTTCACCTCTTTGATATTGTGTGTACATCTGTGTGTGTGTGTGTGTGTGTGTGTGTGTGTGTGTGTGCATGTTAGCTTCCAAAGATGCGTGAGAGTGTTGAACTTTGATCTTTGTCACCCCTTAACTCTGTCAGCAGCACTGCATCTATAGGTGACGTGAGGCAGAAACATGAGGCATGCCAGTGCCAGCACTTAACCAGGTCTGATTTAAATCCATATACTTGAATATGCATGACTGCACGCTCCGTCCATTTACCACACAGTATGCGTGGTCTGAATCAGTGCGCTTTACGCGTGCATTTATTGTAATCATACACAATGCATTCAAAAGCAGCCATCAGATCAACAGGTGTCTGAGTTGAAATGCTATCCATTGATTATAGACGACTGTTAATGGGTGTCCTTCAGGCTGGCTGATTACTTCACTTGCATTCCTCTCACATCGCCCCATCGTGTTAATCTGCTAACAATTTATATTCATAAAACGCATCTCTCTTTCCTCACACTCTGAGGATGCTCCTGCAAGCTTATAATTATTTAATTACATTCACATTGGTCACCACTGGAATTGTGTTTGTAATTAAGAGCGATCTGGACTGAGATGGTGTATGAATTAGTTATGAAGCAATAGAGAAAACATTCAGGGTAATTATTGTCTCTGTAACTGGCTCAGACCCCAACAGAAGTCACGCAATAGAATGCATTGCACACAAATTTCAGTCATACTTGTCTTTTCTGAAAAACTATGAGTCATGTAATGTCAGATGAGAACCATTTAGTCACTCATTTGCAATCAGAACTTTTAAGAACACTATTCTACAGAACATGTTTTGCTTGTTCAAGGGCAGTCAAAAGTAATACTCTATGAGATAATCTTCATCACTCTTTCATATATGTATGTACACGTGACCTTTTGTTGCATGCATGTGCATGTGTGTGTATTTGGACTGTTGACGTGTTCCTGGTGTTTAAAACGGATTATTGAGCTTAAAGCAGACAATAAGTGGCCCATTTAGTCTGCCTGGAGTGCTTGGCTTGGCTACACACTTATCACAGAGGGAGGGATGAAATGGGGATAGAGAGAGAGAGAGAGAGAAAGAGAGAAATAGAGAGAGTAGCATGGGATAAAAGGTTTTTAGCCTCCAAATTCATCATTGTATATAGCACCCAACCTCTGCACCTCACTTTTCTTCAGGATGCTGTTGTGTGACCCCTAATAGCACTGAGATGTTTACAGAGGAGTTTCATCATCGGAAGTGAATGCAGTACACAGCCATGAGCAAGAGAGAGTGAGAGAGAGAGAGAGAGATAAACTCCCCATCCAGGTGTTATAAGCCTGTACACGAGATAGATAATTACCTAAAAAACAAAACAAAAAAAAAAACATCCCTTCTATTCCTTCTCCTGACAGTGATTTAAGAAAGTAAGGGAAGGATAAGAGAAACTGATAATAAATAGGGCTGAACAATATATATATATATAGAGAGAGAGAGATAATCCATAGCAAATAGAAGATGTTTTGATTATCATCCACTTTCTTTTATTGTAAGGTAATATGGGACTTAAGCAGAATAAGATTTGAGATATTTGAGATTTGGTAAGGACCTTCCATTTCTCATGTATCAACCTACTGGTCTTCAATTTATTCTGTTCTCATATTTCAGTTGTATGCACATCTTATTCTCTAGGTATATTCAAATGGTCTGAAACAACTCAATTTGATTTTGCTGAAGAAGCACATGTCTGGTTCTGCAACAATGCCTTTGTCCATGTGGATATCCAGTGGACAAGAGAACAAGTGGATCAGTGAGAAAGCATCTAAAGAATGAAACTGACATTGCCTATCCTATTTTCCTGCAGCGACAGGAAATTGAACGTGATGTAGAGAATTGCTGTTTGTGTCCCATTTCAGATTGTATGACTAGATCAGGTGTGGTTTTGTAATCCTTTTTAATCTAGATATTAGATTAGACCTTATATATGTGATTATTTCCCTGGGACCTATTCAGTGATTGAATGTGGGCTGTTCTATTATGTAACTACTTAAAGAGATTAAACTTTCGCCAATAGCCAACTTTAGCATATCTCATTGTTGGGTTGCTGGAGTTGTGATGTCATGTATTTGTTACAAGGTTGTTAAGAGTAAGCGCCTACAAATGCCTGAATATTCCACTGTGTGTGACTGCAGAATAAATTTATGCTGTATGCAATGTCCTTGGACATAACGTGTGTGTTAGACAGCGGGTTGTCATGGGATGGTATCCTGTGGTATTGAGCAGGTTGTCTTGAAAACAGAAAGATAACATTTTTGAAAAGGACAGGTTTACCAGCACTTTATCAGTTCTCATTTCTCCATCCTCCAAACATGTATGGCTGGAAAAAAGTGTCTCTCCAAGGTCAATACAAAGCTTTTCTTCTTGTTTTTTTTCTCTGTGCTTAAGTCCATTAGAAACAAAGGTTTGAATCTCCTGTCACCTCAAGTCCTCAGTTCTTTTATCCTGATGATTTTTATCCATTTTCCAAACATTGAGGGCAGATAGTGGAAATGGCTGACAACAAGGGTGTGCTGAATACTCACTCCAAAAGGACCTTCACCGGGTTCTTTCCCAAGATTATTGGTAGGAGTGGAGGCTATACAAACATTCTTCTTCCCTAAATTCATAATTTATGTATGCCTGTTTATACAGTCCCACTGACAAAAATCAGAGCAGTTACACCCAGGACTGTAGTCTACGTGATATGCAGGTATATGCCTTATAACCACTTAAAAGGTTCTTGGGTTTGCGTATATCCAGTAAAACATAGGCTGCAATAAGCCTATACAATAAGCCTATGTACAAGACAGTATAACCACTACAGTCGCACACAGTATACCCACTACAGCAAACTAGACAACAGCACTGGTTTTTGATTTTATCACTGAGTCACTGAGTTTTATCATGAGGAATCAAGTCATGGTAAATGATGACATAGTCAGTAACATAACCAGCTGCTAACTTTTACATACACACTATACATAAATGGCAATTCGAGGGTTATTGTAGGCTACATTGCAAAGGTTCAATTTAATTTGATCCGCTTAAATACATAGTAAACTTTAATCTTTGCCACCGACTACTATCCCTCTGAACATATTTCTTGAGAAGTACTGTAGGCTACTACAAATATGGCACAGGCACGCTCAGAAAGCACTCGCCCACGGAGTATCATTTCGTTTATCTAGATTCTCCAAGCATATAGATCATAATCCTTTAAAGCGCGAAATGAGTGTATTTTGGATGAAACCTGCACGAACGCCAGTAGCTGGAATCCCTTCCAATTACCGCTCCGGGTCTTGCAAACGGCCAGAGGAGGGCAGCCATCAATAGTATGTGGATTGGCCAGAGTGCAGTTGAGTTGTGGAGGAGATTCAGGTCCGTCTCCCGCACATCTGACAGAACGCGAGGAGCGGCGCGAGGGTTGGATGTATGAAGTAGATGTGTTTCTTACCTGAAGAAAACAACCGTGCAAGAAACACCAGAGAGAGCGATAAACAAACAAGTCCTTCACATATGTTCGTCATATGTACCTTTGGTGGAACATTAACGGTACGCAGAACAATTTAAAGGAATTTCTCAGAGCTGTTTCCCCCTCTGCCATAGGGGGGAGCAGTCATATGATAGCTTGAGGGCGGCGGCATTTCTCACCACCTTACTGTAGCTCACTGCCTGACACAAGTCCTGGGACCTCTTGAACTCTATATCGTCTCCTCTACTGTTTTTCCGTGCAAACACACCACAGAACTGTACGAATTTTGGCTGGGGCATCGCAATACACTCCCTCTAAATAGCATAGCACCAGTCTTGACAATAATTTTCTCACTTCAAAAGCGACGGATTCTCTTCACTGACTAGTTTTTATTCTCCATATAATGGGGAAAAGTGGACAGTCGGTGAGATTTGGAACCGGAATAAGAAGACTCTCCTTACGAATGTCCACATCACCTGGACTCATTCTGCTGCTTGTGATCAACATTGTAACGGCACAAGGTAAGACTTAAACACCTCAGGACAGACAGCTTCCTCCGCAACTTCCAGATATTATACAGACAATCATGTTAAATGTGGTAAGTATTGCTGAAATGTACTGTTCCGTTATTACGTAGTCTGGAATTAATTGCTTTTTGTTAAAATGCTAACACCTGTCCTCGGTTAGCCAGCAAACTAGTGTAGCACACAACCTAATATTCGACTAAAGCTGCTGCAAAACCATGCCCACAGAAATGCGATATTGCCCATATTTTCCGTTGTAGATAATCTTGCTTGTCGCTTCAGTTTAGCTGCACGTTAAACACAGGGACTACAACATCTAAAGTTAAGCTTAGTATTAATCAAACCAATGGGAGATTATTATAGATATTAATGATTATGGTACTCTCGGAATCTCCCATAGCTGAACGTGCCTCCGTTGACTTGCGTCGAGCTCGCGGCACGAAGTAACCAAAGTGATTACGCACGCACGATTATTAACATTTCTAGAGGCATGGACTCATCACCAAGCGTTGTGTCAACAGCCTATATTAAATCAGCATGGTGTGTAAAGCCTATCGTTAGAAGATGTCTGATACAACAGCTGAGCAGGGTTGAATGCATGATGAAGCCTGAAACTACAGCTTTAGTTGTTCTAGTTTATAAGTGGTCAGTAGCCGTGCGTGAATGAGTGAGTGAGCTGAAACAGTCCTGCCACTTTAGTCCTACTAAAACCATACCAGCAACACAGACGAGTGTAACATTTGGGAATGTTCATTTGAGTATTTACGTCGGTCAGTTGTCAGTGAAAATTACAAATCGATAGCAGTAAACTATTTGTAGGTGAAGGACGTATTTCACATGCTAATAACGCCAGTGTGTTCCTCATAGATGTTCCGTCAGACGCGTCGTAAACGAATTTTCTATCTGCTGTGTTAGGCCTACAGTTAGCGGCATCAGTTCTGTGCGTGTTTCAAGACTTCAGGACACAAATCCCTAGTCTGGAACTCACATGAAATAGCAGTATCGCTGCTGAGCGAGATCTTCAGTTGTTTTCAGTAGTCTCCCTCAGACTACAGACACACTTTTATCCTTTTCAGTTCTCTCTCTTGTATTTATGTAAATGTAATAGTTTGTAAATACAAGCTTCCATATTGCCAATATTGCAGTACTGTCAATAATATTTTTATTATTGCCATTATTATTGTTATTATTAACGACAATATAATAATAATAATAATAATAATAATAATAACGTCTAAGGAACTTCCATGCAAGTTTGTTCAAAGGAATTAGATTATGTTCTCATGAATTATTACTTTGCCAGTAAATTAAAACACTGCTTGGAACTCTCAGAGGCTCTTCTCCGTTTTTTTTTCCAATTTAGTCAGGAGCCTCAAGCTGTTACTGCTACTTAAAACAGTATTGAGATGTCAATACATTTTGAAATCGTTCTATGTATTTAAGCGCAAATATGATTAAAACAGCAGAGCCTTCCAGATGGTTTTGGAGATGACACCGTACATGTGTACCTCAAATTTCCTGCCTTCTCTTCCTCCAAAAATACCTTTAAAAGACTAATCATTTTTGTTTTAATTTAATTTTGTCCGTAGGACACTTCTTTCATTTCAAAAATAGTCTGTGTAAATTATGTTACACTATATCTCAAATTTGAGTCTGAAAACTGTGGTTTTTCTACTTGTAAAAGCACAAGTTTTCAGACTCAAACTTGAGATGGTAGTGAATGTAAGCCATTTGGACTTAAGCCCTCATTGTTTACCGGTGGGCTCCGTTCTGTAGCCATTAAAAAAAGACAGGCTGACCAATGTGGGAAGAATGTTATTTAAAGATTTTTCCAGAATAAGTGGCAGTCATCTCCTAACAGCGAGAGACAGCACAAACCCCCTTGGCCTATTAAAAACCCATTAGCTAAACCCACCCTCAATAATGGGTGATTGTGTGTCAAACAAACATAAGCTTAAAAACACTCCCTCTGTGATTTGCTGACAGAGGGTGCATTCCAGAAGGGGCAGGTGCCAGGAGATGTTTACTACTGAAGTACACCCTTAAACCAAGTAATAGAGGACACACATAGGTTTCACCCATTCTTCCTATGAATATATTAGCAAGTGTGCAATTCTCAACATGGTGCTACAGCCTTACGGTGAAATAATAATAAAAGTCGCACCAGTATTAATAGTAAAAAGTTTACATCTAGAATTTGTGTTCTTGGTAACCATTGGCAGGCCTGAAGGCTCCCTGCTCCAGCTCAAGTTTGTGCTTTTTCAGGTTCAGACAATGAGTCAGGGCCCCAGTTGCTCAGCTCCTCGTCAGCGAACTTACTCGCTGGGTGTCCGTCTAGCTTTGATCCATCTAGTCCTTGACAATAACTTTGCTAGCAGTGACTCCCTACTATTTTGCAGCTGACCACGAGCAGCTCGCTCAAAGGCACTCTTTGACTGTTTCTCTATAGCTTCCTTTGTATGGGAGCCCCGGAGAGAAATGCAATGGCAGGATTCCTCTTGGCACCATTGTTTAGCCAAATGCTACATTCATAACCCATTCCCATAAACATATTCCAGAGTTGAGGCTTTGTATGTTTCCTGCTTTTCATAGCCAGCAGCAGCATGTGTGGTATTCATTTGTGTTATGAAAAAAGTTCCTTGTGCAAAGCATTATTTGATAATATTTGAGACAAATATTTTTATTTTTTCCCCCTCTTTTTTTCTTGCCGTTGTGATTGTTTGTTTGATTGTTTGCCTTGTTGCTTGGTTGGGATATCTGTTCTGGTGTGGTTTGCTCTAAAGCTTGCTGCTTCGTGACTTGAGTAAGTGGCTTTTACGTGAAGTGGCGTTTCAAAGCACAGAGTTTCAGGCACTGGAAAGTTTGGTGGGGAAACTCTGAAAGTTCCTGATCACTGCTTCCTATGTATGAAAAATATGGGTGTCTTCTGATGGATATCAGAGTGAGCTAACGAGTAGGGTGGCTGTTATTTTTGTAATGAGAGGCAATCAGTGATGTATGTTCTTCTACTAGTCTAGCAGCTGTTGGGCCAATTTGATTGAGCAAAACAGAATGCCTACTGTAGCTCTTTGATCTCTGTTTGTATGCAATGTTGTTTTCATGCTTTGTAACTTGTCTAACCAATGGGAAAATACTGTTGGTAAATAAAGTTATGTTGTAATCTAATAAGGACACTTTAATCTTCTTTTAACACTTTGTATGAGTATAGTTGGGGTTATTTATTGTACTTTTTCAGTCTGTATTTAAATTACATATCAGAAGCATTAAACTATGTAGAAATCCATATTTTAAACATGTTGCATTTAGGAGCTGTCTCTGTCATTGCTGATGGAATTTTGACACAGTTTGGCAGTCACTAATCTACTCATCATTCATAGCTTTATTCTCCCATTTGACACATCTCTCCCCTCATCTCTGCCTCTGCGCTCATGGAGGTTTATTCCGATTAATTAAACCGCCGTTTAACAGCAGAGCTATTGTGTTGTGTGCCTGAATGAGCGGGTGGAGTGCCGGCTGAGACACAGAGAGTCAGTCGGTCACTATCGCATGCTGGGCCTCCCGCGCCATAAACACTAGACTCATAACACAGCCGGAGGCTCCCGAGCTCCGGCTTTTGTGCGACCAGACCCACAAAGTGGCAGCTGGGTGTGTGTCCGTGGGAGGGCTAGAGCTCTGTGTTCTGTTTTTCTCAGTGTGATTACGTGGCCCTTGTCTTGATGGATTCCCTCTCCCTCTCCCTCATATATATTGTGTATATGTATGCACAGTACATATGTGTATAAAGGCCTGTACATATACTGCAAAAAATCTTTTAGTGAAGCAAAGGAATCTGCTTCTGGTGTTGGTTTGGAGTTGAATAGTAAGGGAGGCAATAATCATATAATCCTGTTTTCATAGCTTCAACCCCTACGCTTATATTTTCTCTCTCTCTCTTTCTCTCTCTCGCTGTCTGTCATTCTTGTTCATCCTTAGTGAAGCCTGAGCCTTGTACGTTCCAAATGGCCGTGCTCCCTCTTAAGTAGCGTGGCTGGCCCTGTCCTCTGCTTACAGAGGGGCCGAGAAAGAGAAAGAGTATGTTGGCCTTAGGAGAGCAGCCAGTCATTCCCGAGATCCGGGGCTTTGAGGGCTTTCTCAGTCTGAAGGTCCAGCAGGCAGGCTTGGCAAGCAGGCCCGCTCGCAGGAAACGAGGGCTCAGACGGGTCGTTTTTAACCTGCTGAACTCAGGACAATGACAGAGCAGCGGCCGGTTTTGTCTCTGCCTGGGCCCTCAGTGTCTCAAGGGGTGGAGGGGAATAGAGGGGGACATGGTAACCTTTGAATGTTTGGATTGGGGTGGGTATGCGTGTGTGTGTGTGTTTGTGTTTGTGTGTGTGTTTTGTGTGTGTGTATGTGGTGGGAGGGATGCTGAAGTGTTTTTTTTCTGCAGCTGAATGTGTAATTCTGCTGTGGTGGAGAGGACGGGAAGAAAACAAGAAAAGAGGCATGCGACAGCAGGACTGATGGGCTTTTGTTTTCCGGTGTGTTCATTGTGTGCTTTGTGTCCTTGAGCACGTGAAAGTAAACAAATACACGACAGCATGAGAAGGTGTCTTGTGCTAAATTCAACAGTCACACTGCTTTCAGGAGGAAACAAAAGGCGCACTGTAAACCCTTTCTGAGGGCTTATAAATGCGCTGAAGAGGGTCGCTGGGAGCTGGCAGTGCTGCTGTGAGCAGAAGCAGGAACAGGAACAGGAGCAGACTGGGCTCAGAGAAGGGAGGATTAAGCGTCTCTTTTCTCTTTCTTTTCCCCAGCTCTCGACTTTTCTTCTCTCTCTCTCTCTCTCTCTCTCTCTCTCTTTCTCTCTCTAAAGTCTTTCCTTTCTGTCTTATTCCGTGCCATTTCAAAGCTAAGTGTGCATGGTAATCTTCCGACCGATCAGACCGTTTTACGTCAAAATCGTGACTGTAATTACCGTAATTATTACAGTTACATTTTATGTTCCTTCCGTGCATGTGAGTTCCACCAGGCCCGCAAAGGTTAAAGTTAAAGGCAGGCAGCTTGTAAGGTTGTGCGTGCACAATGACAGAGAATGTGCCTCAGCAATAAAATATACTAAAAGGTACTAAACCCAAAGACATGACACAATTCGGCACAATGAAAGAAGGAATTCTGCATATGGGCATATACAAAAGGAACAATGCAAGCACACATTTGGATAGAATATCAGGGGACGTGATTTGTTGGTCTGAACACGTGTTGATGTTAGTAGCATCCGGTTGTTTAGCCCTGTTTGACCGTGAGCGTTCTTTATACATGACGAAAGCGTGCAGGAAAGGACTTGGCACAGGCGAGTGTTGTTGACAGCGCATTTGGTGTTTACTGAATGCATTTGGTGTTTACTGATGATTGCTTTCGATAAAGCACTGCATTGTTCTTTGGCTCAGTTATCTGGTGTCTGAGTGGGCCCCAGTCAAAGGCAGCACAGGTAGTTTGGCCTGGGGAAGACATAGCTAAACTAATGACTCCTGAAGATCCCAGCCACGCTCCTTTTCTTCTGGGCAAAACGAGAGAGGAGGCCCGGTAATTAATCACCAAGACTGTCACACTCTCTTCTAGGGTGGAGAGGAGGGTTGGGGGGGGGGGGGCATTGCTGCGCAACTTCCACTTCTATTAGCAGTCCATTAGCAAAGGCCAGCACAAGTACCGACACTTCATGTGAATTCCTGAGTAAGAGCAGATGACATGTCTGTCAGCAGAATAGCTTCTCCATCCCATAAAGCAGGAGAATAAAAGGGGACACACAGCCTTGCTGTGCTGTGGAGCAAGCTGGGGGGGGGGGCAACTTGTGCCTTTGTGCTTGGCCATCATCCATCAGTATCAGTTATCCACGACAACGCAAAGAGAACAGCGAGTGTAAAAGTGAGTCATGTCACACCTGTGTTTTGCTGGAAGCACGATGGAAGTTTTGTTCCTGACAGTGTGTGTGTGTGTGTGTGTGTGTGTGTGTGTGTGTGTGTGTGTGTGAAAGAGAGAGAGAGTGCAAGAGAGAGCATGTGCTGGAGAGAATTTGAGAGAGACAGTGGGAGAAAAAGTAAGAAAAAAGAAAAAAAGAGAGATGGAGAGATTGACTTTGTGTTTGTGTTTAAGCCCAAGGCAATACAACACCTTCACCTCTGTTGAACAGAGGGGTTCATTTATGAGGCATTCAGTGACTACTGTACAGACGACTACTGTCTGAAAAACAAAATATGTCGCTGTCGTGTTTTTCGCTTGAAATTGTGTTATGGTCTGTTATTACAGTAAATCGTAAAGCTTTATCGCTGCATGTCTGACATTTCTAACTTGATTGCATTATTGTTGTTTGATTATACAACATGATTGCTCAGTTTATTAGGTTGTGATTGTATACTCTGTGATTGTACCTTTCCAATCTTATTACCATCAGCCAACACTTGGGAAAAAATGACTTTATTGCTCTCTGCAAATTGGAAAGCAGTCCCAAAGGAAAGGCCTACATTCATTCATGCTTGAAAGCGGATGTCACCATGTCGACAGGATGCTGCTAACAAAATGACATGTCGCAGACCACCTTGCCTTGTTCAAGTTTTTGAAGAAAGAGAGCCCTCACCATGGCCTACTTCATAGCACATCTGCTTGTCATTGACTGATGCCTTCCTGTAATGTCTGAAAGCATCTTTGAAATGAATATTGAAGAAGGCTGGGCTCTCTGGGGTCCTATTTTGGGAACTAACCCTTTTGTCATGATACAGCTTCACTTTGGGTGCCCTGGGTCATCATTTTGTCCATAAGCTACATATTTACAGCCATTTCTGAGCTTCAGTGCAAACTTTCCTTTGCATGCACCAAAACCCAATTTGCCTTCAGTCTCCTAAACAAGCAACTATGGAAAACATCTTCTTCCACTTCTGGCAACAACCAAAGCTACTTGTTGCATTCACAGAATGATAGTCCATAAATTCTGTGGCTGCAGTTGGAGTTGCACCCAAACCCCTTTCAGAACAACAAGATCTTCAAAGCCCTCTTGAAGACAAGGCTATAAAACAAAACTAGGCTACATTTAAAAGGCTGGGATGTTGGATCTGGCAATGAAAGGCCATTCGCACTGTAAATGTTACCAGTGCAATTTTGCTAAACCAGCGCTCAAATGGAAATCAGATTTTCTCAATTTAAAGCCAGCTGGTAACAGTCGGATGACATATACATTCATTTTATGGGCAGCCTGCCTGGGGCTTTAACACCCAACCGGTCCCTTGAGTGGATTAAACTAGCCCCTTTTATGCTTATCAAGAACTTGCCTCTCTTCAGTTGTTGCTATGCGATCTGATTTATGCTATTTGACAATGGTGTGCATTTTGGGATAATGAGGTATGTTTTCTTACCCTCTCTCACACCAACGGAAGCCATACTTTTTTTCACTTAATACCTGAAAAAAGCAATATTTGATACTCGCTCTAAATGGGGCAATAGCATCCAGAAAGTCATAATGTTCCTATTATCTTTCCATTCTTCACAAGACAGATCAGGGCAAAAAAAGGACAAGGTTATCATTACTTTGTGCTGTTGCCTGAAACATGGGGCTATGCATTTCCTGTCTATAACATATCTCCCCATTTCTAGCTCTTTTTTATCGCTGGGCCAGATGACCAGATGAAAGGACAGAACAGATAACAGAATGCCTCCTCTGGCTTTTTATGGAGCCTTAAATGGGGACAGTTTATTTTCAAAGACTAGCCAGGGCTCTGACATGGTCTGTCTTGCATTAGTGCCTACTGCAATGCAATCTCTTACCGGCGCTCCCTTCGTCCTCGCTGTTGTTCCCGGAGGCCATGGCATCAGACAGAGAGCACAGAGGAAGAATAAAAAGCCAATGGTAGGGGTCCTAGTCTTTCTTTGTAATTAGCCAGGCTTGACTAGGGGGTGAGGGGACCTCGTTTAGGTTGGCTATCCTGAATGAAGAAGTCTCACTCTCTCTGTCTCTGTCTCTCTCTCTCTCTCTCTCTCTCTGTCTCTCTGGGACATGAGGAAGTGATGCTGAGAAGAGGCCTGTTATTACCAGCAGCAGGTGCCCGCTGTGGAATGCAGGGAGCCATGTTTGAAGATTTTACAAATATGGCTGTGGGAAAGACTCTGGAGTCTGTCAGGCCTGATCTGAAGAGAGAGTTGTTCCTCAGCCTGAAGGGGGGAGGGAGAAATAAGGGATTTGGACTTTGAACAAGAAAGGCGAAGAAGCAGTTGTATTTGATGTTTTTTTTTTTGCTTTCTCTCTGTCTGTCTCTCTCTTTCTCTTTTTGGCTTTGTGAAATGTCATCCACACACAAACACAGAGCAAGATACCATTTGTTGAGAGAGAGAGAGAAAGAGAGAGAGAGAGAAAAATTAAACCCTGAAAAAAATCAAGATATCCCCCCGCCCTCTTTTTTGACGAAATGCCATCCCAAAAGTTCTGCGATGCTTCTACACTAGAATGAGGGCATGAAGCAATTTGGTACCTAATTAAGGCCAATTTGATTCAAGTCGAGTCGCCAGTGCTGTAATCAGATGAAGAGGGAGCCCATCCAGAGCAAACAGGCCATCCTCACCCCACTGTTTGTTAGAAAGCATTATCTCTTGTTATTTTACTGAACCATTGGGATAATAGTGTATTACTTGGCCCCAGGCTCTGGAAAGTGTCACTCGTGTGGGAGAAGACTGAAATCCAAACCTATGCCAACTGGTCTGATATGATAGTAAACCAAAGAGGAAACAAAACACCAGGCCACAGGAGGGGGTTTTACTACTGCCAGATACAGCGGTAGTAAGGCAGTGCATTTGTCACAGGGTAATCAATCACACGTAATCTATTGTCTCTAGCCTTCATTTTAAGGTCCCGTAAAGGAGACATCCAATCTGCTGGCAACATTCCTGGCATGGTTTGTCTGTCTCCATTGATTTTCAATGCTGGGATTATTTTGCCTGTAATTACATGTAAAGTAGTTTTAATTGAATAGTACGTTTTTACTTTCTTTACTGGGTGGTTGTTGTTTGCCATCGATTCACTACTTGTTTATGAATTGGGGAATTGGATTTGGGGACAGAGAGGTTTTCTCATCTTCAATGAGGAGTTAAAGGAAAAAAATTGCCATCTGATTTCATCTTGGTTCGCTTCAAGTCTCTCGGTGGGCTTTTAAGCCACAGTGAGCAGTGTTGTGGACCTTTAGCTTACATCAACAGGCGGAAAGGTCACAGTGAATTTCCAGCAATTTGCTCCTGAATGCTAGAAAACAACTGCAGTCTTAGTTGTTATTTTTGCATTAGTACCAAATAAAGTTAAGGCTCAGGTCCATAACATGCAATGCTGTTAGTAATCATCCGGCTCTCTAAGTCTCATTCATGCCTACTCAGGTTCAGTGTAAAGAGAGTGAGAAGGGTTGAATACATATGCATTTGCTAAGTATATATTTTTTGTTCATATTTATTTACAATCAAAATGCTCCCTGGCATCTTTCCTGCATGTGTATGTGCACTGTATGTGTGTGTGTGTGTATTTGTGAGTGTGCATGTGTTGTTTTGTGTGTTTGTGTGTGTGTATGTGTGTTTTGGTTTTTATGTTTGCGTGTGTGCACATGTCTGTCAGTGTGCATGTGTGTGTGTGTGTGTTTGTGTGTGTGTGTGTGTGTGTGTGTGTGTGTGTGTGTGTGTGTGTGTGTTTGTGTACAGGCTCAGCTTAGCCTGACTGCTCTGATTGCCATGCTCCTAGGTGCCTGGGTTTTCGCTTCTCAGACTCAGCACTTTCATATGCCGCCGTGTCCAGAGCCGAATCCCCTGGGGGTGGATGTGCGAGCCGAGGCATGCTTCTCAGCGTTTAATTGGGATGCACATTCAGAGGGCCCAATTTGGTGTAAACCTTGACAAGAAATCCGTGTAAATCTTGTTAATGGCGGCACCAGGCCTTTTTTTCCCTTGCTGGGGACTTGCAGAGTGCAGAGTGGAGAGAGTACAGGTTCTGACAAGTGCTGCATCACACGCAGGACACACACACAGAACTGTCTCTCTCACACACACGCATACAGACACACACATACACACACACATACACACACAGAAAGACAAGAGAGACAAGAGGAGAGAGAGATACAGAGAGAGAGCGAGGCTCTTCACTAGCCATTACTTGCAAACATAAGTCTAGGCATTTAGTTATTTATCATCTAAGCAGAAGAGAAATGTAATTTCGGAGGGAGAGAGGGGGTATTGGGAGGGGGGGGCAGCGCTAAAAGACTGTTGCTTGCCTTTGTGTGGAAACGTACATCCCTTCTGCGCCAGCTGCTTATCCCGGTTTTAAGGGAAAGCCATTAAGATTAGCCTGATTAGGAGAGCTCCCTGACTTCGGAGCTCATCTGAGCGCAGGTTGCTCCATGATCGGAATAATGTGAGCTGGAGATAAGCTGAGGTAGCACCAAGAGTCAAGGCAGAAGTTTTTTTTGGGGGGGGGGGGGTCAGGGTGGTGGGGGGCTCTGCAGCTGTTTGTGCTGACTGTTCATCTGTTTATGCACTCCGCCCTTCCAGCAGATGGAACATGTTAAGATGAAAATGGGGACTGTTTAGATTGCGTGGTTTAAGAAAGAGACTGTTGTCAACAGAGAATGCCTGCTTCCATTTAGCCACCTAGGCAGTATTTATTCACCGAACAGGCAGCCTGTGACCATATTTAGACATGTGTCTTTTCAGACGGAGCTTTTTTATCTTTTCATCATTTGGGGGGGGACAGTGTATGTCTCAGAGGCTGCATATGAGCCCCCTTGAAGCATTCACAAGGCCATTTCTATCAGATCCGTCAGGAAGGACTTGAATGAACAGGAAGAGGGTTGTGGTAATTGAGCTGTGTTGTGGACAGGAGGGAAAAATCTATTTGTGTACCCTGCTCCTCCTTTACCTTTGCCAACAAGCTTTAAATATTTACGCTGTACTCTTATTTGCTTGGGTCCACATGTTTTATTTTTCTCCTTTGCTATTTGAGGCAATAGAAGGTGAAAGGTGCACAATTGCTTTATGTCTGGTCTCAAATGAGGTACACAGCATGGTTAGCAGAGCACTGGTAACAGATGGCACATTTAACTCCAGAGAAAGCAGCTACATTGGACTGGTGTCCGCTAACAGTTGGGACCAATTGAACTGAAGTATATCAGGCTTTTAAATCTGAATTGTTTGGATCGTATTACAGTCCCAGTGAAAGCTCACTGGCATATGTATGATGAAAAGAGAGAGGAAACAGATCTGAAACTGTGCAGACCAACTTGTGGATTGTATCACTGAAGCGATCATGGCTAATTAAGCTGGTTACTGGTAATAGCGATTTAAACATAACTGTCTGACATTCTTAAATTGGATTCACTCACACAGAGCATGAAGTCATTCAAATTGGGTGCCAAACATCCTCTACATAACTGGCAGGGAATCATTTTGAGAAATTGAGAACACTGACAACCTCAACGGTTGCACACAGTCATCTTTGTGTTGAATGTTGTTAACTACTGTTCTTCCTCTGTGAATAAGTACAACTATGCAGAAGGAGAAATAAAAAAAAATAGATCCTACCCCCACCCCACCCCAACACACACAACCCATCTCCCCCCCAAATAACATGAAATCATAAGCATTCCTGCCCGAGTCCCGGCCCATAATTTTAGTCAGTCGAAGGGGAAGCATGAAAGTCACCAGTGTAAACTGATACACCACACTGCGGAGCCGAATCTATGACATATGCTCTGGAAACAAATTAGCCTTTCACCAAACGCAAAATGTAGGAATTCCTAGGGTTTAAGGCAGCAATGGTGTAAGCTGATCTTCAGCTTTTTAAAACTCGGCAGTGTACTGGTGGGGGTCTGTGGATGTAGTTCATCCATGCCCCCTCCCCTATCCTTCTCACTGACTACTGCTTAGGCCGCTAATGTTTTTCTAATGTAAATCATACCCCTTAATGGTTTCTTCCCTTCAATAACATCCTATTCTAGCATTCTAGAACAGTCAGCAGAAGTATGTGTGTGTTTTTTTTCCCGCGGTGCCAGGATTGGAAGACTAATGACAAAATGCAGACGTAATTGTCTTAAATTTGTCATGGAAAAAAAAAAAAAACTAATTGCAAAGCATTAAGAGGAAGAAAAGGTTTTTGCGAAGATGTGACAGCAGAAAAAGCCAATTACTGTGCAAACGCGCCCACACGTTGTGACCCAGCGATGCCCACCTAATGTTCGGCACAAGTCGTTTATTTCTGTAACTGCTTGCCACATGCAAAAATAAAATACACACACAAGCTGCCCCAGTCCTGAGTCAAGCCTCTCCGAGGGGGAGTAACTTCATCCAACATCTTCACCCACGACAGCTGACTCGAGTCCGAGATGAAGTCCTCATCCTTAATGTGTAGCACTCAACACTTAAAAAAAAGTGTGATAATAATAATGATATTAAAACCACATGTCTAAAAACTCTTACTTCAGAATTAATTAGATTTTATTGATTGCTTTAATTAAAAATGAAAAATGCTCCATTCGTAGGGAGTGAATAGAGAGTTTGCTGACAGGTCTGTGGGCAAAGACTTGATGAATTAATTTGGTACGTAGGCCTGGTACACTGAGCTTTGCTGTACCTTCTCCATGTCCTTGTATACTCTGATATACTCTGTGTCATTTCATATATTTATGATGGACTATTAATCAGATGACAGAAATAACCGTCGTAGGCAGATTCTCTTTTATATTTAGTACCAAAGGGAAAGAGAAGCTGAGAACAGGACATAAAAACACATCCCACAAGCCCATTTCCCACACTTTATTCAATTCGGCAATCTATGTTTACCACTCCTTACTTACTTACTCACTTACTTACTTACTTATGTACTTTCTCTGTCTGCAGTTGCAGCGAGCATTTCAAATCTATTTTTGGCAAAGCCAGTGTTGTTTTGCATGTGGGTGAAGGCTAATTCAGGCAAGAGCAGAGAAGACAGCTTGGCGGCAAAAGGTCCCGACTGCGAGCAAGAGCGAGAGAACGCAGACCTCGAAGAATGACACAGAGGAAGGGTTTTACAGCAGCACACACTCTGGCAGGGCGTGACTGGTGGTGGTGGTGGCAGCGGTGAAGCTGACCCATGAGAGTGTGGGAGAGACTGCGCTTTTCAGGGGGAGGGACGAGATGGTGTGTCCGAGGCCAAGGGACGAGGGACGGGGGTGGAGAGAGGGAGGGGAGGGAGGATGGAAAGGGAAGGGGGGGGCACAGGGATCAGATGCCTGATTTATGAACCCTGAAGTGCAGGCATTTTACCGTCTGGACCCAGTCGTCGGTGTTGTCTCTCTGCTTTGCGTGTCTGACATGTTTGTCGCTTCAGACTGAAGCTTCCCTCCCCCTGTCACCGCAGATAATGAAGATGTGGAAACTTAGACACGGACATTAAACCTGAAAAAAGAGACGTCTTGGAATGTCTTCATTTGGCATGCTACATGTGTTTTTCGTACTTGGAATCATGGAAAACTATGAATTAATTGATGGTGGTTTAAAATCAGGAAACAAACAAATGGCAAAATTTTTTTTTAATTGAAGCAAAACCTTAAAATACGTTTTAATAAATCTTTTTTTTTTGGTTTGTGTATGTCTGCCTATGTGGTCTCAAACGTCATACCGAGTATATTTTTAACAATGATTCTGCCTTATGCATTATTGGCTTAGCTGAATACTTTTGGTCACTTGGCTAGTAATAGAGCTTTGTGTTTCTGCGATGTTTGTTTGATTCATTAGAAATAGAGAGCATCTGAAACAGTAGCCTCAGACAGGGATGATGAACAGCGCCTGGAGTCTCTTGTGGTGTCCTTTGTACCATATTTATAGAAAGGGTGTGGTAGCTCGGTCAGAATGACAGCCTGCTGCGCTATTGTGTTCAGTGACAGTAATACATGAAAAATGAGTGTGCGAGAGTGGCCATTAGTGGGTTTAATTAGTTTTATTCTTCTAGTTCAGATTACATAAAATTAAATGTTACGATGAAATTTAATCTGAACAGAAATTTTTGTTTTCGCTCTGAATTATATGCCAAGATTCAGTCAAATAAAATGATTGCTTTTATATATATTATTTAGCTTTTAGTGTACATAATATACAGACACAAACAAGACTATAAACACTGCTGTAAAACATGAGAAATTTCAATCAGTCTTTCAACAAAATGGAATAAAAGACTCTCTTCACAGTCACTGTCTGGCCCAACGTGAGCATGTTGACAGTAAATCAAATTCTTATAAATCTTCCATGATGATAATAAAAATTCTCAACAACACATTTCAAACTGTGCTGGGTTACGTCCTTGTACAGCGTCTTGAGCTGAAGCCCCACAGCGCGTCCCGAAACACAGGGGCTGGGTCTAAGGGGAGATAGTGTTTCTGCTTAACGTGCAATTCAATCCCTCTGTCTATCTTACTGTGATGTAGAAGACCGTGGGGAGACACAGCTCCGATCAGTGCATTTTTTAATGGACTTTTTATACGTGGAAGCTACTGTTTCCAAAGCTTGCCAAGAGGAGGGGTTGGCTAAATCATTGCATCTGGGACAGGTATAGTCTGTGTAAAAGCTGGCAGAGCAGTTCTCATTTTTTTGTCTCTTTGTTTCCCCCCGCTTTCGTTCAGAAGCTGGTGGTTCTTGTCAAGATTAGATCAGAGGCTGGTAACATGGTCCAGATGTTCCACTGGCTGTGGTAGGCCACTGTCAGGCAGCCACAGCGCAGGGAGGGAATTTAATCTTACAGACAAAGTAACGACTGTCCCCTTCCCCCTCCTTCAGTGTCAGTCACTTTATTAGGTTGAACCCCAGCATGCTAGCCATTTTCATTTTCTTACAGTAATGTTTCCATCATTATTTATGTTTACAAGGTTTAACTTGATTTTTTTGGGGGGGGTTATAGGGGGAAGAAAATGGCATTTAACTTTTTTTCATCTACATAGTATATGCTGGGCGTCAGTCCATTTGTCAGTTGGTAGAAGGAGTTGGAGCAGGAGCACTGTAGTTGGACCAAGTAGAATGGATTAAACATAGATAGAACACAGATGTCCAGTGTGTTTTACAAAAAAAGGAACTTCTTTTGATTGACAGATATTGATTGGCAAATCGCCTGGCTCCCCCATCCAGGAGCCTCTGGCCTTACATCCCTCAAGGCTTGTAAGCTTTTGGTCTCTGATTCCACGCTTGTTGTTTGAGTGCAGCGCTCTCCGATCTGAGAAGGCGGGGGGAGGGCAGGGGGGAGGGTTCTGGAAACGCGCTGATGGCCATCTGCAATGTTTGTCAGCAGCCATCAATTCCATTATGCGCTCCTGTGTATCTGACCTCTGCAATTCTGCAGTCTGTTTTTTTTTTTTTAGCTTTCTCTCTTCTCTCTCTTTCTCTCTCTTCCCCCTCTCCGCTGCAGTCTCTCCGCCTCTGAAGGAGAATGACCATTTAGCAAGAGGGTTAGCATCCTAATTGACAGGCCACTCTAAACAAATCTGCCCTGTCTGGCCCCCCCACCTCCTCTTCAGCTTTGGTCCAGATGCCCTCGCTCAACCCCTCCCTCCCAAGCCCTCCCTCTGACAGTGTAATCTAACTAATGCCCCCTTGTGCTCGCCGGAAAGTGAATTAAAAAGAGAAAATTCAATACCTTATCCATCGGATGGCCTGCTAGCGCACGCATTAGCCGTTTCTCCCCAACCCCTATAATTGTGTTACATGACTTAGATGCTGTAACAATTAGGAGCTAACACTCTCCCCGTTGTCGTTTATCTCGCCCTGTAGGGACCTCTGATGTGGGTGGTTGGGGAGAGGGGGGGTGAGGTGTCAGATTAAGGCAAGTCTGAAACACAACAAAAGGAGGAAAAGAATGCGCTAATGATAGGGATATTATTTCATTTTTTTTGACTGGCAACATTCTTTTGAAAGTCTTTTAATATTTTGGGGGTAGTTCCCAGCCCTTCACTTGCAAAGTTACATCTGCCATACCTTTTCTTCTCTGACACCCAGTGGAGTACGTTGAGGCTCAACAAACGCAAGAATGAAGCATGAGCCACAGAAAAAAAGCAGCAGAAGAAGAAAAAAAAACTTTTATTTTCATGCTCCCTGGGACCCAGTAAGTCTCAGAGCCTCAGTCTTCCAGACTGACTGAAAATGTGAAGCGGTCTTGATGGTGTCTCTGAAGACAGCTGGTGGTAGTGCCGTGGTGTCTCCATGCTTGCTGGGGTTCGGCTGGCTGGCTGTGTGTTTAGCAAAAGCACCTCTGCACAGCTTCCTCTGCGTCACACAAAGTAAGGTGGCAAGAGACTCCAACTGGTGTGAGACATAGGGGATTGATCTGTTGGCATGATTGACAGCAGAGCGGGTAGTTATGAAAGCTTAGCTATAAGACCCCCACTCCCACCCCATCTCAACTAAAATAGAGGAGGCATGTTACTTATGAATAAAACATGACAATCTATGATAGTGTTTTTTTTTCAGTTTCATAGCTCTTTGTCAAGTATCTTTTGCTTTGCTAAAGCCTGTATGTCTGTATACATGTTAACATTCAAGCACATGGTTTGCACAGTTCTGTCTGAGTAAATGACAAGAAGGGTTTGTTGTATTGTAGTGTTGTTGAGAGTCTTCCTGTTTCCCTGACCCAGTTTTGGCATTTGAAAAGATGTCAGAGTTTCAAGAGTTGTGTGCTTGATGGCGTTATGTATGTCTATGGAGATATTAATTTATTTATCTTTTAGTGACAAGGAGATCAATGATCATATATGGTTGCTCATAGATGTCAGTGTTTCCAGGGTTGTAGAGTTATCTTGTCTTGATAGGGATACTGTGTATTTGTTTCTCTCACAGCGACACAAAATGAAATAGGCTTCTTGCTATGGTTGCTGATTTTTTACTGGGTTTTTCCCAGTAAAATTTTACATGGCATATGTCAGATATTCACTGCAGAAATTCATCTTCTACTGTCTTTTAGTTACTTCTCATATTTAAATAAAAAAAATGAATAAAAATACTTTAATTTCAGGGCAGACATAGCCACAGTCATCATAATACTCTCTCTGCTTTCTTGGTTAAAAGCTGTTTGTTTTTGCTAATGAGTTTGATCGTCATTAGCTGCCGTAATCCTATTAAAATGCACACCGAGGGATTTCTGTTGCTGTGTGTGTTTTCTGTGGGTTTCTGAAATTGACTGTCCACTGAGATCATATGGGTGCCTTATTAAGCTTGTTAAGTCGTGTTAAATCCCACCCTGATGTGGCGGTTCTGCTCACTGTGTCACATCGCCCAGAGCCAGAACGACAGCCTGAAATCTGCAACGTAAATATTCAGTTTAACACCCACGAAGAAGCCCACAAGAACTGCCACTACAAATCCCCGTCAAGCAACATGACAGAGCCTAGACTGACTCATGACATTGTTAGGTGGGAACTTCTCAGTGCTGTCAGGTCATGTGGATGCTCTGATGATTTATGACTGGGATTGGAGGGATGATTTATGAAGCGGATCTGTAGTTGCGGTAACTTTGAACAAAATCCTTTTGTTTTGGCCAGAACAGCACTGTGGTTTGTCACCATAGCAGACCCTCTGGAACGTTCTGTTTTAAAGGATGGTGGGGGGGATGAATGGCCTTCAAACCCCCTGAAAACCTCGCGAAACACGCACACATCAACACACACACAACACACACGCACAGCACTCTCTCCAATTCCCTGAGATAACCTCACCTTCGTTTGTTGATTTACTGCGTGACTTCTGGGTAAATAGTTGCACTTTCCTGTCAGGGTGTCCTTGTCCATCCCATGCAGCGCAGGTGATCATGAGGGGAACTCCAGTCCGATCCCTGCAGTGCTGGAGACGGATCATTACACCCCGAAACAAATGGGCCTCTTTTGGCGTGTCTCTGAGTGGTTTGTGTCTGTTAGCAGGGGAAACACAGTTTGATTACAAAAGCCACTGCGTTCACCACAAGTCTGTGTATATGTGATATGCTCTGTTGTTATCTTAGGCAGACTAGCTTAAAAAAGATGGGAGTGCCCCATATCTGCATCAGCCTTGAGGGGTTCTAAGGACACAGTTTTGGAGTCAATAGAGGACAGCAAAAATCAGTGTTAGCACATTTAGTACATTTAAACAGTCGTGGAACAGTGATTGTTACGAGTATGCTGGCATGGTTTGCATTAATAGATTGGAGGCTGTGGAACATTATGTATGGAGTGGCTCCATCAACGGAACAAATAGCATCAACAGATGCCTCGAATGGACCTGGGTTGTAAAACATTCCTCTGGTGGTCAACAAACTGGCAGGACAGCAGTGGGTACAGTGGAGTGGGGATTTCTCAATGAGGTGGCCTGCTCACAATGGCTGCTTTTGTTCCAAATGGAGTCTGAGCTGTTTTTTTCATGACATCACCCCACTAAAGATATAGATCCCCCCTACAACCACACACACACACACACACACACACACACAATCACACACACACACACACTCTCTGCTTTAGGAATCGGTTTTCAATATGTGGAGGAGTGAGAAGAGAGCACAGTAGCGCGTGCACACACACACACACACACACACACACACACACACACACACACACAGAGTTCTAAGTTCTGACGCAAAGCATATAAATGGGTGGTTGTGGGGGGTGAGTAGAGAGATCCACGGAGAGTTTGTGCTTGAGTTATGGACCTCGTTTGTTCTTCCTCCACTCCAGAGTCAAGGAAATCATAAATTGCCTTGGAGAGAAATTACAACAAGTCCAGAACTCTTTAAGAATAGTTGCCTTTGTTTGCCAGTTTAGTTCGTATTCCTCCCTCCCTTCAATAGCTACAACAACAACAACAGCAACAACACTGTATAACATGCTATGTGTAAAAATTAATTGAATCTAGTAAAACACTTTTGCGTTTTAATGAAAAGTGTTGTTTCTCTCACAAATGTTTGGCTGGAGACCCCCCCCCCCCGTTCTGCCCCATTCCTTTTTCCTCACAGGCACCATAACTATTCTTTATCCTCCCCCCAGGCTCCCCTCTTCCTCCTGTTATGGGATGGATTTCACACACTCTCCAATCACTTTGACTCAGACACAGACTTGTACTTTACAGTTCCCCCTACTCCCTCCACACTCATGTACAGTAACTACCACAGTGCGAGTACCTATATGTAGTAGTATGCACGTACCTTAGTGAGAAACGTGTCCTTACACTCCGCTTCCCTGAGTATGCTAGGAAGGAGGTCATGGTGGGCCCTCTGGGCGCTCAAACTCAAGGTCGGGCCATGCTGACATCACCCCTACAGCGACGTGCGTCACTGTGCCGTGTTGCGAGGAAATATGGCTCACATTCTGCATTCTTCAGTGCTCACCCCTCTGCACGCCTGTGTGTGGTCCGGAGGAGAAGATAAGGAAGGTTGCTTTACCAAGGCAATATGGCATCACTTTTCATCTTCCGTGTCCAAAACTGCAGACACTATGGGGGTTAGGCAGTGTCATGTAATGATTTGTGAGAAATCATGTGGGAAGTTGTTTACCTGAAACCTGAAACCTTACAAAAGTTTTTCAAACTGAGAAGAGAGATTGAATGAGAGATTTCCTGTTACTCTAAGTAATATTACATTTGTGTGCTACTCTTCAAACTTTAACTCTTAATAAACTATCCATATAACCTATAATATACACACTATCCATATTACCTATAATATTCTGATTTGTGCAGCCACTGAGTGTGTCAACACAGTTTCAAAACACTGTTCCTTATTCAAAGGAGGCGAAACTGTAGGCTTAAAGTGTACAGTTAGTGCTCTTTTTGCTAGTGGCACACCCTCTGCCACATCTGAATATTTCAATGGGCTTTTGATGCAGGCACACTGTTGCCTTTCATGCACTTTTACTCACACATACGCATACACACACACACACACACACACCTCATCAATCTTCAAAACTCCATTTGTTTGTTTTTCAAACCCCCTTCTCTATCATGGCTTTCCTTTTGAAATGTATAGTGCTTCAAGAACAGCCTAATATTCTGGCCTCTTAGTTCTCCAAGTGGATGTCCTTGCCTCACATTTTGCTCACTCCGTCGCTGGCTAATTGGACGGATGAAATGTAGTTGGAGGAGGTAGCTTTTGTAAAAATAGACACCTGCTTCACACTCTTTTGGTCTCTTCTCGTCAGTTTCACAATGGTGTCTGAAGTACCTGTCAAGACGGACCCGCTGTGATTCTCTCTGTGGAAGAAAAAGGATAATTGCCCTGAGACTTAGAGCCTATGTTTAAATTGAGTTTTTAGACATCAGTGGGACTATTTTTACTGCCGTAGTTAACCCTTAATGGAAATGTTAACGATCAATCGGCTATAACTTCCATAATACAGGTATCCATAAGCTTCCACATTGGACTGATCATTTTCCTACAAGGGCTCTGATACAGCATACAGCTGTCTAAATGAATTTGCAAAGGATGCAGATCAAGCCTTTGGTGTCATCCAGTGCATTGTTTTAATATTTCGAGAGAGAGAGAAAGAGAGCATTCAGTCGAGGAGGATGGAGGCGGGATGTGTAGATTTATCAGTGTTGTTTACTTCTGATGGGATGTGATATTCTTAGGCATGCTCGTTCTTGCTCTCGAGAACAAAAACATCACTGGGTGAGCTGGACGAGCACATTTGAATTTCAACACATGCGGCTGTATTTTTTATTTTGTTTTGTTTTGTTTTGCTTTTCGCTTTTCAATGCCGTAGCCTACCTACCCGCAGAGTGAAAACTATGATGCGGAAACGCACCTCTCCTCCACCCTGAGTTGCCACATGGTTATTCTTTCTGCCCCCTCGTTAAAGGGGGACACTGTCTGGGTGGCCTTGGACCATTTTATCTCGAGTACTGCAGTGGAAAACGTACAACTGTAGATTCAGCTTTTGTGACAGACACACAGCTCTCCCCTAGCATGTGTATGAGTCAGTGACCATTATCAGGAATGTTCTAGAATCCCTAGCCGGTATGTCTCTTGAATTGTTAATGTTAGCTAATAACTCATTCAGAATTGTTTGGTTCCCTCTTTTGTTGTCTTTGTGTTGATATCATTAGAGCGTATTTGTTCGTGTATTCTGTTAGAGGCCATTAGAGTGCCTGTTATGCCTTTGTGTGACTAAAGGGAAGTGATTGAATCTGATGGCTCCTGTTGGGGTGACTTCATTTCGATCCATGTCTGCGCTCCCACTCGCATTTTGTCTCCGCTACAGCTCCTCGCATTAATGCCACAGCGGATGAATGTATGTTGATGTGACGCGGGGCCCAACATGGCCACGGGTGAGCCCATTTGTGCACAGGCGGTATTTAAGGCAGGGGAGGCAGCCAGGCAGAGAGGAAGGGAGGAAGGGGAAGTCGTCATCCTCTCATCCCGAGAGGCATTGCAGGCAGTAGGACTGCTGCAGGCAGTAGCACTCTGAGTCGCATAGAGTACAATTCTGTACGGCTAACTCCTTAGCTAACTCTGAGTGGCTCTCCCTCTCTTCCACTTCCTCCTCTATCCTCCCCCCTCCCCCGTCCCCTCCTCACCCCACCCCATCCCTGCCCTCTGCCTCCCCGACAAACACCAGCCCTCGTGTCCGTCTAACCCATAACGTCCCCTGCTAACGTCTGAGGCTACCCCGATCGCAGGCACCAGTTATTCAGACGAGTGGGCCGGAGGGGGTCGATTGACCTCTGTGATGTTGATTAATGTCAGGAGGCAGGAGCAGCAGAGAGAGGAGCCCAAGGGGCTCAGTTTAGCCCGTTACCCCCATGCACCTCTCTGGCCGTGTCTCTAGTCCTGTTCTATGTGCGTACATACACACACACACACACACATATACACACACACACAGTCACACATGCACACAAAAAGACAAACCACACTCATTCACTCACTCTCTCACACACATACACACTTACACACATGCACAAAGGAGACACATACATACTCATAAAAAGACATACACATTGATACTCAAACAGACACACACAGTCCCTCACACACTTTCTCTCTCACACACACACAGACACACACACACGCACATACACACACACACGTTTCTCTTCTCCTGACCCGGTGGCAGTGACGGTCCACAGGAATAATTGATTACGAGAGGGCGGCCGTCGAGAGCCAGGCAACCTCGGAAACTCGTTGTGACACGGAAGCCCGCAGGAGTGGTCCTGATGCTGGGCCGAGGTGGCAGCGGCCCCAGGGGAGTGGCAGGGTTCGAGAGAAAGGGAGCGACTGGGAGAGAGAGAGAGAGAGAGAAAGAGAGAGAGAAGGAGAACAAGAGTGAGACAGAGCTGTTTGTGCTGTTTGGCATGGGTGAACTGAGAGCTGACGTTGGTGAAGAAAATAGGGTGTGTTTTCGCTCCTTTCCTCTTTCTCTCTCCTCTCTCTCCTTCTCTCCTTGTTTCTCCTTCTCTCTTATTTTCCCCGTTAAAGGTAATGGCCCTCTGGACAAGCCAGATTTCCGTTGTTGTGGTTTAAGAGATCTCATAACCAAATGAGTTTATGACGAGGAGCTCACACGTTTGCAGTAGTTTTAGATGAAGCTTTATGGAATCTACCTATTGTGGTACACCAGGGAAACATGACAAGAGGCAATACAGTACAATCTACATTGCTGCTTCTGTCCCCCTGGAGTGAAGTGTTTGTATGCACACTATCATATTCTAAAGAATCACTGGTTCAGACAAGATGATGGATTCATAAAGAAAGCATCCAGAGCTTTTCCATTTCACAGGGAGGATAGCAGCAAGCAATAAGACATGAACATGCTATGCAGTGACGCTGTTACAGGGACTGGGAATAGACCAAATACGCTAGATTTATTGTATTTGTGGAATACATAGCTCAGAGTAAATACTGTAAAATTCATTTTGAGAGCATATTTTCATCCTCCTCACAGTGATGGCATGTGTGGTAATTTTCCAATAAATATGAAAAATTATGTTTTGCCACGTGAGTTCATTCTATTTTCACAGTAAGGCCTCAGTTCATTTGGATAGTATACTACAAAAGGAACACATGTAAGACAGAGTTCACTTTAATAAATGAGACTTAAACTTGATTATACACTCTAAATTTCATTCTCCTGTCTCTGATAATGTGACAAAAAAGCATTTCCTCTTGGGGTATAAATCCATTAACACACAAAGTAAGACTAGTACCAATCAAATGGTCCCAAAGTCTCTTAAATGGTCTTTTACAGTGTCAAAAGTTTTAGTTGGAAAAATAAAATGCACCGTTTTATAGCTCAGTCATTTTTTTCCCTTACTCCTTCGAACTTTATGACATGCCAGAGGCCCAGCAGTGAATGATAATTGGTCAAAAGTATTTCAATTTTTTATTATGTCTAAGGAAAAAATGAGATATGTTGTTCTACTGGAGCGGTCACAGGTAGCATCAGACCGATCAGAAGTTTTTTGTGATTTAGTGAAGAATATAAAACTGGCATTGACAGCACAACCCTCCCCACTTTTCTACCCTGCAGGCTTCAAAGCTCGAGCCCACAGTTCAGTCTACAGTGTTTACAACTTCATCTCGTGTGCGTCTTTGTTGACAAGACATTTAACCTCCAAGGCATTTGTCAGTGATTGGCATCATGTTTTGTAGAAGTATGTGTTGCAGTGTTGCCCCTCACAACAGTGTTGAAAACAAGTTGATAAATAGATCTCCTGTTTGCGTTGGTCAGCATCCCAGACATGTTAGTACACTGAAGTCTCGTTTATGTTCAACACTGTGTGGCTCTAGAGTGTGTGTGTGTGTGTGTGTGTGTGTGTGTGGGTGTGTGTGTGTGCATGCATATAGGGGGGAGGGGGGTGGTGTTAGAGAGCTTTCTGCTCATTGGTTTTCTCATACTCCCAGAGACATAGAAAGTATTGTTCTCTATAAACTTCCTCCCTTTCCCCCTTCTCTCTCTCTCTCTCTCCGTTACACTTGCCCTCTGCCTAAACGTCTCTCTCTCTCTCTCTCTTTCCCTCTTTCTCTCGCTCTCTTACTGTCTAACTCACTGTCGAGTGATTGAATGGTCTCTTTTTTTCGCCCATCATTGTGTGCACTTCCTGGGCCCACACGCAGTCAAAAGTCAGTAATCTCCCTGCTGCCACGGTGAGAAGAAAAAGTCCTGTGTAGCCCCTACAATTAGACCCAATCGATGGCTCACCCTGTGGAATCAGTCAAGGCCGTCGCTCAGATGCGCAGGGCTGATAAGTAGGGCCTCCCTGTCTTCACAAGGAGCCCTGGTGGGATGGCTAGTGTGACGGGTCGAGCCCACACAGTCCACCATTACGCTAATATTATGCTTATCCCACCACTCTGTCTTTCTTGCTTACTCTCTCCCTCTCCTTCTCTCTCTCTCTCTCTCACTCTTTCTTTGACTCCTTTCTCTTTCTCTCACTCTGTCTCTCTCTCTCTCTCTCTCTCTCTCTCTCTCTCTCTCTCACACACACACATACACGCTCTCTTTTCCACTTTCTCTGTCATGTGCACACATACACACACACTCTCTCTCAATCATTTTCCTCCACACAACACTAACTACCTTTAAGCTCTTTTGATTGAGATATTAATTTCACTGTCTGCTGGTCTTCAGAAATAGGGATTGTGGCAGGCCGAGGTGAAGGCTGGCGCCTGAGCCGTTGTGGAACAGAGGCATGAATATTCATGTCTCGCCAGGGAAGCGCTGATTGACCAAGGCCGGCCCCTGTGAGCTTCGAGCTTCGTCGGCCTCGTCATTTGTAACCCCGGTCGTGTTTGGTCCTCGTCTCCTCCCCGGATTACCATAATGTGACGGGGCGTTAATGAGGCTGCTACCGGCGTGCCGTTGCGGCGATGGTGGTGGTGTGGGGCTCCTGCCGTTAATTAAACCCACCATGCTGGCAGATTAGGTGTAGGACGCGAACCTTTGTCAAGGCAAGTTTTTAGAGAGGCGCAGGGGCGGACAGGGAAGGTGGGTTGCGGACTAATCCTCACAACTCTCCCGGGGACTGCAAGACTTACGCCTGAGTCTGCGTGTGTGTGTGTGTGTTTATGTGTGTGTGTGTGTGTTTGTGTGTGTGTGTGTGTGTGTGAGGGAAAGAGAGAGAAGGTCACAGATGAAGGAGAGGAAGCTGCATAAGGGTGAGCAGAGGTCTGCTGGAGTGGACCAGCACAGAATCACACAGCGCAGGTCAAAGCTGCAGGCCCTGGTGTCAATATAAATATATTGTGATCTGGCTTGTTTATGTGCAGAATCATAAAAGTCCCTGGTTTTTCCCTGTGTGGACAGGCTTTCCCCTGTGAAGCCATGGTCCTCTTTTATCATCCATAGCAAGGTCTTGGGAAGAGCTGTGGATTTGCATCCTTGCAAAGGCCTTGCACTAAACACTAACAAATCAATATAGTGACATGCCAGCAAGAGGCAGTTAACATGTTTACAGTGGAGAAAGCATCGTATAATGTCTCAGTCAAATTCAGAGATTATATCAAAGCGGAAAAGAGAAAATGACCCAAAGTAGACTAGACAGAACAGATGGAATAACACAAAAGGCTTTCTTAGTTTTTTGTTTTTCCTTTCTGTCCTTTCTCTTTGGGTGATGAGGTAAACGGACATTTTTCTAACCCACTTTCTTCTGCAGCCATATATCTAAGGGCTACTGGCCGTTCCCCTTTTTGGTGAGGGGGAGAGCTTTATAGGGGGTTAGGCACTGACAGATACGATCTGCTCAGTGGATAGAGTTCAGACGATGTCATGTCTTTGATCCATCTCCTACGTAGCTGGACTTCAAGAAAGACCATGTTAAAAAGGGCACTCCATCAAATGTGTGTTTTAGGCTTATTTATGCGGATGAGTTGCCTGTTGTGGCATGTCTGTAAGCATGTTCAGGAACATGTATGCATCCTGCTGCTGTCCACGTTGCTGAGTGTGTGTGTGTGTGTGTGTGTGTGTGTGTGTCTGATTGTATGTGTTGCATGTGTTGTATGTGTGGTATGTGTTATTTGTGTTGGTTGTGCTGTAAGTCATGTTGACTTTTTTTTTAAATGTGGTCACATTTTTAAAAAGGAGCAGTCAGCGTTCCAGGAGGCCTGTGTTCTCATTTTGTGAGTTCGATTGGCGTGTGTGTGTGTGTGTGTGTGTGTGTGTGTGTGTGTTTGATTGCAAGATTATAGTGGGAACCAGGGTGATTGTGATGTTTGGGAGAGTGTGCTTGTCACAGCAGAGTGGTGTTGAGTGCCATCCAAAAATCTTTCCGTTGGGCTACATGAATTTGTCTCCTCCTTCGAGACAGACCAAGGAAATGCACACCTCTTCAAAAAGGGCTAGTATTTTTGGATAGTATTTTTGACAAATAAAATGACAAAGCTTGAAAACACTGAATGTGATTGTTTAAAGATTAGGACATACATTTGAAAGTTATTATGTAGGTGTGGTAATTTTATGCCTAAATCACATAATTTATATTGTTACACTTCAAATACAGTAAAAAGCATTGGAGTGCATTAGTGCATTTTTTGCACTATCATTATTTGTAATTCCTTGTGATTTTATTGTGTCTGGACAGATGCTTCTTTTCAACAAAGGCTATTACTTCTAGTCAAACAAAAGGTTTGAAATGATGGAGGGTTTTGATCTAGCCTTTTATTGTGCAAAACCCATTAAAGCAGAACATCTATCGTTTTGATCATGACAGATTGTTTGTTAGCTTTGCGCATTGAACTGGCTTACCAGCATTCCAGTGGAATGAATTAAAATGGAAATAATTGGCTGCGTTTCACATTGCAGAGTCATTTGAAATGCCACGAGAGGATTGCCCACGAAACACAGGAAACCTCAAAATTGCAAACCCATGGCAAGCAGACTGAAAAATGACTCTGTTAACCCAGTCCCCGCTGGTTCACGCTCCATTGGCTAGATCTCTCCCCCTAAACGGCCATGGCCAGAAATACACTGACACGTGCAAATAAACAAACACTGACATGCAGAGAGATATATAGAGATGGAGAGGGAGAAGGAGAGAAAGAAGGAAAAAGATAGATAGTTAGAGAGAGAGAAAAAGCACCAAAGAGAGACACGCAAAAAAATGATGAATGTACCCAGACTACAGAAACATACACACACACACATACACACACACATGCAAGTATATGCACACATAAATGCAGACATAGCACAGAAACACACACCTACTGTATACAGAACAATACACATGAAAAATACATGAGCACACACTCACACACAAATGCACACACACACACACACCACACTCACACCACACACAAACGCACACACACACACTCACACTCACACACAAACACACACAACACACACACACCACACACAACACACACAAACGCACACACACACACACACACACACACACACACACACACACACACACAGTGTTTCTGGTTCTAATTCCTTCACTCCTCCCCTCCAGAATGTTTTCCACTGGTGGGAAACTCTAAGTGATGATCACTGTGGATTGTGGCCGAGATCCCGGCACGACCGCAGTGGAAAACGTCCTCCAAAAAAAAAAAAAAGAAAAGAAAAAAATGTAAAAGAAAAACTTTTTCGGTCACTCTCCCTACCCCCACCACCACCACTCACTCTCTCTCTCTGTCCTTTCTGTCTCTGAGGTCCTTTAACTGGTCTTGAGTTAGTTCTCTCTGGTCTCCTAAAAAGCCTGTCTCACCACCCATACATCCAGCATCCCCAGGCTTTAGGACATGCAGAGCAAAGACGAAGAAGACGCCCCAGTATTTCTTTTTTTTTTCCCCCTCTGCGCCCCTCCCTCTCCCTTGCTCTCACTCACTCACTCACTCATTTTTTCTCTTTTGGAATGAGGGAGCGTGGAGTCATTAGAGATGTGCTGTTTCTCTTTCAGCTGTTTCACATGAGAATGGCGGCAGTCTCAGTAGGCTTGGGTTTGATTTACTGTAGTACCACTGTGCTGCATTAATGGGGGCTTCAGTTCAATCCCTTTGTGCTAACTCCTTCCTCCCTCCCTTCCTTCTCTCTCTCTCTCTCTCTCTCTCTCTCTATCTCTCTTGTTCAACCCTGAGATGGTCTCTTTCCTTCTTTCTCATTTTTCTTCAACTTGCCCTCTCCCTCCCTCTCTCTCGCTCTATTCCTCTTCCTCTCTGTCTGTATTGCACTCTCTCTCTTTCTCTCTCCTCTCTTTTCTGATTCCCCACTCACTCTTTCTTTCCCTTGCTTCTCTCCTCAGTTGTTCTCTCTTTCTGTCTCTCTCTCTCTCCTTGCTTGCCCTGTCTGTAATAAATACAGTTCTGTGTGCAAGAGGCTCCTCTATCTCTCAGTTTCATTTGCAGGCAAGGGGTATTATCTGACTCCAGACAAATACACAGACACATTGCCTTGAATAGGGGGAGCAAGGAGGGGAAAAAAATGTCGAAGCGCTGCATGATGATTCAGGCGGCTGTTTGTATCCTCTCCTCTTTTTTTCACTGGCGACAAGAGAATGAAGTTTAACACTCAGCTCTTCTAAAATAGGACTCATAGGCCAGTGGTTGTGTGCCCAGCACACATACACACATAGAAATACAGAGAGACACACATGCACATGCTTACACACACACACACACACACACACACACACAGAGCCATCTGCGACTGAGCGGGCAATGCATTCATGGCTTTGGCTTTTGTGGGAAAGTGGGAAAGGGCCAGAGCATGGCCGGGTATCCTGTGACATTCAGCATCTGACGGCTCGCTTTAGCCCAGTAGGCGTCCTGGTATGCCACTCTAAAAGCCTCCGCTAGCCTCGCTGGTCCCCCATCCCCACGCCCACCCCCACCCCACTCTACTCTACCCTACCCCAGCCTCAGCCTTAGCCTTTCCCTTCTTTCCTCCTCCCTCCCTCAACACACCAGCTCCCTCCCCAATTCCCTGAGCCATGCTGGGACAGACTGCAGGCCGCTGGGCAGCTGGCCCTTCTGATGGGGCAATTTATCAAAGCCAGAGAGATGGGGGTGGGTGGAGGCTGTCTGGGAGGGGCTGGGGACACTGGGAGGGGTGGGCAAGTATGGAGTAAGGAGGATGGCGTAGTGTGGTGTGGTTTGAATGGGTGGGAGGGGGCGGGTTAGGTTAGCCTGGCTTTGGCTTTGGTTTTGGGTGGGTGGAGAGGGCAGCACTGCCATGCCGCGATCTTTGAATTTGTTTTGTGGTTAGTTGCGCAACAACAAGGGCGTGTGTGTGTGTGTGTGTGTGTGTGTGTGTGTGTGTGTGTGTGTGTGTTTTATCCATGCTGAGATCACAATGGCCTGAAAGGCCCTTCGCTTCGGCGAGGGCCCCTGTGCTGAAGCCCTGTTGGGGCTGGAGCTCGTGGTGAGCTGGTTGAAAGAAGCAGCCGGGCTGGGTGAATGGGGGACTGGAGAGGGAAAGGGAGAGAGAGAGATAGAGAGAGAGAGCGAGAGCTCTGGCCTGGCTTGTGAAGAGGATGGTGCTGTGATACCCCCACTCAGCCCCGGCAGTCTTTGGCCTGGAGGGTCTTTCCCTCACACTCAGCGGTGGGGAGACAGGTCGTGGGAGGGGTCCCTAGAGTTGGAGCGCCAAGCGTTGCCATGTGGGAACCAAGAAACTAACCCCCATTTTAACACATCCACACACGCGCGCGCACACACACACACACAAACACACTCAGTGCTAAACAGAAGCCCTGCAGCATTCTGTGATTCTCTACAGCCTTAGAAACACACACACACTCACACACACACACACACACGCACACAGTCCTCCCAGGCTCTGCATGACCAGAGGCCTGCTCCACAGCTGCTGGAGGGAAAGAGGGTGTCAGAGAGAAAGAGGGAAAGAAAGGGGGAGAGAGACCCTGGGGTGAATGAATAGTCTGATGAAAGACACCAGTTCAGTATTCAGCCCTGAACCCAACAATGCTGTTTTTCTCCCTTATTTCTCTCTCTCTCTTACTCTCCCTCTCTCTGTCTCTTTCTCTCGTTTATTCTCTCTCTCTCTTTCATTCACTTCATTTATTACTTTCCCTTTGTGTCAGTGCTCGAGATCTCCTGCCGACACTGTAAGAGGCAAAATGTCGATCTCCTGTGTTTGTTTGGGATGCCCCCCCCCCCCCACACACACACACACACATACACACACACACACACACACACACACCACTAACGGGGGCATTTCAGTGGACTCAGCACTGTTGTGTGAGTTTAACCACAGCAGAGAAAGACAGAGGGAAAGGGAAGGAGAGAAGGAGAGATTGAGGGAGTTAGAGAGAAAGAGTGTGCTTTGTGGGGAGGAGGCGGGAATTGACTATGGAAGGGTCCAAATAGAGGAAAACCTCCAAACAGAGTTGAACGAAGTTCAAAATCTACTTTTAGAGAGTGTTATTTACTTTGTTTTTGTTTTTTGTTTGTTTTCTGTGTTTTTTTTTGTTATTTAGTTGGTTTGTTGTTGTTGGTCAAAAGCCCTGTGGTCACCCTGAGATTGCACATGGTGGGCAGCTGAGTGCCGCCCCAGCTGGGGAAATCAAGTGATTGGCCAAGTCGTCTGAGATTGCCGACGCCATCTGCACTTTCAGGCCCCTGTCTGTGCCCTCCAGCGGCTTATGCAAGCCCCACCACACGGCATGGTGCACAGGCCATAAATAGACCTGCCGATGACTGGGAAAGGGGAAAGGCAAGTTGACAAACAGGAGGGCAAGTGTGTGTTGTCATACTAGATGACACATTTTTTTTAATCTGCATCAGGTAATTATGGGTGTGTATGGATGTAGAGTTTATACACAACTATTAAAATGACACACCATATCTTTTGTACATAAAGTGCTCTCGTATGATGTTTTCGTATCTTTCAACAGAAATTTGTCACAGTAGGAGGCTTTGTTGATTTGTTATTTACAGAAGACAATCTACAGGCGGCCGCGTCTCAGACTTTTTCTTGTGCGTTGTCTCAGCCGTTGTGATTCTGGGCGCCTGCGTGAAGAGCGGCGTGTTAGTCATGCCGTCTTGTGGGTTATCCACTCCACTGCACAGGGGGGGAAAGAAAGAGATGAGTGCAGTGCGATGGGAAAGCATCATTAGTAGCCCTCTCTCTCACTCACTTCCTGCAGGGCCTTTTCTTCACAAGTCCTCTTCGCACCCAGAGCTGAACTCCCAAGTGTCCTGGATATGCGTTTGCACTTGGCTCACACCCTCTCCTCTTTGCTTTCCCTTTCTTCTTTTGCTTTTCTCCCCCTCTTCCTTCTTCCTTCTCTGTGCAAGTGTTGTTTTTAACCTCACAACAAGCCAACAGAGCCCCCCCCCCGCCCCCCCAAGGGTCCCAACTGTCCTCTCTGACATTCTGTGTTTTCTTTAAGGCTCGACAAACCACTGCGTCCAACGTGGACGGCGGCCGCACATGTCAAAAGAAAGCTTGCGTGATGCGTTCTGACAGCCCTGGAAATGTCGGGAAGGTAGGACAAGGACTCAAGGCTGTCAAGGCCTGTTGTGGCTCTGACAGTTTTTTTTCTGCTTTGGACTTAATCCAATTAGCAGCGCCGGTTAAAGGGCAATTAGCAAACTCGGAGGTGGGCTGCTAGCATGAATGGGCTTTCGGCGCTCATTCAGTTAGGAGACAGTGTGACTCAGAAACCTCACAAGCACAGCTCACAGGCGTGAGGCGTCAGACTCTTTGGTCTCTGACCGAAAGAAAGTGAAAGTTTCTAACAAGGGACTTTGAGCTAATTCAAATGTGTGACTTTGAATGGAGATGATACTAAACTACCATGAGAAGACAACAACGGGCTCACAGAAAAACCTGAGGTGGATTTCATTCGGATGCGGAGTTTAGCTTTCAGCATTCGGCGTATGCTAGAGGTTGATTTATCGCCTGGTGCGGTGAAGCCAGCCTTTCTAACCACCCTGGAGGCAGCAGGGCCTTGTTTGGAGCCGAATCTGATTCGGCCTCAGTGAGGGAAGTGGGGAAACTCTGTGCTCGGCTGCTCATGCCTGGGATGTATGTCTTCGCAAACACCATGGGTATAAATCGATCACCTGCTGAAATTCAGCAATGAATTTAACTTTGTTTTGGAAAGTGTCGGTAAATCCACACGTATCCTCTCGGACCAGTTGCTGACTGCAGTGAGTAATAGAGTCTGCCTGGGGCCAGAGATTGTGGTGAGTGCTGTTGCCCCATCTCTCCTGGACTCTTAAGCGGAAAGAGAGTATTTGTACTGTGTCCTCTCTGTCTCTGAAGGCTAGATGAAAATAAAAATGGAGGTTGAACTTTGGTCCAGCTGCTGGTAAAAAAAAAAAAAAAAAAAAGAGTGAAAGTAGAATGTAATATTTTAAAGTCAAATGGAAAGATATGTTGTTCCCTCCAGCTCTTAAAACTATTTGAGTCACAGAGAAAGGGACACAAACCCCACCGCCACCACCATACCTGAACCCAGAAGCTTTTAAACCTGCTTCAAGAAGAGTGCAGCAGTAACATATCTCTACTGTTTATTGTCTGTTCAACCCCATCCAGCATCACGTACAATATTAATGGCCCAAACGCACCCGCTCTATGACCTCATCCCCACAGCGTCGCTCCACAGCGCAGGTTTCATTTATGAGACAATGTGGCCACCCATACAAGGCACGAGTCGGACTGTGAAACTGCACACACCTGAGGAAACTCAAACCCACCGCAACTCCCACCAACCTCCCGCCACCTCTTACTTTCTCCCTTCCTTTTGAGTCCTAGTCATTTGGGTGAGAGTCAGGATTGGTATTCATGAATCATCCTGTCACAGTCCTCCGCTGAAGATTTACCTTTTAGAGGGAGTATTAATAATTCAGCTAGCCCCCATCACCATCACCACCACCAGTATCACTATCCCTCGCTTCTGCCTCTTCTCACCCACTTTAGATAGGTGGCGGATGGAAGGAGAGGTGTGAGGGGCACGTTGGTTGAGGAGAGTGCAGTGCCCAGGGCTGTGGAAATCCTCTTGCGCTCTCTTCTTCCCTTCTCGCTCTCTCTCTCTCTCTCTCTTTTTCTCTCTCTTTCAGATGAAAATGAATCACAGTAATTTTTATGTATGCACCACATGTAATGACCCAGGTTCCACTCAGTGTTTGCTGGTGTGCTGAAAAGGGCACGAGGAGGGGAACGTAGGTTTGTTGTGTGAATTATGGATGGGTAGCTGAAGCACACACACAGAGAGAGAGAGAGTAAGAATGAATGTGAGGGAGTATGTGAGAGTGGTGCGCTACACTTATTATTGCCAAGATGAACTTTCAAACCCTGGGCCTGGGGGACCTTTAAACTTTTTTTTTTTGGTTTGCTTTTCTAAATTCCTCACCCCAGCTTCCTCTGAGCACTAAGTGATGACAACCATTCTTTTGCCCGTAAGCTTGCCACCATCACCCCACCCCCAACCTCACCCTCACTCTCTGCTCTCTGGGTGCCTGCAGAGGTGTGAAATCATGATGGGCTTCTGGATAGAAGATTGTGGCTGGTGACACTATTCCATCTTTTTTTTTTGTCTTACGTCATCAGAAATGCAATGTCATGAATTGCAGATGTGAATTGAATAGTGGACTGTGAGCCACTAATGCAATGTTGTGCCAGCTTGGCTTGAACTGCATTATGGCTGTCAAGTAAACACAATGCAGAAAGGCTTTTTGGGTAATGCAGTTTGTAAGAAAGTGTCACACAATTACTGTGATTCAAGCCCAGGAAAGAGATTCCAGTGACATCAAGTGTCACAGCAGATTTATGCTCTTGTAAACATTGTGAGCTTGTAAAGTTTTTTATATGCCTGCTTCACTGGATTGGCCCACTTCCCTGTATGGATTTGTAGCACTCCACTTTTGCTGCCTTGACATAAAACACAAATTTGAGAAAATGTCAGCACCTCTTTAGTCATAACCAACATCCTCAAACATAGACACACAGTGTGTGTGTGTGTATGTGTGTTTGTGTGTGTGTGTGTGTGTGTGTGTGTGTGTGTGTGTGTGTGTGTGTGTGTCTTTGTAGCCATGCAGGATCTTGTAAAAGTAAGCTTGGCTGAATCAGAATGATTGCCATAGCTTGCACCTGCTCCATGCGGCAATAAATTAGTTTAGGAGGAGGGTCAGTGTGTGTGTGTGTATGAACAGGTGCTGGAATTCAGTCTTAAATACCTGAATTGCATTTGTGTTTGTGTCCCGCATGTGTGCATATGTATTCAAGACTTTGTGCATTTGCATAGTGCATGTGTGAGTGCGGGTGCGGGTGCGGGTGCGAAAAAAGAATACTCTTTCAAGTTGACAGACGCCAATGATGTAAACATACGGCATTGATTTAACTTTTCAAGCTGCTTGAAGTCAGGAGAGGGAATTCATCCCCCCAACCTTCCTCCCTTCATCAAAGCCTTCTGCATGGACTGGCAGCTCTTAGCATTTGCCTAGTGCCGGCCTCCTCCACACCGCTGCCGTCTGCATTGGCTTTGCAGTGTCCTACTCCATTAGTGGCTTCAGACATGGGACGCCTAATTCCAACAACTGCGGAACATTTGACTATTAATATTTCATCGTCCCGGACGCAGGCTTAGGCCTTCCTTTCTCTCCCCTGTGTTCACTGACTGTAAGTCTGAGTTTTTACAGTGTTATTGATCACTCACTCAAAGGCCTCTGCCACAGGTTTGTTGTCTCTTGTTGTCTTCTCCTCTCAATACTTTCCATTTGTTTGTGTGTTTTTTTAGGAAATATGTGAGAGCGATATTTGGCTGTTGTGCAGCTTAAGAGCTTTGGCTGGTACATTCTATAAAAAAAAAAAAGAAAAAAGAAAAAGAAGTTAAGAGAAATGTTGAAAGCTGCCCTTTAGTCTCTGGAGAAAGAGGTGAAAAATAACTCTTGAGTGCCTTTGCTCAAATAATTGGTATGAAATTATCCTCCACAGAAGAAATCATTTGACAAGGACACAGGAAGTGTGCCCACGTGAACCTTCACTTTTAAAAATCCTCCATTCAGTCACTGAAAGTGCCCAGAGCATTGAGTCACGTCAGTCTCTCTCACAAAGCCAAGGGGAGAAAAAAAAGCATGAGAGCTTGAGTTATTACCTAAGAAAGTTATTGTGGAAGCCAGAGAGTAGACTCCACATGTGCATTTCTCTTTTTCCTTTTTTCCCTTGATTTTGTTTTTGTTAGGAACCAACTGTAGCATTTAGCAGTGAATGGTTTGGCATCTATTAAGGCTCTTGGGGTTAAAGTGCTTTCATGTCCTGGTGACGCCATTTGCAGAGCTATTGTAGCTATACTAGAGGGAATTTACTGAACACATCAGCAGCTTGTTTACTCATGAGGAAATGCACAGTGTGGGTAAACATTTAGCCACATTTAGATATCTGTGGCTAGCACCTTAGCTGTCCTTGTTGTAGGTTCAGCTCTACCGTGATTTTATATATATATGTACATTTTGTCAGATAAAGCAGACATAGGATAAGTCAAGCGTGATTCAAGGTGCTTGAATCTGATATAATTTTTACTCCATACATGAAATGGGTTTTGCTAAAAGAATTCAAGGATTCAGGTAGACAGTTTCAGAGGTTACTGCTCTCTTTTCACAGGATCGGTTTAGTGCGGTGGATTTACGACGAGGACTGTGTGGAATCTGTGCAGTGTGGCTTTTAAAGCAGCGGGAAATTGACTTGTCATGTCGCTGAGTTGATACATCAAGTTTTATTTTAGCTTTTAGCTTTTTCCTTTTCACCCAGGCTGCAAGTGTTGCCTTTGTTCTGGATTGGCGATTTGTCAAAGTCAGTTGCCGTGTCATGTATGTAAGACCCCCCCCCCCCCCACACACACACACAAGCAGACATACACACACACACACACACACAAAGAATCTTATTGTGTGTGTGTGTGTGTGTGTGTGAGAGAGAGAGAGAGAGAGAGAGAGAGAGTATGTTTTTGTGGTAGACTCTTAAAGGCTGACCAGGTTTATTGGAGGCCAGCTCGACAAAGCACTATGGACCTGTGTCTGTAATAATAAAACACATTTAGCTGCCACAGACGATTACAGCAGAGAAAGACAGGACCCCAACCAGCCGCCCCCCTAATCAGATTCATTTTACCACTTAATTTAATAATGCGGAGTAGACCTATTATTGCCTTTGTCATAATTCTGCTTTATGGTAATCATGACCATTAAACGGTCATGATTTATGAACTGAGGCTCGTCGCTTAAAAGGTGAGGCAGCGAAAGGGAAGAGCGGGTCACCTAATGCACAACTGAATCATAACCCCGTCACGGAATATTAAATATTATGGCGTCAGGCTCTCCGAAGCGAGTCGCAAAAACCCCACCATCTGGGTCCGCCGGCAAAGCCGACCCGTTTTTTGCACAGCCTGATGTTGCAGGGTGTTACAGGATTGGGTTGCCAGTGTCAATGTGAGGGTTGCACAAACACACACGCGTAAAGAGCTCATTAGGCAGAGGGAGGCAGAGACAGGGCTGGGTTGGTGAGTGGTGAGTGACAGGGGGGGGCGCTCAGCAGGGGGACAGGGGGGCCCTCTCTCCACTGCACTGCACCGCACCTCACCCATCCGCTTTAATCAGCCACGTCAAGACAGGAGAAAACTTGAAATGTACACAGACCGTAGAGTGGTTTGTGTGTGTGTGGGCGTGTGTGTATGCCTCTCCCAATAGGCACACATACGCTACACGCACCTACAAACACACGAACACACTCACAAAATCCCCCCTACACACAAACAAGTACAAATACACAAGTAAAGACAGAAATTGCTCTCTCTCTCTCTCTCTATCTCCCTCTGTCTGTCTCTCTCACTTTGTTTTTCTGTACTTTCCATCCCCACTTTTTTAGTGAACCTTGAACTTGTTGACTCTTTCTCTTACTTACAAGACCATCTTAAAAAAGGCCTCCCACTGAGACACTGTCTGTCAAGTCCCGCTTCCCCGGAGGTCCTCTTGTTGTCCTTTGCCACCTCACATCACACCCTTTGCCCTACATCCCTCTCCTTAGCCACTTCACCTGTGTCTGGATCCAGATTTACACAGACCACAGTCTAGGCAGCAGAAGCAGCAGCAACATCCATCCTCGCTGTCGCCCACACAGTTATCTCCAACTTGAGGCGAGTTTCTCTTAATCCGTGCTGACGTGACTTGAAGAGCTAGATGCTGGCCTGTCTCTATACAAGTCAATAACCTGCACTCCCCTCTTTAAGCAAACATTCATCAACGCTATCGATTTCCTCAGGGCTATCAAACCTGCACGCCAAAGAGCCATCGGATACATTTTAATGATGTTTGGGCACAGATTATCTGTGCAGCGTGTCTTCTTCTCTCAGTGCGGTTGGATACGTATCACAACGAATGAACGCTGACCGGCTTTGCTGGCTCTGATCAATAGTCTTCCATTTGAGCTAAGAAACGCCTGAGTGATGGAGCCAGCGGCAGCCATGTGTGCAACGGATGCATCCTTTAATCTCATCAGAATTTCTGGGTTTGACTTCTCTGGTCTGGTAATCAAGAGTGTTAGTCAAGTGTGTCATTTGTTTGACAGAAGTCTACTAACATCATTCATTGGTTCATGATGAAGTCACCACAGTTTACAAAGGCAACTGTGGTTGATGACAAATCTCTGCCCGCTGTTCAAGGAATGATACACATACAGAGACAGAGAGACAGAGAGAGAGAAAACAAAGAGAGAGAGAGAGAGAAAGAGAGACTTACTGGCATTATTTTTATTGGCCTTTCTCACAACCTATTTTTATTGATTAAGGTTTGTTTGGTTGTTTACAAGCTTTGGGAATACAAATGCTGGTCAATGAAGCAAATATTGATTTGAATATAAGTGGCAATGAAAGAGAGGAAGATGTGAAAAAAAGAAAGAAAGCAAGAAAACTGTGAAAAGGGATGAAAGGAGAGAGCAGAGAGAAGTAATGATGTGGGAGGATAACAGACAGACACACACACACACAAACACACACACACAGAGAGAGAGAGAGAGAAATCCTGAGCTAATTGTCCCTCTTAAATAAACAGGAGCTGAAAGAGCACTGAGCTTTATGATCTTCTCTTTTTTGTCTTTTGAGAGGAGTGTGATTGGTGGGAGAGTTTATTATTAGTGGCCAGAAGTGTTGGGCCCCCGGAGCAGAGGCCACCGGCTGGATAATAGGCTTTTGTCTGTGTGTGTGTGTGTGTGTGTGTGTGTCTCTCTGTGTGTGTGTGTGTGTGTGTGTCCATTGGGGGTCCCTTACCAGGGCATCTAAAAACACCAAGGGGCTTTGTGGTAGCTGCTCCCCATGCCTCTGACTGTGTGACCCGCGATGCTGCTCCAGCCCCAGTGCAATCTCACTGGTGTTTATGAGACTGAAAGGGCAGCTAATGATTGTGATGAGAAGGCCATCAGCGGAGAGATGAGCAGAGCACTTTCCCTCTGTTGCTAAGGAAACCAGAAGAGTGTGGAAAAGTGGCAGTGTGCAAAGATGGAGGGGAGAAAAAAATCAAGCGAATCAAAAATAGAGGAACTTTTCTCACACACGCACACACACACACATGCACGCGCATACACACGCACACACACACGCGCGGTATATACATACTGTATGAAAGAGCGAGAGAACTTTATGAAGGATCCATCTATAATAAATAACTCACGCTTGCGATGATATGAAATCCTTCTGTTTGCCACATAGTTTTGTTTTGCTCCCTGGTGTGTCAAAGATATTGAATATTAAAGATGAATATTTTAATTGTAATGCGGGCGGAAGAAACACAAAAATTAATCAGTGGCTGTCAGTTATACTGTAAAAACAGACCCCTTTGAATTTCCTCATAGCAACTATTGAAAACACTTAAGAAAAAAGTGTGGCACTTCAACCCAACATGCTGAAAGCGAACACGCTAATGAGATCACTTTCAGCGCAGTTCTGTGATGTCTCTTTCTCCCTTCTGTTTTGTATGGTCCTGGTTTTCTTTTTCACGTCAGCTCTCATTCAATCCCAGCCCAGTCTCACTCCTACTCCACAGGGCTGTTGTGTTTTTTCCTAGAGGGAGATTCATGCTTGTCTTTGACAGGCAGAAAAATCCAGATGATTGAAAACAAGTTGAAGAAGGCCATCCTCTCTTCCTCAGTCTAATTACAAGCATTTATTTGTCTACAGAGAACAGACATTTTTTTTGTTGCCAACGTCAACATAGCCTACTCTAAACAATCAAAACACAACTATTTAGCAACAGAGGGCTCAGAACAAGGCAACACACATTAGCCAAGCTCACAGACCCGCCATGAGAATAAGAGGTTAAGTTCAAAAGCCTCAGAAGGCCTCACAAGAACACAGTAGACCACTAAATGAGCACATATATATCTAACCTGTTAAAGAGGTGCTGTCATCCTCAGAGTTTTTTCTCGTTTTTTTTTTTGTTTTTTTTTGCACGGCCTTTGGCACAAAGGTCCAGAATTAAAGCACTGGGTTGTGACCTCTTATTACCGCCCGCGCTGCAAATAGGTGAGTGCCCTGCTGAAATGAATGGGGTGGTAAAGTGTGTAAATTGAAATTAAACTCTTAATTGTAGCCATTAGCTTGGTTTTCCACCCAACGGGGGAGTTGGAGGACAGCTCTGTGCACATTAAGGCCCCTCCCCCTCCACACACACACACACATACGCACACATGCACACTAAAAAGGTTTTCCTGTTGGCAGAGTGCTCTTAAATAGCAGCACTGGAAGGATGCAATTTAGGGTGCCGTGTGAGTCAGTGTGTTTTGAAAGGGGGGGTCAAAATGGCTGCCACAGAAATGGGAGAACGACAGGTTGTGACAGGGGCACTTTGGCGGTGCTAAGCCTGGCGGTGGCCTGCGTGAGGTCTCTGGCTCCGCGTTCTGAAGCTCCCCCCGTCCACATGGTCCACGTGCACCTCGTTGGAGCCGCTTGCCTTGCTACACAGCCACGGGAGCTTAAAGGCCTGTCAGCGGGGGCCTCGGACTCAAAGATAGTAACACCAGGAGGCATGTGGTCTCTGATCAGTGCCTCACACACACCACACACAGCACACACACTCCTCCACCAGACCCACAGGGCTCTCTGTGCAACCGCGCTGGCCCACAGAAAGGGGATCACGTTGTCCTGAGCTGGGAGGCATGCCGTGGCGGTCCGGGAGAATCGAGGTGCTAATGAGAGAAACAGACTTCCAGTTTTTTTTTTTTTCTTTTTTTGAAACAGAAAGAAGGGTTGGGGGAGGCCCCTGTAAATTACATCCAGTCATCAGAAAGCTGGCTTTGACCTGATTGAGTGTGAACTCCGCTAAAGCAGCAGGAGACCTTTTTCTTCTTCCCACCCCTCCTCTGTGGCGGGCTAAACACATTACACAGACCTGGCTCCCCTCTCTTTCCTTGCCTTTCATCAGATAAGATGCAGGGATGCCTAATGAGCAACGCTTTTAGTAGATGATTCATAATCGCTGATCTGGGAGTCAACTTTTAAGAGATTGATCCGACTCCACCGGGGTCAATATCCCATAAATATGTTGCGTCAAGCCTGGCCTGTCTCCTTGTAGTGTTTTCATAAGCAGGGGAGACCTGCTTTTTACTCAGGAAATGTGGATCCTCCAATGCAGTATTTATGCTGAGCAAATCTAATCTTGTCGCAGTATAGCACAAGATGTCAGCTTGATTTTTCAGACCTTGAGTGTGGATATGGCTCTCGTATGCTGTGGCCCTTCAGCATAGATAATGGCGTCACTTGGTGTGCAAGTCATGTCTCATTGCCTTTACAAGTGAGATCAACCTTTAGTGAATATGTGTGGTGATTGTGGGTTTTCTCTGCAATATTTATGTTATGCTTTTTTTAGCACAATGTACAGTACCCATATCCATGCATTCGTACACATAGACTGTACATAGCTTGCCCCTGTCGATTCAGACACGACTGCATTCCATGTATATTTATTGGAAACATATATAAGTGGATTCAGACATTTCTATTTTCATATTTCAACCAATGTACTCTAGAGAAAAACAGACACCCTGAAAACAACGTGAGAGACCTTCCCAAGTGAAAGTTTTTTCCTTTTCACCTGAGCAGCATTTGTACCATTTCCCACAACAGCATCTATTCGATGGGTAGCGTATTTGCAGCCTCTGCCTTGCTTTTCCGTTTGAGCTTCCAAAAGGCACCCAGGAGAAAATGCATTCAAACTTACTCAAAGAAAATACAGATGCAGACCCAGGCAAGAGCATGATGGAAAGAGAGAGAGAGAAGCATTCACAGACTGACTCTTTCCTCCACCAGGCTGTGAGGATAGTGATCAAGCATTTCTCCAGCCAGCTTTCAGCCCAACTCCAGTGATTTTAAATGTTCCTGCAACTAGGCGCCTATGAGAGATGGTTACGATAATACATCACTTTGCAGAACTGCTGAACATATATTACACTGCTAGGATCAATGATCGCCACCACCCCGGGGAAATGTAAATAGCGTTATGCCCATACACTTTTCCAGAACAGGGTTTTTTGAAGTGTAGATTACGTTTTGAGTGAGTTAGATGTGAATTTTGAGGTTAAGCGAAGGATATATATATATTTTTTTACTTCGACTGGAAATCTCTGAACATGCTCCATTTCCTCGCAGGCAGATGGTGAGAACTCGTTTCTCTTCTCAGAGGTGCTTCATGGTTCATGCAATATAGATTAAGCAGTTACCACTGTTTGGAAGGGAAGCAGGAGCTGTGCTAAATTTGCGTCTATTAATTGTAGACTTGGGGTTGAATAAGTGCACATTTTACAGATTTATCTCTCACTCAGCAGTTGTTTACACAACTGTAAACAAGTCTGGAATCATTTTGACAGACAAATATGTGAAGTGCCAAGTCAGAGAGCAGAAATGCAAAAAAAAAAAGAAAATCAACAAATCACTTTCATGGTCGATCTCTGGAGAGATTTTTTATAGTTTATGTTTGGCCATAATGGTGGGCTTTCCAAGGGTTGTCTGATATGCAAGTGTCTGTAATCATTTTACAAGCAGAAAAGGAATTATCAGAGATGATTTCTCTCAGTCAGCTGATCACCCCCATTCCCTCAGTGACTTGATTTAGCAACCAACAACAAAGAGCTTTGCAGAACTTGATTTTCCACATTCTGCAGCAAAGAATATCCCAACTTGGTAGATAGGGTAAACAAATATCTTTCAGTGTGCAGTGATCACCTTTGTTTATCTGCAGTTTCTGAACATGCAACCCACCAGCACCTAGTTTCAAGACACATCGGTTAGTGCCGAGGGAGTTTGTTGTTTTTTTCCAGCACATCCTGACATGGGTAATAACAAACACTAGAGGTCCACATAAACAAAACCACTTAACTGTATGAGGAGTACAGTATAATAAATTGACACCGCACAGAACTCTATGGACGAAACTCTGGGAGTCCAGATGCTGGTTAACTCGCTTGCTTACTGGAAAAGACGTAACTCATTTCACTGGTGTGTTGTTTCAACTACTTCTGCCTACCTACTCTTGCACATGAATTTCCCCCGACCTAATTATGCATTGCCATATGCTCCTGAAGGTTGTCCTCTTGAGTTACTGAAGTGGCAGTAGCCAGACTCAGCTAGGAGAGGGGGGGTGGCAGTGATGGGCACCTGGTCATCGTCAGCTCGTCAGCAACACTCATGAGAACCAACATCTCGTATATCACACGCTAGCCCCACGTAATGGGGGAGTAAAAGAAAGTAATGATCTGTGCTCACTGGACAGCCGGCCCTTGCTCAGCCTTCATTCCAAAGCATCAACCGATTGCTTTTGCTAATTAAATCCACTGCAGTGTACTGTACAATGGCATTCAATATCAAATGAATTTTCTGGGACAAATGTATTATTAATTGTGGAGGGTGGGGAGAGATAGGAATCGTTTCCTACTGATATGTGAAATACGGAGATAAAAATACTTCTCTGGTTGCACCAGCCAGCAGGATGTATAATGTATTAACAGCTAACATGGTGTTCTCTCTCTCTCTCTCTCTCTCTTTGTCTTTCATTTTTCCCCCTTGCATTGGTGTGACCCGATGACTCCCATTAACTCATGGCTTTATCACAGGTAAGAAATATAATTAATATCTGATTATAATTCCTGATGCCTGAGCTGAATGGTCAACTATTCTAGTATGGCAGTATGTATTTTTCATAGGCCCTCTAATTTGTGGTGAAATGTTGTAAGAGAGACAGGAATGACCATTAAAGTTTCATGCCTTTTGATAAATGGTGATGCATAAATTAGAGTCCAACTATTCTTGGGTTGGTATTCATCACAAAAGCCACGCTAAGTGTCAGGAAGCACAGATAGAAGTTTTTGGCAGCGAACGCCGCGTGTGACTGAAGACAAATATGAATCCACACAGAGGTGAGTGAGTGGCTCACTTTAAAAGGTCAGGCAAACAGTCCAGCGGAGGAGTGAAATGGATTTAGAGAGTGTAATGAACTTGGAAGGTTTTGCCAGTATAGGACAGCACAGGCTGCCCACCCCCACCTCTCCGTCTCAATGGAGCTCCAACGAAACTCCATTACCAAGGTATTGTGTTAAAGAGTGAAACCTTCCATCCACTGCATTTGATTTGTTGGAAACTATCACATAATCTAATTTCAAGCGGCCATTTTTTTCCCCTTCTTGCAAGTCGTCACGGCTAAACTCGTTCGCTGAGGCACTCTCAAGCAAAAGCAATCCTCCACCTTCCTCCCTCCATTTTCAATTCCTATTGTGCTCCATCCCCAGTGGCAGCTTGGCAGCCCTCCAGAGATCCTGTGGGGACACAGCTTTACCTTTTCCCAGGCATCGTGTCGGTGTGATGCCACTTCCAGAGAGCCGCCACGACTGGCCTTTGCTCTGCTGGAGAGACACACATCTTTATTTTTGCTTGATCGCCTCGTGGTGCTCCAGCAGCTGTGTCGGTGTCAGGGCGTTCATCATCCTGCCCATCGTGTACACCGAGGGAGAGAGGGAGGGGGATGTGGTGGGGGTGGGGAGGGGTATGGGGGTCAGGGGGTAATACACATTGGTAGGTCTGTGCGCTGACATTTTGGGTAGGGTTGTGTTTAGGGTTGGTTGTCAGGTGTGGTGGTTGAGCAAGGTTGATTAATATGCAAAGGCAATGCTCTTAGCATGATCTGGAAATTTGCCTGGAACCTGGGTGTCTGTTTTCGTTTGGGATTTTAGCCGTCAGAATAACTCTCACAGTCCAGTTAGTCCGGGCTCCTGGGGAAACTCAAGTAATTAACAGAGAGAAAGGAAAAGAATAAATGTGTATATATAGACTGTATGTACTGTATGTGTAATTGGAAGTGTATAGATTCCCAGGAATGATGTCATTGGACACTGGACAGCTTGTCCTCGCAATGGAAGCCTAATTAAAGGGATAGCATATTTTTCAGGGTTCCTTTGGGGATAGCACGAATAAAGAGAAATAAAGTAGACAAAAGAAAGACAGCGGAAAGAAAGAGAAAGAGGGAGACAGAGAGAGAGAGAATATTTTTAGCGTCAATTTTAGAAAATTGGCCCGGAGCTCTCAAACTGTGGTCAGTGTGAGGAGCAGGGGCCTCCGGAGACCTCCGTATGCCACTGTTATCCCACATTGTTAGCTTGATCACGTCCCCAGCCACCCGTTTACACTGTCTTTAGGCTTAACGATGTAGTGATGCCCCAACGAATGTCTCAAACCAATGCCAGTGTCCTGGCTAATTGTCCTTAGTTTTCTCCAGATGTTAGGAGAGGAACTAGTGCATATAATTTGCCACACTCTACCAGCTGTGTATGTGCCCGTGTGTGTGACATAAGTTATCCATCAGTCATCCATCAGATGTAATAATCATACTGATATTTCTTTGGTGGGTTTTGATGGGTTTTATCTCACTAGAAACATTTTCAGAACTTTACTGCAAAGTACCACTCAATTGTTGCGTTGTCCCCTCATTGATTAAGCAGGATGGTGGCCATGAAATAAAAATTCCTTAGAAGAACTGGACCCTTGAAAGAGAACAAGATGAGTACAAATCACCCGCCATCAAGGTTTTTTTTTTTTTTTCTTAAGAGTGGAAACCGTCTGCTGAGGGCAAATATGCATTATACACGAGCATCTAATTGACAGTGTCTGCTGCATTAATGAGGGTCGCGGGTTAACTCGCAGAGCCCACCACTGCCCCCAAGCCCTGCATGAGTGTGATGGCGGTGGAGTGGCTGTAACTTCTCACTGGCGTTAGTATGCGACTGATTGAAGTGGTGCACTAACAGACTGGACCATGATTATTAATGCCCCATGAAGACCACTCTGTCACTCTTGTCATTTGCGTAGTCTGTGGAATGAAGAGTGCGCAGAGGGGGGTAAAATGGATCTGTATGAGGGGAATAAGACTGAGATTAGAAAATAGTAGTTGTGAAAATCCTGTGACATTGTTATTGTCATCACACTGTGATATAAATCAAAGTTCATGTTGTAAAGCCCCTGACCACCACCTGACCACCTGTCATAGGACTGTCAGTTCAGGTTATCATTACGTTGTCACACTGTCACATTACGTTGTCGCATAGTTTGTTTCTGTGTGGTCAGGCACTTCAGTGACTTTGGGTCAACTACAGTGTTAAAGCGAGCCATGCCTCTTCTCTCTGTTCCCCAAGAAAGTTTATCAAGATAATTAATATGAGCCTTCGCTGGCCCAGCTGCACCCCAGGTGACGCAGATGTCAGCACCAATAATGAATGCGGGCCAGGCGGCGCCAGAGATGTCCACGCACGTGTGTGTGTGTGTGAACGTGTGTGTGTATGTGTGTGTGTGTGTGCCAGTGTATGTGTGTGAGAGTGTGTGTCTGCATGTGTGTGAGTGTGTGTGTGTGCCAGTGTGTGTGTGCCTGTGTGTGTGTGTGTGTTTGTATGCCCCCTTGGGTCTGTGAAAACATAGCTCTCCCCAGGTGATGGCGGCGGTGGTGGCAGCAGCACGGCCAACTGGTCCACCACAGAGGGAAAGGGAGAGGGAGAGAGTTTTGGGGGGGATAGAGGACAAGGAAGTGTGTGTGTGTGTGTGTGTGTGTGTGTGTGTTGTTGGGGGACGGGGGGGGGGGAGTAGTTGCAATGTAGATTTTGGGACATGGCTGGAAACACGGAAGGCTCACTGACCCATGACTGCAGTTCAATTTGCATTTGCAAATTACACCTGCTCTCCCATCCAACCCCCTACCATTCCCACACCCCCATGCCCCCTCCCCAAACACTCACACTCACACACACACACACACACACACAGACATACACTTACACTCTCACACTGCTCACTGCTGGCACTCTCACTGCCAGCGGCCCAGGCCAGCGAGGGAAAGTTGTTGGCGGTGTTATTGCACATTTCGCTGAAATATTAAAGCGGCCCGGTGTGGCACAGGGGAGCAGGCTGAGGCCCACCAGCTAGTCCCAGAGCTCATCAAATATAGAATCCAGCAGGAGGGGGCAGCAGCCTGAGGGGCTGGAGGTTGGTGGGAGGGAGGTGGAGGGAAGTGGTGGTGGTGGTGGTGGTGGTGATGGAGGGGGGAGGTGGGAAGGGACCTGGGGGGGGGGGGGGTGGTAGTGGAGGGGTGGAGCAGGGTTGTAGGGGTTTCTACCACCCACTCTGTAATGAGTCTGACCCAAGAGCCTGACCCCTCTCCTAATGCACCATGACTGTCAAGAGTCCAGGAGTCTTTAACCGCACCCCCCCAACACACACACACACACACACACACACACACACACACACACACACACACACACACACACACACACACACACAACCCTTCACCCTCCTCCTCTAAAGGCTACATCCTCAGCCAGCCTCAATCCATGTATCTACTTCCACTGTTTGGAGAGCTTTGACCAGCCAGCTTTGTTAGGGATGTCTAAACAAGAGCAAGGTCTGGTTTCTGTTCCAGCCACTTGACTGGTTTAGAGGAGGAGGTGGGCAGGGGGGAGAGGGAGAGGGAGGGCGGTGTGTTTGTGGCTAATGCATATCCGCAAGCTTAGGCTTGGAGGAGGCTCTAGGCCTGGATTTTGTCATATGTTCCCATTATTCCAAAGTTGCTATTGATAAGCTAACTTCAGTCTTTCACATAGGTACAGGTATGTATATGCATGCATGTGTAACAGTGTATTATATGCACCACTATATATATGTATGTATATGTGTATATATATGTGTGTGTGTATATGTGTGTGTGTTTGTGTATATATATATGTACATATATGTTATATATTATATATATATATTATATAGCTTATTCACTTTGAATTGGCCTTCGCAACATTCGGAGATCAGTGAGTTCTGTACAATGACCGGCATCAGTTGCAACAGGGTTTTTGCTTCAAATTCACAGCTGCATATCATTCCGTGAGTAGAGATCATTCATTTATCACAAGGGAATTTTATTGACAGTGACAGGAGATCAGCTGTGTGATTTTTTATAAGTTAAAGGTGCGTTTGAGGAAGCCGTGAAACGGAGTTACAAATTAAATATGCATTGCACATGCACAGCGAGAAACAATGGAGACTTTTCATAATCACTGTTGAAATACATACAGATGCTTCATATGCAAAATGCCTCTCTCTTACTGTACTGCATATTCCAACCATAAACATAATTAGATTTTTTTCACATATACACTGATCAGCGGCTTCCCTTGGTGAGTTTTTCTCAGTCATATATTCAGCAGAGATTTCGAGACTGAAAACTCATTTGGCTCCCGTCATCTTTGGGGTGTAGTTCATGAAGTGCAATCGGCAGTGAGAGTGGGTAAATGATTGGCTGTTTGTATGATAGCTCCCATGTTTGTTTTCATACTGGTAGGGGCTGTCAAGGTCCCTGTGAGCTCTTTGAAGTTGAGAATGAGCTTTATTTGTGAATGTGAATTAACAAATAGGCAATGCAATTATCACTCAAGAAGATTATTCTCCTCTATCAGCGGGGAATACATAAGAGCTGGGCATGCGTTTTCATGGGGTTTCCTTTGAATAATTTCCATAATTAGGACCAGGAGTAAGATAACAACTTCATGTAGCCCTAAGTACACTTCAAAGGGATAATAGACTTTGAAGGGAACATGTCGTTCACTTTTCCACGTTATTCCTACCCCAACTACCAGTTCTGAATTAAAGCATGTTCTTTCTTTCAGGCAAATTTAGTACTTGAGTCTTAACAAACACACACACACACTCACACGCACACACACACAAACACCATAAAACAGTTTTGGTTTTCAGCTCTTTTTATGCAAAGAGTGTGTTTTGCCATTTAATGTTTTATGCAGAAAGCCAAAGCAAACCATTAAGCCACCACCTATGAGCAGAAGCAGAGGCTTGTTGTGGAATTCATGTAAAAATGCTTTTGCCATCTGTAACTGCATTTGATCCGTGGAAGTGCTTACTGATGTCATGAGCAGTGTGTCAGAGCATGTTTGTGTATACTTTAGCCACCAGCCGAATCTGACCTTGGCTAAAGCAGGGAATAAAATGGGGGGGAGGGGGGAGGGCTTTGAGAAATTCTATGGGAGGAGGGGGGAAAAACACATCTCCCAAATGTAAAAGCTGAATCAAAGGTCTGTGTATGTGCTGCTGGTTTCATCTGCTTTTGACACAGTTGCATAGGCTGCAAGGCGGAAATGGAAATCTTGCTTTGGCATAGCAAACCCAGTGAACCTCTACATACTCACAGGCGTTTCTGCCAGAGTGAATAGACCATGGGAAATAAAAGATGAAAGATCCTTTTTTTGTGAATTATTTAACATGTGTAATTTGCACCGCGTGTCGCCCCAAAAAAGCAAGTGTTTTGGCTGTGGGTAGGTCGTGCCTTCATTGTTCATGTACAACACATGCAGAGCATTGCTATCTCTTTCCTCTTCCTCCTCCTCCTCTCCTCCTCCTCCCCTTGGTCTCTGCCGCACTGGCCCCCTGTGCTCCTGTCTGGTAATGTGAGGGATATTGCTCAAGGGAGTGGTGACAACGAGGTGCTGCTGGGCCTGCAGCTGCAGTCCCCACCTCCTCCATCACCTCCCTCCTCCTCCATCACCTCCTCCATCTCCTCTCGTCTTCCTTCATCTCCATTACCTACGCCCGCTCCTCTTGATTCGCGGCAGACACCAGAGTCTAGGGAATGTGGAGCGCCTTGATGTGTTTTCTGCATGTTTCCTGTGTGTGTGCTTTCTACGTTGACTCGATAGGGGTTTCTTATTTTTGCAAGAGTGGGAATGGATATGGGGTTTTTATATGTGGATGTCTACCAGTGAAGGAAATGAGCACCAAAGCAGTACATAGCAGTTCTGCCCTCACAATTTTTAAAAAAAATTCTCTTCTGTTTATTTTCACCTCAGTTCAGCTTGGATGGAAATATATTGACGGTGCCACAAAGTTAGCCGGTACTGAAACTGAGAAAGTCAAACTGAAAAAAAAAAAAAACAAAGAAAAAAAGAAAAATGTATTTTAGGCTGCATATGATTGTGGAAAGGCTCATTTAACTGATTATTGTGAGGGTTGTGTGTGTGTTTGTTTCTCCCAGCGCCTGTAATTAGTCCCTTTAACTTATAAGCATGTTCAGTCTTTGTACTGCTTTGTTGCTCAGTGGTCCAAGAGCATCGTTAATCAAATCACGCTCTCAGGAGAGTACAATTAGGATGAGGTATTTGTCTTTGTGTTTTGTGTGTGTGTGTGTGTGTGTGTGTGAATCAATGTGAATGTGGGGCACGGATGCATCTGTGTATATGAGTGTGTGTGTGTGTGTGTGTGTGTGTGTATGTGTATGTGTGTGTGTGTGTGTTGTCTGAAACCCGTGCACTCTCCCAAAAGAGCTTGGCCCATGCACTTCTTCCCGATATTCTTCAGCAGCATATATATATATATATATATAATATAACACACACACACACACACACACTATATCCTTTCAGTAACACATATTTGATCCCTGGCTCCTGAATCCCTTCTCAACCCCAGCCCCACATGATTAGACTCTGCAGCCCTTGCACTCTTGACCGCCTTCAGCCACTGGCAGAGGGCAGAGTGTTCCAGGCAGAGAAGGTGAGGTGTGGGAGCGTGGCGGAGAGAGGATGGAGAGGGTGTGTGTGGGCAGGGGAGGGGGGTGGACTAAGCTACTTCCCCCAGGGAGAGGAGAGGAGAGATGTTGAAAGGAGAAAGCTTCAGAGGCTGGCGCACTGACACCTCACTGACCTGCCTCCTCTAATCCCTAAGTGCCTTGAGAGGCAGTGGTGTCATTTAACCTCTGAACTCACGGCGACTGCTGCCCGAACTTCAGCACAGCTTTATATAAGGGTGAACCTTAAACGCACCCCTAAGCCAACTGCCCCCCCACCTCTCTGAGAAGATGGGGTCGAAGAGATGCTGGAGGACAGAGGACATTTTTGATTGCTATTCTCACCTCTCCCTTCAGGCTCCTCATACTTGTCGTTTGGGTTTGGGAGGCATGTGCTCCCTCCGGGGATGTCTGCTGTGATCCTGGGAAGTAATGATGTGGCGTCCTATTATCGCCACTCTCATGGGTCACACACACACACACACACACACACACACACACACAGACATGTACTCAAACACATATACAGTACATACAAAAAAATCTATGTTGTCATTCTAAATGGGGTTTATGTCTTGGCCTGGTGTCATTCCTTACACACTAAGAGGGTTGGTATGAAAGGACTTGGTCCTTTACTGAGACTTTCAACCTCTCCCTTAGGAGCTCACCCATCTAGGGCTGCACCACTCTGCATTCTCCTCCTGAGCTCACAGGCTCACAAACCTTTACGAGAACCAAAGAGAATTCATCTCAGGCTGGCTGTAACGAGCGAATGTGGTTTTCATCGGCCTGGCAGTCTGATATCGTTTCGTTTCCACACAGCACCTCTGCCCGGCTTATAATGTAGTAAATAGGGCTTTTTGAATGAAACGACAAAACAAAGAGAACCAGAGACATGTTGGTCATAAACATGTGACCCCACCCCCCTTCACCAACATGCTTTAAGAGCTGAAGGACTGTGTATTATTTGCATGACACAGGGTATATGTTCTTGTTTACATCTCCCCAAAACATTAATCCTCTCAACATACACAAGAGATGAAATAAATCTCAATCCTGTGTAAGCATTTATGCATAGCATTGATTTACGCCTCTTGCAGATAGTCATACATTAAAGTCATTCATCACACACAATCCTGCTTGTGTTTATTCCCAGTCAAGAGGTTATGTGGAGACCGTGATGTAAATCAGGGCTAGTATATAACAGACATATAGTGGTAGCTGTTGTATGTTACATAGAAGGCTGTTTAACCTTGGCCTGAGGGATGATGTGGGGGCCGCAGCCCAAGAGTATGAACCTCAGTCAGGGCTGAGAAGCAGTTGGTTTGTCCCTGGGGGCGACCCTGTGTGTGTGGGAGAATTCCCAGACGTGATCCCCGTTCCACATTTAACACCCTCCATCTGTGGTTGTGAGTGCGAGGCCTTGTGAGCCAATCACGGTTTGTGATTGGACTTTAATCGCAAGCAGATTTCCTACCCCACATCCTGTCACAGGTGCTATTAGATATTTGGATGCAGCCATGATGTACAAACAGCAGGGTGTTTTTTTTTTCTTCCATTTTTTTTTTCTGAAAATCTTTGCTGTCCGAGTGCATATGTCTGCTGTTGACACTTAACACAAGAGGCTACTGGGAAATCAGTTCGGACATCTGACAGTGGTAGAGGTAATATAAGAGCTGACTACAGCATATTGATCTGTGGCAGAGCCGAAATTGAGGAAATAAGAAAAGAAAATGACTTTGTGGCCTTTCAATATTGTAGAAGCATCTCAAAAGGCAGGAAGTTAAGCATGTTTGTGTGCTCAGAAATCACATTGGATTTTTATATTGTATTTTGGCTGGGGACCTTGATTTGGGGCTTTGTGGTAAATCATACAAACAGCAAATTGTCACAGGCCTACACACCGGGCGCGTGGGCTGTTTTCATTCGGTTTATCTGATGTGTCCTTGGATGTGCTTCAAAGCGTAGGCGTGCTCTTTGTTCCGAGAAAGCGTGGGTTATGATATCAAAAGGTATAGTGGGTTTCACTGATAAGTCGGGCCGTGTCTGTTGCTGCTCTCACGCCGATTGGTATATGCTAAACTCAAGCTTTTTTTTTTTTTTTTTGGTCAAAAGCTGGCTTTCTAGACTCACTTTCTATGTGATATTCGCAATTCAAATGAGGCGCTCCTCTGCAGCAACAGCTCAATAAAAAAAGCCAGGCTTCCAATAAAAAGGAGAACCAGGCAACACCCAAGGCAAATGCATCAGGCTGAAACGTATGACAAACAAAAAGAGTATGATTTGGTCCACTAGCCCAGTATAGATGACCCTCTTTCTACCAGTTACTCTCGTTTGACCTACGGATGAATCATACATTTCATTTGTGGCTGACTGAAGTGGAGGGAAGTGGGACATCTTATCAGACTTTATTTACCCATCTATAGAGCCTTAACATGAGGCTTTGAGGTTCCAGTGTTGGGCCCTCCTGGGCTGTGACCTGAAGGGCATGATGATTTATTCATGAGTGAGTCAGAGGGACGACGGTATCCTTTTCCTCCCCATTGAGGAGCGCATGGCAGAGGATGCTGCTTCTCTCTTCTCTTCTCTTCTCTTCTCAGCACGCCGGACGGAATCCGTCTTCTCCTTTTCCCCTCCGATGTAACATCAAGGACACGCCAAGCCTGGTGAGAGGAGAAAGGAGAACAGGAAGGGCTTTCTGGGAATGACCGGATTCCGGATTCTGACTCAGCGTTTTTACGTATCATCATCCCTTTCAATCTCAGAGCTGACAGCACAATATATTTTTTTGCTGTTTTTTTGTGTGTGTGTGTGTGTGTGTGTGTACGTGTGTGTGTACACGTATGTGCACGAGAGAGAGAGAGGGACAGAGAGAGAGAGATCAAACCTCAGTGAAATCTATACATGCTCTATTAAAAGGACAGCCACATTCTGGCAGGTATCTTGCTGTCAGCAATCACGGGGCACCAAAGGAAAAGACGTGGGAGAAAAAAAACATGAAAAAAAGAAATGCTTCTGTTGCTTCTTTGCCCATATCTCACCAGACAGGTAATACTTCAGGACCCAGTCTCAGAGTACGGTAATGAGGGGACCAATGAGATAAATTGAGGCAAAAGTGAGATGGAGGGAGATGTGAGGAGCGTCTGAGGAGCGGAGGATGAGAGAAATCCACCACTGTCTCCTCTAATGTGGGTTTAATAAGGTCAGAGGCGGGAGTCCATTAACACAACCCTAGGGGCTCTATATTTAAACCAGAGAAGAGAGCCATGGGGAGGAGAGATGCACTGTGTGTGTGTGTGTGTGTGTGTGTGTGTGTGTGTGTGTGTGTGTGTGTGTGTGTGTGTGTGTGTGTGAGAGAGAGAGAGGCTTGGGAGTAGAGAGAGAGAGGAGGATGAGCACATGGACACAGGCTCTCACAGGGTCTGTGGGAGGGATAGAGAGAGTGAAGAAGAGAGAGAGAGACAGAGAGAGAGAGAGAGAGAGACAGAGGACTGACTTGAGATCCTCTATGATGCCAATGTAATCTCAGAGCTCTCACGAGACCGGTGAAATGTCTTCTTTTCTGTGAAATTTCCCCCCACAATTAGCACGTCAAAAAAATTTGACACCATGCACAACATGTGCACATGCTAAGATGCTAATTTCTCCTACCTGTGTGGTAAGTGACAATTTCACATTTCAGGCTTCAGGCCTTTTTTTTTAGTTTTTACTGAAATCTGCTCAACAAAACAGACATTGTGCATCTGGTCGGTTGAGAGCGAAGTGAGAGAGAGAGAGAGAGAGAGAGAAAAAGAGGGAGTTTTTGCAGCACACACGAGTGTGCGAATGCCCACGCATGAATGTGCTTACCTTCACGCTTGGCTGAGTGCGTTTGAGAATGTGTTGTGGCTGGGGCGGTTGCACTGTTGTGGCTGGAGCGCGGTGGGTGTGTTTTCTCTCGCATAATCATCTGCATCTGCAGGAGGCCTGGCCTGCCATGGCCTCCTCCGTGGCTATAATGGTCAGGTCCAGCCCGCCGGGGAGGACGTGACATCCTCTCGTCCCTCTCTTGGGACGGTCAAACCCCTTCTTCTGTGTGTTTGAGCAGCAGCTAAGTGACGGGGGTTAGAGGGAGTGTGTTGGAGCCTTCAGTATGTGCTGCTTCTAATGCTTTCGCCACAAGGCCGTTCCTTAAGTGTCAAGGACAGTAGCCAAGGAAGTTATTGCCGCAAGCAGCAGCGGTATTTAAGATGGCTGGAGTGTTCAACAGCATGGAGGAGTGGGGGTAGGGTGCGGGTGCGGGTGCGGGTGGGCACTCACACTGTGCCACCTCTCTCAGCAGTCAAAATCAAAAGCGCTTGTGGCCCTTTCGGGGTTGAATCGGGCCGAGCGGCTTTTATAAGCCCACAAAAGTCAGTGGTTATGACGCTGAAAGGGAGCCGCTTCTGAAATAGCACAGGGCCGGCTGCGTTTATGCCCCCCTTATGTTCCGGCTTATGGGATTCGGCTCCTGACGCCCCCCGTCTTTCCAGCGGCCCGTAGATTTACGACCGCCAAATGATTTGCGCAGACACATCCGTTTACACATCATCTGCTCTGGACTCCCTTGGCACCCTCCTTCTGCTCCATTCTCTCACTCACAAGACGTCCTCCCCGCCCCCACCCCCACACCCCCAAACACACACCACCCGCCTATTCTCTTTAAACACCGGGCATAAAACGCGTCACAAATCCATCCCTAAACCACTGCCTCTCATATTTCATCCTCATCTCACACGGTTGCTTTAATAGACGACTGGATGTGCTCGTTTTAGCAGAGAAAGAGAGTGTGTGTGTGTGTGTGTGTGTGTGTGTGTGTGTAAGCTCAGGAGCGAGACAGGTATTATAAATTTGCAGGAGGAGGGAGGAGTAAGGTGGAGGAGGCATAGTATAGAGGCAGCGTTGCTTGTTCCTGCTGCTCTTCTTTCTCAGAGTGCAGCGAGATAGTGTGTGAGGGCTGTGTGGGCTTTTTTGTGTGTTGACGTTTGTATATTTTCCGTATGTGTGAGTGTTTGTGTGTGTGTGTGTGTGTGCGTGTGTGCGCATATGATTCAGGTTGTGGGAGTAGGTACCCAGGTGTCTATCTGAGTCTGAGTTGAAGCCAAACCCATGCGTTGGCTTTTTTTTTAAAGCAATCCTTTTAGAGCAAGGAAGATCAGTGTCCACCTCAAGGACCCCCCCAGCCCCCCACCCCACCCCACCTCACCACACCACACCCACCCTCCTCTCCTCACTTCACCTATGCTTCTCTCCTGCAGTCTGATATGCAGAGTCAGGCATACAACACAGATTGGAGTCAGTCGGTCCCAGAAGAGGCCCTAGTCTACATTCACATTAGGGTCTCCTTGCTGGTTGTGGTGGCAATAATTGTCATTCTCTTGGGCCATGTTAAAACAGAGGGAAAAGAAAGAGAGAGAGCGAGAGAGAGAGAGAGAGAGAGCGAAAGAGAGAGAAAAATCACACCATGAAAGCAGTGCAATCCCACGCTGAGAACAACCCTCCCTCATGTGCTCGGCAGGAAAAGACCTTTTTCTTCCCCCTTTGTCTGAGGCTGCCTGATAACGCAGAGGGTTTTCAGCGCCTTTTCATCTCGCCCGTGCACGGGCTCTTTGTCATTTGGGAACGGCTAATTATAAGTGATATTTATCTGTCGCTGCATTTGCGAATAGGGTTTTAAAAAATGAGCCCTTTTTCAGTAACAAACCACCGTGATAAATTGGCGAGATTTGCAGGACAAAAGAAACAGTGCTGTTTCATCACACAAGCTTGCCTGTTATTTTTAGTGCTGCCAGCTACTGTATGTTTGAATTTCATCTACTTAGTGTGCATTATTAATGGGAGATGGAAAGCTAGAAGAATCTCCTATTTTTTTCCAGAATGTGCCGCCAACTTGTTTTGTGAGTGAATAAACATCAGACTCGAAACTTGATGACAACGAAATTTCATAGACTCTGCCAGCCAGTGCTGTGTGTTTATCTGTTCTTGTGTGCAATCTGTCACTCTTTCTAATTAAGAAAGATTTCTCCAGAACCTTATTTGAAACCAGAGCTGAGAAATATGCCTGTTATGTAACATTCTTCTTCGAAGAATCCTTTCCCCTAACTGCTTTATTCCCTGTTACAGTAATTTATGGCACCACCTGTCTCTAGGTCTGAACTCATTCTCTTTAGCACTGCCTTCTTCAGTTCTTCAGGGTGATTCTCACTCTTTCTTTCTCTCTTTCTCTCTCTCTCTCCCCCACATATATCGCTGTCTTTGTTTTTGTCCCCCCCCCCCACATCTCTCTCTATCTCTATCTCTGTCTCTGTCCACTGCTCTGTTCTAACGAACATGTCTTCTCCCTGTTCTCCCATGGCACCCTCGTTCTATGTGCCATCGCCGTTGTCGTCTTCTCCCCCCACCCATCCCCTCCCTCTTTCCATCCCTCTCTCTCTCTCTCTTCTTCCTCCTGCTCACTGGAGACTGATGGCCGTCTCATGCCATAAATTGGTGGCGGACAGTGACACCGGGCTTGTTGTGTGATTTGAACAATGGGCCGTTTGACAGCTCACCCATCATAGCTATGGCTCCCCGGAGTGCTGTGCCTCTTAAAGAGTTTTCTGCTGTCGCTTCTCTGTCTCTCTTTCTCCGCTCTCTCTCGCTCTCGTTCTCTCTCCACTTCGTTCTCACTCACTCACTTTCTCACTCTCTCTCTCTCTTTCTCACTCTCTCTTTCTCTCCTACTGTCTCTTGTTCCCTGAGTATTCAGCCTCTAAGATATTGGCAGGGTCTCCATGTGATCAAACAATGGCTGTTTTTATACAGTGGCATTCTGAAGAGCGTTTTTAATGCCTTCCACACAGTTGTGTGTCTTACGTCTTATCCAAGCCTCCAGCTTTGCTTTCTGTGGACATTTGATCTGTTCTCTCGCAAGACAATGATGTGTGTGTGCATCTGTTTTTATGTGGAGGAAGGATTTGCGTTGTGGATTGATGAGTGTGTGTCCGTGTGTGTGTGCATGTGTGTGTGTGTGCGTAAATGTTCACGGGTGGAGTGGCAGACAATGCTATACACTTAATCCTGTAGAATGGATGAAAGGTATACGTATCGAGACGCTGCGTCTTTCATGAGACAGTGTGAACACATGGCGTCATCCACTTAAGCCGGAACGACACACGCAACTGTCAACTTCTGCCATTTTGATTAAAACATCACAGCGCCTTCCAGTCGTGGTCATCATCCTCTTCTTTTAACAGATCAAAAGAGCCGTTTAATTTAGACTTTGGAAGCGAGCAGACAGCGTGGCACATTGTATTCCCTGTCCTCAGCGAATCAGAGGAATGGGTCTGGTTACCATGGCTCCCACGGGACTCATTCTTCTTGCCTTTAACATGGCTAAGGAGCTGAATAAAATTCATTTCTCTGCCACAAGAAAAGGATTTTTAATTTTCTTAAACATTCACATTGAATTGAAACCCTCCCATGCCAGCGGGTTGTCTTCTTCTTCTTCCCTTTTTATATGATGTCTAGCACCCTTCACACACACACACACACACACACACACACACACACACACACCACACACACACACACACACACACACTCATGCACATACACACACACACAAACATTTATGCATTTACACAAAGACATCATATACA